>LR989879.1:15000-1215000 GCA_905146925.1 Autographa gamma | reverse complement strand
CTCTGCCTGCATGAATATGAACTCCCATTTCCTGCTGAACATCTTCTGTAACCTCGCCAGCGACTCCGCCTCGTAGTCCGCCAGCTCTAAGCGGGCTTTGTTCCTATAATACTCTGCCTTTCTCTCTCTCTCTCTCTTACCAAGTTACATATGTACACGCACCTTGCTCTGGGCCTCTGCCTGCATGAATATGAACTCCCATTTCCTGCTGAACATCTTCTGTAACCTCGCCAGCGACTCCGCCTCGTAGTCCGCCAGCTCTAAGCGGGCTTTGTTCCTATAATACTCTGCCTTTCTCTCTCTCTCTCTCTTACCAAGTTACATATGTACACGCACCTTGCTCTGGGCCTCTGCCTGCATGAATATGAACTCCCATTTCCTGCTGAACATCTTCTGTAACCTCGCCAGCGACTCCGCCTCGTAGTCCGCCAGCTCTAAGCGGGCTTTGTTCCTATAATACTCTGCCTTTCTCTCTCTCTCTCTCTTACCAAGTTACATATGTACACGCACCTTGCTCTGGGCCTCTGCCTGCATGAATATGAACTCCCATTTCCTGCTGAACATCTTCTGTAACCTCGCCAGCGACTCCGCCTCGTAGTCCGCCAGCTCTAAGCGGGCTTTGTTCCTATAATACTCTGCCTTTCTCTCTCTCTCTCTTACCAAGTTACATATGTACACGCACCTTGCTCTGGGCCTCTGCCTGCATGAATATGAACTCCCATTTCCTGCTGAACATCTTCTGTAACCTCGCCAGCGACTCCGCCTCGTAGTCCGCCAGCTCTAGACGAGCCTTGTTCTGCATAGTTCGCTTGCAGAGGTATACCGCTGTAAGAAGAAACTTAAAATCTTAACTAATCAATTAGAAAAGGCTTGGTTTAAAGCTGTAGTCATTAAGGTGGTTGGTTCTTAGCTTCTTCGTAAATGTACAGCATTATATGAATTTCGGTACATATGGCGCAGAACCGGACTGAATGGAGAAGATTGACATACAGTCACGATCCACAGCATTGAGGGAAACACCAGAAAAATATGAAATCTATATAAAAAAAAACCGATCGAATGTAACTCAAACATGGGACTAAGCTTCATCTAAATGGATTCAGAAGGTGGTTTGTTTTTTGTATATTTAAACACATAATAAAATAAAAATACATACCGTAGTCTGTATTTTCAGGTTCCCATTGATTTGATGGCCAGAAATATGGTGTCTGGAATCTGTAAGAATAATAAAAAAACATATAAATATGGCAAAAAAAAAAAAAAAAAAACATTAGATGGAGAATTCAGAACCTTTGGTTTAATTTTGTTTGTTTTATATATTTCTTAATTTGTATTAAATAATTTTAATTGATTTTATAATTTATGTCTTATTATTTAAATTGTTACCTTAAAATTTAAAAATATTTCTTTTATTCTAAAGTGCTGCATTTTGTATTGTTATATTTAATATGTTTTTGTTTAAAATGTCACTGACATACTTAAAATATTGTATGCCATTATGGCGGGTCATAGCTGTGTACTATCTCGGAAATATGAAACAACTAACAACTATGACAGAATAAGAAATAGTGAAATAAGAAAACGTTGTGGTCTGAAAATGGTGTAGTGACAAAAATTGATAAAGGTATGTTGAGATGGTTTGGCCATGTCGAGAGAATGAATGAGGAACGATTGACGAAAAAAGTGTATAAGGCGAGTGTGAATGAAAGTGTTGGAAGGGGTAGACCTAGGCGGACGTTTCTAGACCAAATCGGAGACGTCTTGAAAAAAGGCCAGGTCAAGAGTACCCTAAACCGAAGAGCATGTATGAAGGGAATAATGACAGTGGATGAAGCGAAACAAGTGTGTAAGGATCGTAGCAAGTGGAAAGAAGTGGTCTCTGCCTACCCCTACGAGAAACAGGCGTGATTATATGTATGTATTTGCTTACCTATGTACCACAATAAAGTATTTTGTATTTGTATTTGGTTTTGATGATTCTTTTCTATTTGAAAGCTGGTGTTTCCCGTATTTTCCAGTAATTTGGTTCATTTATGACAGTGGGATCCATAAGAAAACTCACTCAGTTTAAAAGAGCTGTGCTCAATAACATGTAATTTCTTAATTTTTTATTCAATTGTTAATTTTATTCTTCATTTTGTCATTACATATTTAGTTCAATAAATCAATCTTATTTAATATTTAATCTCATACAATATATGTAGAATTACATTTATAATAAAATCAATTTGAAAATGTTAATTTATATAATTATTTTGTAATGTACAGATCAAAATAAAATGCTGTGCTTACCTTTAATTTAGATGCATGTAAAACTATTTTATTTATGAATGAAATGTAACAGGAATGATTCTGTGTGTATTTAGTTGGTTTGCCTTAAATTAATAAATAAAAATAAAAACCATATACGACTTATTTTGACGTCGGTTTTTTTTTTTAATCTATTTTATATTTATTTTCTTTAAGTTATCTAACATGGTCAAAACAAATGTGTTTCTTAAAGATTAAATTTCTCAATAAAATGGTGTACTGACCTATAATAGGTGTTGTCATTCTTGACGGTGAGACAGTGATCGTCTATGGGGAAGAGGTACCCGTGTGCGGCCAGCAGGTGCGCCGTGTGTAAGGCCTCCCACGCGTCGTCCAGGCTCAGGTGCCGCGACAGCCACGACACCAGGTCACACCCCGTGAACACCTGCGGGGGAAGTGTATATGTCACCAGAATATAACAATTAAACCAAGTTTATCAAATTCGATGGGCCTGTTGGTCTAGCGGTTAGAGACCCTGACTGCTATACCAGAGCTCGTGGTCGTTCCCACCCAGGACACATGTTTGTGTGATGAGCATGATCATTTGTGATGTCTGGGTGTAATTTATCTATAATATGTATGTATTTAGAAATATATAAGTATGTTTATCAGTTGTCTGATTACCATAACACAAGCTCTCTTAGAGCTTAGCTTGGGATCAGATTACTGTGTGTGAATTGTCCAGGAATATTATTAATGTACACCCACAGTTCGCCGGTAGGTTTAGGTCCCATGTAATAGGGGGCGAGCCACCACCCGGGCACAAATCCAAACTCCGACCTGTGCTACTGAGAATTTCATAGAAACACCCAATAACACCTTGGTCGACTTGGGAATCGAACCCAAGACCTTTAGCGTAGCATTCGCGCTTAGAACCACTAGGCCGACGAGGCAATTTAATTAGTAAACGGTAATGTCCCAAAGGTGTGTACTTACGGAAGGTATCTTAGTCATGAAACTCTTGACAGTCCTGACCGGCACTCCGGTGTTTTCATCCTGCATCTTCTCTATTATTGCTTCCATCTGAAAAATAAAGTTAATTATGTAGGTTACAACAAAAGTGATTATTTTTTTAAACAATGAAATCATTCCATTGTAATCTCACCCTAACCGTATCTGTCAGTCTGAATGCAATAGAATAAAAAACGATCGTATTACAGATACTTTTCACGAAAAAAAGTACCTTTTAAGTTCCTTTTTAATATGTAATATACCAAAGGTTATATTGATTGAGAGTAAGGTTTGTGTGTATAATTCATTAATGTTATCTACAGCAAAACCGGGGCAGATCGATATAAATGTAGACGACATCACATTGCCCTGAATCCAAAGTTAGTAGCTAAAGCAAGCATGTCTAGAATCACAGACAAGGAAGGTAGATAAATACCACAAACACCCAGACAATATAGAAAAGTTTTCTACATTGACCCGTCTGGGGATCGAACCCAAGACCTAAAAGCTTACGTCCACTTGTAAACCGGTGTGTACGCCACTCCATCACGTCGTCAAAATGAGGTACTACGAATACCTAGGTGCCAAATGGGACAGGAAATATTAGCTAGCAAGTAGCATACCAATTTACGAATACCACTACATCATGATAAGGCGATATCCTGAGTAAAATGCAATGCAAATGACGCTATTTTTAAACGACGTCAAAAGCAGAGGTTCTATTGCTATATGTACATAAAAAAATCATTTATTTTCTGTTTTTAGACCTTTGTTATGCGATATCTACAAGAGGGATGATGGCTAAATTTTATTTCAGGTCCATCTTTTAGATAATAAAAAAAAAATAGACACGTATTTTTTCTTTTATCCTGTAAACCAAGAATTATGAAAATACAGTAAAAATTATTGCGTGACGTCACGTCTAAGCAAAAATATACCTACCCGTGACGTCACCCTCCTGAACTTTAAAGCGGTTATCTTTGTATTTTTTTACAGATTTGATAAAATAAAAAATACGTGTCTATTATATTTTATGGCGGACAAAACATTTTTTTTGTCATAAATGTTTTTTTTACTTTATGTGTAATTAATTATCATAAAAAGTAATGATGTATTTAAGCAATGAGTTACCGAAAGGGTATATCTATTAGATCCAAAAGGGGTGAAGAATACATCTGGTTTAGAGTCAGTTTACAAAATTACAACTCAAAATGAGTTCATTAAATAATTGATACTTACCCAATTTTCATATAAAGGTTGGGTGGGGGGAATAGTCCTATTTATACGTCAATAATAAATTTTCTTTTGTGTAATCACTGTATGAGCCAAACAAACATCGGGGGTGTAAAGCAAGGGGCGTAAAAGTGGAACACTCAAGGTCATGGGCACAGACAGTTTGCATTGCTTTCCCGCCTGGTCTCCAGCATAAGGGAAGGGTGAAGCACTCCGGTGGTTTTAGCCGGTAAGAGTCCGGCATACCACTCCGCCTTCCCCAGGGTGGAGGAAGTCCACGAGGATTAACCTGGGTAATCCAAAAAAAAAAGGTTTTGCCACTCATAGATTGGCGGTTAAATGAAGCTTACCTTCTTATACACGAGATAGTTGGGCGACTCCTCCGGCGAGGGTATAGTGGACATCAGCGCCTGCACCCCGGGCGGGAGAGAGGAGACATTCTCTTTCTTGTCCCGGTCTTTCTCTTTATCTTCTTTTATGCATTTCGAGTTGTCCCTGGAAAGAAGAGGAGAGAAGTTAGGTGAGTTAGGTGTCCTCCAGGGCCTCGATTCAGCTATTTTATATGCATGTTAGAGGTCAGTCAGTTTACTTGTAATATTGCCTTATTTTCGTATTATAAGCCGACAACAAAATCTCATTGAACTCTCGACAAGAAGGATCGCAATGACCAATTAATGAACGTAATTTCAGTTAGCAGAATGCGAATTATGGTTAAAATTACCAAATGAAGCAGGTCAATTCGGTCAATTCACGCAACTTTTAAATAGCTGAATCAAGGCCCTCATTATCCAGGTATATTTGGAGACGACCTTCTGTGCTGTATTTGTATGTAGGTACCTTACATTATATCTTGGGGCAACTCACACACAGTCATCTGATCTCAAACTAGGCAGAGCCTGCATAGCAACCAGACAATTGATAAACTTACATATATTTCTGAATACATATGTAAAAAGATAAATTACACCCAGAGAAAGAACAAAAAAACATGCTCATCACACAAAAATATTTTGTCCTGGGAATCAAACCCATGAAATCTGATTTAGCAGTCACATTAATCAATTTCCAGAAAACAATTCTACATCAATGGATTATAATAAACCACCAAGAAGGTTTGGTTGCAATTTAGGTTTTAACAATTTTTTATGTCAAATACTAACATTAAGTAAGGTTTCTTTCATAATATCTGGCACGGTATATTATATTATATTATATATATATAATTATATGTATATATATGTATATATATTTGTAGTACACTTTGGTTACTTTCATCTACCTCAGTTGTTTTTATCTTTCCTGTCCATCCAAAGGTTGTCTGGAAGATATCGCTGTAAGCGATAAGACCAACGCTTTACTGTACTTGATATGAATATATGTAACTTTAATGGTGTACAATAAAGATTATTCTAATTCTAATTCTAAACATATTCTTATCAGTTGTCTTCTCACCATAGCACAAGCTCTGCTTAGCTTGGGATCAGATGACTGTGTGTGAGATGTCCCGAAATATTATATTATTATTATTTACATAGGGACCTCCTTTTAAGGATGAAATATACCTATGCTAGGACATCTCGCTCTTCATAACATTATAATATTAAAACTTATATAAATAAATAAAACTAAAACAAACGTTGATAAATTCATTGTCATCCTTGTCAATGGCGGGGAACGTGGCCAGAAGGCTGGCAGCATTGCCACGTTGAATGGCTATGCCGATTCTCTGTGCAAGGAACAAACCAGCCCTCTGATCACGAGTAGAGTAGAACAAATGCAGTATTTAGTAATATAATATGATGTATGTTTCAGAACACTGTTCCTATGCCACAGGATGCATGCCAATAATCATTATCACTATCCATGACCAGATAGATACGGTTCATTGAATAAGATATTTTTATTGATACTATTAAATTTTGATTTCAACTTTATTGTTTGTTTCTACCAGATATGTTTTTATTTAAGTAGTAGTCAGCCTTACCTGAAATTATTATTTTTATACATAAGTCTTAGTGTCTGCAAGCACATATTTGTATGGCAGAGCGACTAAACATAGCGTACTTTTTTATTTATTTTAAGACCATACTATATTGTACACACCACTGTTTCACAAATAAATTGATTGGATTTGATTGAACGTTTGCCTGGAAAATAATAATATGTGTTCTCTTTGTACCACTATTTTACTTAATATTTCAATATCCTGTATTCTATTTTCTAGTTTACAATAAATAATTATTAATTTTAATTATCTTAAGCCTAGCTATCAATTTCTTTTTTAAATTCTTTTATCACTGACAATGGTAACAAAATATATTGTAGAAACGAGCACAGGGTGCAACTAGTGTTGGAAATAGACTTTTTCCATCATTAGGAGAAATAGGCAGATTGTTTTTAAACATTTTTGCATGAGTTTGGTTGGAAAAACAATTGAGCATGCCATGAGGAAATTAAATGTTAATAAATCAAAAAGAAATAAATTGGTTTCTCTTACCTAGAGGGTCCCTGCTGACAGGCCTTTTGCGCCGCCTTTTCCGACGAGTTCATCGTAACCATTTTAATTCACAATATCGATATTCATAACACAAAAATTAAACTTTTGACACTACGAAAATGTTTCACTTTCGCGCTAAAATGTTACGCATCCAACTTTTTTTATTACACTTTGGCAACGGCTTTAAGCTTAATCATAAAATGGTTTATTTTACAACGCCACAAATAGCTATTTTAACCACATACTGCTTGTTTATTATCTAAACACTGTTCACTTTCAACTAATATTTATGTATACACTATTTTATTCAAGAATTACACTTATTTCCGATATTTATTGCACATCGATTATTGGTCTTAGTTTATTTACGAAAAAACACGGCTCCGAAAAATCACAATTAAAATAGCTTCTGAATGAAAACTGAGGTGAATAATATATTCACAGCATCTGAATTGATTTATAGTTCACAAAAACATTAATTTGCGACTGTTTTAAACGCATTTTTTTGGTTTTATTTGTAATTATTTGACCCACTTCACTAGGTGTTTTCCTTTATAGGTTTTACTGTTCACACACTTCACACGGCCAGCTGGTACTCAACGGAATCCGAGTTATACGGAATACCATCTTGTTTTATTTATAAAACGTAAATAATAACAACCGATAACAGAATTTAACATTTTGATAATAGCACGAAATGTCAAGAGCGTTCGCCATTTATCATCATCCCAAGTGCGAAAGCTTTTTGAAACGAGACGGCAGATAGCGAAGTCTCGAGGAAGAAAAGGACAACAAATCTATGGAAACACAATACTACTAAATTGAAAAGTCGCAGCGTCCACAATTCAAATAGGATCGAAATGTTCAACTGAATTTAGTCGATTGCATAAATGAATAGATGGCGCATGTGTTTAGAAAGAAGTTTATTGAACGCCTTATTTGGTGCTATTTTTAGATTAGAAAAATAGAAGAGACCCTTTATTGCAGTGTGGTCTAGTCATCCATGGAATAACAGAAACATAAACCAATTAATTTCGTAACTGGCCAACATTTAGGGATATATTTCCTACATTTAAATAATAGCGTAACTACTAATGTTGCTAAAAGATGGCAGCACTTAATTTTACGAAATTAGGTACTTTTGTTTTTAACTGCCCGATACCGTATATATCCGTATTTTTACTTTGTGTAGAAATTTCTACATATTATTCAGTTATGAAGGTACGGAATAGTAGGTTATTCATACATATTAGGCATTTTCTTTCATGTTAATTATAAATTTATTTTGGAAAACCTGAGGAAGAGTTAGGCGTGTCTTACAATTTATAAAATTATTGATTTTCGCACAAACTATGACTAATAAGGCTTTCATTAATTAGAGCATGAGTCATTTAATTAATTATAGCAATATCCACAGAAAAATATTAATCATACGTCCGTGAGGTCATATTGGTATGTCATCATAGGTAGGTAAACTTACCTAGATCAAAAAAAAACCTACACTTAATAAAAAAAAAACAAAAAAAACATACTTTCTATTGTATCAATTAATATTAAATCATCATAAGTTATCATTATCATCACTACTGGGGCCCGAGTCTGCTATTGACAATTGATTCAATCGTCTGAGTGGGTGGCGTCAGTAGGTCCATTTTAGAATAATTGTCATTCTACTAAATGTCAATAGGCATATTACCCAGCTGTGGGCCTTTTTAACCTATGCCCTTTTTAACCCCCGACCGAAAACAGACTCTGTGTCATGAAAGAAGTCCCGCGGCAAATGGTGTAACCAATGATATTCTAATAAACAGATATGTTATAAGCGTGCAATCGTGAAGACTCGAAAACGTCCTAATTGGGACGTATTGCCATTAACAACAACACTATTTGTCTCTCTTTTTCTTATGGGTTTATCGCGCTATCTCTTTCGCTAGCTGCCGCGCTGCGCGGAACACTTTTTTCGATTGTTTTGTATGTGTATAACATATCTGTTTATTAAAATATCATCGTATGAGGCATTTTCTTTCATCTTTATTATATATTTTTTTATTGTTTTGGAAAACCTGAGGAAGAGTTAGGTTAGGTTAGGTTAGTCTTAAAATTTATAAAATTATTGATTTTCGCACAAAATATGACTAATGTTAGGCTTTCATTAATTAGAACATGAGTCATTTAATTAATTATAGCAATATCCACAGAAAAATATTAATCACAGGTCTGTGAGGTCATATTTATTTGTCATCGTAGGTACACCTGCGTAGATCACAGAAAAAAATAAGGAGTTGAACCTACAGCTAATTGTAATTTACTTTCTATTGCATCAATTAAAATTAAGTCATCATAAGTTATCATTATCATCACTGCTGGGGCCCGAGTCTGCTATAGACAATTGTCAGTCAGTGGGTCCATTTTAGAATAATTGTCATTCCATTAAATATCAATAGGCTTAATATTACCCAACTGTGGGCCTTTTTAACCTATGCCCTTTTTAACCCCCGACCGAAAACAGACTCTGTGTCATGAAAGAAGTCCCGCGGCAAATGGTGTAACCAATGATATTCTAATAAACAGATATGTTATAAGCGTGCAATCGTAAAGACTCGAAAACGTCCTAATTGGGACGTATTGCCATTAACAACAACACTATTTGTCTCTTTTTTTCTTATGGGTTTATCGCGCTATCTCTTTCGCTAGCTGCCGCGCTGCGCGGAACACTTTTTTCGATTGTTTTGTATGTGTATAACATATCTATTTATTAAAATATCATTGGGTGTAACTAAAAGGTAAAATTTAAGATTGGAAGTAGGAGCAGACTATTAAAGAAGGCAATCAATTAAATATGTATTATTTGTATCTTAATCTGATATTGTTTCTGTAAAAAAAGGTACTATAGAAAAAATATTAAAGACCAAGTAATTTTATTTTGCGACACTAGCGCCACACCCACGTGATTTCATGAGACAGACTCTAACGTATAACTTCGATGTGCCGTCGGTCTGTCTGTGGAATCGTAGTTCGTGAACGAAAGGGCCGATTTTGGTGCGGTGCTTTTTTTATAGTTTTTATTTGCCGATCACTTGATTCCTGCACTGGTCATGCCATTTGGTCTAATCATTATTTTCCTAATAACTAGCTATTGTAACTTGCTTGAATATCTGTTATCATAAATAGGTCATTCCTTGATGAAATTGATCAATTGAAATGAAAAACTTGATTCAAACTTACTCCATATTATTATGATGTTTCATCAAAATCGGTATAGCGGTTTAGCCGAGAAAGAATAACATACATAGCTACAATAATAATTCTAACAAACAAAACCGGCTTCAAAATAAGTCTTAATATTTATTTCTTATGGATCCTACCGTCAAAAACTGGACCAAAATCTATGGTAACAAACATAAAAAAAAACAGTCGAAGTGAGTACCTCCTCCTTTTTTAAAGTCGGCTAAAAAGATACTTTCGCATTGATAATACTTGTATGATCGTTACTAAGCAAATGCTAATATTAACCCGTGTTTTTTTTTTTTTTTTTTTTTTTTTTTTTTTTTTTTTTTTTTTTTTTTTTTTTTTTGGTAGAGATCTTTGCAGTTAGCCTGAGCGCAGGCTTTGACTGCTTCACCGGACTTTTGGCGAGGACCTTAAGGCCTCCAGCCAGAGCAATAGGAAAAACTAACTACGTCAGCAACGTCCACTAAGGGCACCCCCTGCGGGGTTCGGACCTCGACTTAGTGCGTTGCTAACAATCTTAATAAAGCAAAACAGCAAGGGATGGCTGGATCTAAGTTTTTATTATTTAGGGACATATTTTTATTGCTAGTTTGGCCGGCTCGGGCCAGCTTGGTCTAGGGACGGGAGGATAACATTTACGTTACTATTATTTATAATACGCGACGGGCCTCGCCGGCGAGGACGTAATATACGGCGGTTGTGTTTTGTATTGCTACTGCTAGCTAAATCGAATGCTTCTTGGAGAAGCGTTGTTTTATCGTCGGGGTAGGAGAGAGTAAGTCTGGGGCGTTTAATCTTAGATATTACGGAAGGTACGTATCGCGCGGCCGCTACGATTAGCGGGTTACGGTGGGTTTCGGAGGAGTCGAAAAATCGGATCGCGGCGCGTTTCATGAACTGCTTGATTGTTGGCAGCTTTAAGTCACAGTGCAACTGCAAGTTACGAACGTAACCTGGAGCGCCTGTGGCTCTACGCATGAAACGGTTTTGGAGAGTTTGCATTCGTTTGAGTCGATAATCGGGTACGTGAGAGAATACGACGCTGCCGTAAGTCATGATAGGATTAACCCGTGTGTAATAATTTACTAACTAGCGTCAAGTGTAAGTATAATTATAATTACTTAAGTCAAATCACGTCACATCAACGTACTATATACATAGACTGCTACTAGAGTGCGCGCAAGATAAGTCTGCGCGCGGCCAAAATTGGAACTAATCATGGACCGCCATCTTGTCCACTGCAGGACCATTCCTATATCAAATTTACCTAGTTTTGAATAAATTATTAACAATAATCTAACGAATTTTATTTATTTTACTATATATTTTATTGTTTTATGCTTGTTGCAATATACTCATACCTAAATAATTAACTTGAATATTAAATTAGAATAATAACATATTCCTAAATCCCAAAGATCATCCCAAAATTTACCTTAAATGAAGGAGACAAAATATTAGTTGGGCTGGCAACATTAATCACGCCACCAGTCGCGCGCAGACTTATCTTGCGAGCACTATTAGACTACGGGCCCATGAACAAAATGGATGGGTCATATGAACCACCAGGTGACGTATATAGGACGATAGAAGAGCATAAAATAATAAGATTCAGCACTATGCCGTCACTTGTGATCAGTCCAACTGGGTGCTGGTGAGCATTCAAAAGTGCAGCTAGAGTGAGTACATTTTGGTCATTTATTTCTGTACGGCATTGTTACCATCGAATAGATCCATGAAAAATAATAAGAAAGCGCGCAGTGCCGTACAAAAATGGTGGTCCAAAAAGTTGGTATTTTAGTTTTACTTTCTGTCAATTTCCAGGGTAAATTTGGTCATTTGATTCTGTACGGCGTCAGTTTCATACTGTTTCAATACAGCTTCTAATCCATTATTCCGCAACGCCGTACAAACGAACAAAAATCTTTGAACAAGGGGAAAAAATCGAGGGTTGCAACCCGCCTTCATTCCGTGGTCCGAGGGGTGATTTGAACAACATAAAATTATTTATTTTGAAAGTATTTCATGCATAGATAATATTTTTTAGATAATGGATTAGAAGCTGTATTGAAACAGTGTGAAACTGACGCCGTACAGAATCAAATGACTGAATTTACCCTGGAAATTGACAGAAAGTAAAACTAAAATACCAACTTTTTGGACCACCATTTTTGTACGGCACTGCGCGCTTTCTTATCATTTTTCATGGATCTATTCGATGGTAACAATGCCGTACAGAAATAAATGACCAAAATGTACTCACTCTAGCTGCACTTTTGAATGCTCACCAGCACCCAGTTGGACTGATCACAAGTGACGGCATAGTGCTGAATCTTATTATTTTATGCTGTTCTATCGTCCTATATACGTCACCTGGTGGTTCATATGACCCATTCATTTTGTTCATGGGCCCGTAGTCTATATATCGGTAGTTTCCCTTTGTGCCAAGCGAGAGGAATTTTTAGTCTGAACCTAGTACATTTCGTTTTTCATTTAAGTTAATTTTCGCGCAACGAGAAACTTATATATGAAAATATCGATGGTTTTGACATTGTTAGGATAATATAGTGTTTTAGATAGATTTATTGAAACGGCAAGCTCCATCTTCATACATAATTCACGACAAAACCATTTCACACTAGTGCTTACGTTCAAACTCTGATAGGCTCACTCTAGTTCCTTATGTATACTCTAAGAGTCAAATAGATAATGAAGACATTAATTACTGTAGGCTCAAGTAATAAATAAGATAAATAATTTGTAATTCTATATTAATTACTCATCGCGGATAATTATGGACTTTTGTGGTGTTAGATAATTTAAATGACTAATAGGTGAAATTACATTTAGTAATAGGTCAAAAAAAGTCACCCAATTCCTCTATGTCAATGTCAGTGGGTGGCGGTTTAATTAACGTTTCAGTGTTTACCTAATTTTCGTATTCAGGGGGCCGAGTCTGCTATTTACAATGGCTCCAATCGTCTGAGTGGGTGCCGTTAGTTAGTCCATTTTAGGATAATTGGCATTCTACTAAACACCAAAACGTCAACATTGGCCGCCCCAATGGCCAATTTTGACGTTAGAATGATGTTTTACCTTCGTAATTATCCTAAAATGGACTTACTAACGCCACCCGCTCAGACGATTGGAGCCATTGTAAATAGCAGACTCGGCCCCCTGGCTGGAACACTGGAACGTTTATTAACCGGCCACACACTGACCTTAAAATAACGGAATGAGGCCCCTGTGTGTGTTTGTCTGTCAGTGACATCGTATCACGTAAAGGAGTGGTATTTTTTTGTTTAATAAGATCGATGTCTTCTCTATCTTATAGCAAAGAACAACATTGTTGATCATCATCATCATCCCCAGCCCTTGTCCTCCAAGTGCTGGGCATAGGCTTCCCCTTTTTTATTTATTAAATTATAATGTATAGCTATAAATATTGCTACAGCATTTTGAAAGTTTTCAACTACTTTAAAAATTGGCTTTTTCGGACTTGTGTAATCTGTTCAGCATAAAATTTTTGAAAGATATGAATAGGTAAGCAACCCTAGGAATGGGTCGAGGATTTTTTTAACATAACATAACATATCATCACGCAGAGGCATCAGGCAGAGGTGTACCAATGTACACCCACAGTTCGCCGATATGTTTAGGTCCCATGTAACAGGGGGCGAGCCTATTGCCACTAACCGGGCACAAATCCAAACTCCGACCTGCTACTGAGAATTTCAGAGAAAAACCCAATAACACCTTGTTCGACTTGGGAATCGAACCCAAGACCTCTAGCGTAGCAGTCGCGCTCAGCACCACTAGGCCGACGAGGCAGTTAGGTTTTTTTTATTAACATTAAAATGTACTTAATGATGATTTCACTTATAGTTATTTGGATCTCTTCCCTTTAAATTGAAGTATTGTTGTTTTGTCTTCAATATATAAATAAAAGTATAATAATATTCATCGTCCATTGCCCGGAAGTTTTCTCTTAAAAAGAAATAGGTTTGTTGTGATCGTTCCAAGGCCAGCAGTGAATGTTGATTGAATTCAGACACGGAACAGTTGTTCTGTGATATACATGAATACATACAAAACTGGATTGCTGTAGTCTATGAATAAAAGGAAGAGGAAAAAAACCGGTCAATTACGAGTCGGACTCGCAAATAATGGGAGTAAAATTTATAGATAGATATCAAAAAAAATAAACCCTACATGCATGTACAGTGCCTTTAGTGGACGTTGCTGACGTAGTAAGATTTTCTTATTGCTCTGGTTGGAGGCCTTAAGGTCCTCGACAAAAGTCCGGTGAAGCAGTCACAACCTTCGCTCAGGGGCCCGAGTCTGCTATTGACAATTGTTTGAATCGTCCGTTAGTAGGTCCATTTTAGGATAATTACGTAGGTAAAACGTCATTTTAACGTCAAAATTGGCCATTGGGACGGCCAATTTTGACGTTTTGACATTTAGTAGAATGCTATTTATCCTAAAATGGACCTACTAACGCCACCCACTCAGACGATTCAAACCATTGTCAATGGCAGACTCGGTCACCAGGCCATTTGCATAGAACTCCACAAAAACAAAAATTACAATTAAACAGTCCCAATTAGAATTATATATCTGGTAAAAATTTAAAGGCATTCTGCAATGTTATTTTCGAAATTATTTTTTCATGAGTACCTACTCTCTTTTAGCTAGATTTTTTACGTAATTACTAGATTAACTGAAACTAAAACTGGAGCATATTGCGCTAACTGTTACTACTAGGTAAGAGGGTTGCATACAAAGAATGTGCAATCAATTAAAAATGAAAGTATAACAATAATGTAATAGCAACCTTGAATTACTAAGACCTCCGTGGTCGAGTGGCGTGCACACGTGGTTTCCAAGATATTTTACACCCAGGTCCTGAGTTCAATCTCCGGATGAGACAATGTAGTATGTAGAGGTAATGAGTAGTAGAGATAAATGGAAGCTGAATACGAATTGCGCCAAAAAATATTAAGTTTTAATATCGCTACAAAAATACACACTTGGAAGCAGGATGAAGTCCCGCCTTCCCGCCCTCATGCAATATTCACATGCAAGAAAGCCCACCTCCTCGCCCTCATGCATATGCAGAAATGCACGAAAAGCGAGATTTTTTTCTGGCTTTTAATTTTCATAACTTTTAATGTTAGGGGTTAAGAGAGTCGATTGCGTACGGAACACCACCCTTTGCGCAAAAACGCAAATTGCTGATGTCGGTGTTCAAACGGCTAAGTTAAAGTGGAGCTGGGTTGGTCATCTAAGTCGCACGGGTCCCGATAGATGGGCGAAACTTGCTACTGAGTGGGTACCTACAGCCGGCACTCGAAAACGGGGTAGGCCGAAAAGACGCTGGCACGATGACATCGATCGCTATCTGCCGGGTTGGTGGGAGGTGGCTCAAGACAGAACAGCCTGGAACAAATTGGGGGAGACCTTTGCCCAGCAGTGGGACACATAAAAGGTTATTAAAAATATCATATCATGGATTTCCGCAAAGTAACACCTCATTCTAAAATTTAGTAACTTTACCTATTCTTATTGGTTTCTTAGGTTTACGCGAATGTTAGACATTGAATAAAACTACTTTTTACGGATTTTTTCGCGGGTTACCTATTCTTTGTCAATATAACAGTACATTCTACTATTAATACAAAAAGACAAAGAAATAAGGTTGTCTGTCGAAGAATGCAGTAACAAAGGTCATTTACTTTCAAAACCGAGGCCATTGGCCGAGCTTGACTGCCACCCTTTCCTTATTGTACTTGTAACATAACAACCTTAATTTGTGCTTTTAATCGACTTCAATAAGTGATTATTTATCAAAAACTTATTTGTAGGTAGTAGACGTAGTAGTAGGATTAGTTAGGTACGTAAACAACTTACTCGTTGGCCTAGTGGTGCTAAGCGGGTGGCGGGTGGGTTTTTCTATGAAATTCTCAGTAGCAGGTCGGAGTTTGGATTTGTGCCCGGTAAGTGGCAATAGGCTCGCCCCCTATTACATGGGACCTAAACATATCGGCGAACTGTGGGTGTACATTGGTACGCCTCTGTCTACCCCTTCGGGGATACAGGCGCGATGATGCATAAACAACTTTGTTATGAGGGGGGGTTAAAGTCACATAACTAAAAGAGTTATGAGCATGACTGTGTATGATTTTATTTGCAAAAGAAGACTGAAAGGAGATGGATGGATTGTGTGAAAGATGATATGAGAAAGAAAGGAGTGAATGCTAAGATGACGAGTTGTAGATGAATGGAAGCTGAATACGCTACGCCGCCCACTATAAAATGGGATCAGGGCAGGGACGCTGATGATGATTATTTATGTAACTATGAAAGCATAAATTACGAAACTTCCTCTGCTTAACTTAGCTACAACTTATACACGGAGCAAGTTTAATAATAAGAATCCAGCCTATAAACGTCCCACTGGGCACAGGCCTCTTCCCATATAGAGAAGGCATGAGCATTGATCACCACGCTTGCTCCCTACAGGTTAGCGATTCCAGATCCCAAATTTAGGAAGGAAAAATATTTCTTAAAACAGTTTTTCTTTGTAAATACCTTTTAAGTACCTGAGTAGGTATACAGGTAGCTAGCAAACTATGTTTTAAACGTTACGTAGACCAAAACATTCTTGTCGCGGGCGTGGCGAACTAAATTAGAATTGCTAATTAATCTACGCATAATATCTTAAAACGAGATTTACTATACCTTTGAAAACATAATATTATTATTAAAATATGTATGTATTTGGAAATATATAAGTATGCTTATCAGTTGTCTGGTTACCATAACACAAGCTCTGATTAGCTTAGGATCAGACAACCGTGTGTGAGATGTCCCGGGATATTATTATTATTATATAGGTATCTTTGATAGCCTTCGTCCATATTCTCGGAGATAATTAGACCTATTTGTTGCTTAAATTATTTTGGACAACATCACATACTTTGATCTGAACCCAAAGTAAGTAGCTAAAGCACTTGTGAGTGAATCAGAGACGACGAAGGTACCACAAACACCCAGATCCGGGACAATGTAAAAGATGATTTCTACATTGACCCGTCCGGGGATCGAACCCGGGACCTCTCACCTCAGGGCCTCGATTCAGCTATTAAAAAGATGCTTCAATTGAACAAATGACAGTTATGATGAGAACGAATTGTAGTTGACATTCTGATGACTGTCAGTACGATCATTAATTGGTCATTACGATCATCCTCTTCGAGAGTTCAATGAGATTTTATTGTAGGCTTATCTGAATACGAGAATTAGGCACAATGACGAGTACACTGACCGATCACTGACATACATTTAAAATAGCTGAATCGAGGCCCAGAGCTGGTGACATACACATAAAAGCCAGTCGACCACGGAGGTCGTCAAATATTTTAGTTATTTTCATTCACAAATCAATCCAGACGTTGTTTGTTACTTTAATCTTATCGCAAATCAAATCAGTTTTGTGTTCTGATAAATAACATTGGTACAGCTTAACTTACTGATAGGTTTTATAAAACACCTTTAACAAAGAAATTAAACAAAATAAATTTTGTTATTTCAAAGGTAGGATTGATTTGTTCTGCAACTGACGTTAAGACACTACAATTCTGACAAGCAGTCGTTACTATGGGATACTGTGTTACCCAGTAACATGTGTTGTGGAGGTCAGATAGACAGTCGCTCTGTAACATACGGTGTTCAGCTGAATTTAAGACTGGAAGCCGAACACAACATAGTGCGAGAAAAAGCTAGCAGAAGAGTCAACCTTGTTAAGACAATAGGCTACTCATGATGATTAAAATTAATTAGCTAGGCAGGAGAAAAAAAGATATTTTAATAATCTTCTGACAAGCTTTTTCTAAGTTAAGTATGTCCCGGCTTCCAGTCTCACCGCCTGCTGAACACCAGTATGTTATAGAGCGACTGTCTGTCTGACATACAACACATTTACTAGGTTACTTTTGACACTGGTTTTAGGGACTGAAGAAATCATGGGGCCAACTTTTTTTTTCAGGCATGTTGGTTATTCATCGTTTCAAAATTTTATGTCAATAGGTACTTAAAGTTAAATCTTTAAACTATAAAGATAAAACGAAGTGATACTTCAGATAAATATCTATCAAAGGCAACGGCCTGGGGAAGGCCACAAATGAAAGAAAAATAATAAATCTAAATCTAATAATCTAATAAAAAACTACATGACATACAGTGCTCTGAACCCAAAGTAAGTAGTGTGTGAATCAGAGACAAACATACCAGAAACACACAGACCCGAGATACTGTAGAAAAGTTGGTTTCAAAATTGACCTGACCGGAGATCGAACCCGGGACATCAGAGCAGCGATGCGAAAAAAATCTACTGCACATTAAAAACTGCGCCATTGCCTTCATAATTAAAGCAAATTGCATTTGTCTATGGCACTCATAATAAATTTGCAGCACGTAGATAATTGTTTTATCTATTATGACGTCACATCCGCTTCCGATGATAACATTACATGGAATTGATTTGTCGTTAGCTAATTTAATTAATTGCGTATTGTTAAGTACCTAGTAAGTATTTAAATTCCTGAATCAAAAAATTTGGGATCTGAAATCGCCCACCCGCCGGGAGCGAGCGTGGTGATCAATGCTCGTGCCTTCTCTATATGGGAAGAGGCCTGTGACCTGTGGGACAAATTCAAATTCAAATTCAAAATTCAAATTCAAAAATTCTTTATTCAATATAGGCTACACAGTAGCACTTATCGAACGTCAAACAATACAAACAAAAATAGACAGCACCCTAAGGGTCGGTTCATATCCGGCGGAAGCGCACCACGCACCACCAGCCGCGCAACGCCAGAACAAACAAACACGCAATGAGACATCCAACCCCCACACCTGACGCGCTAACGCAACATCAGTTGAGTGTGAAAGGCTGAACGCCCCACCACGCATCCGCCCGCCCCAGCGCCAAGCGACCGACAATACGCGACGCGTCTCCCGCCAGAGATGAACCGACCCTAAATCGCCCACCCTTCACCGCTTCCTAAGTGCTTCGGCCGAGGAGAAGAAACGGCGCAACAAACTCCCCAGTAGCACGCTGCCTTTACAATAATACTGCATATAATTAAGGGACCGCGCCAGATAAACAAGTGTTTGAGGTACTAAGAAATATAAAAGTATAATATATATAATATAAAAGTTCAGACACTGATCTTATCCAAGGTCAACAGAACGACCAGTCACCGCAAGCAGCACCCGTTCACGAGTATGACGCAAGGGTCAGCCATCCCCTCCCTCGCCATATTAGAGGGAAGGAGGAGACCCGACCCAAAACGCCACCGCAGGCAGTGACAACTAAGGGAGCATGACGAAACTGTTGCCGGCTTAAACAAATATAAAGCAAAAAAGGAAATCCTCAAATACTGATTTACTGCACTGTCCCTTATTACAAAAAAAATGAGTGGATACATAATTAAATTCTATAATTAATATAATTATACATAAAAAAAATACCGAACAAATATCGTTCATTGGACATTTGTAGGTACACCATACCTACATTTGTATAATCGTACTAACAATAAAATAAAAATAGGTAACAAATGTTACATACGAAATGTATGCCTATCAACATAAGGATGAATAAAACTGTTATAAATCCATACAGAACCGTCTTGTGTCTATCACGGCGACCAACAATGTTTATCATTTAAATAATCATTAATTGAGTAGTAAGCTTTTAAACATAGCTTATTTTTAATTGTGCATTTAAAGGAGTTAAAGGGCAACTCTAACAAACTAATAGGAATTTTATTGTAAAAACGAATACCAAGCCCCACAAATGAATTGTGTACCCTATGCAGGCGATGTGATCTAGAACATAACTTATGCCTATTTCTCGTATTTATACTATGGATGTCACTGTTCTTGGCATATAAGTGAATATTTTGTCTTATAAATAATATATTTGCAAAAATGAATTGAGACGCTACAGTTAAAATACCTATCTCCTTAAATCGCTCCCTAAGAGTAACTCGAGAACCTAGCTGGTAAATGGATCTAACAGCTCGCTTTTGTAAAATAAAAATGGTTTCTAAATCCGCCGCTTTACCCCACAACAATATGCCATAAGACATGATGCTGTGGAAGTAGCTAAAGTAAACGAGACGAGCTGTGTCCACATCAGTGATCTGTCTTACCTTCCTAACGGCGTAAGCAGCGGAACTAAGCTTACTCGCGAGGCACGAGATATGTGCCGACCATAAAAGTTTACTATCTAGAGTTATTCCCAGAAACACTGTTGATTCTACGGTGTCTAGCACTTCATTATTAATAATTATATTAGGGCCAAGATTTTTTACGTTAGGCATGGAAAATTTAACGCATTTGGTCTTCTTCGCGTTTAAAACTAAGTTATTAGATGAGAACCAATGCATAACCTTAACAAGTGCAGCATTTATCTCATTAAATTCGTGTCTATTCCTATCTACTTTAAAAATTAAAGAGGTGTCATCTGCAAACAGCACGACGTCACATATGCCTTTTAAAAAGAACGGTAGGTCATTAATATAAACTAAGAACAAAAATGGACCTAATATTGACCCCTGGGGCACACCTAGCTTCACTGGTAGTCCGGTTGACCTATCACCATTGACATCGACGCATTGTAGTCGATCACATAAATAAGAGTTAATTAAATTAAGTGCTCTATTCCTAATTCCGTAATGCTCGAGTTTGCGAATAAGAGTACCATGATGAACGCAATCAAATGCCTTGGAAAGGTCACAGAACACCCCAATTGCGTTCTGCGAGCTCTCCCAGGCACTATAAACATGCTTTAGTAAAGCTACACCAGCGTCCGTAGTTGAACGTCCTTTAGTAAAACCGTATTGCTCGCTGTGTAAGAGATGTTTCATATTAAAATGAATTAAAAGTTGTTTCAACATCAATTTCTCAAAAATTTTACTGAATGCGGGAACGAAATTTGTAATTTTCGGCCAATATCGATATATTGGCCGAAAATTACAAATTTCGTTTTTATTACCTGATTTAAATAGAGGTATAACTTTACTACATTTCATAAGGTCAGGGAAGATACCCAAATCAACACACTTATTAAAAATGATAGCTAGTGATGGGGCAACAATAGTTATTATATTACTAAGAAGGTTTACAGAGATGCCCCAAAAGTCTTCGGTTTTCTTTTTATTGAGCGATTTAAAAGCATTTACTATATTTAAAGGAGTTACATGTTCAAAACTAAAAATATTATCACATACAGGCACAGTATTACGCAGTAGGGTTTCAGCCTCAGCTGCTGATGAATTTAAGGAGCTAGTTGTTGCTACAGGTATGTCAGTAAAGAAGTTATTAAAAATTTGTGCAATATCGTGGGCTTTATTTACTAATTGATTGTTAAAAATAATCTCTAGTCTGTTTTCTTGTTTCTTGAGCTTACCAGTTTCTTGGTTGATAATGTTCCAGGTAGCTTTTATTTTATTATCAGAATTTTTGATTTTATCGTTAATAAATTTTGACTTAGCCATATAACAGACTTTTTTGAATAATTTTGAATAATTTCTTACATAAGTTACAAATGAAATATCAAAGTTATATTTTTTCATACCATATAGCTCATAAAGTCTAGCTCTACTTTTGTAGATACCAGCAGTGGCCCATTGGTTAAAAGAGGCTGAAGTGCACTTGACATGTTTAGTTTTACACTTAAAAATAGCTTCAAACTCATTTTTTACAACATCAAAAAATGCTCCATAAATGTCATTAGGATTGTCGCATCCAAAAAATGATGGCTGTATTTTGGACATGATGCTGTTTTTAAAACGAGTACACCGGTGCGCTGTGTATGGCCTACTAATAACTTTTTGAGGTTTATTTACAACTAAATGTGGAAAGCTTGCAAATTGACCACAATGATCAGAAGTAACATCTGTTAAAGTAAACTTATTACTCGCTTCACTATTACAAAATATGTTATCTAAGCAAGTTGCAGAAGATGCTGTTATCCTAGTTGGTTCGCAAAACAGGTTATTTAAATTAAAAGACTTAAATAAATTAAGGAGTCTGATAGACACTGGCGTTGATTCTAAAATATTTACATTGAAATCCCCACATACTATAATCCGTTTCTTACTACTTTTAATTTTAGAGAGTGAATCTTCCATTACTGATACAAATAAATTGAAGTCACTCAAAGGGGGTCTATACACACAAATTATAAGAAATTGCTCTAATTCAACACAAGACAGCTCAATAGTGCGCTCGATAGAAAGGTTCACAATATCAAGACGTTCTTTACATTTTAATTTGTTGGAAACAATAATAAGTGATCCTCCCCGAATGGCACTCTTTCTTACAAACGCACTTTGTATGGAATAAAACGAGCTATTAAAAATCACTACCTCATGGGCTTTTAACCAGTGTTCGGTTAAACATAATAAATGAACACTGTAATTTTCAATAAATAAACTTAACTCTAATTCCTTGCCGGAGAGACCCTGCATGTTTTGATGAACAACATTCAATTCATGCAGCCCTCCCGTTGTCCTATCTTGTAGTTTAAATTACAAGAAGTGTATAAGCTGTTAGTAGTATTACTAACATTATCAATAACATTAGATACAAAATTAGTATCTTTATCTAGTAAATTAATACATAAACTGTTAGTACTATTACTAACATTATCAAAAACATTAGGTACAGCATAAGTACCAGCATCATGTAAATTATATGCTAACAACTTAGCAATTCGTCGCTTATTTATAGTAGACATATACATATTGTACTGTGTGATTCTAAATTTACTAATAAACTTATTTGTTTCAAAGTACAAAATTGAGCTATTGTGTAAATGTGTTATGTTATAAATTAACATATTTAAATTATAAATGTACCTATTCTGTTCGTGAGTTAAGCTACTGGAGTAAGGTAGGGCACAGAAAATAAATTTACAATCATATTTTTCACTTAAGCGTAACATTAAATCTACACAATTTATAATATCTGTTCTGCTCACAGCCAGACCATCACCATACAATAATATGCAAGTTGAGCTTGAGTTAAGCTCAGTCGAAGCAATAAGACTTGTTAATTTATTTAAACTAGCACCAGGCAAACAAGTATTTAATACACACTGCTGGGAAAAAGAGCTAATCAAACTACCAAAACCTTGTCCTAGTTTATCTGAATATATATATGTACCCATTTTATTTACTACAAACCTTTATAGGCTGGATTCTTATTATATTATTTCAATTATGAAATGTACATAATTGAAATAATATAATAATAAGTATGTTTCTGTTGACCACGACCTGTCAGGAACGCATTCTGAAAGCGGCCGAATTATAATTCGAAACATAAATGAGTTTGATTTTGTTTTTTATTTATATCAATGTTTAATAAACTCAAGTATTGACCGACTTACAAAGGACAACAATCTCCAACATATTATCTTTTAATTCACTATTGTTCTGATATCTTGAAGATAAACGATAAAGATTACATTACACAATATTATTGTAACTGCACTTCAGTTAAACTTATATTTAACTGTAGATAAAGAAAAAATATTTCAAATTGAATTACTAGATAAGCAACGAATAGCAAAAAACTGAGACTTATGGAAGGAGCAAAGGGAGGCATTTGCCTTGCAGTGGGACAGTTCAGGCTTTAAATAATAATAATAATAAATAAGCAACAAATTTTATGAAGGCGCAGCATTTTCCCAACAGTGTTGGTGTCGGCTTCCAGTCTCACCGGATTCAGCAGAACACCGTATGTTACAGAGCGACTGTCTATCTGACAAACACAACACATGTTACTTGTTATCCTATAGTAAGACAGACTTTAATAAATAAACTGTTTGTTATGCATTCTATTATTAGTTTCTCCTGAAACTTTTACAAACACATACATTTTCTACTTAGCTAACTGAAACTTACCAAACACGCTTACTCCTGATGTCAATACATGGTTAGTTATACATATTATTATCATCATCACGCCTGTATCCCCGAAGGGGTAGGCAGAGGTGTACCAATGTACACCCACAGTTCGCCGATATGTTTAGGTCCCATGTAATAGGGGGCGAGCCTTTTGCCACTAACCGGGCACAAATAAAAACATGCTACTGAGAATTTCATAGAAATACCCAATAACACCTTGGTCGACTCGGGAATCGAACCCAAGACCTCTAGCGTAGCAGTCGCGCTTAGCACCACTAGGCAAACGAGGCAGCTATACATGGTTAGTTATAAAAACGAATAATTGATAACCGATCTGAGAATCTGATCCGAGAATTGTAATCTATCCACAATTATTATTACTGGAGATATCGCGTAAAAATTAAACAAAAAATTATCTCCTCTAGATATTTATTATAGAAGTTAACGGGTCCACCTACATCTCCCTTTTTTTTTGTATGTTTTTTTTTTCAGATTTGTTTACCCTATAGTCATTTCAGTGGCGTGCGATTGGAGAGGCCTATGTCCAGCAGTGGACTGCTATAGGCTGATGATGATGATGATAATAGTCACATAAATTCGTGTTCGACCGCCTTACTTACTTTGAACGTCTCAATACCCAATAAGTATTGCTAAGCGGCAATGTATAAACTTTTTTTATTTATATCGCTGTGACCTTGACAGAGTAACATCGTAACAATTTCAAATAATATTATATATATATGAACAAATAATATTTGATAACAGATATTATTATACCTACTAGGTATTATCGGCGCATCGACTGCAAAGATATTATTTTATCGCAATTTTTATGTAAATAAAAATTATTTAACATCCTAGACTAAATAAAATAGCAAAAATTTTGGCAGGGTCTTGCACTTTCAAAATGGATTCCAAACGTCTCTACGATCAAACCTTTAAAAAAAAAATTTTTTGGCGGGTTTTTCATCCTTAAAAAATTTTGGCTGCGTTCTATCTATATTTCTGTTCAATATTTAATAATAATTATCATTATTTTGTTTATTCATAATGAGCCGAGGTATAATAAAATATACATTATTTGACTCTATCTAGATTGTTTTTTATTATCACTTCTTTATCGTCTTACAAGAGTTTTTGTTCATTCATTTTATTTAATATCATCAAAGTTTAAGCCGATCTAGACATTACTGCCAACCTCCTAAAATACATTTAAAATATACTAGCCAGGATATAAAAACTAACCAAGTATGATAAAACAATTTAAATACGCATAATAATTTAAATATAAAAACCTAGTATTTTACGTATAGTTTCCAATAATCACAAGTTATAATAAAAGATCGTCAGTTGACCTTGACATTTCCCGCCATTATCGTTTGACATTTAAGGCGGCGCGAAAGTATTTTTAAAGAGCATAGACTAAAGGATGACACGTTTGCAAATGAGGTCGTATTTTAGTAGTTTGATGGACTGATATGCACGATTGAGGCATTTATAAAAATATATACAGTTAAGTCATGTCTATGTTTTAAGTAATTAAATTTTAACTTCGTAAATATATTCTGAAATAAGTTTTCCGTTTTCTCTTCGATTACAAATGAAGAAGGTTTTCTACTCCATTAAAAGTTTTGTACATGAGATATTCACGTTGATTATTCTAAATTAATATCCTACATGATCGAAGCTCTTTCTTAGTAAATTAATAACTGAACTGGTTTATAATGTATAATATACTCATGCTTAAACTTCTAGTTAGGCACCTACGGCATAATATTTTCTTTTAACTGAATTGTGTTAAAAACCAAAAAAAGATTTTTTTTAAGATAGTAGACTTGGTTGGTAAGTACAGCTATTTAGATTATAATAATAGACATAAAATTACCTACGCTTAACATAAGTCATCCACTTCTGACTTGTGTTACGACATAACGATGAATCCTCTTACTTTCCTGAATGCGACGCGGCCATGACATTTAGACGACAACAAGAATGTTACAAGCGACGTTGAACTGTATGGTTTTATATATGACTATTGTTTAGCTTATTGTATTCTTTTTTAATTTATCAAAGGAACATTTAAAGCTTGTAGGAGAAATTTTGCGATTACAGTTGGTCGGACTTTGATGCGGCTGCCAGAGACACGTCTAGACGAGCTTTTTAAAAAAAAAAGGCTGAAAAGGACAAAATAATAATTATTTTCTGATAATCTAAAATAAAATATCGTTCCCTTAGCATGCCTACGATGCAATTTGATATCTAAGATGCAATTTGAAAAAAACTTATAAAAAAGGATAAACAAAAAGTTAAAAAGAAAAATCGGTTTAAAGTAAGTAATCTAAGAAAGATTGGTGAGGAAAAATAAGAGTTTGGTCCACAATTAACAGTCGAATTGGGAACTTCCTCCGTTATGGAAAGTATTCCTGAATTACTATTACTTAGTCGGAAATAATTCAAGAATTTACCTGTACCACTCTCGTAGACAACCTTCTATTTTAAAAATATAATCCGTTAACCTAAACACACGTTTCTCAGACAGACTAACGTTAGCCATTCGTTAAACACCATTGCCGCTTCACCACTAACCAAAAACTATTACTAACATATTATTCATATTAATCAATCAATGTACTGCAACCTGTTACAAATATTGGTCACTGCAATCAAAAGCCTTAAAGTATTGGCCATTCTTTAAGTACTATCACCAGTTAACTAATAACCTTTATTAAATAACTTAGTAACACATATAATCACGCCTATTTCGCTTGGGGTAGGCAGAGACCACTTCTTTCCACTTACTACGATCCTTACATACTTGTTTCGCTTCGTCCACTTTCATTATTCCCTTCATACATGCTCTTCGGTTTATGGTACTCTTGTACCTTTTTTCATTCACACTCGCATTATACACTTTTTTCGTCAATCGTTCATTCGATTCGATTGATCTGCCATTTTGGCCTAGTGGCGCTGAGCGTCCCAAGTCGACCAAGGTGTTATTGGGTTTTTCTATAAAATTCTCAGTAGCTGGTCGGAGTTTGGATTTGTGCCCGGTTAGTGGCAATAGGTTCGCCCCCTATTACATGGGACCTAAACATACCGGCGAACTGTGGGTGTACATTGGTACACCTCTGCCTAACCCTTCGGGGATACAGGCGTGATGATATGTTATGTTACGTTATGTTCATTCATTCTCTCGACAGCCAAACCTCACCAATGTACTGCAAAGTGTTACAAACATTGGCTTGTACAGTCTGGACAAACATTGTTTCAAGTAATTTGGCCAGCAAGACTTGGCTTACGCAAATATTGGCTTGTAAAGTTTGGACAAACATTGGCTCAAATAACTTGGCCAGTTGGTCTCGGCTTACGTGATTAGAATCGACAAGCCTTCGGCGATGAAAGGGCAATAAACCTTCCGCTATGCAGAACTTGTTACTTGCAGTGAAGGAATAGTGTAGGCGTACATATTTTGTAAGTAAAGGTAAGGAAAAGAATGGATTAGACAGAAATGTGTACGTATCTAGACTGTACCTATATGGGGGCTGGTTTGAAAAAGCGTGGCACAAGGACCTATGGAAGGACTTGGGTGAGGCCGTTGCGTAAGAGGGAAGGGAAGGAAGGGAAACGGCAAAAAAAAATCTAACTTGTAAAAAATAATATTTATTTATCACAAGTCTCCTTTGCCATTACAGTTTTTTAGAAGTAATGCGACAAAGTAATTTGAAAATGCTGACTTCAGTGGAGTTTAGGTATATGGGACCACCTCCGAAATATACGCAAATTATGACCGATCGTTTTCCAACTGTAGTATCTTTTCTGTAAGAAAAATACAAAATAAAATGTATCGGTAGGTAAGTTGAAATCCGTCCTTATTTTGAAATTGGTTATTAATCTGCAAAGAGGTTTCATGTCCGTTCTGTTGTAAAAACTATTTTGTTAAAGTGAAAACTGCAAAGAGGTTGTAAATGTTGACGCTTCTCTATGGTAAGAAAATGCGGAACCGGAAGCAAGTGTTAGATGTCATTACATAAGCTTTTATATCTTTTTAAACTATTGTTTTATGTATTGAATGTTTTAATGTTAATTTCATTTTTTCTGTAGTAAATAACATGTTTTCGATTTAATAAAATGTTCGATGGAAATTAATATCTAAATAGGTCATTCTAAACTTCCCCGAGCTGGAATCAGCGCAATGTAATAGTACTAAAACAATAAATATATCAATAATATGACAATAAATCTAATCTTTTTTTTATATTTGGTATTAACAAAGCGATAATCTCATGTTTACTTACAAAAACTGCAAAAGTCTGATTGAGAACTTATACTAAATAGAGTGAAGGATTAAGTAAGTTATTAATATAGTTCCCTGGTTATACAATAAATAAGGGATATTTAATTGAAAAAATATAGCCTACAAATGGATCTTATTTGAAACGACACTACAAGAGACTCATATTCATAGTTTTTTTATTACCTAGGAAGCCGACTGCATTCTATAGTTCTTAACCAACATCCAATGGAGGACGTTCTCAATTCCAGAGATCACTTTTTTTTTTACTCGATATTTCAGGCAACGAGATTTCAAGATACTTTATTTGCTTCTTTTTTACGCGCATTTAATAAGATTAATTTAATAATGTATTTCTTGCTATTTAAATTAAAATTAAACGCACCAATAACTATATTTTTTATAATTCTTAAAGCAACTTCTCGTCAATCGTCTTTTAAATTAAATCTCTTTATCAGATTTATTAAACTAGAATAAAATCACACATGACCTCTAAATACAAAATAACATTTTATTCGTATTTAAAACCGGATTACGTAAATGACAAAACCGATTCTAATATTACACAGCAAAGAGTTTAAAAAGTTAGAGTGCTCGTATCGCTGAAAACCCAATGCGAAGAGCGTAAGCACATTTTGGCTGGGCCACAATTCAGCTACTTAAGAATTGCTAGAATTGACTGAATGACCTGCTTCATTTGGTAATTTTTAGTATAAGTGTCATTCTGCTAACTGTCATTACGATCATTCTCTTCGAGAATTCAATGAGATTTTATTGTAGACTTATCTGAATACGAAAATTAGGCACAATAACTAGTACACTCACCGACCACTGATATGCTTTTAAAATATCTGAATCGAGGCCCAGTATGTAGTACCTACATTAGTTTACCTATTTAAGTTATTTTCCGTGCAACGATAGACGTTTATGCAAAAATATAGATGATCCCGATATTATTATTAATCCGATAGTATCCATCATCATCATCCACAGCGTTTGTCCTCCCACTGCTGGGCATAGCCCTTTGCCATTAGGTTTTGAGATAGTTTAATTAAAAATATTTATTACTATTTTTACGAAGTGACTAGTTCACACTAGTGCTAACAGTTCATACCGTTATGCGCACTCTGTAGCTTAATATCTATCATCTAAGTTACTCGGCCTTACTTGAAACTCCTTTCACTTTTCGATATTCGTTCTACTGCGGTTCGTACGTCGATTGTTCTAGAAGGTATGACAAGATTTGGGCAAGTTTCGATGTAAAGAGTTAAGGCTTATTTTTGACCGATTTCAAAAAAAGGAAGTTCTTAAATAGTGTGTATTTTTTGTCGGTTTTTCTGTATGCTATAGTTACGGCAATTGAGGACTTCTTAAATGTCTTTTTGCCATCTTTAGGGCGTACCTCAAAGGTAGTCCCATATAAAATTCATAAAAATCCATTCTATAGACTTCGAATATGGGATAACGACCTATGGCCATAGCAGTATAGGTAAGGGGTGAAAAAACTAAATACTTAGATTAAATGACTTGAAATGTCGACAACATCACATACATTACTCTAAAACGTATGTTATGGAATCAGACACAACGAAGATACCACAATAACCCGTACGAGGATCGAACTCGGGACATCAGAGAGATACCTTGAAAAACCGATTGGTACGCTACTCGACAACAGAGATCGTCGAAAATATTCTCAATATTTCTATTTCTTCTTTAAACCTCATATTTATATTTTAAACCTCAAATAAACGGTGAAAATAACTTATAAACATAGCAATATATGTATAACCTAATATAGTAATATATTTATTACCTTAGAAATGGAGAAACATTACTATAACTATAAGAAGTATAATACGAAGCGTGACTGACTTGCGCGGCATTACAAATAAGTTATTTACTCAGTTGTTTCAAGATGAAAGCCAATTTTATAAATTACTAGCGTAGATACAATATTCTGCCTGGGGCCCGATGCCGCTATTAAATGGCGGGTTAATCGTTCCAGTGTACTTGTCATTGTGCCTAATTCTAGTATTCAGATAATTTTAGCTTAATGACAAATGTACACCTACTTGCCACTGTTGTCATTGTAGGATTGCAAGTGACTGTTCTTACCTAAATATTTATGGACAGAGATGGTTAAAAACTAAATCCGATCGCATGGTTTTGTGTAGGGAATAAAAAAACACAATGTATAAAAAAAGTTTCATTCAAATTAGTTCACCCATTCAAGAATTCCTTTGCCACAGACAAATATCTACACTCGTTTAAGTTAGCGTCCTTAATTGGTTCCTCTATTCGTTAAATAATAATATATATAATAAAATAATAATAATATATACCAGCCTATAAACGTGCCACTGCTGGGCACAGGCATCTTCCCATATAGAGAAGGCACGAGCATTGATCACCACGCTTGCTCAATTAGATAATATTGTAGTAAAATAGAGGGAAATAAATCTGAACTTTAAACTAATAACCTATAAATTTGAACTTTAAAACCTTAGGCTTGCAGTCTGAATTGCTATTTCAATACCAACATTACAAAACCTGTCTAACTCGTTTCACAAGTGCACGCAAACAACGTTACAAAAATCTTACGACACGACAAAATTGCTATAATGTAATACTAATAATAATAAAACTGAAAGTTTAAACTAATCTTTGAAACAAATCGTACAATTTATACTTACTATAAACTTAGCCTAGATTTCTAAAAGGATTAATAATCCAGCCTATAAACGCCCCCAAGGGCCCCAAGGCACAGGCCTCTTCCCATATAGAGAAGGCACGAGCATTGATCACCACGCTTGCTCTGCGGCCGATTTCAGATCCCAAATTTTGGAATCCAGGTTTCCTCACGATGTTTTCCTTCACCGTTTGTCAGATGTGTCTTAGAATAATTAAGAAAGTACATATAGATTTGAAAAAGCTACATTTATACTTACCTGCGTTCGAACCTGCAACCTTGTGCCTACAAATCCGTTTATTGAACCGCTAGCCCACCTCGATATTGAAATATTCCCAACCATAGGATTATCAATATAATTTAATTATGTTGTCAAATCTTTTAAGACAGTGATTGGTTAACCAAAAGACTAACAACCAATCATAGAGCTTGACATAAGGGCAAATTGTATTTTTTTTAATTAACGCTGAATTATGAATTCCTTAAATATTCATTTAGCCAAGGCGGCTTATTAGCAAAATAAAAATGCGTTGTGTTCAATTAAATGATTAAAATATGGTAAAATGCTTTTCTAGAAAAATCGTTTATTAGGAAAACCAAATAATAATAAGCCTAATGTTTTTTTTTCTGGTGACTAAAGGCTTTTTCTATACTGGCATTTATGTTAGTCAGTAAAAAAGGCAAACTAGGGCTAATGAAAACAAAAGGAAATAATAAAAAAATGTTATATATTTTCTCTATATTTACAAGAAACAAAATATAATTTAAAATTATAATTTTATTTAAGTACATTTCATAATTTTCTAAAGTAAATATAATATCTAATTAGAATATTGCTAGACAATAGTACATTTGCGAGTAACTTTAGATACATAATTACTAATAATTAAAATCCTGTAATTTCACGTGATTTGAATTAAATAAGGCAATTAATAATATTCACAAAACTTACTTTTGTAATTTTGGCTGTATATAAAACTAAGGTATCAATTTACATAAAACAAGTTGTAAGGATGTATACGAAATTTCCTTTGCACGATAAAAAGAATTACCATTTTTTACTCTGTAGTCCAATGATATTTTATTAAACAGATATGTTATACACATACAAAACAATCGAAAAAAGTGTTCCGCGCAGCGCGGCAGCTAGCGAAAGAGATAGCGCGATAAAACCCATAAGAAAAAAAGAGACAAATAGTGTTGTTGTTAATGGCAATACGTCCCAATTAGGACGTTTTCGAGTCTTCACGATTGCACGCTTATAACATATCTGTTTATTAGAATATCATTGCTGTAGTCTGTACTAAAATAAAGTAGATTTTACAATAAGATACTCAACAAAAAACGTTTAAAACGCATTGTGATGTTGAATAAGCAAACTTAATTGTTAGCGAAGTATTTACAAAACGTATTACCATTATTCAGGCAGTAATAGTAGTTTTTATTACACAAGAATTTATGAAGCAATGATAAAAATGGCAGTTTTAAATTGGAATATATTTTATTTAATCGTCTTTTTTATGCTCTCATAATTATTTAGATATTGCAGGAAGTTTTAGTCCACAATTTATGCAAAAAATGCAAATATTATAAACAATATTATGTAGTTATAATAAGGAATCGACAAAAACTATTCCATTTAAATATTGATTTAAGATAACATTGAATGTTTCCGTAATTATCAAAGATACTATTATCAAAATCAATCGAATTTTAATTTTATATTTTCCAGAATTTAATTATATCTTGTATTTTAAATCTATACATATTTTTATCTGATTATGAGTACGTACGTAATATAATAGCGAGGCAAAGGGGGTCAACAGAACAGGTTTAATACGAAACCAGATACCGTGGGCAATACGGCCTTGAAAGTGAGAGTGAATTTGGCGCCAAATTATTTGCAAACCATAAATTATAATTTAGTAGCTCTATGGTAGTATATTATTCAGCTACATCCGGTGAGATTGGAAGCCGACCCCAACATAGTGCGGGAAAAGGCTAGCTTGGAAAAGTAGTATATTTAAAAACTTTTTTTTTTAAAGAGCGATTATAGACGCTAGTGGCAGTTTAAAACAATACCATAGTCTGTATGTGATTAAAAACAAAAAATCCCGCGTTTTGCAAATCATATTTGCAGCAAAATTAATCTAAATATAATTGTGATTTTTTCTAGCGATTAATTTCTATTTTCTACATGAATAAAAGGCTAAAAGGTACAAAACTGTATAATATTGCTAGGGAAGCCATTAAAAAAAGGCAAAAGGCTAAATTAATTTACCATTTCAGCATAGGATAACTATTGCTAAATGAGTATCATTAACTAGGTAATTAAAAATAATTATTGCTATTAATAATTGGAACATAAGTAAAACTTAATTAATAATGACTTAAATTTCACATCACGAAGACAAATACACAAAAATTTCATCAAAATTTGAAAATAACTCAAATAAATAATTTGTAGTATAAAACAGTTTTTAAGTCCAAATAACAGTACACTGATTTCATAAACAATAGATAAAATCCATCAGTAAAATTTATAACTTTTTAAAATTTAACAACCGAATATAAAGTTCGTACACAACTTAATGTTTACCGTTTACTCCATTGGTTGCAGACTCCTGAGCACTTTTCAAATGGAATGGGGTTATAGTAAAAACTTCACCGTTTACTAATTCCTGTAAATTTTCCCCACCGTAAGACAGTAAGGGAGAAATTTCCACATCAATATTGTCTTCTACGGTACCACCGGATTGTCTGATATATTTCCTGTGCAGTCTTAGTAAATCTTCCTTAGCGGTTGAGGGACAGTCTTTCTTCACAGAGTCAGCGTTTTTCAGCGCTGAAAATTCAACATCTCTAGCCACTTCAAGACAGATAAAGTTCTCAGCAAACTCAAAGACGTCAAAAATAAACTTTTCCATTTTTATACCGTTTGGTTCAGTTGGTTTTTGACGGATACCTTCATGGTCTACGTATGGGATCTTCTTTTTAGCGATATGTAGCTTCAGTTTTGATTCATAGTTGCAGATTTTAGTTAGAAACTCAGATGAGAAGTAGTGATTACAGATGTTTCCGGCTGAGAATGTCAGTCTACCGTCAGCGTTACGTCTTTCAGCTTCTTCATCGGTAAGTTCAGAGTATTCTACAACCTTGTAATGTCCGTTCACTCTGCAGACAACACCAACTGCTTCACTGGGCGACGATTTCTGGACAACTTTAGCTGCACAGTCTGCGTTCTTGCTCTTACAGTAACCGATAAACACTGGGTCTGCTACTTTAATAAGGATATTGTCTACAGAATGAGCGTGTAGGTGTTCTACTCCACGTTTAGCGATATCAGCTAATATTCCTTTAGCTTTCAGTGCTCTGTAAAGTCCTCCATTACCGTCTGGGGCTGAAGAAACATGATGCTTCTCATCCAAAAATATTTTTCCTTCAAAATCAAAGCACGGTAAAGTTCCCTGCTCAAAGTAAACAATATCTTCCTCGTTCAAACCGAAGTAGGAATGGCTTTTAAAGAAGTCTGCGGTTGGTCCCTTTGTGTGTTCCGAAGTCATGATATACCAAGTTATTCTGCCCGCTTTGCCGTATTTCTCTGCTGCCATTTGCTGCACCCTGAGAATTCTTTCCGCTTGGATCTGGAATAAAGTTTTCCTGGATGGTAGGCCCACATCGTACATACCTTTTGGGTGTCCGAACCCAAGTCTGGTAGCTTGTCCTCCGGCTAACAGTAAAACACCAACTTTATTTTCACTTATTTCCTTCAAACCAATACTTTCGTACTCCTCAATTTTTTCATTGCTTAAATTTGGCACCGCTTCATAGTGAGAATCCGGTATAGGTTTCAAATCTTCAACTTTTTCTAAAATAACTTTGCTAGTGTCGTTCGCGCGCCTAAATAATTCATTGACTTCGGCGAAATCGATCTTTTTTATGTCACTAATTAATTGGTCCCGCTCTTTTTCGGTGAGATCCTGCCAATAGTTCAATAGGTGTCCTTGACCATGGCTGTTGAGATTTTCGAGTAAATTCTCGTAAGACATTTTGTCGTGTTGTCTGACCGGCGCGAGTAGAAAGCGGACACTGCTCGTGGCTATGAACAAGATAACATTTTCACTTATATGCTCCCCCCACACTTGATTTTAATACACGTCGGCTCGATTTGACATTTGTCGACGAATTTGTATACAAATCTTGTATTTACATTTCTTGCAGTATTATATGACTGCAGTAACGATGGTTTGGAGTTTTTAGTTTCCATTACTACTTTTGTATCAACGGGAGCAATGAAGGTGGACGCAAAAACGGCAGTGTATTGCGTGACGTACAATGTCACAGAAAGAAAAATATAGTGGTACAGGCCACTATCACGTTTGAAAACGTGAAACGTAAAAAGTTTAGTACCATGCTTAGCTAAATTATTTTATTTTATTTATTTACTAATGAATAATGTATAAAATGACTGAACTAATTACCATATTATTTAACTCACTTTACATTTTTATTGACAACACAAATACATATTTCTTTATTTTATGTTGAAATGGCTACGCTTAGATGATTGTCACTAAAACATTCCGAACGCACCTTTATTTCATCTATGGTTTTGTGTAATCATTTTATTTTGAAATTTATTTTTAAGTGGTTTAAACAATGTAGTAGCAATAATGAATTAAACTAATAACATTTCAAGTATAAAAATGATAGTAGTTGATTAAAAATCGCAAACTTTCTACTATGTCCCTACGCGGACACTAAAATTCTATTAAAAAGACAATTCTTTATGCCCGCCATGCGGGCTCTCTGTCAAAAAAGATGTCAAATGGCTTCATTCAACACGCAGTTTATTTACTCTTGATTATTATAGAATTTGTGCTCGGCATAGTGTATAGTGTGACAAACAGTATATTTTTTATATTAAAGTTGTTATTGCAATACGTTTTTGATGTAAATATGACTGAGTCATCGAAAAAACGGAAAAGAAATTCAAATGAGCAAACTAACCAAACTGTCGCATTTCGTGGTGTTATCGACGCCAATTGGCAAAAGTTTCTATCAAGCAGCTTTATAATGGACAAGAAAACAGAGAAACCCGTTCAGAACAACAATAAGGACCAGTATACGGGTACTTTTAGACGCGCTAGAAAGAAAAAAGTTAAAGACCATGAGAGCGTTCAGAACGATATGAAAACCTTAAATTTAACGTCGAAACCAAACAGCGATACCTTAGTCAATAGCATAGAATTAAATAAAACTAGTGTTCAAAACAACGTGGATAGTGTTGTGAAAAATACTAATAATAAAAATCGTATAACGAAGTTTTTAGCTATGGATTGCGAGATGGTTGGAGTAGGATACGATGGTAACGATCATATGTTAGCTAGGGTATCAATAGTCAACAAATTCGGTGATTGCATATACGATAAATTTGTGAAAGCAAGAGAAGAGGTCAAAGACTATAGAACGGATGTCAGCGGTGTGAGAAAAGAGGATTTATTGAACGGCGAAGACTTCACTACGGTACAAAAAGAAGTGTCAGAGTTGATAAAAGGAAAGATTTTAGTAGGCCACTCGTTAAAGAATGATTTGTCTGTTTTGTTCTTGTCTCATCCTAAAAGGAATATTAGGGATACGTCAAGATATAAACCGTTTAGAAAGGTAAGGATATTTATGTACTGAAACATTCCCTATATTACAGTAGTTGAAACTATTTTTATTAATTTGAATGCTTAACTTTCTGAAACTACCAATCAAATTTGAAACAATACTTAACTTCTTAAAACTGTAGCTACTTCATTTTGTATAGTATAATATAAAGCATTTTGTAGAAATTACTTGCTTTAAGTAACTTGAAGTATAATTAGTTATACTATTATTATACAATTAAGATTATTATTATGTTACTTGCATTGAGAGATAACAAGCTCAAACTCTAAATCTAGTATTTAACTTACTCATCATTTCAGCTGAAAGATTACCTATACACTGACCGCTATACATTATTGGTCTATAGGTTATTGGTCCTCCAAGTATTATATGTACTTGACATTGTCTAATCTATATAAAAATATTTCCAGATTACAAAAGGCAGCACACCATCCCTGAAGCGGCTAGCAAAAGAAATCCTCGGTATCGACATACAATCCGGTGAACACAGTTCCGTAGAAGACGCGAGAGCAGCCATGCAGCTCTACTGCAGTGTCGCCAGACAATGGGAGCCAACACTGTCTGATAAACGAGGGAAGAGAAAGGTTGATCCTAATGATGATTAGTCTGCTATACCGCAGAGAGAATGCGTTCCTGATACATGTCAGTTGGTCTTGCTTTGTATGGAAACCGCAGTGCCAATGCGTTTCTTACACATTTTAGTTGGTTTTGATGTGAATGGGACATAAATTCTGTGTCGTAATCATTTTTACCTGCTATAATGGTAGTTTTGAGTGATTAGTTTATATGACAAATATGTGATGGTAATTTATTTGTAATCCTTTCTTCGCCACATTAAAGTTAAGTTATATCTTCCTGTTAACCACACTTATCAGGGACGTAATCTCTCAGCGACTACTGTACGTTTTGTATCGTTTTTTGTGAATCTAACTTTCTCCTCAGCCCCATATACAAGTAACTTTGCAAGCGTTAATGATGATTAAAATTGCTCGTTCCACTACTTAAATACTATACTTTTTATGAGTCTAATGAAATTGAAGTGACTAATACAACATTCATCTCCCGAGCCTTTTCCCAACTATGTTGGGGTCGGCTGCCAGTCTCACCGCCAGCTAAACACCGTATGTTACAGAGCGACTGTCTATCTGACCTCCACAACACATGTTACTGGGAAACACAGTATCCCATAGTAACAACTGCTTGTCAGAATTGACTTAACGACTGCACAAAGATCTATGTATGACAGCCAAGACCTACTGTTTAACGTGCTTTCCGAAACACGGACAACATTATACATAATAACAGTGACTTAAAACTGATTGCTGTTTCAGTATTTGGCCATTCGTATTGTTAGTTTTGAGCTTAGTTCTCACAGAACTGTCTCGTTGGCCTAGTGGTGCTAACCGCGACTGCTACGCTAGAGGTCTTGGGTTCGATTCCCAGGTCGACCAAGGTGTTATTGGGTTTTTCTATGAAATTCTCATTAGCAGGTCGGAGTTTGGATTTGTGTCCGGTTAGTGGCAATAGGCTCGCCCCTTATTACATGGGGCCTAAACATATCGGCGAACTGTGGGTGTACATTGGTACGCCTCTGCCTAACCCTTCGGTGATACAGGCGTGATGATATGTTATGAGCTTGGTTGATCAGATTTAACGCTTGTTGGATTGTCTTGTCATTCAGAAAATTGTTTTAAAAAACTTTCCATTAGTGCCTTTTTGCCTTGCATTAATTTGATAGTACTATTGGTCCATTTAATAAAGTTATATTTGTTAAAAATACTCTTTTCTTGCATTCTACATAATAATATATTATATGTATTACATAAAATCGGTTTAAAAAAAACTTAAAAAATGCCCCAAATTAGATGCAAATGTCCATTAACTTTTTTTTTTGCCTTTTTATTTTAAAATCTCACTTGTTTCAATGTCTTAAAAAATGAGCAATTGATAAAGCTAGTGTTGTGATCGAATAATCGACTAAAATTGTCGAGTGTCAAAGTTAGAATAGTTAATTAAATAAACTAAAGAAGCTTGCATTCATATGATATTTTACTGCTTATATTTTATTATATAACAAAATATTAAGGTGCTTCCTCACCGCGAGCATTCGCGTGTAATGTAACGTTACAGATTTGAGCATTACATCAGTGAAGGAGGAGAACCGAGCATTACAGTGCGCTTGTAATAATACAAAACGGGCATACATCAGTGAAGGAGAATAATATGTTACATGACACGCAAATGCTCGTTAGTCAGGGAGGTATTATTGTAATGTAATGCTCAAAGTCGAATCTATAAAGTTACAATACACGTGAATGCTTCCGGTGAGGGAGCACCTTTAAATGTTAATGTTCTGTACTTACCAATTTTGCAGAGCCTTTTTCAATTGTGGGTCGGCTACCAATCTTACGGGATTCAGCTGAATACCGTATTTTACATGGAGCGACTTACCAATTTTTAAGTGTTAAAAATAAATTGTATATTATAAAACTATGTACTGTGTACATACATATTTAATGCACTGTACGCATTATCACTTATCAAATAAAAAGATGAAACTTTCAATAAAAAAAATCCGCTAGGTTCGCTAGTGTAGCATTATGTGTATCTGTCAATCTCCACCAATGAGAGACAAGCTAGTCTGTGATTGGTGGAATTTGACAGATAAACCTTACGCGATCTTAGTGGATTTTTTATCCCCATTGCTATGAAACTAGATTTACTAAATACAAAATGTTTTTAATTCATAAAACTATGAATTAATGTTTTTATCTTATGAATGCAGCTTAATAAATACGATAATATTGTTACTCGTATAAAAACGTGTCTCCAAGTTGATGTTGATTCAATATATTTTTTTATTACGATTATGGTATTTTATTTGTGTTATCCTGATGTCTGAGATTATTCTGATGTCTGCTTGCGGCTTCCTATTCAATCAAATCCATTTATTTGTGAAACCTAGGTACAGTACGGTGCAAACTTAATGGCGGCTCTGAACACGAGGCGAGTCGCTGCGCGGTAACAAACTTATGCGCCAGCGGGGGTGCGGGGCGAGGTACTGCGCAACGTGTCGCTAACCTCAGAGCCGCCATTAACTTTTAATCCAACTATACCTGCGTATTATTATTAGAAGCTGTTAATAACACCAGCCTGTAACTGTCCCACTGCAGGCCTCTCATACAGAAAACGAGCATTGATCACTCTTGTGAGCCCCACGGTGGGCGCCATTACCGAAGCTGTTAGTAACACCAGCCTGTAACTGTCCCACTGCAGGCCTCTCATACAGAGAACGCGCATTGATCACTCTTGTGAACCCCACGGTGGGTGTCATTACCGAAGCTGTTAATAACACCAGCCTGTAACTGTCCCACTGCAGGCCTCTCATACAGAGAAATATATTGATCGTGCTTGTTAGCGATCAAAAATGAGTCTTAAAACAAGGGAATAGAGTTGGATATCAAATAAAACACAGAATTATTGTTATTTAATATATCCTGTCATATATTATTTATACCTACTTCATATGTCGGTTACGGCATCTTAATATACGGATAGGTACTGAGTATATCATCTTATTATAATATTCAATATCAATTCAATTTAATATTGATAAGTACACAATTAAAGTAACACGTCTCGTTAGGATATTTCGTGAAAATACTTTTTAATTCCGATATTTATGACAGCGCCATCTAGTGGCGTAAACATGATAACACTTTTTGGGTAATTAATTCACCCTTTTCAAAATGTAACTTTTCTTCAGTGAATATAATAATATTATTATTTAATTTTGGCTTCTAAGTTAGGATGAGTAGACGTATTGCCTAATATGACATCATTTTATTTTTTATTAAGATACTTTGCCAAGTTATAAACATTAGTAAAAAGTTACATACTGGCATCAGAATAAAAATGTGTCATATTGGTATTTTGTGAAACAATTTATGAGCAATCCGGATGAATTGCATTTGTGGGCAATTCGTTGAAAATACATCTGACTGAGCTTTGATTAAAAAAAAGACACACTTGTTTATGTCTATTCGATTTTTAACAACACGCATTCTGTATTTTATTTCTGATAAGTTTGAAATAACTTGTATTGATGTGTTTTCGATGTAAAAATTACAGATTCGGCATGTTTTCAAAACAGACATCCTTTGGGAAAGAATAAAAATGTACTTAATACTTTTCATAAATCAAGTCAATTCATTCAATTCAATTAAAAAAGTGTGTCAATTGATGTTAGAAAACATCGATTTGATACATATTGTGTAAATAAAATCTATTGTTATTAGTGTAGTTAAAAAGTGATTAGTGTATAGCAAACTGAACATTATAATGTTAGTAATACGGATGCTTTTCCTACACCTCCTGTTTGTTTAAGCATGTAAATTGCGAAGTAAAGTATTTTACGAAATATCCTAATTACAATAGAACTCAAGTACAGATAAACTTAATGACAGTTGAAACATAACAAGCATTACTTAAAGTTACTTACAATCTAATTACATCTACAATATCTCATCTAATTTTATTTTTACGCAAAATTATTTAAATTATATCAGGGGGGTATAAAAAATAACTAATTTCGACACCATTTTTTTGGTCGAAAGAGGTTTGGCGCGTATTTTGACAGCAGTTTGACAGATTGCTTTTTTTCTCGATAAATGTTTGGCTTTCAACTGACAGTTCTCAAAAAAGTTTGTATGTGTATTTGTAAAATAGTTTTTATACAGCTTTCGACCAAAAATCACATTGAGTGTCTTACAGTATGGTTATATATAGTAAGTTCTTAACATCACAATAATGGTATAAATATTTAAGATGAAGAATGTAAGGGAAGTTTAAAATCACTAACTCGTTTCTGGTCGTTTTAAGTTCGAAACATCACATTTTTTTAGAAAAATTAAAATAAAGCTCAATCTTTTTCACTACCAAGTTCAAAAGTGTGCGTTGGAAACGTTTCGTTAAAAAAAACTTTTGAGCTCAGATAAAAAAAATACTATTTCTACTACAACACCCATGGACGGTAGAAATAAGGGGGTAAATGAAAAAGGTGCTAAAATTTTTAAGATATTTTTTAGTTTTTTTACGTAACTAAAATTTGAAGAGATAAAAATTAAAATTATTAAGAAGTTGTTACTAGCGGTACGAAACATAAAAAATCTACGTCAACACCTATTGCGTTATTATTGCTGTTTTTATTTATTTTTAATTATTTTGTGACTAAAATCGAAGTTCGCCACGAGATTTTTAGTCAAAATTCTTACTAAACACACATCCTTATGTTCTTAACTAATCTTTAAAAGAAACTAAAACATCGACATTTATAAAATATCGATTATACCGACAAAAAACGAAACGAAAATCGACAGAAAGAAAATGACACAAAAATTAGAAAAAATATCACAAAAGTTCAGAAATTCTCATAGAATTCACATTTACTCTCGTTCAAACTCCGATTTTCGTCACAAAAAACATTAGTATTAAAGATATTGCTAATCATGAATTAAAAGAACTACAACATTCAATTACTTTACATCATACACCAAATTCTACGGAAAAATTTCGAGCCAGCAAAAATTACATATGCACCTTTGTGCATCATCGTTGTCGAATTATACACAATAAAAAATATGAATTATACATCCGAAAATGTATAACTCAAACATTGTTTTACCAAATACGTTGTTATTTTATCACCAGGAACTGTGTAAAAAATCTTGGAGCATTTTATCCCATTTTCAAGTTTGCGATTAGGCTATTTCTTATAGACGTTAAGATGACAATGCATGGTAAGTTAATTGCTCATAAAAATACAAAAGAAAAACATGTTATGTAGGTTTTCTAAAGCATATGAGCTATTTCCAATGTTACGCAAAGTTTTTGCGGCTATTATACCTTTCTTATAGTTATATTTCTGGTACAATAACTAGAATTCTGTAGTCCCACGTTGGGCGCCAAAATTAAAACTTCTATAGGAAATGATTTCTTAATCATGTATTAAAATAACAGAAAAAAAGTACTAGTTTTCCGAAGACACTGTCGTATTTTTGTTAGCCGTGGTTAAAACATGTTTTAGTGAATAACATAATAAAAAAATAGCTTTCTTTAAAACTGACACACTATCTAATTAATGGTATTGCTTGGCAAAGTCTAAATTAAATATTTCGCTTTTCATTGAGCATGTTTGCGTCATTTATTTAAGTTTTTTTTACTGTAAAATAAAACTGGAAATAAATGTAAAGGAAAACTGACTCGTATCTTTTAATTCATTTAAATAAGTTTTTCAACTCGAACTAAACATCCATTTCCTTTCCAAAATGTAAATTTTTGCTGGCCCGAAACCGAAACGTCAAAATAAGGGACAGTTTATAGATTATTTTTATTATACATCTCAAAAAATATGTATATCATTATATAATTTATGTCGTCCGCAGCTTTTGAGTACGTTACAGCTTAAAGCAGTAGTTAGCTTCCATTGGACTCTAAAAAACATCAAAATTCTAGCTTGTTCTAAAAAATAAAATCATAAACACTACTGCTTGACGTTCATTTATTGCAAAAAAATGTTTTTATTGCTCTTTTTTTCTCACTGACGTAACTTTAGCCGTCATGTTTTTCTTGATATTTGAGGTTGAACCTTACTCTTCCGAGTCAAATCTGTGTTAATGAAAAAGAGGTCTTATCACATTTTAATAAGGGTTCTTATTCAGACGTTTTTATTGGTTGTTACAACCTTTTCATACAGAGTAACTACTTTTAGTTCGCAATGGTTCCATTTTGAAATGACGTTGATTCTTTGCTCACAAGTTGCACATAAGATTAGCTTGTTACGACTGTTTTTAGTCCTTTTCTAGATAATTATAGGGAAGGGTAGAAACTAAACTATTCTAAAATAATGTCTTAAGCCTAAATACAACATTTCTTTCTCACTTCTTTAGGTCTAACATTTAAGAATCTACCCCTCGATGTTTTTTTTAGTTTAGTCAAATATTTTTTGCAATAACATGAACGCAGCTAAAGGACATAAGAAAAAAAACCACACTGAGTAACACTATCACGTCTAAGCTTATTTCTTACAATATAATGTATTTCCATTTCATACACAAGTATTTAAAAACAGTACTTTCAATTTAGTATTCAATACTAAATATCAAAAAACTAAAAAAATCCTGTTCACAAATTAGTCAGCTAAAAATCGTGATACTCAAAACTAAATTTATTTAGTTATAGCTAATCGTTGCAAGATATGTATTTTACCCGATAATAAATATTTGCGCTACAAAATAGAAAATACATTACAAAAATGTAAGATTACGTTTTTAAACGCTCTTAGAGGTCAATTTAGTCAAAAATTTTGGTGTTTTTCTGAACTAGACGGATGTTAAATGCGAAAAGACAAAAATACGAACTGAGTTGTGTTAATTTTTTTGGCACTCGCCATATTTAAAAGTGGTGTGTCTAATTTAGTTTCAATACTGACTAAAAAGTCACTGATATTAATTTTTAGTTCACAAAAAGAATTTAGTCAATTTTTTTTGACAGTTTTTTTTTGGTGTATAATTCGTAAACACACCACTATTAAGTATTGTGAAAAAGAAAACAATAATTAAGGCATTCTAGTCAAGAGTTAGAAACACTACATTTTACAATACATATACATACATAAGTAGCCAATTCTACTTTATTATAAGGATTACAATATTTGGTGTTCTGGATCTTACGATAAAGGACAAAATCAAATTATACAAACGAAAAAGTATACACAAAAAAAATTGCTTTATCCTATCTAAATTATTTTTTGTTTCATTAATTTATATATTTTGCTTTTTTCTCCTATCTATCTACCTTATTTAGAGCAAAGCCTTATACTTAATTAATGATTACACGAAGGAAGTAGATGCAAAGGCAGCCATCTTGTCATTGATCGGCTTTCATTACATGGTTTATAACTAGAAGCACTTAGGCGTAAATGAATTTACTAGCTTTATGTCATCTACCGCTAAATTTGACTAGCTAATATTATATTTTGTGATATTAGAGGTTGTACCTCGGGTCGCGTGTTATGATTACATTAAAAAAACACAAAAAAATACAGTGACCAACTTTTTGTATCATCTGAATCGAATTATACATACAAAAAAATCTATTATACATTCCGAAAATGTATAACTCAAAATTAGTTTCACAAAAACAAAAAAAAATCGTTCGTTTTTTGAAAGATCTTTTTTAATATAACCAAAACATGCGACTGCTTCTCATGATTGACTGAATGCCGAAATTGACGATTTATATTTTCTTTCAAGACTTTTCACACTTATTTGTAATACCAACCCATTTATTTAGGGTTTATTTTCCATCCATTTATACCAGTTTTCTTCTAAAATAACATCCAGTCAAATATCCTAATCTAACTAAATATTATATATTATGTAATTCTAACCTATAAGTATTCGATTTTAACCGACCATAGCAGAAACTAAATTATCCAGTACGGATGATGACTAATTTTCATTTTCATTTCCATCTTAGATAATAAAAAAATATTAGACACGTATTTTTTCTTTTGTCCCGTAAATAAAGAATTACGAAGATACACCGAGTACAATTCTTGAAGGACGTCACGTCTAAGCAAAAATTTTACCTACCCGTGACGTCACAAGTCCCCACTTTAAAGCGGTTTATCTTCGTATTTTTTTACTGATTTTGACAAAAGAAAAAATACATGTCTATTATATTTTGATTATCTAAATGGCAGACTAAATAAATTTTGACTTTTCATACCTAGTCATCTACCATATTGCGATCAGGAAATCTATATCTCCTGTCAAATATTTAGTACGTTTGGATAATATACTTCGTCGTTGAATTGATTTTAAAAGAATATTTTGTATAACTAACCTATTACAGTTGTTTTGTTCAAACTTCTTTATAAAATACATATCTACTCGAAGATTTTTCCCTTTTTCATACATTTTGAGGTTAATTGTATGTATGAAAGTAATATCAGTTTGAAATCTGCATTTTGCAGGATTTTTTCATCCACTTCCTATCATTGTAATGCTTTTTATTTCAGTATTTTTATCTAAGAACTTAACACAAAGTTTTGTATGACTATGCCGTTTTTCATAACCTGTTTCACAACTATTGGCGGTACTTCCATACCAATCTACTAACACTACTTCGATTTTGACAGATGTCAACTTTTGTTTAAAATGTCGTATGATTTTGTAGGTAGATAGATCTTATCATTTTAATGTCTTTTATGATTATATTTTCGCTCTATTTCTTAAGAAATAAGTTAGTATAGACTTGTGGATTTTTTGCATCATTTTAGAGGTTGTTTTGAACATGACAGTTAAGTGACAGACCGCCATTTTTTTTAAATGACTTGATCTTAGAAAATTGTCACTTACGACACACAATGTTTTAAAAACTACATTATACATTTGAAAATAACAGCAGTTTTACTCAAGGTGGGTTATATACCCAAATATCTTATATTTTAAATACGAAGAGCTTACTTTAGGGACAATTTATATGTATATTGGTGTTGGGTTAAATATATTATATACTTACTTATATACTATACTCGTTTAGGGTTGCCAGGCTCAACTTCAGTTAATCCGACGAAAGAAAAAACCTTTTTTAAAATGGGTTTTTTTACCTCAATTTCCATGACATGAGAGTCTGGATTTTCATCGGATAAACTGTTCAGTTTTTACGGATACCCTGGCAACACTATTAGAGGAGAAAAAAACAAAAATGTCGAGCAGCTCTCAGTGTTTCGTTGAAGAGTTTGGGCTAGTCCCGATTCATAAGTTTTTGTGTACTATGTGGAGACGAAAATACTATTTTAATAAAAGCATTTATTTGGATATTTCTACTCAAGACAATTTTATTTCAAATTTCTGCCTAGCCTTTTCCCACACTATGTAGTGTTTGGCTCCCAGTCTCACCGCCAGCTGAACACCAGTATGTTATAGAGCGACTGTCTATCTGACACACAACACATTTACTAAGGGATACAGTGTCCCTTTTCAAGATATTTTTCATTTTTTTTCGCATCGTTTTAGCGCTCAATAGCTGGTGTTGCAACTTTAAGATAAATATTATATAAATGTCTAGTTTTTTTTCGAGACTTTTTTTATTAAAAGAAAGATTTTCGTCCCCACAAAATATAAAGTAAAAAATAATATAAAAAGTTTAGTCAGAGAATAAGTGTGAAAACCCTTCAAGACTTGAAATAATTAGTTATGTAGATTATTTTAGTATATAATAATATATTATATCTTATTAATAAGTTTCTAGCGATATGTCTGCCAAATATTTTTTCTACGCTGAAGATAAAACAAAATAACAGCTAAACGTTTTAAAATAATAATCTAACAGTCAAAGATACGTGTTTGAATGTTTTTTGTTATTAAATAGACACTTTTTTATTTTCACAGTATTGAATATTATTCTCGTTGTTTATTTGGCAAGTTTTCTACACGATAAATACTTTCTTTTATTCAATTTTATCTTTTCTTATGTGGTATATAAAATTGCTCAATTTTGGCTCTGATTGATAGCCGAATTCTCAAAAAGAGACTCACTTTATTCACTTTAAATCATGTTTCAATACACTGTAAGGTCTGAAGTCTTCTACGCAGCCTTTTTCCAAGTTATATTGAAATCGGCTTCCAGTCTCACCGCCAGCTGAACACTGTATGTTACAGAGCGACTGTCTATCTGACCTCCACAACACATGTTACTGGGGAACAGTATTTTTTTTACTATCTTTGTATCTATATTAGTTAGATGAAAATGCAGTTTATGACTTAGAGGTGGTATTATACATAAAAAAAAACTGTAATATGACTTGCAACTATGCTTGAGACCACACAGAAGAGATAAAACTAAAGAAAAAATTAACTCCATTCGCTAAAACACCTTTTAACCTTTTAAGGAGGCATTTTGCTTAACTCTTTGCTCTTTCTCGCCAAAAAACAAAACGAGAAACAACAAAAAACATTCGAACATATATAATATAGTTTTAATTTAATAATTAATGTATAAAATACGATTTTTTATACAAAGACGCGTCGGAGCACTGAAGCGTGTCGCGACAAAAATTTTCAAAAAAGACTTTTTCAACTACAGCTTTTTAGTATTATTTTATAAACACTAACCCCCAGCGAGGAAAATATGGAAAGAAAAACAGAGAAAAAATCTCTTAGGAAAAGAAAAAAAAAAAGTTTTTTTTTTGGAAAATGAAATGAGAAATGAAGAGTTAGCCGAAGGAACGCTACTTAGCGTCTTTCAAAGTTTTTTTTTGAGAAAAGAAATTTTTTTTTTCGTTATAATTTCCTCTAGCTACAGTAAACGGGTATTACACTTACATCTAGGCAATAAATATTTTTTTCTTTTCACTTACACTTTAATATTATAAATAAATCTAATTTTTTTTCTACTTTTTCTTTCGGATCAGTAGTGTATCTTTTAACTAGACACAACCTTTTTTTATAACAGTATTTTTATTTTACGGATTTCTGAATTTGGCAATGGCTTTTCCAGAAAGAAAAATTGTGACTAAAATGAGAGATGGGCGACTTTGAAAGTCGACTTCAAATCATTTAAAAGTCGATTTTCCCAACTATTCATTTCTTAACTTTACGAAATCTCCAAGTGTGCGCATAAAGAGAAAGAAATAAGTTTCTCGATGTTTCTTTAAATACAAGTAAACTGCGAACCTCAACGTCTAAAGACTATTAAAAAGTCAAACGACTATCATACCTCGACTTTCTCAAAAGACGATGAGTCGAAGCCGCGAAATCGACTTCAAACTCCCAAGCTCTACTCATAGATATAAGTCGATATAATCGACTTGAAAGCCGACTAACCACCTAGCCATCCATCCGACTTTAAATCGGACCAAGTCATAAAGCCGACTTTTTTCAAGCCCATCTCAAAAAAGTTTGCCATACCTATTCAACTACCATTCCTAGCGTTTTCGGCATATATAAAAGTTTTTTTTTATAAAATCTTCTCACTCGGTGTTTTACTCTAAACATATTTCCAAAAATCTAATTTTTTTACTCAAATATTTTTACTTATTTCGTATGATGACAGATGTTTTCGACCGCAAGTAAAAAAAACGTATTTTTCTCGTCGCAACCCCTTTTGGCCCGCGTGACAATAAACTTAGAAACTAACTTATTATCTAACTTATATTACTTCTATATATTTTCTAAAAGTATGTTTTTATGCATTTATTATGCATAAGCAGCGAAGGAGTAAATGTATAATATTTGACTCACATTTTTTTCATATTCTTTGCTTTGTTTCCACCCATTCGGGTATCGACACATCACCGCACAAACGAAATTCTGCTGAATTTTATAGTATCCAGAAAAAAAAATGACTAGTAAAATAAATAAATAAAAATGTCATTAATTGACTAGATTAGTTAAACAATCTTTGGTGAAGAAACAACAATTCTGAAAACCTTAAATATTTTCTTACGATTAGTTTTATGATAGCATACTTTTCCACCAAAATATATACAAAAAAAGTACAACTTAGTCAAAATTTTTCAAACACTTAACAAATAACATTAAAATTTTAATTAAAACTAAAAACAACATAATTTTATCTTTTCAGACATAATTTGGAGCGTGGTAACAACATTAAGGTTCCTTTAAGAAACCATTTGCATACCAAAAACGTTTTTATAAATTTAAAAACAATTTTCAAGCAACATCAAAAAGTTTTTCTCAAAGAAAATAACTTAAAATTTTTCACAATTTTTTGATATTTTATGAGCTTAAATCTTTTAACAACACCGAAAGAGAAAATATACAATCGAGAATTTTAAATTATCAATGACATAAATTGAATTAATTATACAAAGTATTATACATTTGAAAAACTCTTAGTTGTAACTACACCTTTTCATTAGCAAATGTATAATATTCAGAGAAAATCACAATTAAAACTGAAAATTGACAACATAAGCCCTTAGACGACAGTCAATTGCCAACAAACTACTATTATAAAAGATAAAATTTTGTTAGAAATGATTTTATTTCTTATTTAGTTTAAAATGTAAGAAAAAAAAACAGTCCCTAAAGTTAGTATAATTTAAATTTGCTGTTCACTCTTTAACGATAGATGCTTTAACAACAAATTTAAATATATACAACACCAATCAATCACTGTTGATAATACAGCCAAAAAAAATAATGTAATCAATAATCGAAGAAAAAATCCTTCTTGAAAAGTTCACATAATAATATCCTGGGACATCTCACACACGGTCATCTGATCCCAAACTAAGCAGAGCTTGTGTAGTAACCAGACAACTGACAAACTTTCAGAGGCATTATACATTCAAAATTGACAGTCGCATAAGGGCTTTCAAATTATACAATCAAAAAACAAAGTTATACAATTAAAAATAAGTTTAGAACAAATTAATATAATTAAATAAGTCACGTTATTTGATTGTGCATGTAATTATTATTCGCTGGCTGCTGGCTTCACACCAGAAGGCTTGGGGCTAGCCATTCATCCTCTCCGATCTGTAAAAGAAAATATAAATAATTACATAATGTATGTAATGTATATGTGTGTATGTATAAATCATATTGGGAAATTGATCACTAAGCTTGTGAGTCCCACGGTGGGCGCCATTACTGAAGTTAGGTAACTGTCCCACTGCAGGTTTCTCATACAGATAGCTATGTAATACATTTGGTAACATGTATATCCTTGATAAGATCCGCGCAAATATTGACATGAAAAATTGAGGAACCTTTTTGCAACCAAGTTTGTTTAGATTAAGTCTAATTTGATGATTTATTATCACTGTCATTTAAAAAATATGGACTAGATTACTGAAATTCATTTTGCTTTGTTTATTTAAACTTAAAACGAAAATCATTCAAGTACAAAAAAAAATAAAGACAAAAGTTTTACTTAGTAATCATACAGTAAGATTATCGTCAAATTCCTAATCTAACTTTAGGAGTTTAATACTGCTACTGCCACTCACCGGCTGCACTTGAAAATGCTGCACCGGATAATGCAAGACCTGCGGCGGCTGGGACATGGCGGCCACGCCACCCACGCCGCCCACGCCGCCCACGCCACCCACGCCGGAGCCGAGGGCCCAGGGCAACTGCACGCCACCCATGCTGGAACATGCTGGCGGATTAGCCCATTGCCCAAACTCTTTACTGGAAACATAAAAGAAATTTGTGTAAAATATTGTGTGAAAAAAACTGATTTCAGCAAAAAAAAAAATCAATGAATTTTTTTTGGGACCACATCTAATGTATACTCTATCGATGACGAAAGGAATTTTTAAAGTACATGTATATTTGTAGTGTTTTTTTTTGTTTGAGCCTGAGCGCAAGCTTTGACTGCTTTACCGGACTTTTGGCGAGGACCTTAAGGCCTCCAGCCAGAGCAATAGGAAAAACTATTTCAGCAAAGTTTACTTAGGCACCCCCTGCGGGGTTCGGGCCTCGACTTAGTGCGTTGCTAACAATCTTAATAAGGCAAATTTGTAGTGTATCGCGTAACATCACAAAAAAAGGGCGAATTAGGAATTTTCTCTTTTGAACTTGGTAGAAAATACATACAAAAATTAAATAGAAAGTCAGTCCCGAGCACATCAACTGATAATATAAGTTATAATTAAATTATTTTTTCATCTATTATAAGGGCGCTGATTCTGTTAGACCCTAAATTTGCTTAAAATGCATTTAAGACGAATTGGTGAATAGGCTGACTAAACCTAACGTTAAGCTATAGCTATGATAAATCGGTTATGAGAATGATTTTTTTCTAAACGTAATAAATAAGATCCATATAGAAAGGCTAACGAAAAATCTTAAAATTGAAAATTGAAGAAAATTCTAAAATGGGCTTATTCTGTTAAGCTCGATCTAAACTAAACTTAAACTATTATTTGACTTCTGCTTTCTTCTTTTTTACAATAAAATCTAAATATACATCTTATTAGAAAACTACAGACTAAGTTTGTCAGTCAGTTGATCAGAATAAAAGCAAGTCTCACCCCATATACTGCTGCTGGTAGCCCGCGAACGCCTGTCCAGCGTACGTGTAGCCCTGCACCCCCTGGACCCCTTGCAGGAAGCCCCCCAACTGCTGGGGGTATGTGTTGTACCAGTACGATGTGGGGGGCACTCCCCCGGCTGTGTAGGCCGCGCCGAACGGACTGTAAGCTGTCGGCAACTGGGGAAAGACAGATTGGTTAATGTTACGCGCCATAAAGACAGACTTTATTTACCTCCGTCAAGAATTAAAATGTTAAACCAAAGTCCCTACTACATGGCCGTAAAAATATATAATAAATTGCCTCAAGAAATAAAAAAAGAAACAAAGCTTGTTACTTTTGAAAGCAAACTAAAAACATATTTGATTAAAAAATGCTTCTATACTCTTGAAGAATATTTTGAATTAAATAGATATAGTAAATTTAAATAATAAATAGTTAAAAATAGAAATAGTAGTTTTGTAAATAAATGAATAATTTTATTTTTATGTTAACTGTTTCTTCAATTTATAATTATAATTATTTAGTTAGGTATATTGTAAAATGTTGTTTGTTCACGTTTTTTAATTAGATTGATATGTTTTTCTATTGATAATTTAATTAGTTTATAAGATTTAAAATAACTACCTACATTTAATTTTATATAGCCCTCAATTTTGCAGCGCTTGAAAAAGGCACTAAGTCCTGCACCAACTGTTTTGTAACACCTGTTATACACTTAGTTTGCAAATAAACTCTTTGACTTTGACTTTGTTTTAGTCGAGTTCGGGACATCTCACACACGGTTATCTGTTATGGTAACCAGACAACTGATAAACAGACTTATATATTTCTAAATATATACTTATTATAGATAAATTACACCCAGACACAGACCAAATGATCGTGCTCTAGTGCTTAGTGACCCTGACTGCTATACCGGAAGTCGTGGGTTCGATTCCCAACCAGGACAAATCTTTTTGTGATAAGTATGATTTGGTCTGTATGTATTTAGAAATAGATGCTTATCCGTTGTCAGGTTATCTATATCTGGAATTTTAAATCAAGGCTGATTGAGTTCACTTTTGAAATGAGCTCAGGTGAAGCTCGATATCGAAATTATTTACAGAATAGACATACAGGGATCTAAACCTCACAGCGTTACGAGAAAAAGAAACAGATTTTCTTTTACATGTAAATTCAGTAGGTAGTCAATTAAGATAATTAATTTTATATTGACAAAAGGAATATCTTAATTTTGACCTTTTACGTAATTTAAATTTTATATTAATTATTCTTTAATAAGTAAGTAATGACGCTTTTTTTGTGTTTTATTCATGCATTAAGATAAATGTTGCTTAGTTGAAAAATTATAATTAATGCCAATTTCATTTCTTGGTGTTGAAACTTCAAATTAATTTAATGTATTTTGTTTAAGACTCATAATTATTATAATAAATGGCCAGATGCCTAGATTTATATGTAAAAAAGTCTCTATTTGATGTAGGATAATTACTATATATGGCCTGTTGGTCTAGTGGTTAGAGACCCTGACTGCTATACCGGAGGTTGTGGGTTCGATTCCCACCCGGCACAAATGTTTGTGTGATGAGCACGATCATTTGTTCGGTGTATGGGTGTAATTTATCTATAATATGTATTTATTTAGAAATATATAAGTATGTTTATCAGTTGTCTGACTGCCTCGTTGGCCTAGTGGCGCTAAGCGCGACTGCTACGCAAGAGGTCTTGGGTTCGATTCCCAGGTCGACCAAGGTGTTATTGGGTTTTTCTATGAAATTCTCAGTAGCAGGTCGGAGTTTGGATTTGTGCCCGGTTAGTGGCAATAGGCTCGCCCCCTATTACATGGGACCCAGTAACATATCAGCAAACTGTGGGTGTACATTGGTACACCTCTGCCTAACCCTTCGAGGATACAGGCGTGATGATATGTTTATCAGTTGTCAGGTTACCATAACACAAGCTCTGCTTAGCTTGGGATCAGACAACCGTGTGTGTGATGTCCCGGTATATTATTATATTATATAATATATTTCGACAATTAACTGCCTTTTATGCCTTACAGGTTTTCGGATTGCTACAATTTCTAAACTAGTCCAAAAACATTAAGTAAATTTACCTGGCCTTGTGCCTGCGCATTGTTGGGGTCCCCGGACTCCTTGCCCCAGGAGCACTTGACGGGCTGGCCATTCACATCAGTGTTGTGGACAGCCACGATGGCGTGGGTCGCGCTCTCCTTAGTCGAGAATCTGTGGAAAAGTAGAAATATATAAATGCGGACAACATCACATACATTGCTCTGAACCCAAAGTAAGAAGCTAAAGCACTTGTGTTATGGAATTCAGAAACAACGAAGGTACCACAAACACCCAGACCCGAGGCAATGTAGAAAAGTTAATTTTTATGTTGACCTGTCTGGGGATCGAACCCGGGACCTCAGAGTTAGCGACACCGTGAAACCGATGCGTACGCTACTCGACCACGGAGGTCGTCATAGAATTAGAAACAGAATTCATAGTTAAGACAACGTCTGTTGGCTCAGTTAGTTATAAATAAAAAATGAACGTACCTAATAAAAGCATAGCCCTTATCCTTGAAGACCCTAATCTCCTGGATGGTGCCGAAGGGCTGGAAGGTCTTCTGCATGAGCTCCTCGGTGAGGCCGGTGGTGAGGCCGCCGCAGTACACCGTGCAGTTGGTCGGAGAGCTCTGGTTGTATACCTCGTCGAAGGTCAGGGGCTTGGAGTTCACTGGAACGAAGAAAAGAGATATTATATACTAGAAAATATTGGACAAGTTATACAGGGTGGTAGGTATCGATATATATGTATAAATAACCTAAAAAAAAAATTGATTCTCAATAGTCGAAAAAGAGAGTCGGCGTCGTCACGGATGCTGCCTTATTACTAAACAAACGACAAAATTGGTGTTGTAGTTTTTGTTTTAATCTCTTAAGGGAATTTCATTGCAAAGAATGGTTATTTCAAAATCCATTCTTATGGCTTCTATAACGAATAATCCAAATTTGATATTTTATTTGGGCATGTGATTGTAAACCCTAAATCACCCTTTCGGGTCGAACAGGGGTTACTTAACACCCTATAAACGTCCCACTGCTGGGCACACGCCTGTTCCCATATAGAGAAGACACGAGTATTGATCACCATGCTTGCTCATTGCGGCGAGGCGATTTCAGTTGTAATATGAATAACCAGTTAATAGCTGTTCATATTACAACTTATTTATTAAAGATATACTAATTATAGATACATACTTTTGTATATGTTAGAAGAAGATAGTTTTTTCTATAATTATAATCAATGGCGCCCACCGTGGGGCTCAGATAAATATACACGCGTGGTGAAATTTTATGTAATAAAAAACTTTTGCCCAACTTTGAAAAAAAAAGCAGATGTGATTATTACAATAACTAACATTTATTTCCTTTCTATTTCATTTAAAACAGTTAATACTCTACAACAATAATATTTTCTTAACATTTCGTTCAAAAACAACGGTATTTAATCCTTAGCGAGTTTTAATTTCCGGTCGAAGGTAATGCCTTCCGATCGTGACGTCATATCCGCTTTTAATACTCGCTTTAACTTGCCTCTGGTTTGTGAATTAATATAGAAATCATTCGTTTAGGTTTTACATAACTAAACTATAAAAAAATATATATAATTATTGTAATTTTGGGATCTAAACATATCGGCGAACTGTGGGTGTAAATTGGTACACCTCTGCCTACCCCTTCGGGGATACAGGCGTGTTGTATATTTTTTAATTAAAAAATTCGAACATAACATATCATCATACGCCTTAGTACTACTTACCTATTTAAAAGGCTTCTTAAGAGACTAGACTAGTTAAAAACCTAATTTTTTCAACTTGTAGAACTTTCTAAACGTTTGGTAGAATCTACTCGTGATCAGAGGGCTGGTTTGTTCCTTGCACAGAGAATCGGCATAGCCATTCAACGGGTGCCAGCCTTCTGGGCACGTTCCCCGCCATTGACAAGGATGACGATGAGTTCTTTGACGCCTGTTAGTTTTTATTTATGTAAGTTTAAATTTTAGTATAGTTAGAGTTTGTTCTTATCTATATATATAAAAATGAATCGCTAAGTGTGTTGATAAGCGCATAACTCAATAACGCCTGGACCGATTTGTCAGGAGAAGGTTCTTATGAAAGAAAAACAAAATGGAAAATTGCGCAGATTTTTTTTAAGTAATCCTGACCTTTTTTTGCTATATTGATTTGTGGGATTCATCTGCACCCTGAATAACATAAAGGCACCGGGAACGGGGCCTAGGTATTAATGCGGGTGGAACCGCAGGGCCCAGCTAGTATTACATATAGTTGTGTATTAATAAAAAAAAAAACAGTCATTTAGAATTTTTGTTAAAAATTAGAAATAACAAACAATCTATTTTTACAATTTCCACGAAAACTTAACACAAAACAAAAAGTAAATAAATTATAAGAAATTAATCAGTAAAATAATTAAAGGAATACTTAATTACACGAACAGTGAGGGTTAAACTCTTAACGAAAGATCAAAGGATGCCGACACAGTTAAAATTTAAACATTTGTTTTTGCTCCTTTGATCGCTGACGGGTTGATCCTTAGTAAATACTGTGAAGGAATAAATAACTGTTTAAGGATTAAATGTGTTTATTTTGTAATATTGTGTTTTTTAGCTGCCGAAGTAAAAATAAGTTGTGTACTGTGTGTCTCGTACTTGGACAAAATGGAAGTTTGTGCAATGAAAAAAACCTCGTTCCTCCTCAATTTTGATTTAATTATTACGAATTTAGGTTACGGTTACATTACGAGTTCACTCAAGAGGTCTCAATCAATGATATTTTAATAAACAGATATGTTATACACATACAAAACAATCGAAAAAAGTGTTCCGCGCAGCGCGGCAGCTAGCGAAAGAGATAGCGCGATAAAACCCATAAGAAAAAAAGAGATAAATAGTGTTGTTGTTAATGGCAATACGTCCCAATTATGACGTTTTCGAGTCTTCACGATTGCACGCTTATAACATATCTGTTTATTAGAATGTCATTGGTCTCAATAATGAAGTAAGTTTTACAATGTAAAATAGTCGAAATCGGCGGGTGGCAGAAAAAAAAATATTTGTAGTAAATTAGCTATCACTCGCGTATCCTCAGCCATGCTATGACAGTTATGGCAGGCGCGTTAAGACTGTGTATTGTATGTACAGTCTTTTACAGTAAATATAGGCACAAACAATTTATTACTCTAGGGCCTAAATATTAATATATATATTCATCAAAATATAACATGTTATTCTATAATCGAGCGTGATTAACTACAAAAAAACCTCTTGAAGAACTCTTTTAAAAACTGGACTAGCTGGCTTTCAAAAATAAAGTAGTGAAAACCAATATAATTGACAGCGAATAAAATTAAATTATTGCGATTTCGCGATAAGTTTTTTAATTTTAATACCAATAATTGTGCACATTAATAACTATACAGGGTGTTAAGTATCGATACGTCACGACCCCTTAACGGATCGGACAGGGGTTTTGGAACATCCTGTATAAAACTGTTCACAATGTCTTTATAAACATATCACATAATAGATTATATTCTAAGGTATACTCACACTCATTCTTCGGCGCCGGCGGTTTCCGAGTCGCCCAGTTGGTACGGATCGATCTGGACCCAAGCCACTGGCCGTTCATTGAAGTTATGGCAGATTCTGCCTCCTAAAAACAAAGAAAAACCAATTTAATTATGCTACAATAAATCTTACTTATTCATAATATTATAATCAGCCGTTATCGTCGTGAAGAAATTATCCTAAAATTGGGATTTGAAATGATGTAATGAGCAAGCGTGGCGATCAATGCTCGTGCCTTCTCTATATGGGAAGAGGCCTCTGCCCAGCAGTGAGACGATTATAGGCACTTTTTATAACAAATCCTTCTATTATTCTGTCGTTGAGAGAATACGTTAATTAAAACATGCCAATTGGTCTTGATTTGTGTGGAAAAAAACCGTGTTATATTATTCATATTTAATTTACAAGTGTAAGTGTTAAACTTATAGTTTGGGGTATCTCTGGGAGATAAATGAGTTCAGTCACGATGAAATGTAAAAAGAACGGTATATTAACATAAAACACGGTTATAACAAAAAACAATACAGCAATACAAAGGCGCGTGCGTCGCGGCCATGAGCGGACTGACTTCCTCCGATTATTCCCGAAGGACGAAGCGGAGCCGAGCGAGAGGTGAGATCTCGCGAGGCGATTGTTTCGTGCGTCCGAACTACTCCGAACGCAAGCCCGAGTACCAAAATGATGACGGGTTCCAAAATGATATTACGTAGGTTTTGATACCTAGAGGGCGCCTACGGCGTCGCGCTACAACCTCCCCCTCTGACCTAGTTTAAGCGTCCCGCGACTCGGTCAGTCAAGGTATCGTTTCGGTCTGCCGCGTCGACGTTTTTCATTGACGGGTACTGGCGGCGGAAGCTCACCTACGTACGGGGTCAGCTGAGAGACATGATACCTACCTAGAGTTTCATTACCTCTTAACGTATCTAGCATGTACGTTGTAGGGCCTGCGACTTCCTTAACACGGTAAGGCCCGTCGCGCCGCGGTATAAACTTCGGCGTCTGGCCTTGGGTGGTATCGTTACTTCCCTGGGTCTTTAAGAAGACCAGATCCCCAACAGAATAGTCAGGCGCAGGCCTGCGACCCTCGTCAGCAAAACGTTTCTGCTGTTCCTGAGCTTTCTCATGGACATCTCTGGCTTCAATCAGGGTGTTTGACATCCGATGGAGATAAGATGACAAGCTCGTCACGACGTTGTCGCTCTCCACAATGATACGCATATCGGAGATGGCGTCGGCTGGCGCGCGCATCTCGCGTCCAAATGTGAGATAAGCAGGGGAGTATCCCGTACTGCTAGTGACGGCGCTGTTCATCGCGAAGCGTACTGCTGGCAGATGGTCATCCCACGTGTTGTGATCCTTTCCTACGAGGATGGCGAGCCTGGGTTTCAAGTCACGGTTTTTTCTCTCAACCGGATTAGATTGCGGATGGTACACTGGTGATAGCGATTGGGTGATGCCGAAAGAGTGGCACACCTGCTGCATAACCTCGCTGATAAATTGAACACCATTATCGCTTATGATGCGTCTGGGCACACCGTACCTCAAGAACACCTCGGCCACTAAGACCTTGGCACAGTCAGAGCTGGTAGCGTTCTGAAGCGGAAACAACTCAACCCACCGGCTACACGTGTCTTCAAGGATCAAAATCCATTTGTTCTTGCCAGCAGTCTCGGGTAGTGGGCCGAACAGGTCTACGGCGACGACCTCGAATCGTCGGTTAGTTGCGGGAGTCTGAAGAAGACCGGCTGGCTTTCTATTATCAGCCTTGTACCTTTGGCAGTCTATACATTTCTTGAGGTGGGCGGTGACACTCTGCCGCATCCCAGCCCAATAGTATTTGGACCTCAGCCGACTTAAAGTTCGTTCCACTCCGTAGTGTCCAGCCGTCGGCGCGTCGTGGTATGCCTCCAGGACCTTCTCACGTTCATGGTCTGGCACCACTAAACACGCGGTTTCTTCTTCGCCCTCGTCGGGCCCGTAGCGATATAAGATCCCGTCAGATATAGTATATCCTCGGTCGGACCAACATCTCCCCCTGAACGGATCGTCAGGCGACTCCAGGTCTTCAATAACTTTCCGTAGCTCTGGGTCTTTAAGTTGGTTCTCACGGACATCGCTGCGACTCCTCGAAGGGAAATCCACTTCGGCATAACTCAGGTCACAGTCTGTCTCGTCATTACTTGGTGGTCTGGAAAGTGTATCTGCGATGACGTTCGATTTTCCAGGCGTGTACTCAATACGGAGGTTATACTCCTGTAGCGTTAGTGCCCATCTTGCCAAGCGCCCGCTTGGAGACTTGACGGACATCAGCCAGCGCAGGGGTTGATGGTCGCTCTTGATGACCACTTCAGACCCCTCGATATAGCCACGTTGGGCGCCACTGTAAGTGTTAAACTTATAGTTTGGGGTATCTCTGGGAGATAAATGAGTTCAGTCACGATGAAATGTAAAAAGAACGGTATATTAACATAAAACACGGTTATAACAAAAAACAATACAGCAATACAAAGGCGCGTGCGTCGCGGCCATGAGCGGACTGACTTCCTCCGATTATTCCCGAAGGACGAAGCGGAGCCGAGCGAGAGGTGAGATCTCGCGAGGCGATTGTTTCGTGCGTCCGAACTACTCCGAACGCAAGCCCGAGTACCAAAATGATGACGGGTTCCAAAATGATATTACGTAGGTTTTGATACCTAGAGGGCGCCTACGGCGTCGCGCTACACAAGTTAAAGTTATATCTTCCTATCACGGCCTGACAGGAATGCATTTTCTCAGCGGCCGGACTTTAATCGATACTAATATTATAAATGCAAAAGTAACTCAGTCACATGATCACAGGCAGACTCAATTAAACCGTTTTATTTAAAAGTCTATTCGCCTAATTATCAGAAAACAATAATATGTTAACCTCCTCAGTATAACTGTGAATGGGTAAATACATGCAGAAGAAGACCGAAAAAGGGAACAAATTGTGTGAAAGATGATATGAGAAAGAAAGGAGTGAATGCTGAGACGAGTAGTAGAGATGAATGGAAGCTGAATACGCATTGCGCCGACCATAAATGATTGGGAACAGGGCAGGGACGATGATGATTGAAGAAACCTATTCGTTTAATAAGAATAAGCTTTGAGTTAAAATCTTAGAAGGGAATAATGAAACGGACGAAGCGAAACAAGTGTGTAAGGATCGTAGCAAGTTATTTATTTTTATTTATTTATTTATTTTTAAACATGTTGGTAAGAAAACTTATAAACTAAGCCCCACAAAACCGTAGTAATGGTTTGACTGTGGGGTCACTGAGTCTCTCTGCGTTACTAACATTTATTTTCTACTTATACCTAATTTACAATCAACTTAAATTATTCTTTTTATTATTAAATTAACATATTTCTAAATAATATTTTTTTAACTTATTTTTAAAACATTTTATGTTCTTTTCACATCTTATGTCTGCCGGCAGGCTATTCAGTAGATATGGTATTCGTTTGTTGAGAGATCTGTCACCAAAGTAATTGGTGACTCTAGGCACACTGAATCTGCCAGCAGCCATAGACCGTGTGTTATGGTCATTAATTACATGAGTTAAGTTATGCTCTTGAGTGCTATGGTGGTTAACTGCTAGAAGGTATTTATGTTTGTAACTGATCGGTAAAATTTTACATATTTTAAATAGTTTCCTATAATCACCTTTACAGTTGTTTTTAGTTTTTTGTGTTACCAGTAGTTTTAAGAATCTTATCTGAAGAGCTTCTAATTTATCAATGTTAGTTTTAAAGGTTAATCCATAGCTGTCAAGGGCATAACTCATTATAGAATCTACTAATGACATGTATATACATCTTAATACGTTAATAGGAACTTTGAAGCTTAGGTGATACATTTTACTTAACAATATTCTTAATTTACTACAAATATAATCTATATGGTGGGACCAAGAAAAATTATCATCTATTTTCACTCCAAGGTAAGTTACACAGTGAACTCTTTCAATAGGTTTACAATGGCAGCCAAGTAAGTTATTATGGTGACATACATAATCGTGGGTAAATAAAGGCGGAGTCTCACTTTGAGGTTGTAAATATGGCGAATGAATTATTAATAATTTGGTTTTGTCAGCGTTTAGTATAATGCCGTTGTCGTGGGACCATGTCACTACTGCGTCTATATCTTGTTGAACTAACTTGCTAGCATCTTCTAAATGAGTTCCGGACCGTAATATGCACAAGTCATCTGCGAACATGTACGCTGTACAATGCTGTAGTACACGGCACAAGCTGTTTACATGCATAAGGTAACAAATAGGTCCACATCCCGAGCCCTGGGCCACCCCACTACGCACCTCGACTCTGTCACTGAGCGCGTCTGCCACTCGCACTCGGTAGGAGCGCGCGGTGAGGTAGTCACGGAACCATGGGTTCAGTGGCTCTCTCACCCCGCACTCCTCCATTGCATTGAGGATGGTATCGAACTGCAAAGTGTCAAATGCTTTTTTATAGTCGAAAAATATAGCAATAACAAATTTTTTATCATTTAGGTAACTGTTTATTTCGTCTGTGAACTTTGATAGCAATGTATTTGTACTTTTTCCTTTTATAAAACCGTGTTGACACTCGTTAATAACATTATTTTTTTGCAGATAGTTGCTTAATTGGTTGACTATACACTTCTCTATAATTTTATCTATGCTAGATAAGATCGATATAGGTCTAAAGTTTGAAACATTTTTGCGATCACCTTTTTTGTGAATTGGGCGTACTATTGCCTCTTTAAGTTTGTTTGGAAATTTGTAATTTTTGACACTTAGGTTTATTAATTTAGCTAACACAGGGCTCACTTTGTCTTGAATTATTTTAAGATCGGCCATTCGCAAAAGATCGCTACCTGGCGATTTGTTTGAGTTCATGTTTTTTATTATGTTTTTGACATAATTTGGGCTAACTGGTTGCCACCTCATAGACAAGTCCGTGGCTTTTACATAGGTTTGTCTGTCCAACCAGGTCTCATGACACTTATGTTTTATATCTTCTACTTCTTTACAGAATGTAGAAGCAAATTTGTGAGTTATATCTAGAACACTTTCTTGTCCGTCCATATTTGAAATAATTAATTCATCTACCGATTGTTTATTGTTACCCATCATAGAATTTATCCTTTCCCATATTTTTTTAATGTTTTTGTTACACTCTAATATACTATTTTTATCATAAATATTTTTACTTCTAATAATAGCTTTTTGGCATTTATTCCTAAATTTGGTGTAATTAAGTCTCTTTAACATATTCTTTGGCTCACTGCTCCATAACTCAAATAATCTATCTTTTTCTTTTATCATAAACTTCAACTTGTTATCTATCCATTTTTTGTTATTCCTGCTATTATTGGTAGAAATACGTTTATTTACGTAACAGTTATGATAAATATCTTCAAATATTTGTTTAAATGCTTTATATAATTTTATAGGACAATCTATTGACATTAAGTGGTCAAAATCAGTACTTAATAATTTTTCCCGAACTTTGTTATTGTCAAGGACGCGCTTAATGGTCGAGAGTCGCGTCGGACTCGGTTGTACACCGCGCGAGTTGCGAGCCGGCGCCGTCAGCGACGACAGCGCCGACGGTGCGCGTGTCCACTGCACATTTGCTGATACGAAGTAGTGATCCGATATTTTTTGTTTTATTACAGCGGAATGTATGATGGCATTATCTACTCGAATATAAATATGATCGAGACAGGATTGAACTATTTTTCCCGCTACAATTTCCTTCCTTGTAATATCATTAATGCACTTTGTGAATCCATGTTCTGATAATAAATTTTCATATAATAATACAAATTTGTCATAGCAATTTAACAGGTTTATGTTTATATCCCCGCAGAAAATAACTTTGGACTTTGTAGGTACCTTTATAAGAAGACTTCCTAATTCATCTATAAATTGACTTAATTTATTCTGTTTATTTATTCGCGGCGGTCTGTATATTGATATTAAGTAGATTATCTCATTGTTAAACTGAAGTGTAATGGACACGCACTCCGCCGAGCGCATACCCGCGGACTGCGTCAACTCACACAAGCGCGCGCCTAGACGCTCGCGCGTGTATACCAATACTCCTCCTCCGCTTCGGTCCGCTCGTGTATACGTATTTACATTAAAACCCTTTATTGAAAATAATGACAATAATGCATGGTTAATGTTAGGCTCAGTTAATACAATTACATCTAGTTTGTCTATACAGGGGTTTATAGTTAAAAGCAGTTCACTAAAATGTTTTTTGAGAGAGCGAATATTTACATGCATAATACATAATCCTTTACTGTTTACAATTGAACTTACCCAATTACTAACGTCGTTAACACAGGTATAATTCACTGTATTGTCAGCTATTACATCTATATTATTGAAGTCGTTGAATTTTATTTTTAACGATAATCAGTGCTAAAACAATTTTAATTTTTAACATTACAGCCGATGCCTAGATAATTAATTAATTACTTTGCTTGGATAACTGATTCAGTTCATTTTCACTTCTGATCCATATGGTATTGTCGCCATCATTTTTCTTCACCAGGATTTTTCCATTTGTCACCCATATATACTTGTAAACACCTTTGAGTTGCCTTTTAGAGTTCCACAGTAGTGTCTTCGTAGTCTTAGTTAGATCTTCATTAATAAATATTTTGCTTGTCATTGCTCCGCCGGTGAGGGTAGTGCTTTTTAACTCGGTCAATTTACGACGATTAGCTAACCAGTCTTCTCTAGAATTAGTGCCTGACGCCTTGAATCTCACTATAATAGATGATGGCTTATTTTCATGTTTGGTTTGTCTGTTCCGTTTTACCCATTCAATTCCATTGCTTTGAACTCCCATCTCGTCTCCAATTTTAGTTACTATCTCTTTTAGGTTCTCGCCGGGTATATGCTCAACGCCTACAATCTCAAGGTTTTGTTTCAGCGATGATTGCTCAGCATCTTGTAGTTTTTGCTCAAGTGCTATGTTGCATTTCTCAAGGTAAACACATCTATTGTTAATATTGGTCACAGTTTTCTCTAATTTCGATATTTTTCCTTTAGACTGTTCGTGCTCCAATAATAACGAATCATACTTATCTGACAATACGCTAATGCTTTGTTGTATTATGTCTAAATGCTTTTTAAGCCCGGGTATGGCGCTGACCTTTCTTTGAATGTCTTTTAATATTTTTGCCGAGTCCAGTACCTCTTCCTCCAGTTCCTCCTCATCAGAGCCCTCGTCTTCACAGTTGTTACAGTAAATCCTGTTTTTTCCCGCCTTCATATCTGCGGCCAGGCCTTTGACGCAACTTTTATGAAAAGTTCCTTGACAGGAACCCTGGCACATGAAATGGGCACCTTTTTTTGATAGTACTTTTTTGCACTTTTGACACTCCATTGTAGGTAGCTACTATAATTATGTTTTGTTATTCACTAATCAAGTAGGTACGTTGAGGTAAGAATGTGTTCGCGAGTATTCGGCAAGTAGCGATGCGCGCTTTGCGTGTGTGCGTTGAAGCGAGCGCGCCGCGAGTTGCCCTAGGTCAGGGACAATAGTTAATGCACAGGTATTTTTGGGATGTTTTTGCTTATAATTCACTCATATGTTAGTGTTCAGAAAAACGAAAACCACCACTGCACAGTACAGTTCAACAGCTTTACATTGATATATGTCACTAAAGATTCTAATTACTTTTTATCACTTTTTACATTAATTTTATGCAAGAGTAAAACAATAACGTGCTACCGCGGGGGTTCGCACGCGAGACGCAAGTGGAAACAAGTGGTCTCTGCCTACCCCTACGGGAAACAGGCGTGATTATATGTATGTATGTTAAATCCTAAATGTACCTAGTTTTCTAAGTTATAAACATTCTTTTTGCTATGGGAAGTTGTGCACTGTGAATGCATAATTAATACTTTTACTATCGATCCAAACTTGTGCCGAGTTTAATATGCGTTAGTCCTCGGGATTTTCCTATTGCATAATATAAATGGGGGCTTTTATGGCCTTTTTAAACCTCGGCGCAAAAAGTGGGGTAATTACACGTGTCGGTTTTTCAGTGGTATTTGTAACTTTTAAGAGAATTGACCGGTTGTGGTTGTCGTGATTTGGATTCGGTTTTTATGGGACCTTGGTATTGTGTTTTGAATAAGACTTAGTTTTAATTAGAATAAGAAAATATAAATAAAACTACATTCATGAACCAAAGTATTCTGGTTTTGGCTAGTAGAGTCTATAACAAGTTACCAAATAATATTAAAACAATACCTGAACTGCACCTTCTTAAAAACAAACTACAATCTTTTTTATTAGAAAAGTCATATTATTCTATAAATGAATACTTAAATGATAAATTATAATATTTTACAAGTATTTAGTACACATGTCTTGCTAGCTGTAACTGACCGTATATTTTATGTCACTTCATATATATAATTAGATTAATGGTCCCTATGATGTAATAAATGTATAAAAGAAAATAATGTGTTATAAATAATAATATATAGCTCAAAACAATGTCATTAATAATAATATATAATAAGTAATAATATGCAATGAATAACAATAAGTAACTAGCTATACTTGATGCGGCCTAAGAAGATATGGGTGACAGGTCTATGGTTGACAATCGTAGTGAAGTTGCCTAACGAAAATTAATCGATTGTTTAAACATATCGAATAAGTTCGTAAAGGAAATGAAATCGAATTTATCGATTTTAGATTTGCAAATTTATTTTATATTATTATTCACTACAGTCAGAACTCGACGATTGTGAGCTCGTTTCTGAATCTGTATCTTGTAAGATCCGAAAAAAAACAATAATAACAAACAACGGGCTTAACAAAAACGAAAAACTTAACAAAAATCACAATCAACAAAAATTCAAAGTAGACGCAACGAACACAAACCGCATACAAGGCAGATGCACTCGTACTGACGTTTGACGACTGCTACAAACAATACGATCACAAGATGGCCGCTCCGATTCATCGATTAGATGTCGATTCAACAGTGTCAATCTCTATTGACAAAAGTTCCGTTCCATGTATCTGACATTATTATGCAATATTTTTATCTTTATTAAAATTAACAGTCATTAAAATATATTAGAGTCAATAATATAAATAATATCAGTTTCGTTTATAATTATTTAAAATTCATTCTTTTGACGGTATAAAATAATTTATTTCGTTTTATTTCTCCATTGTTTACTTGTAAGAAATTTGCGTAGCAAGGAATATTTAAACTGTCACCCATATCTTCTTAGGCCGCATCAAGTATAATTAGTAATAATGTGTAATGCTATAGGTGTAATTAATAGTAATGTGTAATTGATAATAATATTTAATTAGTAATAATGTGCAGTTAATAATCCATAATGTGTGATTAATAATAACATGTAATTTTAAGTTCCATCAGTAGAACATTTGCACACCATTGCAATGGTCAAATACAGTGTTTCACAATTATTATTTTTTTACCATCTGTGTATTTGCACAAGTACCTGTATTTAGCAAATAAATGAATTTGATTTGATTTGATTTGATTTGAAAGTTTCTTCTACAAAGGAAAATATACAAGGTGTCACCGAAAGTGTATATCTACCCAAAAGGGGTCTAGAGTACATCTGGTATAGAGACAGTGTAAAAAATTTCAGATCCCAATGAGTTCGTTTGAGAATTTGATTTGATTTGATTCGTTAAATAAATTTATATCCAATTTTTCGTAGTAACTTATGAAATTAAAACATTGTGCTAAAATTTCGTAAACTGACAATATTTCGAAAGTAGTTTTTCCCTTCCCTTATCCTTTTATATAGATTTACTGTTCGGTCACACCCTGATTATTTAAGAATGTTTTGTGTAATAAAATATTTACTGTACTACTAATATGAAACTTGAAAAAAACTTGTAGAGGAAACCTGGATTCCAAACATTGGGATCGAGTATCTCTCGCAAGTGAGCAAGCGTGGTGATCAATGCTCGTGCCTTCTTTATATGGGAAGAGGCCTGTGCTCAGTGGGACGATTATAGGCTGGTTTTATGGAATTATTATAATTTAGAAATTTATAAGTAGGTATGTTTATCAGTTGTCTGGTTACCATAACACAAGCTCTGCTAAGCTTGGGATCAGACAACCGTGTGTGAGTTGTCCCGGAATATTATTATTATGTCATTATTTATAGATTACTCACCGATTTTTTCAAAAACGATACGAAGCCATATCCTTTGGATTTCAACGTCTGCGGATCACGCACCACACGGCAGTCACTGGAACAAACAAACAGGTTTTATTAGGTTTTATATACGGATATGGGTATGTATAATTACATATAAATGAAGAAAAATACTGTCTTTGAAGGTAATGAAAAGTCGTAGCAGTTTTTTTTTGTATTTGCAAAAATTTTAGAAAAAAAATGTGTTTTTGAAAATTCGATTTTACGTTGGCCTTAAAATTATAATTTAATGAAAATCTAAATTATGTAATAAAAAATCAACTTTTGGATTATAATTCAGATAAACTAAGTAGTCTTATCATTTGACTAGACTGATAATTATAATCAATTTTTAATAATATCCAAATACCTATGGACCAATTCCATTCCAAGTACTAATTCTTTTTACTACAAATTTAACTCAATAACATCTCGCACATTAAAACAAAAAAAAGTCGAACCAAAATTTCAAATACCCCAATCCTTTGAAGTTATTCTTCCATTAATAATACAATATAACATTAACTATGTATTCAATAACACAGTATCTACCAATTCCTTTGTCTTTGAAGAGCATGTATGCAGGGAATAATGAAAGTGGACGAAGCGAAACAAGTGTGTAAGGATCGTAGCAAGTGGAAAGAAGTGGTCTCTGCCTACCCCTACAAGGGAAACATAACATACCATCACGCCTGTATCCCCGAAGGGTTATGCAGAGGTGTACCAATGTACACCCATAGTTCGCCGGTATGTTTAGGTCCCATGTAATAGGGGGCGAGTCTATTGCCACTAACCGGGCACAAATCCAACCTCCGACCTGCTACTGAGAATTTCAGAGAAAACCCAATTACACCTTGGTCGACTCGGGAATCGAACCAAGACCTCTAGCGTAGAAGTAGTGCTTAGAACCACTAGACCAACGAGGCAGTTACAAGGTACAAGAAAAACTGGCGTGAATGTATGTATGCAATGATATTCTAATAAAGAGATATGTTTTACACATACAAAACAATCGAAAAAAGTGTTCCGCGCAGCAGCGCCAGCTGACATACATGTCACTATAAGTAAAATTATACAAAAGAGATAGCGCGATAAAATCCATAAGAAAAAAAGAGATAAATAGTGTTGTTGTTGAAAGGCAATACGTCCCAATTAGGACCTTTTCGAGTCTTCACGACTGCACGCTTATAACATATCTGTTCGTGATCAGAGGGCTGGTTTGTTCCTTGCACAGAGAATCGGCATAGCCATTCAACGTGGCAATGCTGTCAGCCTTCTGGGCACGTTCCCCGCCATTCACAAGGATGACGATGAGTTCTTTGACGCCGTTTAGTTTTTATTTATGTAAGTTTTAATTTTAGTATAGTTAGAGTTTGTTCTTATTTTAGATTTAATTTTGTATTAATAAACATATAATATCTGTTTATTAGAATATCATTGTATGTATGTATGTATTTACGTTCATCTCAAAAGTCGTATCTAGGCGTTTCATATTCAAAGTAAAATATTAGAAACTTTTTTCTGTCGACAACTGGAATATGGAGAGAGTCCAAATTTTTTGGCCTATTGACAAGTACGAAGTATGTCACTTGGAGTGGGGTGGGGTGGCACTGATAGCGGGTGTATAAGCGGAGCGGTATGCGTAGCGGGTAACTTAGATTGTTATTTTTTATTGAAACGTATTTCTTTGTAAATTTTGCGATTCGTTGTTTAATTATTCTTAGAACCTTTTTATAATCAAAGCGTTTAGTTGCGACACCAAATAGTATATTTTTCTCTGGCTCTGTCGCGAAGTCTAAAAATAGGTTGCTAGTGATAAAGAAAATATGACAATAATGCATAAATATATTGTAATTTTTCTGTTTTGCACATCATTTTTAAAAGATTTTTTGAAAATGGCTTTCAGTTTGGAAATATTTTCAAACATGATAAGCAAATATGATTAGACAACATGTAAGAAATCTTAATTATATATTTAGTTTTATGTTCGTTACTAAAGTAAGTAGCAGGTATAATATTAAATCAATCAATAATCATAATAGATCTCAAGACAAAGTGCTTATTATTGTTGCTAAAATTACTATTTACAGCAACTATAAAAATGTTTTATTTACTTTTGCATTATTCCTTGTTTCTTTTTCAAGTACCTTATTTTCATCCCATTTTTAGAGAACTAAGACGACTCCCTTCTAAGACAACTGTCTCTCTTATCATGAATTATTATTTAACTCGCTACCCGCTCCGCTTAACTCCCCGCTGTCAGTGCTACCTCACCCTGTTGGCGAGCCTCCAAGCCAGTGCATCACAAGGCACATCTTTGCTACTCACAGATATCTTACAGATATTCCTAAGATATGCCTACTAAGAAACTAACAGATTTTGTATAGATTAGATGGTTACGGATTTTTGTTTTAAAAGTGTTGTAAAGTTAAGGGCTGGTTAATCTTAATATATAAATCTCGTGTCACAATGTTTGTCCTCAATGGACTCCTAAACCACTTAACCGATTATAATTAAATTCGCACACCATGTGCAGTTCGATCCAACTTGAGAGATAGGATAGTTTCAATCTCAAATTATAGTCGCAATTTTAATTTATTGCTAATTGTTTGTCTGTTATTATTTGACAGTCACAATTATCTGTTAACATTCACGCGGGTGAAACCGCGGGTCACAGCTAGTGGTGATGTAGTATTATGATTTGTTTTATTATTATACTGGCTGTACCATGTGGATTCACCCAAGTTTTAACTTGTATTTCTTATAATGTTGTGATAGTTATTCTATGTATTATTTAGCGTAGAGACGAATCAGACTGATTAATTATCATGACAATCGGTTCACCCGTTCTTGTGTTGAGTGTAAATATCCTGTATTTCTTTTAGATATATAGTAATTTTATTTATTTTGTGAAATACATAATTCTGATTAGCTTTGTCAAATAGAAAAAGGCCTTATCATCACTAGATTTTACGTTAAACTTTTTAAACTGTCAAATAAAAAATATGGTCTTTCAAATGGAGTTGCCATAGTAACTTTTAAATCGAAAACATGATATTTTTAATTCAAAAACAGTTTGATTAAATCCGTCATTGTTGCACTTTTTAATGCATATATTGCTTATAGTATAAATAAATGTATACTTACGATATCTCTCCAAAAGGCGCGAAGGCATCGCGAAGGCTCTGCGTCTCTATCTCAGGACTCAGATCCCCGACGAAGATGTGATAATGTTCTGCAACAAGAGAAAGAGAGGTTAGATGCTAAATATAACGTGCTAGAACGAGACGCAAGATTCTACCATACCAAGAGAGGTAAGATCATAATATAACATGCTAGAAGAAGATTAGGACTATGTAGTGTTCGGCTTCCAGTCTCACCGCCAGCTGAACACCAGTATGTTATACCTGTAAATGTGTTGTGTGTCAGACTGTCTGTCTGACACACAACACATTTACTGAGTTTTTTATAAATTCAGATTCTACTGATTTATAAATAAAAATGGAATTAATTTACGATTACTTCCTTTTTACTTAAATATTATATGCGGTTATTAAATTATGTATTGAAAATTATTCACTTGACGAGTTCTTTTTTTATTTAGTAGGACTTGGAAAATTTTATACAAAACATAGTCTTTTAAACCAGTTAGGTTCCAAGTACAATTTAAAACAAATCAAACAAGCACAAACACGATGGACACCCAAGTTTGTTTGGATTTATGTTTGTTGCTCTTTCACGCAAAAACTACTGAATATATTTTAATGAAACTTAACAATAATGTAGCTTATACATCAGAATAACACATAGGCTATAATTTATAAACATAGTGCTTGAATTGTCTTGAGAGGCTCGTGGCTAAGTGTAAGCCGTACGGTATTACCAATATTACAGGTCCGTGGATGGGTGACCATTTACAACATACAAAGAGACCCCTCCATGCCTCGGATACCACGTTAAGCCGTTGGTCCCGATTGTCATAATATGATCTTTGGCAGACGTTAAGTCAATTCTGACAAGCAGTCTTACTATGGGATACTGTGTTACCCAGTAACATGTGTTGTAGAGGTCAGATAGACAGTCGCTCTGTAACATACGGTGTTCAGCTGAATCCGGTAAGACTGGTAGCCGACCACAACATAGCTTAGAAAAAGGCTCGGGAGATGATACATCAGAACAACATAGGCTATATTTTGTAAAGATCGTGTCAGACTGCCTCGTTGGTCTAGTGGTGCTAAGCGCGACTGCTACGCTAGAGGTCTTGGGTTCGATTCCCGAATCGACAAAGGTGTTATTGGTTTTTTCTATGAAATTCTCAGTAGCAAGGGTTTGGATTTGTGCCCGATAAGTGGCAATAGGCTGGCCCCCTATTACATGGGACCAAAATATATCGGCGAACTGTGGGTGTACATTGGTACACCTCTGCCTACCCCTTCGGCGAAACAGGCGTGATGATATTTTATGTTATGATAGTGTCAGAGTTGTCTAGTTTAATATACGCCAAACGTGTTCATGTATACATTTTTCAGAGGTTTTTCCAATCTGCTCTCCAGTACCTATCCAGTCTAAAAATACATATAAACGAGTTTCTAAAAGTCTACATGCATTGTACATCATTTATTCAATCTAACACTACTGCAGTTTCATTGCAGAATGCAATTCTAGCTATGCGGAATGTCTAAGGCCTGTGAAAGACAATGCAATCTGTAAAGTAAAATGTCTTATATAGAGAGAGAATTTTCGCAAATAAGTAGATTTAAATTGTCATTTATAGAATGGATAAATTGAACATTTTAACCGACGCAAAGAGAGGGGTGTTATAAGTTTAACCTGTTAGTTTGTTGGTGGCATCGTAGGTTCTAAACTAATGGACCGATTATGATGAGGTTGGTTTGGGAACTGACGTGTTCGAGATGGTTTTTGGCTATAAATTATGAAAATTTGTTCTGCATTTTATAAGTTCAACAATATTTTCTTAAGTTTGTCGGAGCATGTTAAATTAATACTTAAATTGCCTTTTTTCAGTGATAAAACTATTATGCTTTTGCGTTATTCATTAAACAACCACAAATAAAAAATGAAAATTGTACTAAGACATTTAAAGATATTAAAATCTTTTATTTCCTTTCGGGACGGGCTTGTGGCTAACTGTAAGATAAATGTGACGTAAAACAAGGCTTATTTATGATATTACTAGCTGTGCCCCACGGTTTTACTTGCTTAAGTATCTAGTCGCGGTTCCTTGTGTTTTTACAGTTATTCTGCTATTTGAAGTGGAGACGAATCTAAAATTAAAGATCTTGAAAATTGGTCCACCCGTTCTTGTGTAATAAATGGTGTAACTAATCCTACTTTTTGTTTAATATAACTATTTAGGGTTTGCACCCATCGACGTATGATATGCATAGACTGCTACTATCGCTAGGTTCCCCTTGTGCCAAGCGAGAGCAGTTTTTAGTCTGATCCTAGTACATTTCGTTTTTCTTTTAAGTTAATTTTTGCGCAACGAGAAACTTATATAAGAAAATATCGATGGTTTTGACATTGTTAAGATAATATTAGTGTTTAAGATGGATTTTTCAAAACGGCAAGCACCATCTTCATACATAATTCACGACAACACTTGTTCACACTAGTGCTTACGGTTTAAACTCTGATAGGCTCACTCTATAGTTTCAAATGCAACCTCTGATTTCTGAAATGTCAACACAAGAGTTTGATGATAACCTGTCAAAGCACATGTCAAGCTCTGTGGTTAGTTGTTAGCAACGAGTTGTTAGTCTTTTGGTCAACCAATCAGTGATCAGTTGATTTGACCACAGATTAAATAGATCAGACTTTTAGAAACAGTTGGTTATGTATTTAGATATAGAAAAGAGTCTTTGACAGGCCTGTTGGTCTAGTGGTTAGTGACCCTGACTGCTATACCGGAGCTCGTGGTCATTCCCACTCAGGACACATGTTGTGTGATGAGCACGATCATTTGCTGTCTGGGTGTAATTTATCTATAATATGTATGTATTTAGAAACATATAAGTATGTTTATCAGTTGTCAGGTTACCATAACACAAGCTCTGCTTAGCTTGGGATCAGACAACCGTGTGTGAGATGTCCCGGAATATTATAGTAGTCGTCATAAAATTGTTAATGTTTAACAAAAAAAAAAGAATGAAAGCTTAATTTTTTTTTTAAACCTAAGCGGTTTTGTATATAAATGGTTTAAGTATACTTATATTATTATACTTTTAGTGAGAAGTAAAATTTTATATTATAATCCTGTACGCTCCGCTTTGTATTAAATTTGGAAAGCAAAGGTTCTCTGTACAGCTTACGTAGGGTTGCCACTACATAGGTTTTGTAACATGAAAAAAAAATCGTTTTATCGATCTAACGCTAACCTTTAAATAATAATAATAATAACCTTTATGATATGAAATTATGCATATAGTGATTTTAAGATATTACGCTTGTAAAGGGAAATAATGATCGTTAACTTAAGAGGCTTAGAAGCATCGACGTACTATATGCATAGACTGCTACTATCGCTAGGTTCCCCTTGTGCCAAGCGAGAGCAGTTTTTAGTCTGATCCTAGTACATTTCGTTTCTCATTTAAGTTAATTTTCGCGCAACGAGAAACTTATATAAGAAAATATCGATGGTTTTGACATTGTTAGGATTTTATAAGTGTTTTAGATAGATTTTTTAAAACGGCAAGCTCCATCTTCATACGATTTAAACTCTGATAGGCTTACTCTATAGTTTCAAATGCAACCTCGTTGCTTAGAAGTCTTTTTTTGATAAAACGTGAATTTCCTTACTTGAGAGGTATATTTAGAGATTATATTTTTATTTAGATTGTGCATTTGGAGTTATATGTTTACAAAGATATTTAGAAATTATTATTTAATGTGACAGACAAACGAAACAATTATAAACGGATTTACTATTCTAAAGATTACACCTTTTCAAGTGTCAGTCCACCTGTTATCACAACGTCTGCAAAACTAACCTTGATAACGTCCAATTTAAATAACAACCCACAATGAAATTCAATAAAAAAATAGTTTTATTTAAATAAGAAAACTACTTTCAATATCCCAGTTCTAATATTCCATAGAACGTTTGACAACCCTAAAAGATTTTCATAATAGAAACATACCCTGATGAAAACGGAACGAAAATTGAACCGGATATACATACGCTACGGTATCGGGCTTTATCCGGTATTACCCGGTTTAAATATACCCAGGTATATATTACGTTTTATAACCGTGAGAAAAGACGGACATTTTGTCCGTCAGACTGAAATGACTGGCGGACAAAATGTCCACGGCAAAATAAATGAACTTATCATATCATAGCCTGTAACCCCGATGGGTTAGGCAGAGGTATACCAATGTGCACCCACAGTTCGCCGATATGTTTGGGTCTCATGTAGTAGGGCGCGAGCCTATTGCCACTAACCGGTCACAAATCCAAACTCCGACCTGCTACTGAGAATTTCATAGAAAAACCCAGTAACACCTTGGTCGACTTGGGAATCGCACCCAAGACCTCCAGCGTAGCAGTCGCTTAGCACCACTAGGCAAACGAGGCAGTTTAAAATAAATGGTTGTATATCAATTGTTAAATTAACTCATTTTGAGCTGAAATGTTGTAAACTGACTCTATACCAGGAGTACTCTTCACCCCTTTTGTATAGATATACCCTTTCGATAACACCCTGCATACCATATGACCTATATAACATTTAATTCTCATTCTGAATGTCCATATAACATTAAATTCAGTCGACGGGCCTGGTGGTCTAGTGGTTAGTGACCCTGACTGCTATACCGGAGGTCGTGGGTTCGACTCCCACCTGAGACAAGTGTTTGTGTGATGAGCAAGATCATTTGTTCGGTGTCTGGGTGTAATTTATCTATAATATGTATGTATTTAGAAATATATAAGTATGTATATCAGTTGCCTGGTTACCATGACACAAGCTCTGCTTAGCTTGGAATCTGATAACCGTGTGTGAGATGTCCCGGAATATTATTGTATTGTTATATTACTATTATAATTCAGTCGACTCTTTTTACACGTGTAATCAATTATTACAGAAAATATTGATTAAACAACAAAAGCAGTTATTCGAACCCCAAAGCAATTAAAGAAAATACATGATTAAAAACTACCACACATATTTTTGCTTACGTCATTCATACACAAAACTAAAATGCGATTGTATGAAAAGAATAGTTTGTGTTCAAAAGTTTTACAATAGAATACATTTACACATTTGCAATTATAGTAAAATGTATGTCAATACTTAATTTATTGGTTGCAAACGCGCCTCGCATTGTATTACCTATTTTTAGCCGATATGAAAAAAGAGGGGTGTTATAAATTTGACGTGTCGGTCTGTGTATCTGTCTTGTCCAACGAGGTTGCATTTGAAACTATAGAGTGAGCCTATCAGAGTTTAAACCGTAAGCACTAGTGTGAACAAGTGTTGTCGTGAATTATGTATGAAGATGGAGCTTGCCGTTTTAAAAAATCTATCTAAAACACTAATATTATCCTAACAATATCAAAACCATCGATATTTTCTTATATAAGTTTCTCGTTGCGCGAAAATGAACTTAAATGAAAAACGAAATGTACTAGGATCAGAATAAAACCTGCTCTCGCTTGGCACAAGGGGAACCTAGCGATAGTAGCAGTCTATGCATATCATACGTCGATGGTCTTGTCTATTAAACGAATAGACCGATTAAGATGCGGTATCTTTTGTTTGAAAGCTAATGTGAGCGAGATGGCTCTTAACTATAAGTTAAAAAATGTGTTTAGTACTTGGAAAGATATAAGCATCTTGAAACATGTTAGTAGCTATATGTGCCTATAAATATTGAGTTTTACTCTCGCTTTGCCTAGGATCCTATCATCAGATTCTGACCTGATCACCATGGGAAGTATACCTTTTCAAACATCAAATAATATTCCAAATCGTTCCATGTTTTTTTTATTATTCGGGGACGAGACATAAAAACCAAGATTCCAATGAATTGAGAACCATATTTTATTTCAAGTTGGTTAAAAAGTGTATTAGTAGCTAAGTTGATTGCAATAAATGGGTCTAGTTTATTAAGATTGTTAGCAACGCACTAAGTCGAGGTCCGAACCCCGCAGGGGGTGCCCTTAGTAGACGTTGCTAACGTAGTTAGTTTTTCCTATTGCTCTGGCTGGAGGCCTTAAGGTCCTCGCCAAAAGTCCGGTGAAGCAGTCAAACCCTGCGTTCAGGCTAACTGCAAAGATCTTTACGTAAAAAAAAAACTTGCTGTGACTAAAAAAATTGAGTTTTACTCTCGCTTTGCCTTGGATCCAATCATCAGATTCTGACCTGATTACCATGGGAAGTATACCTTTTCAAACATCAAATAATACTCTATATGGGACGATAAATAGAACATAAAGATTCGACGAATTGAGAACCACGTTTTGTTTAAAGTTGGTTAAAAAGTGTATTAGTAGCTAAGTTGCCTGCAATAAATGGGTCTAGACCATTCCTGCAATACATTTCAATCTAATAAATTCAAAGTACAAGTTTGTTTAATCAATACTAACTATATTGCTTAAAACAACACTTTGCTCTCTTACATAATATATCTTTAACCGAAAAAGTAATAATTAGGCAAATTCGATTTTATCTGACTGTTTAAGAAGTGGAGAGTCCAATTATAATTTAATAATAATTTATATGTAATTTATTTATAATATGTATGTATTTAGAAATATATAAGCATGTTTATCATTTGTCTGGTTACCATAACACAAGCTCTGCTTAGCTTGGGATCAGATAACCGTGTGTGAGATGTCCCGGAATATTATTAATATTATTATATATTTTTTGGGGACTAGTAGCTAAATGCAAGTTGTACCGTTTGACCGATAATATAGGTTAAGCCACGCTCTCCGTGGTTAGTCCGTGGATGGGTGACCATTTCCAAATATACTGAGACCCCTCCGTGCTCCGTGTCCCGGCTGTCATACTATGATCTTTGGCAGTCGTTAAGTCAATTCTGACAAGCAGTCTTACTATGGGATACTGTGTTACCCAGTAACATGTGTTGTGGAGGTCAGACAGGCCGACCCCAACATAGTTGGGAAAAGGCTCGGGAGATGATGATGATATTTCGATAGATAGATTATACTTTATAGAGGCCTTTCATAATTATAAGATGACATTTTCACCTATATCCCAAAGCGTATTCTTTCTGACCTTATTATCATGTAACCGGGCCGAGAGTGAGCGCGTGACGTTTCATAATTCATTCCTATTTGCATTCTAACGTGACGTATATCTATGTCTATTTCATATCACTTGCTTTCTGTACGGCGTCAAAATGTCATTTGTTGAAGATTTCAGGTTTTTAGATGCCTTGAAGGGGAAAATGTGTATTGTTGTCCTCCTTTTCAGAAGTCGGTTAAAAAGGGATCAAAATGTCAAAATGTTGTTGAAGATTTCAGCTATTTACAAACCATTGAAGGGACTGATATACCTTATAGTTGAATATAGCTACACTCTCTTTGTCAGAACACAGTTAAAAAGGGGGTGTTTAATTTTGTATTCAAGTTGATTGTGTTGTCTTTGTATGTTTGTCTGTGTATCTGAGTGTTTGTTTGTGGTATCGTAGCACCAAACCGAATATACATGGTATTATGAAGTTAGTAAATTTCAAAAGAGTGTTTCAATTCAATCAATAAAATTTTATAGGAGAACTCCTGATTTAAAGATATAACGATTTGGTAATGGATTTTTTGCAATCTTTAGTTTCGGTTTGAATTTTTGCATTTGTTATTGCCGCATATATATTATTGTCGAAGCGTATCACACACAATGTCAAAATAAGAATCAACCTAAGAACCTCCGTCTTTTCAAGTCGGTTAAAATATGGTAACTAAGCTCTAAAATTCAAGTTGACTGGTGATACCTATTTGTTGCTTATCTAGTACTTAGTGTTATAGGGTCAGTCTTACAAACAAAACATTAGCCAAGGCTTGGTTATGAATGATAATCATCATCATCATCATCAGCCGCAACACGTCCACTGCTGAACAAAGGCCTCCCCCCTAGAACGCCACAATGAACGACAACTCGCCAATTGCATCCACTTTGACGATATCGTCAGTCCACCTGGTGGGAGGCCTGCCAACGCTGCGTCTTCTGGTTCGTGGTCGCCACTCGAGAACCTTTCTTCCCCAACGGATATCGAATGATAATATACCTTTTTTATTCACCTCTACCAACCCAGCTACATAAAATCGTGAATGAACGTTGAACATACAAAAAAAATAGCAATATCAATTGAAAAAGTTTTGGAGATTCAGTGATTCGTGTAATTTTACCCCACAAGGGAAATTTCATAGAACCGTTGTCAATTTGCTGAAAAAACTTCGTTACGGTTTTTTTCTGTGTTTTCAACTACCTTTTTATTTACATAAGTCAAATTAAAAAGTAACTTTTTATGTTTTTAGGGTTCTGTACCCAAAGGGTGTAATAAGGAACCTTTCACTAAGAATACGCTGTATGCTCGTCTGTCAGAGAGCTGTATCTAATAAACTGCAATAGGTAAGGAGTTAAAATTTAAACAGTGTATGTTAATATAAGTAGTTATTACACAGATATGTTAACAAAAAATAATTAAATTTTCTACTCGTGATCAGAGGGCTGGTTTGTTCCTTGCACAGAGAATCGGCATAGCCATTCAACGTGGCAATGCTGCCAGCCTTCTGGGCACGTTCCACGCCATTGACAAGGATGACGATGAGTTTTTTTTTACGCGTGTTATTTTTTTACTTAAAAGTCAAAATGAGAAACTCAGATAAATATCTAAGTTAATTCAATTCGTTCAATAGTTTTACTAGGCAACGCCTTCAAAATAGAGAGTTTTTAAATAACGCAATTATTTTGATCTTTTTAGTGCATTTGTATTTTGAAGTCGCTTTTTTTTGTTTAAAATTATTTTTATATTTACTTGTACAAGGCAACGGGACCCTTCGGGTTTGAGTCCAAGTCACACTTGACCAGATTTTTTATTTTAATACGTTTCTAAGAATACAAATTATTGTTGAGGTTTTTATATTAAAAGGCTAGTATTTTCACTTAAGGAATTTGTCATTTATCTAATTTAGAAACTTATTTTTTAAGTAGGTTATGTTAAATAAAACTACTTTTTACGGATTTTTTCGCGGTTTTAATTTTAGATTTAGGTCCCGACGTTTCGACACCTTTGCACGTATCATGGTCACGGGCAGACTGTTATGGTATGTAGGTTATATTTTTCACAGAACAAGGAACCACTTTTATTAAAGTCGGTTAAATACTACGACAGAAATGTTGTTACTTCCCACAAAATATCGATTTCCACCCACCCCCAACGCGTGTTATAAAAAATAATTATTACAATGTACCAAAATGAAAGAATGCGTTATAAACACGCAAATTATTAATTGTTAATAAGCACGACATGTTTTTAATTAGTATTAAACCTTTAGGCCCGCACTTCACCAAAGCGGAGACGAGCAGAGAAGTTTTTAAGCAACCAATAGGAATTCGTTATTCAAATTAAGATGTGTAGCTGGGGCTGAATAAGGCATTCCTATTGGTTGTTTTATACACTTCTCCGCACCTCTCTGCTCATCTCCGCTTTGGTGGAGTCCGGCCCTTACACGGACAACTCGCGCCAGTCAGCGCCTTAGAGCATTTTTTCCCAACCTTTTTGAGCCACGGACCCCGTTCATAAAATAACATACCATAACGTCTGTATCCGCGAAGGGTTAGGCAGAGGTGTGTATGTACACCCACAGTTCGCCAATATGTTTAGGTCCCATGTAATAGGGGGCGAGCCTATTGCCACTAACTACACAAATCCAAACACCGACCTGTTACTGAGAATTTTTAGAAAAACTCAATAACACCTTTGTCGACTTGGGAATCGAACCCAAGACCTCTAGCGTAGCAGTCAAGCTTTGCACCAATATGCCAACGAGGCAGTACATAAAATAAACAGCAAAAATAATCAGATTAGGTTTTTACTTTAGTTATTACAAAATAGGTATTTACAAGTACTGTTTATTATGGCAAATATGAGAAAAAAAAATGTCAATTTTAGTTTGCTTTTTAGCAACAAAAATCAGTGAAATTCGGGTTGATGTTGCTAGCAAGTTGTAATCTCAAATCAGATTAGCATTTATGTATGATCCAGAAAATACACCGCGGACCCCCATACACATACTCGCGGACCCCACAGGTTGGGAAACAATGCCTTAGAGTATAACAAACCGGGAAAGTCCGAGTAGGACTCGCGCACGAAAAGTTTCATTCTGTGTGAGAGCCACCCAAATATTTATTTTTATTTAATTAAGTACATGTACTTTCTTAATTAATTATTTTAAGACAATCCTGACAAACGGTGAAGGAAAACACCGTGAGGAAACCTGGATTCCAAATTTGGGATCTGAAATCGCCCGCAGAGCAAGCGTGGTGATCAATGCTCGTGCCTTCTCTATATGGGAAGAGGCCTGTGCCCAGCAGCGGGAAGATTATAGGCCAGATTATTACTTTTTTTATACTTTTGTTGTATAGTTAGTTACTTATGCCATTCCAGGATTTCATACATTTTTCGAAACATAGACATAAAAGCACATATCAGACAAAAAAACACTCTTTTTCGCCACAAAGTTGACACACAACTGAGTTTTTGACGCAAAGTAAATCACTGTTATCTTTTAAAAAGATAACGATTTAAATAAAGATTAATACTTTTACTTTTAAAATGTTTCCTTACTTATAGATAAGCCTTTTCTTTAAGAAGCACTTAAATGTAATCCGCTTGACATTTATAAGAGTATTTTAGTCAATTTAAGTTATTTTATATAAAAAGGTTATGATTTGTTTTATATACTACCTGCTTTCAGCCGTTTCGAAATGATTTAAATAGCATTTATTTTGCGCTGCATTGAATTGCATTTAGCTAGTTTCAATCAAATTTAGTGTTATATTAAAAACTTAAGAATTGGATGATCAATACTAAAGGCAATTTTCCGTGGAGACTTTTTCCAAACTATGTTGTGGTCGGCTTAGATTCAGCTGAACACCGTATGTTACAGAGCGACTGTCTATCTGACCTCCACAACACATGCTACTGGGTAACACAGTATCACATAGTAAGACTGCTTGTCAGAATTGTATTAACTTAACAACTGTCAAATATCAACGTATTACAATCGGGACAAGGCTTAACGTCGTATTTTGCCGAAAATGTAGTTCCTATAAAACAATCTTATTTACAATACTTGAGAAGTCTCTTGTTTCTTGGTTACCATGGCAACGGGAGGACAGTGTCCCTTGGGTGTAGTAAGGTAACAAATTGCAATGGGGGGTGAAGAATAATTATACCTTTGTGTTTCCAAAATGAGATGTTGTTTATTTGAATTTTGTTAATTAACTGACTTGGATAGGAGGTTGTCAATTTCACGGTATTTTTTTTGTTGGTCGTTTTAATTTATTTGTCGAATAATGAAATGACAGTATTTTTATATTGCCAGGGCTTCGATTCAGCTATAATAAATGCATGTGAATGGTCGGTCACACAGACCGACTTGTCATTGTGCCTAATTTTCGTATTCAGATAAGCCTACAATAAAATCTCATTGAACTCTCGAAGAGAATGATCGTAATGACCAATTAATGATCGCAATGACAGTTAGCAGAATGCCAATTATCGTAAAAATTACCAAATGAAGCAGGTCATTCAGACAATTTAAGCAACTCTTAAATAGCTGAATCGAGGCTCTGAATTTTTGTGCTGTTTTACTTCAAGGAGTAAAGTAGCGATAAATAGACTAAAACCCTCTCAAAGTTATGTTTTGTTTTGACCTTAATATGAATCTTAAACTGGGATCTGAAATAGTAGGTAGGTAAGTAAGGCAAGCGTGGTGATCAATGCTCGTTATCCGTATGAGAGGCCTGCTTTAACACCGTATCTGGCTTGTTTTATAAGCACTAAAAACATTTAAACAAATATATCAACTAAAATACTCAAAGACATTATAAAACTCTTAAAAACTTTACTTCAGTCCACAAAACTTATAAAAGCGTCATCTATTGGCGTTCCACAGCAACTCTCGTTTGCCATTCTTGTTTATGACGTTACATCGTCATCCCAAGATGGCGGACCTTGGGGGGCTATTACCAAAATCTTCCTTTTGCATAAAATATTAGGTATTCTTAACAGTGTAGTAAACTTCGGCAGTTTGTAGGCTATATTTTTTATAGCAGTTTTAAAGTCTTTGTGTCTTAAGATAAATGGTTGTGTTCGCGCAGCTATGCGGCCTCCTTCGATTTATACTTTTTTATTGTTATACTTTTTCATGCGTGCTTTTGTTTTTTTCTGTTCCTGTCATCGTCGATCTCAACTGTGACAATGTATTATTTTCGTTTGTAATATATATTTCTAATTGTAAAACACAGCATACGTTTTATTTACGGACATTAAAGACGTGAACCACCGATCCTGCACATATTTTGGTCCTTCGAGCCGGATCGCTGCATCGGAGAGACTACGTTGGACCGGCCGGCCGCCACACTTTTTCACGGAAAAGGAAAAAAATATTTTGCGAAAGAAAACGAGAGAAGTTATTTAAGGCAACGGTTTGGTCTGTGTTCCCGTCTTATCCAAATTCATTTTTTCGTGAGAGCTAAAGCTGTGTTTTGCTTATACGTGAGTAGTAAGTTTTCCCAATACGAATACGCGGCGCGGCGCTTCGCCCGCTGTCACCGACTTGCACGTGAGTTCCCACACATTTTCTTAACGTTTTATTCGTAAATCGTCAACATGCCGGTCGATAAAACTTGTGACGAAACTATCTTTGAGCTTAAGAAACAAAGGGGAAGCTTGAAAGGCCGAATTACACAGTTTAAAAAGTTTGTAGATTCATTTCGAGGCGCTTCTTTGACGCCATTACAAGTTGAAGAATGTAAAGTTAGAATCCAAGCGGCTAGTGAGTTATTTTCAAAATTTAACGTGATCGAGAGCGAGCTCGAATCACTGTTGTCTGACACGGAGTTAGAAAGTAATTCAGAATATGTAGAAACATTAGAGTCAGTGTATTTTACGGCAATGGCTAGTGCCAATTGTTTTATTCATAACGCGAAGACTAGTGGCAGGGCTCCGGATGATAGTTCTTTTCGGAAACCTATTAGTATTAAATTGCCGGAGATTAAATTGCCTATTTTCGATGGATCTTATGACAATTGGCTCGAGTTTAAACATTGTTATACTACTATGATCCATAAACGTACAGACTTAGACGAGATTCAAAAGCTACAGTATCTTAGGTCAGCGCTCACTGGGAGTGCCCTGCAGGTGATCAGTGCGTTAGAGTTTAGCCCGGCTAACTATATTCACGCATGGGAGCTACTGGAAAATCGGTTCCATAACGACAGATTGTTAGTAAATAACCACGTGAAGGCGTTATTTAATAGTGCGACCTTGAAATCTGAATCCTCTATGCAGATTAGGAAATTGATTGATACTGTCCTACGTAATTTACGAGCTCTCAATACGTTAGACGAACCCACGGAGAAATGGGATACGCTTGTTATCTATCTCATCGTAACTAAGCTCGATGCGTCCACGGAACGCGAGTGGGAGAGCCACAAAGGCGCGATGTCTTTAGGCGTCAAGGACAAGGTCAAGTTAGAGGATTTACTGTCTTTCCTTAGGAACCGTGCTGACATGCTCGATATGGTAAGCGCGAATCATAGTAAGCCGAAAGAATCACATACTAGTGATAAGAGTGATAACAAGTACCACAACGATCATAAACGTAGTTCACATCGTATTCATAGTTATGCTTCAACGAAAACTAAATTTAATCGTAATAATTTCAAAAAGGATTTGCCGAATTGTGTATTGTGTAACCAAGGTCATGCTCTCTTTACGTGTATAAGTTTTTTAAATATGTCAGTAAGTGATAGGTCGAAATTTATTAATGAAAAGAAATTGTGTCGTAATTGTTTGCGATCGGGACATATAATTGATGATTGCTTATTTGGTCCGTGCAGGCAGTGTCAGGGAAAGCATAATAGCTTATTGCATTTCGATAGTAATGTGAATTATGCGTGTGTAGGTAACGAGTCGCGCGGAGAGGCGAGCCACGCGCACACACACAACGCAACTGCGTTACATTCTTTACCTAATTCGAATGAAAATAATATTGTCGTATGTGACGAAGCTACGAATAGTTTCAAGTCGATTCATACGGTGTTACTTTCCACGGCTTTGGTTAAAGTAGCCGATGATAATAACGTGTTTCATATAGTTCGCGCGCTATTAGATAGCGGAAGCCAGAACTGTTTTATTACGGAGAAATTGTCTAAACGTATTAACGCGACCTATTTAAAGTCGACGGTACATGTCTCGGGTGTGGGACAGTATGTCACACAGTCGTGTCATTCATGCGATATTTCTATACGATCGAAAGTAAACGATTATTCGACAAAGATTCGTTGTATTATATTGCCATGCATAACATCGAGTTTACCTACGATAAACATCGATTCAGGTTCTATACGTATTCCCGATAATGTGCAACTAGCAGATCCTACTTTTAATATTAGTGCGGATATTGATTTGCTAATAGGCGCAGATATATTTTGGGACCTTTTAAATGATGATAGATTGCGTTTACCGAATGGCCCATACCTACAAAATTCTAAATTAGGTTGGTTGTTGTCCGGTCCTATATTCGCAAAGGCTGCTCAGTCTACTCATGTTCAGTGTCACTTTAGCCAAGATATTGATAAGCAACTTAGATTATTCTGGGAACTCGAAAGTATACCTACATCGCCTAGTTCAGTACTTACCGAGGACGAACGGAAGTGTGAGGAGTTGTTTATCAATACGCATTTACGTGAAGATAATGGTAAATTCTCGGTTAGGATACCGCTGCGTGATTCTCCGGACACACTGGGTGATTCTTACACGTTCGCGAAGAAACGATTTTTTAACTTGGAACGTAAACTTGAACGTTTACCGGAACTTAAACGCAGGTATACTGAATTTATGCGAGAGTATAATGACTTAGGTCATATGACAAAGATTAATGAGTGTGGTCATCCTAATTATTATCTTCCACACCACGGGGTTATTAAAGAGAGTAGCACGACCACTAAGCTACGCGTTGTGTTTGACGCTAGTGCGGTGACTAGCTCAAACAAATCGTTAAACGATATTCAGTATCCGGGACCCGCGTTACAAAACGATATATTTTCTATTTTGTTGCGTTTTAGGCAATATAAGTACGTCGCGTGTGCTGATGTTGAAAAATGTTTTAGAAATGTACTTATCCAGCCTGATCAAAGATCTCTACAGTTAATATTGTGGCGCGAAAGTCCTACGGAACCATTAAACACGTATCAGCTTAATACGGTGACGTATGGAACTACGTCAGCTCCATACTTAAGCATGCGTTGTATTAGACAGTTGGCGTTAGAGTGTGATGATAAATTCATTGCACGAATTATCACCGAAGATATTTTCGTAGATGATCTTATTACTGGAGATGATGATCATCGTCAATTAATTAGAATTTGTCAGAAGACATCAGATGTGTTGCAATCAGGTTGTTTTCCTTTGCGTAAGTGGACGTTCAATTCAGATACATATCAGTGCGAATCAGTTGAACATTTTATTGGTGAACATTCTCAAACGAAAACACTCGGATTAGGTTGGCACAACACTAGTGATGAACTTTATTTTGTAACGAATATCGAGAGTAATTATTCAAAATTAACTAAACGCGTAATGTTGTCTATTTTATCACAGATTTATGATCCGTTAGGTTTGCTTTCTCCGGTAGTTATTATTCCGAAGTTATTATTGCAAAAACTATGGTTGAGTAAGATCGATTGGGATACTCCTGTTCCCCTAGATATTGTTAACATTTGGCATAATTTTGTTGAAACATTAAGATATTTAAAAGATATTCGTATTATTCGTCACGTTCGGGGAGCGTATACTCAGTATACCGAACTTCATATTTTTTCCGACGCATCACAGGACGCGTACGGGGCGTGTGCGTATATACGTACCTATAGTGATAATTCTGAAGTCACAGTGCGTTTGCTGTGTGCCAAAAGTAAGGTTGCACCTTTAAAGTCGATTAGTGTTCCGCGTTTGGAACTTTGTGGCGCCTTAATTGGTGCTAAGTTATATAAGAAAATAGTTGAATCTTTAAGATTAGAATTTAGTAAAGTATATTTTTGGACTGATAGTACGATAGTCATGGGTTGGCTTAAAATGTCACCACATTTATTAAAAACATTCGTGCAAAATCGAGTAAGCGAGATCAATGAGCTCACGGGCGATTCCGTGTGGCTGCACGTAGGTAGCAAGGATAACCCAGCTGATTTGTTGTCGCGGGGTTATAATTTAGATTTATTAAAGGATTGCGATTTATGGTGGAACGGTCCTCCATATTTACGTAACTTAGATAATTACGATAGATGCGATATTACAGATGTTCACGATTTACCGGAGTTAAAATGTAAACAAACATGTTTATTGACTACAGACTACGAAGATATAATTGATTTCGAGAGATACGGTTCATTTTCTAAACTTATACGTATAGGTGCATATTTGCTTAGATTTATTGATAACGTGCGCATAAAAACGATTCATAAGGACAGCCGTCGAACAGGTTCCTTATCAGTGAGCGAATGTAATGCCGCTCAAAAAATGTTTGTTAGATTAGTTCAGAGAAAGTCGTTTGCAGATGTTTATAATAGTTTAATAAATAATATTCCTTTAAATAGAAAGTGTAAACAGTACAGTCAAGTGTCAGGTTTGAATGTTTTTATTGATACGGATAAAATAATTAGAGTAGGTGGGAGATTAGGTTATTCTTCTAGTTTTAACTACAGTAAAAAACATCCAGTTTTATTGTGTAAAGCATCCTTTCACTATTATTTTATTTCGATATGAACATTTACGATTATTACATGCTGGACCTCAGCTGCTTTTAGCTTCTGTGCGTGAATGTTGGTGGCCATTAAACGGGAGAAATTTAGCTAGAAAAACTGTTCATGGGTGCGTCAGATGTACGCGTATGAGGGGTAAGGCACTGACACCTATCATGGGCAACTTACCAGCTGATCGTTTAGAGCCTGGCTTCCCGTTTATTAAGGCAGGCGTAGATTATGCGGGGCCAGTATACATTTTAAATAGAAAAGGCAGAGGTGCTCAACTGATCAAAGCGTACATATGTGTGTTCGTGTGTTTTGCGACACGGGCTATCCATTTGGAGCTCGTTACTAGTCTTTCTTCGAGTGATTATATTCTTGCGTTAAAACGGTTCATAAGCAGACGAGGTAAACCAAATGTAATTTTTTCTGACAACGGAAAAAACTTTGTTGGGGCAGAAAAAGAATTCCCTTTGTTCCTTGAGAGAGCAAAAGAGACTATTTCAAATTACGCGACAGATAATAAAATTGAATTTAGATTTATTCCACCATATTCCCCACACTTTGGCGGTTTGTGGGAGAGTGGGGTACGTTCGTGCAAGTATCATCTCCGACGTATATTGGGTAACGCGAGATTAACTTTTGAGGAATTTAGCACAGCTTTGGCACAGATCGAAGCAGTCCTCAATTCTCGTCCCCTTTCACCTCTTTCCTCTGATCCTTCCGACCTCACTCCTCTCACCCCTGCTCACTTCCTCATCGGCCGACCGTTGACCGCACCGCCATCTTCGGAAGATTTGACCGAACAGCCAACGTTGAGGCTGTCCCGCTACGAGAGAATTGAACAGCTTCGCCAGCAGTTTTGGAGGCGCTGGTCAATGGAATATATATCTGAGCTCCAGAAACGGACTAAATGGAAGACCCAAACCCAGCAAAACAATATAAATATCGGCAGTCTCGTGCTTATTAAAGATGACAAGTTGCCACCTCTAAATTGGCAACTGGGACGAGTTGTACGTGTTCATCCAGGGAAAGACGGCGTCATTCGAGTTGTCGACGTCCGCACCACCTCAGGCATCACTCGTCGAGCTGTGGCGAAGATATGCCTGCTGCCACTGCAACCGATTGGCGAAAATGCGTAACTAACAGGTTGGAACCCGCAGGTTCCAAGGCCGGGGCCATGTTCGCGCAGCTATGCGGCCTCCTTCGATTTATACTTTTTATTGTTATACTTTTTCATGCGTGCTTTTGTTTTTTTCTGTTCCTGTCATCGTCGATCTCAACTGTGACAATGTATTATTTTCGTTTGTAATATATATTTCTAATTGTAAAACACAGCATACGTTTTATTTACGGACATTAAAGACGTGAACCACCGATCCTGCACAGGTTGATTGTTATAAATGTATATATTTTTAACGGCTTTTTGTAGTTATACAGTCTGTAGGCACAGTTTTTCCGCGTTGTGCGTTCAATAACGTCGGCTTCCAGTCTTACAGCTGAACACCAGTATGTTATAGAGCGACTGTCTGTATGACAGACAACACATTTGTTGGAGGACACAGAATCCGTAGTTTTCCCGTCGTACGAGCATTAAATAAAAAAAATATATTTATATTACAAACTAACTAGCTATGTAACTATATGTTTCATCCACGTGTACACCTAGTCCCAGTTCCCTTTGTTTTGATAGTGATTCTGTTATTCGGTGCAGAGGTGAATCTAACAAATCATAGTTCTTGAAAATCGGTCGGTGTAACTAACCCGACTTTGTTTTATACATGCTTATTCTGTTCAAAGAGGGCCTCCATAAAATCCTGTCGGCGTGCTACTTACTTTTTTTAACATTTCTGTTATTGATATTTCCCTGAAAAAATATCTATCAAGGGTTCTTTAACAACTGTGGCAGATTTTCTCTGATCATTTGAATCTACAACTTTCTGCATCAAAAAACCCTTTTGGTAGAGATATTTGCAGTTAGCCTGAGCGCAGGCTTTGAATGCTTCACCGGACTTTATCAAAAACCCTTCATGTAACCACTTCGCTACCACGATATTGAATACACATTATCATAATAATATCCTAAATATAAACGATAATATCCGGATATTCAAACTTTAAGCTTAAAAACAAAGTTTCACTGTTCTTACATAATGTCTTGACTATATGCCTATAAAAAGAACGACGAAGTATAAAATTGATATATTTATCTACTCATATTTTTTTGCGAAGATTTCCCCGCACTATGTTGTGTCCGGCTGCCAGTCTCCCCGCCAGCTGAACACCAGTATGTTACAGAGCGACTGTCTGTCTGACACACAACACATTTACTAAGGGATATAGTCATCACCATCTGCCTAGCTTTTTTCCAAGCGATGTTGTGGTGGGCTACCAGTCTTACTGGATTCAGCTGTATACCGTATTTTACACAGAACGACTGCCTATAAGACTTTCACAACCCGTTTTAAGGGTAAACACAGTATCCCATAGTAAGACTGGTTGTCAGAATTGACTTAACGACTGCCAAAGATCAACGTATAGTAATCGGGACAAACAACTTAAGCTGCTCCGAGATACGGAGTTGTTTCGATATGTTCACAAATGGTTACCCATCCATGGACCAACCGCTTCGAGCGTGGCTTAACCTGTATTATCGGTCAAACTGTACGGCTTACACTAAGCCACGAGCCCCTCACCGTACCTTACTGGGGGATACAGTATTTCACGATAATCTTATATGTCTTAACTAGCTGTGCCCCGCGGTTTCACAGGTGTAAATAAGGCAGCGTTTTCGTTAAAAGTTCTCAGACAGCTTATTTTTTTCCGACATAGTCAACAATTATCGTTACTTAAACGCTTTCACCCCTGTTGACCGGGATAAAAAGTAACCTATATGTTAATCCAGGGTATAACCTATCTATCGCGGTAGTTTGCACTGCTTTCCCGCCTGGTCTCCAGCATAAGGGAAGGATGAAGTACTCCGGTGGTTTTAGCCGGTAAGAGTCCGGCATACCCCTCCGCCTTCCCCAGGTTGGAGGAAGTCTGTGAGGATTTCTCCAGGATTAAAAAAAAAAGGGTATAACCTATCTACATACCAAATCGGTAAAGCCATTTTTGCGTGAAAGAGTAACAAACATCCACACATCCATTCTCACAACCTTTCACATTTATAATATTAGTAGGATTCTAAATGATCAACATTCGCTGTACCTACCTACCTTTTGTATCAGAGCCTTCAAAAAAAGTATTTCCTTCCGAGTGATCTCAGTGTATCTTCTAACAAAATGTTTTAAAATGTAAAACTCAAAAGAAATCCATTAACTTTTTTGCGATTACTAAAAGTTTTTAACTTGAATCTTCAGAACTTTTTGTTATCTTTCTGCTTCTTTGAACTACGACAAAAGTATATGATATTATGCTGTAACATAGTATATATACTGTAACTACCTCGTTGGCCTAGTGGCGCTAAGCGACTGCTACGCTAGAGGTCTTGGGCTCGATTCTCAAGTCGACCAAGGTGTTATTGGGTTTTTCTGTGAAATTCTTAGTAGTAGGTCGGAGTTTGGATTTGTGCCCGGTTAGTGGCAATAGACTCGCCCCCTATTACATGGGACTTAAATCATATCGGCGAACTGTAGGTGTACATTGGTACACCTCTGCCTACCCCTTCGGGGGTACAGGCGTGATGATATGTTATAGTATCTATATTTTGTTTATACATATATCATACTACCGTAGTTAAAGGCCTAAGAGTTGGCGTTTAAGTTAAGACGCGAATGTTTGTGGCATCATAGCTCCTAAATGAAAGTATCAATCAGGATTTTAACGCTTGCGTGTCCGAGTCTTCTTACACACAAATACAATTAAACTGCTTTATCTTTCGGTGAACAAACAAAGAAATATGAAGCAGTTCTGAAAAAAAATACGGAATTTATTTTGTTATTCGTTAATAGTAGGTATATACGAAACCTAAAATGATCTCATATACTGACATGACATACTGACAGTCGCTCTGTAACATACGGTGTTCAGCTGGCGGTGAGTCTGGAAGCCGAACACAACATACTTTGGGCAACGCCTATGCAGAATAATTCAAATAATCAAATTCGCTTTTGAAAACCAGCGCCATCTATTTAACATTGGAGGAAATAAAAAAACACAGTCCTATTTTCAAAAGAAATACACATTTAATTTAACATAATAGGCCCCCTTTCTAGGTTACCTTAACCCTTAAATTGGGGACCAAACCTACATACATTAATTGAATACAAAACATGCTCATAAATACACATCAATTCATGCTTTTGTGTCTGTATGTGTGTGTGTTTGTCTAAATACTACATCGATTAAATACTCAAAATACCACAGTAATACACATTTCATTTTAGTGACAAAATAAATAAACCAAGTGAGAAATAATGACTTTATTTTTAATGCCTGGGGAATATGAATAGTGCTGTCTGGCAATTAACCTAACCTGAATAAATTAGAGAATGCAATCATTAATGATTTCATTCAAATACAACAACTTTGTACGGATTTTATCCATGTATATATTTAGGTTTTAGGCCTTGAAGTTTCGACGCCTCTGCAGGTGTCATAAGTAGACAATTTGCAGTAAAATCCGTAAAAAATAGTGTCGTTTTTATGTCTAACATTCGAGTGAACATCATAAACAACATTATTAATAATGCCCTCAAGGATTTATTTAGAAAATAAGTTTAAGTTACTAAGCCATTGCCAGAATCACTATTCACATCACACGGGCATTCTCAATAATGCCTTCTACCACTTGGTTTTAACTACTCATTATCCAAAACGCCGGGGCATTTATGCCCTTAACTACACACGTCTAAGTGCACGACACCAATCCACCATATTGGTGTTCTTTATAAGACACCGTTTCTCAAGCGTTGCGACCCTTGGGTCAAGTTTCTAAAGGGTTCTATAAAAATATATAGAAAAACATGTTAGGAAAACCCTAAAATTAAATTTAAATAATATACAATACGTTAAGAAAACCCCTGTCTGATCCGTAAAGGTATTGTTAGGTATCGATAACTGATTCTATTAATGTAGAAAAATGGGAAGAAAGTAAAACAAAATATCGAAATAAGAAAGAGAGAATAACTTGAAAAAAAAAAACACATATTAAGTGACAAATTGACAAAAAATGGTTACTTCAAAATTCATTATTATTGTTGTTATCATGAATGTTTCAAGTTTTATATTTTATTTGGTCATCTGATTTTGAAACTTAACTATTCGGAACGGAAGGGGCTTTCTTAACACATCGTATAAAAAAAACATCAAATATAAAATTTATAGTACAAAATAAAGTAATAATAATAAATTAGTTCTCAAAAAAATACCAAATTATAGACTAGTCGCAAGACTTTTGACTTTTTGGGGTCGCAACAAAAAACAATTTGAGAAATGATGGAATAGGAATTCAATACCTTGTATGCCCATGTTGTGGTGTCCCCATGAGTGAACAGGCCTCCTCATGTCTTCCCATCCTGTTAGAGACAACTATAGTATTATATCAGATGAATATTTTAACAACCAATCATGTTGGGGGCATTTTTAATAAGGAAGGAAATTTTCGGCCAAATCAGATTATTTTTTGGTGTGTGTTTGGGGCATTTTTAATAAAGTACATCGTTTTACTCAAATTTTAGGGCATTTATGATAAGATACAATAAATACTATTTTATTTCGAAATACACTGTATTTAAAATAATGTTTTGACGATGATACATTTTCGTTAATAAATCTTATTCATTTTTATATATTCTTTTATTTTGGGGCATTTATAATAAGACACGTAATTAATTTATTTCGAATTTCTTTTTCGTTATAAATTGTAGTTAAGATATATTTTTGTTAAATTTTCATATTTTTTTTTTTTATTTTTAGAGTAGAGAAATAAAAGTTTTAATTTATAAAAATACTAGATTTTTGGAATTCGTTTACATAATTATATTTCTATGAACTGTGAAAATGCTAAAGGTTCAGTAGAAGTAAAATATCATGTCCTTTTTTTCTCTTTTAGAGGAGTCTATCGAATAGAAATAAGGTGTAAGTGGCAATAGGCTCGCACCCTATTACATGGGACCTAAACATACCGGCGAACTGTGGGTGTACATTGGTACACCTCTGCCTACCCCTTCGGGGATACAGGCGTGATGATATGTTTATGTTTATGTGTAAAAAATGTTTTTTTTTTCTTTATAGACTATAAGATTATTAGCATTTTATAAGAAAACTGTCCTTGGTCCAAATTAATATCTAAAGCTAATATTGACCAACTTGAAATTCTGTATTTTTTTATTTGCATGTAGGAAGCTAATCTTCAAACCTATACATTATAATAATAATAATAATATTCCGGGACATCTCACACACGGTTGTCTGATCCCAAGCTAAGCAGAGCTTGTGTTATGGTAACCAGACAACTGATAAACATACGCATATATTTCTAAATACATACATATTATAGATAAATGACACCCAGACACCGAACAAATGATCGTGCTCATCACACAAACATCGGGAATCGAATCCATAGAATATCTTTTTACCAATACATAGCTATATTGTTCCTGAGTGTCTTATTAAAGTTTTATGTTAAAGATAAAATCAATGTCAGTAAATTCACGGTATTAATCTATATGAAAGAATAGTTAAGGTTTTAATGTTTTTTTTAACATAACTGTTGAGTAAATGTTAAGAAAAACACAGAATAAAAATAGGTTAGGAATAATACACAGAAAAAACATTGAAGGAATCGTATATTTTTATTATTTCTACATTATACCGTCAGAACGAATAACATTGATTCTAAGACAAAGAAAACATAATATTTTGTATTAAAATATGGAGTTTTGTTCTACTGTTACCCAGTAACATGTGTTGTGTGTCAGACAGACAGTCGCTCTGTAACATACGGTGTTCAGCTGAATCCGGTAAGACTGGAAGCCCAACAGCTTCAGAAATATCTAAACAGAAGACGTTTATCGAGTTTTTTACCATAAAAAAATAGGTATTTTTTAATAATCTAAAGCCCTTTATGTATAATACAATAAACATATCAATCCGCAGAGAGCAAGCGTGGTGATCAATGCTCGCGCCTTCTCTATATGGGAAGAGGCCTGTGCCCAGTGGGACGTTTATAGGCTGGATTATTATTATTATCAGTATGTATGTTTCAAAGGACTGCCTCATTGGCCTAGTGATGCTAAGCGCCACTGCTACGCTAGAGGTCTTGGGTTTGATTCCCGAGTCGACCAAATTGTTATTGGGTTTTTCTATGAAATTCTCAGTAGCAGGTCGGAGTTTGTGCCCGGTTAGTGGCAATAGGCTCACCCCCTATTACATGGGACCTAAACATATCGGCGAACTGTGGGTGCACATTAGTACACCTCTGCCTAACCCTTCGGGGATACAGGCGTGATGATGTGTGTGTTATGTTTCAAAGCACTCTATAGTCCCAGGTTCGATTCCCAGACAGGTCTCAAAATACAGTTTGCTACATTGTATCGGGTCTGTGCTTAGTACCTTTGTTGTGTCTGATTCACACACCCCTTTGTGTTCAGAGCAATGTATGTGATGTTTTCCGCATTTATTATTTCAAAGTAAATTTTTTTCTTAACATTAAATTATACTGTCCCACTGTTGGGCAAAGCCCTCCCCCAATTACTTTCATACAAACTAATCCCGCGCCGCCTTGAATCGAAAGTAGGTCCAGTAAAAAAAAAATCGAATTGAGAACTACCTCTTATTTTATAGTCGGTTAAAAAGCGGAGTTTTTCTTGTAGAAACAAATTAGGTAGAGTATACTGTTATATTATTGTATTAGAGGCCGAGGGCTTGTCTTGCAAAAGATAATTTCAATTATTTTATCTACGTCCCCTGCCAAAGGAAATTTCACATAGCGTGAGTTCCAAGGTATAAGCGGATAGCGATTTTTATAATTTAATTATTTTCTTACGAGCTGAATTCGATGATTATAAATTAGATAAAGTTTTGTCAAAATAAGTTCAGTAGCTAATCCTAGCGTCAAAAATCATTGTATTTTTTAAGTTATTGTTTTTTATTTTTACTAGTTGACCAAGCAAATATTTTCTAAAGTAACTTGTGTTTACCAATATTTTTATAGTTATTCTGCTATTCAAGGCGGAGATTAATTTTTTAATTAAATAAGTTTCTTGAAAATCGGTCCTTCTATAATCAAGAATAGTGTATCTTTTTATAATGATGATTTTTGAATTCTGCATTGTCACACAAAAAAATGAGGTTAATTATTAAATTAACTTATTTTCTGCTGTTGTAAACGGACTCTATACCAGGAGTACTCTTCACCCCTTTTGTATAGATATATCCTTTTGGTAACATCTTGTAACAATCTCATTCGTTCTATTCTTAGACAATAGAAATAGATATACATAGACTGCTACTATCGCTAGTTTCCCCTTGTGCCAAGCGAGAGCAGTTTTTAGTCTGTATCTAGTACATTTCGTTTTTTTCATTTAAGTTAATTTTCACGCAACGAGAAACATATATACGAAAATGTATATTTTGACATTCTTAGGATAATATTAGTGTTTCAGATAGATTTTTCAAAACGGCAAGCTCCATCTTCATACATAATTCACGACAACACTTGTTCACATAGTGCTTACGGTTCAAACTCTGATGGGCTCTCTCTTACGTTTCTTATGTATACTCTAAGGTTGTTAAACTTTCGTGGTGGCCTAGCGGTTCAATGAACGGATTTGTATGCACAAGGTTGCAGGTTCGAATCCAAGCAAGTACCAATGTGGGTTTTTCAAAGTTATATGTACTTTCTTAATTATTCTAAGACACTTCTGACAAACGGTGAAAGAAAACATCGTGAGGAAACCTGGATTCCAAAAATTTCAAATCTGAAATCGCCAATCCGCAGTGAGCAAGCGTGGTGATCAATGCTCGTGCCTTCTCTATATGGGAAGAGGCCTGTGCCTAGTGGGACGTTTATAGGCTGGATTATTATTATTATATTATTATGTATACTCTAAGGTTCTATTTCATTCACTCGCTCCCGCTCTTCCCTTGCACTGACAAGCAGCGAAGCATGCCAGTCTAACGTAAAGGCCTTTTGTTTTTTTAATGTTTGAAAATCTTTTCTTTTTTAAAAGAAACACTGGCTTGGGACATACGTTCATTCATTTTGAGCGGAGCGTTTAACTTTGTCTTTTATATTGAAGTTCTTTTTGAATTGTCGTTTCTTTTTTAGTGTTCTTTTGGTTGCTTGTATTGTTAAGATTGTTTTTAGTTGTTCAGCTATTTAGTTATTATGCTATATTTCTGTGCAAGAGTACTAATACAGAAGTGGATTTCTGTGTTTGTCTGTTTATAAACTGGATTCTCTTAAATACGCTATAGATTTTGATATATGTTTTTTACTAGAAGATAGATTGTCAAACAAGAAAAGATTATGTTTAAGTATTATGTGTAAATATTGTGTATCATAATTAAATATGACTTTACTAAATTGCAATCGTATGAAAGCTGTACTGGGTTTTAAGTAAATTTTCTTTTACGTAGTCTTTTCCCGCACTATGTTGTGTTTGGCTTCCAGTCTCACCGCCAGCTGAACACCGTATATTACAGAGCGACTGTCTATCTGACCTCCACAACACATTTTATGCACTTTCATTTACTTATTTATTTAAATACTAGCTGTGTCAGCAACTTCGTTCGCGTGGATGACGAAACTTATCAATTTCCCAACATTTCCCTTCACTGCTCTGCTCCTATTGATTGTAGCGTGATGAAATGTATACTATAACCAGCCCAGGAGTATGAAGAATAATTGTACTAAGTTTCGTTAAAATCTGTCGAGTAGTTTTTGTTTCTATTAGGAACATACAGACAGACAGATAGACAGACAAAAAATTTACTGATTGCATTTTTGGCTTCAGTATCGATCACTAATCACCCCCTGATAGTTATTTTGAAAATATATTTCATGTACAGAATTTACCTCTCTACAGATTTATTATTATTATAAGTATAGATTAAGTATCTTAATAATTAAGTTAATTATGTTTTAGTCTTATAAAGATCCCTTTACATAAAAAAATGGTTAATAATAGTATGTAATAGTCGAGATTTCCTTTTTTAAAGACGGTTAAAAACAAAAGCGTGCCCGCCTCATATTGATTCCCATTTCATCTGTATGTTTTCACCCTTAAACCTCCTTACGTATTTTGTTAAAGAATTATTTATGTTAGGGCTTCGGAAGGCAAGTAATATACAAAGATTATATTAAAGACATTTGTATAAAAAACTGCATTATTTTTGAGAGAATATTTGTTGAGTTGAGTATAACTGATACCCCTCCGTGCCGCGGAAAACACGCTGTTGGTCCCGATTGTCATACGTTGATCTTTGACAGTCGTTAAGCCAATTCTGACAACCAGTCTTACTATGGGATACTGTGTTACCCAGTAACATGTGTTGTGGAGGTCAGATAGGCAGTCACCGGGGGCGTTATGGTGCTAAGACTGCGGATGGATCTTTAACCCTGCCATTAAGGCGAAGGATGGCACCAGGTGTTTTGCCGGATTGTCGGAGCCTTTTTCAAGGCTATGGAAGCCCGGACTCTTGCATTCTCAACCCCCTGGGGATGCAAGGCTAGCTCATGAAAGAGTATTACCAGACCAAAAAAAAAGGTCAGAGATAGACAGTCGCTACAAAATACTTCGTTCAGCTGATTCTAAAATTGAAAAGTGACCACACCCAGAGTGAAATCATATGTATAAATAAATAAATGCGGACAACATCACATACATTGCTCTGAACCCAAAGTAAGTAGCTATTAAGCACTTGTGTTATGGAATTCAGAAACAACGAAGGTACCACAAACACCCAGACCCGAGGCATGTATGGAAACGCAAAGAAGCGTTTCCATACAAGATATACTATCAAATTACGTATCTCAATAAAAATATAAATTAGCAATTGTACAGCAACACTTATTGTACTTTTTCTTTTCTTTCGCAAGATACCAATTTTACTGGGTAACACAGTATCCCATAGTAAGACTGCTTGTCAGAATTGACTTAATGACTGTCAAAGATCTATGTATGACAGTCGGAACCAACGACTTTTAAAGCACAGAGTGGTCTCGGTATGTTTACCAATGGCCACCAATCAAAATACTAAGCGCGGTAAGCCTGGCTTGACCTTTACTATGTATCGGCGAGAGAATGCGTTTCTGACACATGTCAGTTGGTCTTGATTTGTATGGGGAAATAAAAACCGTTTTATACATATAATTGATTGTAACCTGTCATAATAAATATGAATGAAATTATTCGTTTATATGACAAATAACGAGGCTATTTGGCCAGACGAAGTGACGGCAGGTGGACTAAGGCGGTGACAGAATGGTGGCCAAGACTTTTTTTTTTGTCAGAGATCTTTGCATTTAGCCTGAGCGCAGGCTTTGACTGCTTCACCGGACTTTTGGCGAGGACCTTAAGGCCTCCAGCCAGAGCAATAGGAAAAACTAACTACGTTAGCAACGTCCACTAAGGGCACCCCCTGCGGGGTTCGGACCTCGACTTAGTGCGTTGCTAACAATCTTAATAAAGAAGGTGGCCAAGGCAAGGCAAAAGAAGCGTCAGTCGTCCGGAAGCAAGATGCGTCGACGACATAGTTAAAGTCTCGGGTCGAGTCTGGATGTGGCTGGCACAGGACCGTCTAATATGGCACAAAAAATCGGAGGACTATGCCCAGCAGTGGGAGGACAAGAGCTTTGGATGATGATGGATGATGATGACAAATAAGTGATAGTAACTTATGCATAGTAAATTCTTCGCCACATTAAAGGTATATCTTCCTGTTGACCACGACCTGTCAGAAACCCATTTTTTCAACGACTGAACTTCAACTTTTTTAACTAAACATTTAAATGTTAATTGTCACGCCTGTAGCCCCGAAGGGGTCGGCAGAGGTGTACCAATATTCACCCGCAGTTCGCCGATATGTTTAGGTCCCATGTAATAGGGGGCGAGCCTATTGCCACAAATCCAAACTCCGACCTGCTACTGAGAATTTCATAGAAAAACCCAATAACACCTTGGTCGACTCGGGAATTGAACCCAAGACCTCTAGCGTAGCAGTCGCGCTTAGCACCACTAGGCCAACGAGGCAGTCATGAGGCAGCATTTTTTTTTTTACTTTAAATATAATGTTAATTTCACAGATACATGAAAGATAAATAAATAGAATTCTTAACAGAAATATTCGGGAATTCAAAGCTAATGATAATTAATTTAATAATGAAGCATGAGTTAATTTAATATCTTGATACAAAGCTATTTAATTGGTTTATTAAATTATCTTTATACTGGTTTATGTGGCTTAAATTGGATATAGTTAAGTGACTATGTATACCGAATTTTATTTTAAGGTAATCTTTTTAACCATCTTCAAAAAAAGAGGTATTCAATTTGACTGGGATTCTTGTTATATTTGTTACCATAGAACTTTTGACTGGGTGAACCGATTTTGATAATTCTGTTTTTTTTAGCTTATGCTTTTCTTTTGGTCTAGTTTTTTTTAGTCACAGTCTTACTGTGGGATACTGTGTTACCCAGTAACATGTGTTGTGAGGTCAGATAGACAGTCGCTCTGTAACATACGGTATTCAGCTGAATCCGGTAAGACTGGTAGCCGACCGCAACTTAGTTGGGAAAAGGCTTGGGAGATGATGACTTCAAAATTTGGTCGTTCTAATTTGACAGGCATATTATTCGTTTATAGGACAAATAAAAGATAGTAATTTATTTTTAGCGAATCCTTCGACACATAAAAGCTTTATTTTACTATTGAAATAACCTGCTACGGTAGATAGAGGTCTTGGGTTCGATTCCCAAGTCGAGCAAGGTGTTATTGGGTTTTTCTATGAAATTCTCAGTGGCAGGTCGGAGTTTGGATTTGTGCCCGGTTAGTGGCAATAGGCTTGCCCCCTATTACATGGGACCTAAACATATCGGCGAACTGTGGGTGTACATCAATACACCCGTGCCTTACCCTTCGGGGATACAGGCGTGATGATATATGTTATGTTATGTTACTATGTATACCGAAATTCGTTTTAACGTAATATTTCAAAATACAGTCGAATTGACAACCTGTCAATTCGACTGTATTTTTTCACGTTTGTTACTTACCACAGAACTTTTGACCAGGTGAACCGACTTTGATAATTCTGTTTTTTTGAAAGATGGAGCTTTTCTTGTGGTCACATTTTAGTCTAGTTTTGACAGTGGGATCCATAAGAAATAAATATCAGACTTATTTTCGAGTCTTTTTTGTTTGAATTATTATTTAACCGACTTCAAAATTTGGAAGTTCTTATTTAACAGACAGACATGTTATTCGTTTATGGGACAGCAAAATAAAAGATAGTAATTTAGTGGTAGTAAATCCTTGGCCACATTAAATATGTCACCGTTGACAATCATCTGACAGATAGACGTTCCCTTAGCGGCCGGACGATACTAAATACTTTAACTAACATAAAATCGTTTATTTTGTTAAGTTTTGAACTTCTGCAAATTATCTTGTTATGTACAAAATCAACGCAATCAAATTGTGCGGAGATAATTTGTGCGAAAGAGACAGCGCTATACGAAACGAAGTGAACCGAGTTAACACGAAGTCTCTTTCTAAATACCGATGTTTTCTGTACTGCGCCAGATTTTTGGCGGAATTTATTGGTACCATTATTTTGGGGAAAAATCCGGTAAGCGTGCGAAAGTCGACCTTGTAGAAATGTTTATAAGGTTTGTAATTACTTTGAAGTATATTTATTTAAATACTGACTAAATAGTAAAGGAAAACATTGAAAGGAAACTTGGATTTTAAGTTAGAAATAAAATCGCAAGTGAGTGAGTGATCAATGCTCGTTCTCTGTATGAGAGGCCTGCAGTGGGACAGTTACAGGCTGGTGTTATTAACAGCTTCGGTAATGGCGCCCACCGTGGGACCTAGCGTGGTGACCAATGCTCGTTCTCTGTATGAGAGGCCTGCAGTGGGACAGTTACAGGCTGGTGTTATTAACAGCTTCGGTAATGGCGCCCACTGTGGGGCTCACAAGAGTGATCAATGCTCGTTCTCTGTATGAGAGGCCTGCAGTGGGACAGTTACAGACTGGTGTTATTAACAGCTTCGGTAATGGCGCCCACTGTGGGGCTCACAAGAGTGATCAATGCTCGTTCTCTGTATGAGAGGCCTGCAGTGGGACAGTTACAGGCTAGTGTTATTAACAGCTTCGGTAATGGCGCCCACCGTGGGACCTAGCGTGGTGATCAATGCTCGTTCTCTGTATGAGAGGCCTGCAGTGGGACAGTTACAGGCTAGTGTTATTAACAGCTTCGGTAATGGCGCCCAACGCGGGACTCACAAGAGTGATCAATGCTGTTTCTCGGTATGAGAGGCCAGAGGATCAGTTATAGGTTATAATGCTGAAAGTAGAAACAATCCCAAGGGACACAGCCTCTTTTAAAAGTCCAGACAATCCTTATAACTAGACTACAAAGCCAAAAAGGAGGGTTATGTTTTTAATATTTGCAGGTTTCAAAACAGGAAGAGGGTCCCATGGCTAAGTGTAAGCCGTACGGTTTGACCGATAATACAGACTAAGCTGGTTGGTTTGTGGTTGGGTGACCATTTTAAACATACCAAGCACCTGCGTGCCTCAGAAAGCACTTTAAGCCTATTCCCGATTGTCATACGTTGATCTTTGAAAGTCGTTAAGTCAATCCTGACAAGCAGTCTTACTATGGGATACTGTGTTACCCAGTAACATGTGTTGTGGAGGTCAGACAGACAGTCGCTCTGTAACATACGGTGTTCAGCTGGCGGTGAGACTGGAGGTCGAACCCAACATAGTGCTGGAAAAGGCTACGCAGATGATTTTCATTATCTAGCCTTTATTTTTTCTTTATTATTTTAGTAGGTTTTTTTCTGAACGCCCTTTTGAAGTGGCTTAACATAACTAATCGATATGTTTTGTACTCAACACAGAGACTCTATACAGGGTGTCACCGAAAGGGTATATCTATCCAAAAGGGGCGAAGAGTACTCCTGGTATAGAGTCAGTTTACAAAATTTCAGCTCAAAATGAGCTAGCTAAATAAGTACCTTTTTTGTACTAGTTTTTGACTTATCATCACTCTATACCAGGAGTACTCTTCACCCCTTTTGGATAGATATACCCATTGACATACTATATACATAGACTGCTACTATCGCTAGGTTCCCCTTGTGCCAAGCGAGAGCAGTTTTTAGTCTGAATCTAGTACATTCGTTTTTCATTTAAGTTAATTTTCGCGCAACGGGAAACTTATATACGAAAATATCGATGGTTTTGACATTGTTAGGATAATACTAGTGTTTTAGATAGATTTTTAAAACGGCAAGATCCATCTTCATACATAATTCACGCCAAAACCATTTCACACTAGTGCTTACGTTCAAACTCTGATAGGCTCACTCTAGTTTCTTATGTATACTCTAAGGATATCTATAGATATACCCTTTCAGTAACCCCCTGTATAGGTTCTTTATGAAACATCCTGTATAATACCTTCTACAAATCCTATATTTAGTGTATACCATCTCTATACGCTCAAGTAATTGAATTTCATCAGAATCGATATAGAGGGGTTCCGGAATCCCTTTAAATCGCTAGAGGGGCGCCGAGTAGAGGGGTACTAAAGTATCGGTATTCTCTACCTCTTTAATATACGTTTGAGTGAAGGTTTTAGAGATCTAGCTTTTGTGGATTGTAAATAACTTTGGAAGCTTAAAGCTGTTGTGAGAAGTTAAGCAACTTATGCTTAGGTTTGGTTTTGGGTGGTCAGATATAATTCTTAAATTATGTTTGAGTAAAAGATTAAAAGTCAGTTACGTGGGGCGCACGTGGACAGAAATCGCCAAGAACAGAGAGGTTTGGAAGAAGAAAGTGGAGGCCTTTGCCCAGCAGTGGGATCTAAAGTAAATCAATATTAGGTATGTTTTGGATGGGAAACTTTAAAATGAATATATTAATTGGAATTTGCTAGAACGCTTTGAAAATTTCTGGTAACTCAAAATGCTGATAAATCTAACAACTATCTGGCTCACCTCAGATTTCCATCAAAAATCGCATCATAATCAGTTCTTTCGTTTCAGAGCTACAATGCTACTGATGAACATACAAATACGTAAAACCGATAACACCTTTCTTTAGCGTCTAGCTAAAATAGCTTTTTTCTTATAATTTCCAAAAAATTTTTTGGTATTTCAGATACATTCAAATTCAAAGATCGAATCAATTCGAACACCAATTCTCTTTCAAGTAATAACGGAAACCCATTCGGCTGTCTTCGACGTTCAAATTTTGAAAATGGAACGCCCGAAGTTGCCAATAGGCCGTTATACGATTTTGGGGCTTATTATTTGAATTAAATTTCAGTTGAAATTCGAACGCTTTTGTAACTGATATTCCTGATTTGAATTTTCTCTTTACTTAAGTACTCTTTTTGGTTTGCGAATTGCCTTTTTCAAGCTAGTGTTCGGCTGCCAGTCTCACCGACAGCTGAACACCAGTATGTTATAGAGCGACTGTCTGTCTGACACCCAACACATTTACTAAGGGATACAGTGTGCGGCGGTGAGACTCGTTGGTTCATATTTAATGATAATTTTCTTCTGTTTTTTTTTACACTTCAGGTGTTTTTAGCATCAATTGTATTCAGGTTTTCTCACGATATTTTCCTTTACCGTTAGTAGTGTAACGAAAAAAACGATAAAAACAGTTCGCTCGAATAACTTGAAAGTAAAAAAAGATATCCAAAATTATCATTTCTACCTACATAGGACTAAACCTTATCTAGCCGTGCCCTTAAAATTAATCCACCATGAACGTATTCTGTTACGAAACCCCTCCATTGAAATTCCGACCTTAATCCAACTGTATAAAGCTGAAATTCCTTTTATAACACCTCCCCCTTTCAGAATTATAGAGTACCTTCACGGGAATATAGACTTTAGGCTGTGGTTATAAGGTTTAAAGTTGGTTAAAGTGGTTTCGTTGGATTGGATATACAGGATGAATTTTTTATGTAGTAACTTGCGAGTTTTAACCGACTTTAGAAGTAGGTATTGTGTAATTTGCACCGCATTCATTAATGTATATGATTTCATGTTTAACACTGGATTTGGCTGATGGACTATTCATTATAAATTATCTATCTATGTATACTTATAAGCTTAAATTTAATACTTAATTATTGAGTATAAAATTAAGTTTAGTATATTGGCCAAACGAACAAGCAATCATCATCTTCATCATCATCAGCCGGAAGACGTCCACTGCTGAACAAAGGCCTCCCCCCTAGAACGTCACAATGAACGACAACTCGCCAATTGCATCCACCGGGTGCCTGCAACTTTGACGACCCAATGGTCCGGTCCGTCAGTCCCTGTAAGTGGCAAGAGACATCGCGGCAGGCCCAGACGGAGATGTCGGGACGAACTGGAGTCCTTTGATAAGGAGTGGATGACTACGGCCCTAACCAGAGAGAGGTGGAAGGAGGGTAGAGAGGCTTTTGCCCTGTAGTGGGTCAGAAATGGCTAGGAAAAAAAAAATACATAACTGCTAGTCAAAAATGCAAGATTTTTTGATTTAACACCTTTCATGTGAAAATTATTTAACATCACGCAAAATCTCTTAGAAGAACATAAAATGGGTAGGTGAAACCGCGGGTCACAAGTAGTATATACAAAATAAATTATTTAAGAGTCAGCCTTGTTGATATAGTCACATGTTTGCTTGGCTTTATACAAATATGATTAATAAAGTAGGCTTGTCTGTCTTGCTGTTACGGTTTTAAATGTAAAGGACAAAAATAGGAATTTTTGTTAATATTTCTACAGACTACGTTTTTTTTTTCAGGTAAACAGTTTTTAGGCTCCAAAAACTAGTTAAACTCATACACACAGAATTCTGTACCATATATATGTGTTATATTTAATAATAATTCCAGCCTATAAACGTCCCACTGCTGGGAACAGGCCTCTTCCCATATAGAGAAGGCACGAGCATTGATCACCACGCTTGCTCTGCGGGCGATTTCAGATTCCAATTTTGGAATCCATGTTTCCTTACGATGTTTTCCTTCACCTTTTGTCAGAAGTGTATTTATACAATTAGGTACATAATGAAATATTAAAACACTCAGACATATCTCTAGTCTTTTTTCACTCACTGTAAAAACCTTTCTACATACATATCATCACGCCTGTATCCCCAAAGGGTTAGGCAGAGGTGTACCAATGTACACCCACAGTTCGCCGGTATGTTTAGGTCCCATGTAATAGGGGGCGAGCCTATTGCCACTAACCGGGCATAAATCCAAACTCCGACCTGCTACTGAGAATTTCATAGAAAAACCCAATAACACCTTGGTCGATTTGGGAATCGAACCCAAGACCTCTAGCGTAGCAGTCGCGCTTAGCACTAGGCCAACGAGGCAGTTAAACACAAAAACCTTTCTTTGACTCCAAAACCACTCAAAAAGCTACAGCAATTTAAAAATAGTCCATCAATATACATACGCATTTGTGCTCACCCTGTATATATGTAAATTACAACATCAGCGAGAGCTCTCGGTTCGTTAGGCTATCCTTTTACGAGCACCCTGTATAAGTGATGAGAGATAGCGAGTTTGAACATGCTGTATATATTTTTGAAGGTATGAAAATGTTGTTTTAATATTTTTTTAAGGTGAATATGTTTTGTTTATAGTTATTAGTTTATATTGTTGGGGTTTTAGGTAGCTGTTGAGTCTCTGATATTTTAAGCTATAAAGTAGCGATAGAAAGACATTTAAGGACGCCTTAAATTTAAGTAATGTTTAAGTAAAGGTTTAATGACTCTTTTTTACAGTACCTATCTGACATAATACACATTTCATTCCGATAAGTCACGTGAATTAAATACATTTTACTGTCTCACAGGTTTCACCTACTACAGACACCAGTCTCTATTTAACGTGTATAAAAATTATGTATATGTAAGAAATTATGAGAAAATAAAGACTTTTTTATTATTTTTAGTCAAGAGATTTTGAAAACCGATTTTCAAGGTGTCGCTAGCTCTGAGGTCTCGGGTTTGGTACAGAAAAAAAAACGGTATCTACATTGACCCGGGTGTTAAGCTAGTAGTCAGCCCAATTTTTCTACATGGTGTGGTGTCTGGGTGTTTGTGGTATCGTTGTCTCCTATTCACACACAAGTACTTTAGCTACTTACTTTGGGTTTAAAGCAATGTAGGTATGTGATTTTGTTCACAATTGATATTATTGCTGTTTACCTAAACAGCAATAATATAAATAAATAAATTTGAATGTATATTTGTAATTTCAAATAAACTGTATTTTGATATTCGGCAATTAGATGAAGCAAAACACATTTTAATAAAATTATATTTAACATTATATCTCTAGTTGGATAGATTTTGATGTGATTTTTACTCGTAGATAGCTATTAATCATAAAAAGTAACTTAGGCTACTTTCTTTTTGGGTTTTTTTTTTTCTATTCATATTCACACACACTACTCAGATACGAATAGTAGTATTTTTTGTTAAAAGACTAGTTTCAAACTCGAGTGAATCCACAGGACACAGCTAGTTTATAATTATTACTTTTCATATATTCCAGCGATTTAGTGCAAAAGCCTGCAACCTCACATCGCTTGGACTACCCCCATTTATTGATTTCCACTCGGACCTGCCTTATTGCATGAATTAGTGCTCGGTTACGAGCGGCTGCATATTCGCACGTCACACGTTTTAATATAAATAATAGTTTTTTCATATTAATAATACCTGGTTTTTGTTGAGAATTTAGTAATAATAGGTAAAATTTTGGGTGTGCCCCACGGTGGGCGCCAATAGATTTTAGGGGTTATATTTTTTACTATATAGCTTTTAGTAATAATGGTTGAAATTTAGGGTGTGCCCCACGGTGGGCGCCAATAGTTTATTTGAGTCGTTTTTTTTTGGTAATAAAATAGATATTTTATCTTGATTATTATCAAATAAGTATGTTAGTTTTTAGATACAAGTGGCTTGCATTGGCATTTATTTAAAATAAGTACACAAACAGAACAGTCACTAACAAAAAACATAACATCTGTCGACATTTAAGTAATTATGCAAATAACAGGTATGCAAGAAATTATGTATGGGTATGCCCCATGCTGGGCGCCATTTTAAGATCGGTATTTATTATTGATATAAATAATATGTAAACCATCAAATGGAGCTTTAAATAAATATAAGATCTTATCAAACCTTCTAACTGGTTTATTAATTTATAGGCGCAACCCAGTTTAACTAACTGCAAACGATGGTTGTTGAGTCTAAGTCCCGCGTTGGGTGCCAATTATCGAAGTTTAAATAATTTTCGCCTTTTTTAAGTCACTTTACTACTACTTCTGCTGACCCTTTTTAAGCTATATTTCCAGTCTCACCGACAGCTGAACACCGTACGTTACAGAGCGACTGTCTATCTGACACACAACACATGTTACTGGGTAACACAGTATCCCATAGTAACGACTGCTTGTCAGAAGTGACTTAACGACTGCCAAAGATCGACGTATTTTTGAATTAATGGTAACATTTAAGAGTAAAAAAAACTGATATTTGTGTATGCTGTAAAAACATATATTATACCATTTTTATTAATATTTGTTCGTGTATTTTTAATACGAAAGAAAATAAAACAATGTTACATACTTAAAACAAGTAAAATATTGTTACATTATTTTCTTAGGCCATAGAAAAATAAATCAAGAATATTTCTCCATATATTAACGAAATAATATAACCGATATAAAAACATACTCTTTCTACTTACAAAGAAAATAGTCGAATAAAATAACATACTAGCAAGTCCCACGTTGGGCGCCAATATTTTTTTTGTATTTTTATACAATAGATATTTTTTTTTATATATTTTTCGTATTGTTTTAGGAATATGTATTTTATATAAATTTGCTTTTAAAATCATTTATCTATACATTTAAACATCATTATTACTTGTAAAGTTATTTACATTTCGATCTACCGTCAGATATTAAATAAAACATGGCGTACAGAATGCAACAGTTACTACCATTCGTAGTAGCGTCGTCCGACTAAAATCAATACTACGCTCGTTCACACAATGGCGGTAGTTGGCCGGAGTTGGCCGGAGTTGGCCGGAGTTGGCCGGCGTTGGCTGACGTTGGCCGGGTAAGGATTGTTTATTTACATCGCTTGGTACGTTGTAGAGTTATTTTAATTTTAGTATTGCTATTTTAGGACAAGAAATTAATGTCGCGAATTGCAGCGTTTTTTTTTGTCAAATATTGATGAAATTTTGTAAAATGACTCTATACCAGGAGTACTCTTCACCCCTTTTGAATAGATATACCCTTTCGGTGACACTCTAGAAATAAGGTAATTTTTTTCTTTCGCTTAGGCACAACATCGTTCTATAAAATATTTTGTCTTATATATGTTGCCACACTTTGATTTTTAACAGTCGTTATTACACTTAAAACAATTTTATAAGTTTTAAATTATACAAATATGAATGTAGAATTCCTAAACCAATTTCAATGCAATTTATATTTAACCAGCTCTATTGATGACGTATATAAAATTCGATCTACAATTACCGTCATAGCGAATAATAATAATAATATTGCCTAGTGGTTCTAAGCGCTACTGCTACGCTTGGATTCGATTCCCAAGTCGACCAAGGTGTTACTGGCTTGTTCTATGAAATTCTCAGTAGCAGGTCGGAGTTTGGATTTGTGCCCGGTTAGTGGCAATAGGCTTGCCCCCTATTACATGGGACCTAAACATGCCGGCGAACTGTGGGTGTACATTAGTACACCTCTGCCTACCCCTTCGGGGATACAGGCGTGATGATATGTTATGTTATTTTATGCAGAACTCATTTTAGGCGACGTAATTGTTCGTTTGTCTTTAGGTCCACCAATTACAGTTGTGATCAGTTAATTTGACAACAGATTAAGTTGATCAGCCATTCTTAAACCGAAAAATAGTGTAAATAACTTACCCAAAAAAGAAACAGTCGAATTGTAAACCTCCTCATTTTGGCATCGGTTAGAAATAGTTGTTACTAACCAACAAAACTAACGTTTGTCTGTCAAAGTTAACTCTGTTCTAACACGCAACCACGCTTTACTAAGTAATTTATAATTTTAACTGTGAATTATTATGGCTAATGTAGGTAAAATTAATTAATTATAATTAATATTTTTGGTAGAAAACTAGGTTTTTATTATTTTGAATTGTTATTTTGCCACTTTGGAGAAGAAATGATATACAAATCATCTGATGGACTGGACTATTTTTTATCCCTTTCTTAATTATTCTAAGACACTTCTGACAAACGGTGAAGGAAAACATCGTGAGGAAACATGGATTCCAAAATTTGGGATCTGAAATCGGCCGCAGAGCAAGCGTGGTGATCAATGCTCGTGCCTTCTCTATATGGGAAAAGGCCTGTGCCCAGCAGTGGGACGTTTATAGGCTGGATTATTAAGGCCCTGTTTTTCCAAAAAGATTTTGATTTTCCGACAGTTTTTCAACACAAATATATTACGGTTTGACCGATAATACAGGTTAAACCGCGCTCGCCGCGGTTGGTCCGTGGATGGGTGACCATTTACATCATACCGAGACCCCTCCGTGTTTCGGAAAGCACGTTTAACAGTAGGTCCCGGATGTCTTACAATCATCAACATCTTTGGCAGTCGTTAAGTCAATTCTGACAACCAGTCTTACTATGGTATACTGTGTTACCCAGTAACATGTGTTGTGGAGGTCAGATAGGCAGTCGCTCTGTAACATACGGTGTTCAGCTGAATCTGGTAAGACTGGTAGCCGACCCCAATCTAGTTGGGAAAAGGCTCGGAGAATGATGACACACATTCACACCCAGTCATCCTATTGACATCAAAACTTTATGCTCACCCATCTACAAACCAACTTTATACCCTCCCAATCGATTTCACTCAACCACTCACATTCCTACATACTAACATACATATTACTATAAAAACTGTTCGGCTAATTAAAAGAATAACCCTCTTATATAGGTCGCGTGTAATTAGTTAAATTTATGAGCGCGCCCCGCCCTTGCGTTGGTATAACCCTGCTGTTATAACTCGCTCGTGATATTATTTTTGCGATGTATTTTGTAAGGTTTAGTTTTTAGGCCTTCTTCTACTTTTGACTGGCCTGTACTATGATAATAATATATAAAAACCATCCCTGATAATAAATCCCATTTCAAAAGTGAACCCAATAGGTCTTGATTTAGAATTCAAATTTGAGAATACGTTTTTGACATCTCACCGCGGATTCCGCGGTGCGTACTGGTCTAGTGGTTAGTGACCCTGACTGCTATACTGGAGGTCGTGGTCATTCCCACCCAGGACACATTTTTGTGTGATGAGCACGATCATTTGTTCGGTGTCTGGGTGTAATTTATCTATGATATGTATGTATTTAGAAATATATAAGTATGTTTATCAGTTGTCTGGTTACCATAACAAAAGCCCTGCTTAGCTTGGGATCAGACAACCGTGTGTGAGATGTCCCGGAATATTATTATTATACTTTTGACTGACCTGTATGTCTATTCTGTAAATAATTTCGATATCGAGCTTCACCTGAGTGATAATAAAGCTCATTTCAAAAGTGAACCCAACATGCCTTGATTTAGAATTCAAATTTGAGAATACGTTTTTGACATCTCGTGCCATGACTGCCTCGTTGACCTAGTGGCACTAAGTGCGACTGCTACGCTAGAGGTCTTGGGTTCGATTCCCAGGTCAACCAAGGTGTTATTGGGTTTTTCTATGAAATTCTCAGTGGCAGGTCGGAGTTTGGATTTGTGCCCGGTTAGTGTCAATAGGCTCGCCCCCTTTTACATGGGACCTAAACATATCGGCGAACTGTGGGTGTACCTTGGTACACCTCTGCCCACCCCTTCGGGGATACAGGCGTGATGATATGTTATGTTTTTGACATCTCACCGCGGATTCCGCTGTCGAGTACGAAAATAATGTTACAGAATAGCACTACTGGTCTAGTGGTTAGTGACCCTGACTGCTATACCGGAGGTCGTGGTCATTCCAACCCAGGACAAATGTTTGTGTGATGAGCACGATCAGATCAGATGTGTTGGTGTAATTTTATTTATAATAGGGATGTATTTAGAATTATAAATACATATTATCACTCTTGTTTCCCTTAGGGGTAGGCAGAGACCACTTCTTTCCACTTGCTACGATCCTTACACACTTGTTTCGCTTCGTCCACTTTCATTATTCCCTTCATACATGCTCTGCATTAGAAATATATAAGTATGTTTATCAGTTGTCTGGTCACCATAACACAAGCTCTGCTAACTTGGGATCAGATGGCCGTGTGGGAGTTGTCCCAGGATGTTACCGGATATTATATGTTTGGTTTTTGCTGGAGCTGAAGCTGAGGTAAGTATATAATATATACTAACCTCAGCTTCTTTAATAATATATAATCTATAATATTATTATAGAACCGGGAACAGGGGACCTCGCAGACTTAGTCTACTTGCGACCACGGCCTGTGTAACCCGGTCGAAACGTCAAGCTCTAAAGGTATTTATGCATGTACGCGCTAATCCCCGTTCTATAATATTACTATAAACATGCAGCGCGATAGTTTAAAAGTATACATTTGTTTATAGTAAACTAGAATGATATTGATACTGTGTCATTTCTCTTTTTATGAGAAATAATGCAGTTTCAAACCTTCAAAATTAAGACGCTTCTGAATAACGGTGCAGGAAAACATCGTGAGAAAACCTGGTAAAATAGTATCTGAAATCGCCCGCAGAGAGCAAGCGCGGTGATCAATGCTCGCGCCTTCTCTATATGGGGAGAGGTCTGTAGCCAGTGGGACGTTTATAGCCTGCTATTATATTATTATTAATAATAATAATAATAATAATCATTTATTCGCCATAAGTGTAGTACAATGAAGGTGTTACAAAAAAATCTTACGTTCTAAACACTTAGTTAGAGATTATCTAACATGCAAATATTTACATTTATGTTTCTACACATTTTACTCACACATTAAAAACAAAAGAAATTATAAAAACATTTGGTACATACATTTAACAAAAAGTCTTATATTTAAAAAGTTCTATATTTAAAAAGTACACACAAGTATAAGTATAGTTGTAAAATAAACAGGGTAAATTAAAAAAGTAAATATTAATCAAAGAGTTCAGTAACTGAGTAAAATGCTTTGCTTATTAACCAAGATTTTAAACTGTTAAGAAATACACGATTAGTGGTGTTTCTCATAGCTGTTGGTAATTTATTATAGATTTTAATGCACATATAATAACAATTCTTTTGGTATAGGGTAGTTCTAGCTGTTCTCGGAACTACTAAACGTTCTGGATCCCGAGTATGTCTAGGAAGCCTATCACTAGTTTTTTGGAATATATGCGTGTTATATCTAACAAATTTTGCACATTCCAGAATGTACAAACTCGGCAATGTTAGAAGCTTAAATTTTTTAAATAATGGCTTGCAAGAATCCCAAGGAGGTATACCACCAATTGCTCTAATGCACTTTTTTTGAACTAGAAAGGCCCTGTGCCAGTCAGTAGAGTTACCCCATAATATAAGCCCGTATAGCAAGGTTGAAGTGACGTAGCCGTGATAAGTTAATAGCACTGTTTTCTGTGAAGCTGTTTTTTTCAATGAATATAATACAAATACGAATTTATTTAATTTACTACAAATTTTTTCTATGTGAGCTTTCCATGATATATGTCTGTCCAATATTAATCCTAGGAAAGTTGTTTCTTCTGCTTGTGCTATTATTTGGCCATCATAATTAATATTGTAGTTATAAATTGTATTCCCATAAGACATAAATTGTACAATATTAGTTTTGGTTATGTTAACATTTAAGTTATTTAAATTTAACCAGTGTACTGTGGATCTAATGACTGAATTTATATCATCTACATATGTATTGACGTCTGAATTTTTTGGGGATTTAACTATTATTGATATGTCGTCTGCAAAGAGTGTACAAGGGTTGTGTGTTATCTCGGGTAGATCGTTAATATATAGCAAAAATAGGAGGGGACCTAAGACACTTCCTTGAGGAACGCCAGAGTTATTGACTTTAAATTCTGATTTAAAACATGTGAGTTCATTATTTTCATCAACTTTTGAAATTTCCACGCATTGTTGTCGATTTGTTAAATATGACTCAATCCATTTTATGGCCTGGCCACGAATTCCATATTTTTCTAATTTGATTAATAGTAATTTGTGTGAAACGAAATCAAATGCTTTTGACATATCAAAGAATATTACTGAAACCCTATTTCCCGAATCAACTTCGTCAATAACAGTTTTCATAAGATTGAAACAAGCTAAAGTTGTAGATTTATTTTTTTGAAAGCCATATTGTTCTTTTTTTAATATATTATGTTTATCAATAAATGTTATTAATCTATTTTGCATTGCCTTTTCGAATACTTTCGATATTATAGGTATTAAGCTAATTGGTCTGTAATTGTCTATTATGGAGCTATCACCTTTCTTGTGAAGAGGTTTTACTATGACACGTTTTAATTGAGTAGGGAAGAGTCCTTCTGAAAATGAGAGATTAATTAAGTGTGTAAGTACTGGGGTTAGTTCAACTGAGCATACTTTTAGTATTCTTGTCATGATCTCATCGTATCCAACTGCGTTGGTATTGTTTAGGGACATAATTATCCTATGAACTTCTTCACAATCAAAAGGTGTGACAAATAAACTATTGCAGAGATTTTCCTTATATGTACAAACAGTCTGTTGGTTATTTGTTTTATTAGTTAAATCTATCCAATAATTGTTAAAAGAGTCTGCTATTTTTGTGGGATTGTTTATTATTATATTATTTAATTTTATGTTTTCTATCATGTGTATATTTTTTATATTTTCCGTCATACTTTTTATTATAGACCATGAAGCCTTACATTTATTTTTTGAGTTAGTTATAATTCTGTTATAAGTATCTTTAATTGAGTTTTCAACACAATTTCTTAAGATTTTTGAGAATCTTTTATAAATCTCCTTATTTTTTGATGTTTTATTTTTGTAATATAAGTAACGTAAAGAACGCTTGCGTTTACAACTAACTTTTAAGCCTTTAGTTATCCAATTCGCTTTTTTTGTTTTATTGGAGATTTTAATTTTTAATTTAGGGAAACATAAATTATAAAATAATAAAATCAACTCATGAAAAGCGTTAAAGGCTAAATCCATGTTGACATGCATATAGATTTCTGAAAAATCAAGATTTGTCATGCAATCTTTAAACTTTTTAATATTTTCGATGCTATAGTCTCTACGGTAAATAAAGTAGTCGATACAAGTTTCTTTTCGTTTCACCGGTATGCTTAGCATTTGAGCCGTATTATGGTCAGAAATGTCCCAATGTAAAAGCTATTTATTTGTGTGTACCACAGAAGTTTATAATTTACCAAGCTTTTAAGCAACTGTGTATATGACTAAAACTAGCAACACATAGTCCACACTGTTTTCACAGAAAAACGAATCAATAAAGTTTAACCTTGCCATACTAATTACAAATGAAGTAATATAATGTATTCTGTGAAATGGACTAGCTCACTAAATAGTGCTAAAACATTCTAGTGTTTGAAAGCATTAAAATGATAATTAGTTTTTTTAGAGACTACCCAGAAAAATGGAGATGAATTTGACCAGTGCGAAACGGCGGTATAAAATATTATTATATTTTACTTTATATTGCAAAAACAAAATTTTTTGATAGAAAAATTTATTGCTGTCAAATTGTTTATACGCCGTTGCAAGACTTGTGCAAATTTTGCTGTTGCTTTGGTTTTGCAAGAAAAAAATCTGATCGTAAATAAAAAAATATCCGTCAGCTACATAGTATTTACGCTTTGCGATCTTTTTTCTTAATTTTTTTTTCTTTCTTCTTTTTTCGTAAATTACCGGAATGCAAAGTATCCTATAAGTTAATTTATCTGTAATTAATCTATAACCTATAATTTATAATTATAGGCTATCTTTGTGCCAAATTTTATACGAATACGATGAGTAGTTTTTAGTTGACTGAGATAAAAATACCCATCCAGTCGTACACACATAAAACTTTGAAGAATATTCATCTTTTCTTTATATTTTTTCCTGACCTTTTCCCAAATATTTTTCAATCAATCAGCCAATCATAGTCCACTGCTGGACATAGGCCTCTCCCAATTTACGCCACAACACCCGGTCCTCCGCCTTCCGCATCCAGTCCCCTCCAGCGACCTTTCTCAGGTCATCGGTCCACCTGGCGGGCGGGCGTCCTACCTTACGGTTGCCGAGCCGCGGCGAGATTCTAGGACTCGTCAAATATTTTTATACGGTGCAAAATAAATATTTTCTTCCATTCATCTCTACTACTCATCTCAGCATACACTCATTTACTTCTCACTTAAACACATACTCCTTTATTTAAGTCGGTAAATTGCTATAATTAATATAAATTAAGTATGTCTAATTACACATACTCAAAATAATAGCGGCTTGTTAGGTGAGCGATATTTTAATTACAGTAATTTTGAAAACCATCTTATTTTGTTAAATTGTAGTGTGTTTAGCTAGATTAAGTTACTTTTATTTAATATAATTATAGGTATATACTTATTTTTGTTATATATGATCTTTTGACAAGAACACGTGTAAAATATCTCTATTTAATAATACCTAGGTAAATAATTCTAACAAAATAAACCGCCTTCAAAATAAGTCTTATATTTATTTCCAACAAAATATTTTGGACCAAAATAGAATAGGACCACAAGGCAAGTACCAGCTTTCAAATAAAGGAAGAATTATCAAAATCGGTTCAACCAGTCAAAAGTTCTGTGGTAACAAACATAAAAAAATACAGTCTAACTAAATTCCTCCTCCTATTTTGAATTCGGATAATAATAATAATATTCCTGGACAATTCACACACGGTAATCATTCTGATCCCAAGCCAAGCTCTAAGAGAGCTTGTGTTATGGTAACCAGACAACTGATAAACTTACATATATATCTAAATACATACATATTATAGATAAATTACACCCAGACCAGAACAAATGATCGTGCTCATCACACGACATTTGTCCAGAGTGGGAATCGAACCCACGACCTCCAGTATAGCAGTCAGGGTCACTAACCGCTAGACCACCAGGCCCGTCGCACGAAAAACTAGCTTAATAAAACTAAAATATATTTTACGGCCTATGTAACAATTCGACCCACTGCATTAAAATTCCCCGCACTATGTTGTGTTCGGCTGCCAGTCTCACCGCCAGCTGAACACAAGCATGTTATAGAGCGACTGTCTATCTGACACATAACCTTAAAGTATACATAAGAAACTAAATAGTGAGCCTATCAGGGTATGAATGACAAGCACTAATATGAACTAGTTTTGGCGTTAATTTTGTATAGAGATGGAGCGCACCGTTTTAATAAATCTAAAACTACTATTATCCTAACAATGTCAAAACCATCGATATTTTCGTATATATGTCTGTCGTTTCGCGAAAATTAACTTAAATCAGTAAACGAATGTATTAGATACAGATAAAAAAGTGCTCTCGCTTGGCACAAAGAGAAATTAGCGATAGTAGCTATCTATAGTATGTATATCTAAAGTTGTACTAGGTTCAGCCTAAAAAGTGCTCTCGCTTGGCACAAGGGGAAACTAGCGATAGTATTGGTCTATAGTATATCTAAAGTCTGTCTGTCAAAGTATGTCACTGGGTAACACAGTATCCCATAGTAAGACTGGCTGTAAGAATCGTGGAGACTTAACGACTGTCAAAGATCAACGTATGACAGTCGGGACTAGGCTTAACGCGCTTTCCGAGAGCTTGGTATGTAAATAGGGATCCCCCTATCCAATGCATGTTAAATATTTATGTGACCCACATATATTAGAAGCGTATTTGTATGTGTATCTACGTACACTAGCTGTGACCTGCGGTTTTGCTCGCGTTAACTGCCTCGTAAGCCTAGTGGTGCTAAGCGCGACTGCTATGCTAGAGGTCTATTCCCAAGTTGGGAATAAACCTTGGGTTCGATTCCCGAGTCGACCAAGTAGTTATTGGGTTTTTCTATGAAATTCTCAGTAGCAGGTTGGAGTTTGGATTTGTGCCCGGTTAGTGGCAATAGGCTCGCCCCCTATTACATGGGACCTAAACATACCGGCGAACTGTGGATGTACATCGGTACACTTCTGCCTAACCCTTAGGGGAATACAGGCGTGATGGTATGTTTTATGTTTAGTACCTAGTCCCCGTCCCCAATGTTTTTATAGTTATTCTACAATTCGGAGCGCAGACGAATCCGGGCAATCGACGATTATGAAAATTTTATAAATTGTGACTCTTTTTATTCATCAGGAAAGCATTATCTCAGCGGTCATAATGAATGAAATTCGCAAAAACTTTCAATGGTTGCTTTAAATAATAATAATACCAGCCTATAAACGTCCCACTGGGCACAGGACTCTTCCCATATAGAGAAGGCACGAGCATTGATCGCCACGCTAGCTCATTCGCCTTTCATATAACTTTGATATCAACAGGTATATCAAGCAATAAAGAAGAAGAATAATGTTATAAATACATTTATGTCTTAACTTCCATAGTTTTATCTACCTGTTGTGCCTATCATACATTTTTATTGGCATTTTATAGCTTCACTAAAACTTATATTTTGCGGAATACAATGTCTTAATTTTATCAGCCTGTAACTGCCCCACTGCAGGCCTCTCATACAGAGAACGAGCATTGATCACTCTTGTGAGCCCCACGGTGGGCGCCATTACCGAAGCTGCTAATAACACCAGCCTGTAACTGTCCCACTGCAGGCCTCTCATACAGAGAACGAGTAATGATCACTCTTGTGAGTCCCACGGTGGGCGCCACTACCGAAGCTGTTAATAACACCAGCCTGTAACTGTCCCACTGCAGGCCTCTCATACAGAGAACGAGTAATGATCACTCTTGTGAGTCCCACGGTGGGCGCCACTACCGAAGCTGTTAATAACACCAGCCTGTAACTGTCCCACTGCAGGCCTTTCATACAGAGAACGAGCATTGATCACTCTTGTGAGTCCCACGGTGGGCGCCATTACCGAAGCTTTTAATAAAACCAGCCTGTAACTGTCCCACTGCAGGCCTCTCATACAGAGAACGAGCATTGATCACTCTTGTGAGCCCCACGGTGGGCGCCATTACCGAAGCTGTTAATAACACCAGCCTGTAACTGTCCCACTGCAGGCCTCTCATACAGAGAACGAGCATTGATCACTCTTGTGAGCCCCACGGTGGGCGCCATTACCGAAGCTGTTAATAACACCAGCCTGTAACTGTCCCACTGCAGGCCTCTCATACAGAGAACGAGCATTGATCACTCTTGTGAGCTCCACGGTGGGCGCCATTACCGAAGCTGTTAATAACACCAGCCTGTAACTGTCCCACTGCAGGCCTCTCATACAGAGAACGAGCATTGATCAAAATATTTTATAGCAAGAATTGGTAAGCTTTATTTTACAAAAATGATACGGCTTTAACTGTTTAAATAAAAAATAGATTTATATAAGTAAACTCTGGGCTCAAGATCTCAAGATTTACGCTTATTAAAATGACTTTGTTTTACTTATATTATCACAAGAATGTCCTTTTTAACCGACTACAAAAGAAGAGTTTTTGTTTTATATAATAGTTTCTCATTATATCAGGAAATTGGGGATCGATTCTTAATACTCTCCGACACTGTCAAAAACTTTTGACATTAATTTTAAATCAATTATATTCATCAACCATTTCTCTGCATATTTAATAACTAAATATCATAACATAACATAATATCATCACGCCTGTATCCCCGAAGGGTTAGGCAGAGGTGTACCAATGTACACCCACAGTTCGCCGATATGTTTAGGTCCCATGTAATAGGGGGCGAGCCTATTGCCACTAACCGTGCACAAATCAAAACTCCGACCAGCTACTGAGAATTTCATAGAAAAACCCAATAACATCTTAGTCGACTTGGGTATCGAACCCAAGACCTCTAGCGTAGCAATCCATAATAAATACAACAATAACAAGAACTAACAAATATCTTGAAAGGAAAAACCTGTACGACTCCTAGTTTGTCCCACAACAGAGTAGAGAGTTATGTGTGTGATAATACCCTCATATTATCCCTAATGGAGGGTAAAAAGATATATATCCCACTTAGCGACGAAAATATTTGCACCGTTTTTGCACAAGTCACAATGTGTAATTATAGTCCAGCCGCTGAGAGCATGCTTTCCTTACAATGGTCAACTGGAAGATGTGACTTTGATGTGGTGAAGAATTTACTAGAAATAAATTACTGTCACCTATAAACGAAAAATATAATTCAAAACTATAATATATAATTTTGAAACGGGTAAAAAACTCATCGTCATCCTTGTCAATGGCGGGGAACGTGCCCAGAAGGCTGGCAGCATTGCCACGTTGAATGGCTATGCCGATACTCTGTGCAAGGAACAAACCAGCCCTCTGATCACGAGTAGATTCTACCAAACGTTTTGACAGTTCTTTAAAAGGATTGACAAGGATGACGATGAGTTTTTTGACGTTTGTTAGTTTTTTTTTATGTAAGATTTTAGTATAAACTTTAGAGTTTGTTCTTATTTTAGATTTAATTCTGTATAAATAAAAGTTGTCATTGTGCCCAGTTACAATTAATAATGTAAATTTAACAACTTTTGTACCACCATATTTCAGACATATAAATGATTTGATTTGATTTGGTTTTTTATTTCCCCATACAAATCAAGACCAACTGACATGTGTCAGGAACGCATTGGCTCAGCGGTCGAATTATAGAGACGATGAGTTAAATTAGTTCCGTTTTTTGGTCAACAGATGGCGTTGTATAATATTTTAAAAGTTAGATAGTAAGTTATAAGAGTTATTCAAACTATTTATAATACTTATGATTCAGATGCAATTAAATGAATGTATAGGCCTTTAAAAACAGTGGGAGAGAATAGATCAATGTAAAAATAAACTTTAGAGATCTTTTAATATTACTATGCTGTGAGTTTTCTTTGCGTTTAACGAAATTACTCTAAAATATAGAGAGTGTTACCGAAAGGGTATATCAATACCATAGTGAATGTTCACTCTTTGATTGTTAATGTCAAATTATTGATACTAAAATACAAATATTTAAATGAATGTTCATTCCTTGATTTTTGATGTCAAATAGTGTGAAAGCTTATGAGCTGAAATTTTGTAAAATGACTCTATACCAGATGTACTCTTCACCCCTTTTGTATAGATATACCCTTTCGGTGACACCTTGCATATCGGACTTGCGTAGAAATTAGTCTCATGATCAAGGCCTCTTTAAGCCCAAACTATTCAATCATAACTGATATCATTTTCAGCGATGAAACTGAAATTTCAGTCAGGTATATTAAAAAAAATATATTTTACACGTATTCTTTTTTATCGTAAAATGTTTAAAGAAATGTCGCATCACTACAAAATATTGCTTTTTTAATAAAGCTTCTTAACTTAAAATCTATTTATTCTGATTAATCAAAATATGTGTCTAATATTTTATTGAATGTACACTAAATAGATAGACCTTAGCTTGTCTTTACACCATAAGGGTCAAAATACCTTAATTACAAAAATCAATAAAAAAGAGAAATACTGCCAGCCTGGGCACGTTCCCCGCCATTGACAAGGATGACGATGAGTTTTTTGACGCGTGTTAGTTGTATTTATTTATGTAAGATTAAATTTTAGTATAGTTACAAGTGTTTGTTCTTGTACAGGGTGTTAAGTAACCCCTGTCCGGTCCGTTAAGGTGTGATTTGATTACAAAAATGTGATAAAAAATGGAAAAGGAAGAAAAAAAATTCTATCCTATTTTTTTTTCTCATATTTCGAATGAGCGATTCGACGTTGTCACATATGCTTCCTTATTACCAAACAAAATGCTCCCAAAATAACCGACGATATTAGTGTTGTAGTTTTTGTTTAATTCTTAAATTAAGAGAATTCCGGGGCAAAAACTGGTTAAATTTCAAAATCCATTATTATTGTTTCTATCATGAATTTTTCTTTGATATTTTATTTGGGCAATTGCGATTGCGAACCCTCTAACACCCTTTCGGGTCGCACAGGGGTTTCTTAACACCTTAGTTTTAAGTGTGATTTAATTGAATATCAAAAAAAAAAAGAAGGTTGTACATACCGACTTTGTTGTTGCTATGTGGTTGATGGTGATGGTGGGCTTGTGGTTGCGCCTGCTGAGGGATCTGCTGCACCAACGCCGGGTGTGGGAGCTGCAGCAACTTGGGTTCCAGCTTCGTCGCAGCGGCAACAGGAATCGGCCCAGCATTCGTCATGGTCGTCATCGTGGCAGCTGGCATCATTAACGCTGACATAGTAAGCATTTTGAATGAACACTTTTAAAAAAATAACCGCCGATCGTGCTCAAAAATTCATTTTATTTTGACGTTGTCAATTTTCGAAATTAGTTTTTTTTTATTTTCGTCTTCAACTACTTTTTTTTTTGTTTTGGGTTTAATCACATGGTTTTCACTGACATTATATTTATTGTTCAGCTATTCTATTATAAACCTGTTGGATTAAGAAGTTTAGTTTTTAGAAAATTTGTTTTTCAAAATGGCGCTCAGTTTTAACTGAAGTCTCGTGTTCTCTCTGTCATTTTAAAGTAATAGAAAGAGCAAAAAGACTGCAATTTTGCATTATTTAAAAATATTTATTTTTACAATAAAGGATTTTCAACTTATTTTGAGGCAACAAAATATGATGCATATCTAAAATCTCAGAACGTTTGGTAGAATCTACTCGTGATCAGAGGGCTGGTTTGTTCCTTGCACAGAGAATCGGCATAGCTATTCAACGTGGCAATGCTGCCAGCCTTCTGGGCACGTTCCCCGCCATTGACAAGGATGACGATATTTTTTTTGACGCCTGTTAGTTTTATGTATTTATATTAGTTTTAATTTTAGTATAGTTGTAAGTGTTTGATGCATATTAATACTACAGGGTGTTAAAATATCCTTGTCCGACCCGAAGGTGTGATATAGGTTTCACAATAACAAAAAAAAATTGGATATTTTTTTTTTGTTTAAATATCTTTATTTTCTACTTTTTTTGTAATCAGTTTTCGATACCTAACATCACCTTAACGGATCGGACAGGGTTTTCTTACCATCCTATATAAGTAGGTTTATCAACTTATAGGCATATTTTACAAGAACCCCTTAAATATCGTTGGATTAAACTGTTTTAAACTATTTAGAGACATAGTTAAGTTGGTCGCATAGTTGTCTGTAGTTACGGGACATTGTCTTAACTTAAGACAACTATGAAAAGGGGAGTTATTATGTCGGATATAATTATATTGAAGATATATTGACAATGTATGTATGGGATCTCTTTCATCTTATTATTTTATAAGCCAAGCCATACAACAAAATATTATTTAATACATGTTATTGCAAGTCGACCAATTTGTTATTGGATTTTTCAATGAAATTCTCAGTAGCAGGTCGGAGTTTGTATTTGTGCCCGGTTAGTGGCAATAGGCTCGCCCCCTGGACCTAAACATACCGGCGAACTGTGTGTACATTGGTACACCTCTGCCTAACCCTTGGGGGATACAGGCGTGATGGTATATTATTTTATGTAATTCAAATTCATAATTTCTCTAATTAGTAATTCTACTGAAATGATTTGATTAATGGAAAAAAGTAGCAGAATCCAGTAATCACAGTCAGCTTTGTTTTGTCGGTAAGTATTTTAATTTTTTTAGATATAAATGTGTTATATAGCGATACTTAAACTTATAAATATGATTGAATTTGTTTTCATCGTAGATTTGTTTATATAAATTGAAGGATGCATCATATTTTGTAAATCAAAAATGCTTTTTGAATTAGTTAATTGTCCTGTGGCTTTTTTTCAATGTTTTTTTTTTGTAGTTACTTATTTAAAAAATTTAAATTACCCTTTAGTTTCCTTCTTACACATTGTGGTTTAAAAAAAAAAAAAAAAATTAAGAAAAGGTTGACTACAAAAATTCTAGAACAAAAAAAAGGAGTAAAAAATACTGCGTCACATTTTCAATTCACACATTAGTTTCCTTTAGCTAAATTAAATCGACCAGAATAATCTTCCAATCTGTTTAATTGCGTATAGGCTAATCTATAAACAACTCTATATATCGGTCGGTTAACTTAAGAGTGACCTAATTTTATATGACCGCCTCATTAAGTTTTGTACAGCCTCTCCGAGTGCCTAAGCGTTGATTTCATACTCGAAGTTAAGTTTAATTTAAACATACATACAGACAGAGAATTTAAACATTTCTATACTTAAATACACCTTGGTTTATTAAAAAAAAAACACTGTAGAAATATAGTTTAGAAACTGTTTAGCAGGTTATAAATTCAAATTCTTCATAGAATAATTTAAATAAGAATCTCCCTAAGAATTGCTGAACACTGTCATTGATTTTATAAAAAAAAAAGTTGTTTAATAGTTACTTTTTAGGGCATTGCACCAATAAGGAGTCGACGGAATCTCAGAAGTAAGCCTCGGCTGTCTGTCTGTCAATCTGCCAGAGGACTGGGTATCTCATGAACATTATACGTGGGTGTACATTGGCACACCTCTGCCTTACCCTTCGGGGATACAGTACATACACTACACACTTTTCTTTTTGCAACTAATGTCCTTCTCACCATAGACCTAGCTTATAATAACCAATCTCTGCCAAAATCAATCAAAATTTACTGCAAAACAACACACAAAAATTAAATACAAAACGTACTCCGAACGACTCAATAATTCACATCATACGAACAAAACCGCGGGCAACATATATATCTATATACATATGTAGCATGAGGGGCACCTGTCCTTGTCTGACACACACCTGTATCGTATTGCCATCTCGCTCTAGACACTCGATAATTGATGCGCTCGATGTGTGATCTGTCTGAGCTGAACATTGCAATGTTGGAATGAAATCTGTAACTAGGGTTATAAGTTTAGTTTAGATGGTGTAATGAAAGGTAGATAAAATGTTTGGTTTGAGTTTGGGAAGTAATTAATTACACATAAATGTATTACTTTAATTTAAATAGATAAAACTACTGATTCAATTTTTAAGGGATCACTTTCCAGTTATACGCTGTCAATGATAAAAATAATATTAGGAGATATCACATAACAAACATTCACAAAACGACTATGATTGTTTATTATATTTTTTTTGAATTAACAACTGTCTTGTACGGTATTCTTGTCAAAAGTGAAGACTCCATAACTACATTTCGAAAATCATGCATGCAAAAATTGTAAAATTCTTGTATTGTAATTTTTTTGTAAATTTTTTTTGTAAAATACTCTTTTTTTTTTCATAAAGAAAACCTTCTTTTTGGCAAAGTTATTTATGACTGTCGGGACCAATGTAGTAATACTTATGATTGGATATAAAACTAATGGTCACCCATCCAGGTATATACCTAAGCAAGTGTTGCCTAACCTCCTTCTCATGTTGATTAAATAGATCACTATTCTCTATTCTAACTTAGACAAAAAATAATAAACCTTTATTAATCCTCTATAAAAACCAACCTAAAAATTCCACACAATTCAAAACAAAATAAAACATCACCCATCGGAAAAAAACCTCGGCTACCGTTGCTTACCTCAATCGATTTTGCCGTTTATACAGCGAAACGAGCCCGGTTTTTGTAATTCAACCCTAAAACAACCGCCGACATGCCCTCTGGGGGTTGACGTACACTCAACCCCATTTCATCAATATTCTGTGGTCACTCAAACGTCACTCAAATTTGAGTTGCCGTTAAGTCTTTAAATTAAACTTAAGTTCCAAAAATTGGGATTAGTCGGCCGCAGAGCAAGCGTGGTGATCAATGCTCGTGCCTTCTCTATATGGAAAGAGGACTGTGTCCAGCAGTGGGATGTTTATAGGCTGGTATTATATTTAAATGCTTTATATAGATAAGTTTTACTATAAATGTGGATAACTTAAAGTAGCTAAAGCACTTGTATGTGGATGACAGACAACGATACCACAAACACTCAGACCCGAGACACTGTAGAAAAATCATTTTCTACATTAACCTGTCGTGTGATCGAACCTAGGACCTCAGAGCTGGTCATCATCTCCCGAGCCTTTTCCACACTATGTTGTGTTTGGCTTCCAGTCTCCCCGCCAGCTGAACACCGTATGTTACAGAGCGACTGTCTATCTGACCTCCACAACACATGTTACTGGGAAACACAGTATCCCATAGTAACGACTGCTTGTCAGAATTGTTTTTTTCAATATTTTTATTATCTTTGTCAGGCTGTTAACTATACTAATGTTTATGTTTCAACCCCTTTGCAAATTCACACAAATTAATATTTCGACATTTCTGTTAGGGTTGTCACTTGAGGGCTTTTATTTATTTTGGTTATTTGTGTTTGTATTCCCTAATGTATAATGAAAAATAAATAGGATTATGTTATTTGGGGTATAAATTGTCACTAAGGCATTTTCTTTTGATATACTTGATGATTTTGATTGTAAAAATAAATAAAATGTTTACTGCTGTCGGCTGCCAGTCTCACCGTCAGCTGAACACCAGTATGTTATAGAGCGACTGTCTGTCTGATACACAACACATTTACTAAGGGATACAGTGTGATTAGAAGCTTAGCTTTTGTTAAAAATCTTGTTTTGTTGTGCAGAACCTGACTACACAATTTTCACAAGGAACTTGAGTGGTGTTTTTTTTTTGTTTTTATTTATTTAGTAAATAAAACCCATTTTTTTGCAAATATGGTTATAATAAGACTATTTCCTAGTGGATAATCAACTTTAAGAATATCAAATATACATTTTTTACTAATGAATAAATGTTGACAACCCTACACGACCGTTCGTGAAGCTACATTAACGAAATTGGGATAGGCACGCCACACATAGCTACGGCGTAGCACTCATCTACGAGCGCTACGCCGTAGCCTGACAGACAAATTGTTTTAAATCTAATTTGGTGAAGGAATTTTTTCGTCATTTGTAAAGGGTTAAATAGTTGTTTTAAACATTGACATTTAAAATGAGGTTTAAGCTTAGAGTATACATATGAAACTATAGAGTGAGCCTATCAGAGTTTAAACCATAAGCACTAGTGTGAACAAGTGTTGTCGTGAATTATGTATGAAGATGGAGCTTGCCGTTTTAGAAAATCTATCTAAAACACTAATATTATCCTAACAATATCAAAACCATCGATATTTTCTTACATAAGTTTCTCGTTGCGCGAAAATTAACTGAAATGAAAAACGAAATGTACTAGGATCAGACTAAAAACTGCTCTCGCTTGGCACAAGGGGATAGCGATAGTAGCAGTCTATGTATATAGTACGTCGATGGGTTTGAGGTACAAATAACTGTAAAAATCAAGTTAGAAAATGTGTCTAAGTTTTTATCATTTTCCGAGCCTTTCCCGCACTATGTTGTGGTCGGCTTCCAGTCTCACCGCCAGCTGAACACCGTATGTTACAGAGCGACTGTCTATCTGACCTCCACAACACATGTTACTGGGTGACACAGTATCCCATAGTAACGACTGCTTGTGAGAATTGACTTAACGACTGCCAAAGATCTATGTATGACAGCCGGGACCAACTGCTTAACGTGCTTTCTGAGGCACAGAATAATAAATGCAATGTCATTTTTTTTATCTATCTACATCTATATATATATATATATATAAATGAATCGCTAAATGTGTTGGTAAGCGCATAACTGAGTAACGCCTGGACCATCAGGAGAAGGTTCTTATGAAAAAAAAAAATAGGAAAAGTACGTGATTTTTTTTTAAGCAATCCTGTCCTTTGTTACGATAGTGATTTGTTGGATTCATCTGCGCCCTGAATAACATAAAGGCACCGGGAACGGGACCTAGGTATTCAAGCGGGTGACACCGCGGGACGCAGCTAGTTAATCAATAAATTACAATTAATGATACATGTACTAATTAATATTTTTTTTTATTTACTAATGGAATCAATAAAGACAATTTAGTAAATGTCCTACTTTTCAATATGATATCATTAAACCCCATGAGATATGTCTGTAATTATAGTTAATTAAAATAATTAATTACTTCATTAACTAGGTAATAAAGATTGTATTCTTATTTTATGTCAAAAAAGTTTATTTATTTAGATCCAATATCCTTACTACTAGTGGCAATAGGCTCGCCCCCTATTACATGGGACCTAAACATATCGGCGAACTGTGGGTGTACATTGGTACACCTGTGCCTAACCCTTCGGGGATACAGGCGTGATGGTATGATAAACACATATAAACACAAATCCAAAGGCAAACACTCGTTTTTCATAGATCTAAAAATAAATGTTACAATTTGTCTCTTTAGCTGTATGTCTGAACTATTTTACCTCCAAAACATCATTAATACGGCCTCAGGCCTAACTTTACTAGCAAAAGACTAAAAAGAGGTGATCTAGGTTACGAATATCTAAAATTCTCTTTTACCTTTTCAAAAAGATTTCTAAATAGTGACTAGGTCATTCTTTTTAAAAAAGAGTACATTTTCTAACTTATTTGAGAAGAAAAGATAGAAAGTCTTAGTTTTAAAAGTCTTTGCTTTTTAACCGACTTTAAAAAAGGAGGAGGTTCTCAATTCGTGTTTTTATGTTTCAGTTATATGTTTATGTAATATGTTTTTATGTTTTTTTTTTTTAAATCTGGTAATAATAAATACATTGGTATTTAAAAAGATGTAATAATAATAGTAATAATCCAGCCTTTAATCGTCCACTGTTGGGCACAGGCCTCTTCCCATATAGAGAAGAATTTTAAAAGATAATAAGAAAAAAATGTAAGAGACATAAAAATCTTAAATGGCCCATACAGATTTTTATTACTATATTAAAGCTAAACACCATATCGATAATGTTAGCTTTAAAAACAAAAAAAAAACACGCATCAAAATCGACCAAATCGTTTAGGAGCTATAGTGACACACATATACTCTCTTTTATAAAAGCTTCCTACTTTTTTTTGGCTTTGTTTAAAATGAGAATAGGCTCTAAATAAGTTTCAAAACTGAAAACTTTACAGTATAACTTCTTGGCCAGATTTTCTTAAAGTTTAATTTTATACTCTAACACAAGCATATAAAGTTTAAACTTGCTTGTTTATTGCGGTTAGTTTTGAAGAAAATTACGTCCAAAACTAGTTTCTCTTGTCTGGCTATTTTCTGCATTTTGTTGGGGTCATCATCACGCCTGTATCCCTGAAGTGTTAGGCAGAGGTGTACCAATGTACACCCACAGTTCGCCGATATGTTTAGGTCCCATGTAATAGGGGGCGAGCCTATTGCCACTAACTACACAAATCCAAACTCCAACCTGCTACTGAGAATTTCATAGAAAAACCCAATATCATCTTGGTCGACTTGGGAATCGAACCCAAGACCTCTAGCGTAGCAGTCGCGCTTAGCGCCACTAGGCCAACGAGGCAGTTACAATTCTAACAATAAAAATACTGTATCCCTTAGTAAATGTGTTGTGTGTCAGTCAGACAGGCGCTCTATAACATACTGGTGTTCAGCTGGCGGTGAGACTGCCAGCCGAACACTACATAGTGCGGGGAAATTTCTGATTTAGAAAACTAAACACGTATTTATCAATGATATATTATACCTACAAGAAAAAATGTTTCTTTATTGATAATCTTTGACCAATCAGAAACGGATGTATCAATAAGTGTTTTTAGGGATCCGTAAAACAAAATATTTTTTTTTATTATTAAGCTTCTGTTTTTTGTCTTTCTATCCGAGTATTGAAATATTGTAGCTTTGCATATCATTATACGTGACTAAGTAGATATTATACAGGGTGTTACAAAACCCCTGTCCGACCCGAAAGGGGGGTTTAGGGCTCACCATCACATGCCCAAATAAAATGTTCAAAGATTTACTTTTTGGCTGATTATGCAAACGCAAAGTGGCAGATTTTTAAATTATCAAATTTTATTCTGCTGCAAATTTTTGGAAACTAATTTCACATCCAAATGAAAAAGCATGACGCTACGCCATTTATTTTCTTTTCTATAAAACTAAAAACTAGCAAAAATATAATCTCCAGGTACCATTAAAATGACTATTAACAACAAAATTAATTAACATCGATATCGATAAACTGTGTCACATCACATCACTACCCTATAATTACTAAGTTGACAACTATGCGTAATTAATTTTCGAACACAAACATACCCGGGGGACTAGCATAGCTAGATATAACTTATGGTAAATAATAGGATGGGCTTGTTGCTAAAAACTGTATGTATTGGTAAAGGTAAGCAGTGCTTGACTAGGTTAGCAAAATGATGGGCGAATTTTCATTATCGATTTAAATCTTGACTGACTCGTTGGCCTAGTGGTGCTAAGCGCGACTGCTACGCTAGAGGTCTTGGATTCGATTCCCAAGTCAACCCAGGTGTTATTGGGTTTTTCCATGAAATTCTCAGTAGCAGGTCGGAGTTTGGATTTGTGCCAGGTAAGTGGCAATAGGCTCGCCCAATATTACATGGGACCTAAAACATATCGGCGAATTGTGGGGTGTACATTGGTACACCTCTGCCTACCCCTTCGGGGATACAGGCGTGATGATATGTTATGTTATGATTTAAATCTTTTTATGTGTTAAATAATGTTATGTAACGCTTCCCAAAGTTAGAATGATTGGACGATGTGTAACCGAATCGATATAAAATTTAAGTAAAATTGTAAATTATTTGCTTTGTCAAAATTTTTTACATTTGTGTTACTTGCAAGTAAGGAACACAATGTTTAAAATAAGGTGAGTAGCTTTTTAAATTATAACAATCAACTTAATGTTTTTTTTTATATTTTAACAATAATTAACTAAATAACTGTAACAATTTATTTTCAAAGAGTAACCTATGGAGTTTCTTGCCGGCTCTTCTCCATAGGAAGGACTAGGACGAGCAACTAGAATCAGTAGTATTTAACGTAACGTTTCTTAAGCGCCTTTTTTTGGTTTACAAGTAATAAAAACTTTTTTAATCTAGATTATACTTTATTCTTTTCATTAAATCATATAATTAAAAAAATACGAATACAAGTCAAGTCGATGAAATTGTTACTGTATATAAGAATTTTGACAAAAACACGGCTTTTTATATCAAATTTATAATGAAATATATCTTATAGATCCTGATATCTTTCAAAATATGAAGTTTGGCAAACTAACCTTGAAAAAAAAAAATGAGATAGTCAAAATATAATTTGATTCGCCAGACTGGAGACGTGCTTATATATATATATATATGTATATTTATTAGCCTACGTTAGATCCCACTGCTGGGCCAACGCCTCCCCTTTCTTTTCCAAACCTCTCTGTTGTTGGCGATTTCTGTCCACTTGCGTCCCGTATAACTGTTTTTTTTTATATTATTGAAAATTACCTTTTGCCTTCATACATAATCTCTGATAATGTTAAAAATATCTAAAACAATCTTTACTTACAGTTAAAACAAGAACTAAAATAATGCTTATTCCTACAACTGAACTCCATCGACATTATGAGGTTGAGACCCCCAAAGGTAAGGTCATTCCCCCCCAGGTAGAGAGATTTGCATAAGTTAGGTTTGTAATAAGTTTTTCAGATTCATTGTATATGAAATGGTAAGTTATCTCGTCCGATTTGTATGATATTAGGTTTTAAAAAGTCAATGGAATTTAGTTAATATGAGATAGATTTTTAAATGTCTAAAAATGCTTATTAATTTAAACATTAGTTTAAAATAACAACAATGTTTAATGAACATTAAAATAATAATAAATAAATAATAAATGCGGACAGCTTCACATACATTGTTCTGAACCCAAAGTAAGTAGCTAAAGCACTTGTGTTATGGAATTCAGATACAACGAAGGTACCACAAACACCCAGACCCGAGACAATGTAGAAAAGTGATTTTCTACATTGCCCCGTCCAGGGATCGAACCCGGGACCTCAGAGCTAGCGACACCTTGAAACCGGTGCGTACGCCACTCGACCACGGAGGTCGTCAAACACAACATTAGTTTCAATAATTCACTAAAACGTTTTTTTTTTTCCGAATGGTAAAAGTTAGTTCAGTTATTCCTGAGTTCCGATTTAAGTATACTCGTTAAGTATACCCGCTCTTATAGTTTCGCAAGTTAGCTTACTTCATTCAATACTTTCCCATCCTTTAAGTTATTACCAACGTCTATGAGTTTGAGAACGGGAATTAGTCGTAAATATATAAAAATGAAAAATGGATTCCAAAATTTGGGATCTGAAATCGCCAATCCGCAGAGAGCAAGCGTGGTGATCAATGCTCGTGCCTTCTCTATATGGGAAGAGGCCTGTGCCCAGCAGTGGGACGTTTATAGGCTGGATTATTATATAAAAATGTGTCTAAAATATTGTTGAAAACATAACTATAATTTTGATAAATAACATTTCTGGAGATATTGACGTTTTTCCTACTTGCAGCAAAGTATGTTGACTGAACATTGGAGATACTACCATGATGAATGTCTTTTGTATTTTATAAAATAATAAGTCAATTAAGACACCAAAATTTTAATAACCAGTCTCACCGTCGCCCACTGTATCCCTTAGTAAATGTGTTGTGTGTCAGACAGACAGTCGCTCTATAACATACTGGTGTTCAGCTGGCGGGGAGACTGGCAGCCGAACACAACATAGTACGGAAAGACTCCTTATAATATAAAATCGAAACGTTTTTAAAGAGTACATTAATCTAAACATTCTGCTGTTTACGTTGTTTTCGCATATTTTAAAATTAATGTAATCATAACATCGTTGTTAACCTTTTTTTTTAAAAGAGTAACCTATGGAATTTCTTGCCGGCTCTTCTCTATAGGAATGACACATTGGAACCGAGCAACTAGAGTCAGTAGTTTTTAACGTAACGTTTCTTAAGCGCCTTTTTTTGGTTTATGAGAAATAAAAATATTTTGAATTTGATTTTGAGTATGTTTGTAATTTAGTTATTTTTAAAGTAAATAAAGATTTGGCAATAACCTTGGTCCTTGTTCATAATATTAGTTGAGCAGCAATCTGAAACAAAAAACAAAAGCATAATTAATTATTTATGAACACACAAACTTCGTCGAATAAAAGTTTTGGGTTGAAATGTTGAATGTTTAGTAAGTTACATATTGTTATATCAAATAACAATAAAAGGTAAACGTATAGAAGTTTGGGTAATTAAAATTTATTATTTAAAACCTGACCACCAGTCTTACTATGGAATACTGTATTTTCTAAGTAAAATATAATATAATATCCTGGGACATCTCACACACGGTTATCTGATCCCAAGCTAAGCAGAGCTTGTGTTATGGTAACCAGACAACTGATAAACATACTTATATATTTCTAAATACATACATATTATAGATAAATTACACCCAGACACCGATCAAATGATCGTGCTCATCACACAAACATTTGTGCCGGGTTGGAATCGAACCCACGACCTCCGGTATAGCAGTCAGGGTCTCTAACCACTAGACCAACAGGCCCGTCAAGGCCCGTCAAATGTGTTGTGGAGGGCAGATAGACAGTCGCTCTGTAACATACGGTGTTCAGCTGGCGGTGAGACTGGAAGCCGACCCCAACATAGTTCGGGAAAAGGCTCAGCAGGCAGATTCAAATCCTCACTAATATTATGAATGCGAAAGTTTGTTTGGATGTATGGATGTTTGTTACTCTTTCACGCAAAAACTACTGAATGGATTTTAATGAAACTTAACAGTAGTGTAGCTTATACATCGGAATAACACATAGGCTATAATTTATAAAGATAGTGTATGAAACCGCGGGGCACAGCTAGTATATAATAAAGAAGAAGATATGGATGGATTGTGAGAAAGGAGTGAATGCTGAGATGAGTAGTAGAGATGAATGGAAGCTGAATACGCTACGACGACCACAAATAATTGGGAATAGGGAAGGGACGATGATGTAATCAATAATAATAGGACCCTATAAACATCCCACTGGGCACAGTCCTCTTCCCATATAGAGAAGGCACGAGCATTGATCACCACGCTTGCTCATTGCGGAAAACCGCTGGATCGATTATAATGATAGTATGGGGTAACCTTGGATGGCAAGAAAGGACATCGGCTTCTTTTTGCAATAAATAACATTCACGCAGTCAGAACCTTAGAGTATACATAAGGAACTAGAGTGAGCCTATCAGAGTTTGAACGTAAGCATTAGTGTGAAATGGTTTTGTCGTGAATTACGTATGAAGATGGAGCTTGCCGTTTTTAAAATCTATCTAAAACACTAATATTATCCTAACAATGTCAAACCATCGATATTTTCGTATATAAGTTTCTCGTTGCGCGAAAATTAACTTAAATGAAAAACGAAATGTACTAGGTTCAGACCAAAAACTGCGCTCGCTTGGCACAAGGGGAAACTAGCGATAGTAGCAGTCTATGTATATAGTACGTCAATGGTTGGAACATTATGCTAAAGCTAACTCTAGTAAGTAATGACATATGAGTAATATTTTAATATAAAAAATATCGTGGTGGCCTAGCGGTTCAATGAACGGATTTGTATGCACAAGGTTGCAGGTTCGAACCCAGGCAAGTACCCATGTGGCTTTTTCAAAGTTATGTGTACTTTCTTAAATATTCTAAGACACTTCTGACAAACGGCGAAGGAAAACATCGTAAGGAAACCTGGATTCCTAAATTTGGGATCTAAAATTGCCCGCAGAGCAAGCGTGGTGATCAATGCTCGTGCCTTCTCTATATGGGAAGAGGCCGAGGACGTTTATAGTCTGGATTGTTATTAATATTTTCAATTTTAATTTGGCAGCTTTCAAGTAATAATACTTTCATCTGAATTTCAAAGATCAACTTCGCAGCATCAATACCGACCGGTTTATCGCAACCATCGTTAAATTTTAACTGCTATTGATTTTAAATCGTTAAGCTAGTTCCGCATAGAACCATTTTGGTATTAGTTGAAATAACGGTTCTGTAGTAATCAAGCTCTATAAAAAAGATATAAAATTCTGTATAGGTATACGAAATAAATTGAATTATTATTTGTTTTGTATCTGGATGTTATTTATCGAAGTAAGTAAATTTTATTTTAGTTAGAGTTTGTTCTTATATTAGATTTAATTGTGTATTAATAAAGTTATTAACTTGACTAAAAAAAAACTATTATACTTATGTATTTAGAAATATATAAGTATGTGTATCAGTTGTCTGGTTACCATAACACAAGCTCTGCTTAGCTTGGGATCAGATAACCGTGTGTTAGATGTCCCAGCATATTATATCTTCTTTACAAAATTCACGCTACTACATAGATTAAAACAATCATTTTTAAAAGAGGTTTTTTGTATTATTTAGAAGCTTTTGCATATTAACTAATTTATTTACATACACACATAATTTCATCATCATAATCTTTCCCTGTTAACAATTATTAATAGTCGGCGCAATGCGTATTCAGCTTCCATTCATCTCTACAACTCGTCATCTCAGCATTCACTCCTTTCTTTCTCATATCATCTTTCACACAATATATCCATCTCTTTTAAAAACATAATTTTAAAAGACACAATTTTCTTTAACATTTATTTAAATAAATAAACATAATTTGCTTTTACAAACCAAACTTTCCGTTTAAACAGTAAAGTTTAAAAAAAACTCATACCATAACCTATTTTTACATTTCTTCGCAAAATACATCAAATTCAAAGAATTACAAAATCAGTTATTATTATAAGTAAAACGGATTAAAATATCCAAGCTATTTAAGAAATAATATCCCAGTCGCAATTCGCGGTACTGTTTCCCAGTAAAATGTGTTGTGGAGGTCAGATAGCTGTATTAAATACAGTATTCAGCTGACCCCACAGTTCAAAAAGCAACACAGATCAAAAAATCATTCGATTTTGATACAAGTATATATATAATCACGCCCCTTCCCCTTAGGGGTAAGCAGAGACTTCTTTCCACATGCTACAATCCTTACACATTTTGATAGTTGTCTAAAAGCTTAAAGTACTTACAATCATTTTTGAATCTATGTCTTTGCCAAACTGTATGTAATTATTTCTATCAATAACGGATTGCTATACATACATATTAATATAGGTGTACACACAACATTCGCGAACAAAGAAATCTCTAGTACGCATGCGTGAACAGAGCGAGACAACACTACGGTCGAATCCTATGCTGCAAGCGGGAGCAAAGGAGACAGCGAATGTCATAAATTCAACGCCACTAGGCGTGTTTACTTATTAAAAATTAGAAGTCTTCTGTTTTTTGTTGCGTTATTTTTGATTTTGTATACAGAGTGTTACCGAAAGGGTATATCTATACAAAAGGGGTGATGAGTACTGTCAGTATAGAGTCAGTTTACAAAATTTCAGCTCGAAATGAGCTAATTCAATATTTAATATCAAATTTTTCAAATAATTTGAGCTGAAATTTTCTAAACTGACTCTATACCAGATGCACTCTTCACCCCTTTTGTATAGATATACCATTTCAATAACACCTTACATAGTCATTCAACTAGAGTAAATAATATCAAAAAATTAAAATCTTAATACATTTTATATCATGAACAAGCATTGACCACGACAGCGTGTCCGCGCCCCACGTTGGGCGCCATTAACGTGTATCAATGAATAATTTAATGATGTACTGTACTGACAAGCGGTTTACTAAAGGCTTGTGTTACCTATTATATTGTGTCAGACACCGTGTCCGTGTTTCGGAAAGCACGTTAAACAGTAGGTCCCGGCTGTCATACAAAGATCTTTGACAGTCGTTAAGTCAATTCTGACAACCAGTCTTACTATGGGATACTGTGTTACCCCGTAAAATGGGTTGTGGAGGTCAGATATGCAGTTGCTCCATGTAAAATACGGTGTTCAGCTGAATCCGGCAAGACTGGTACCCAACCCCAACATAGTTGGGAAAAGGCTCGGGAATGATTGTGTCAGACAGACAGTCGCTCTATAACATACTGGTGTTCAGCTGGCGGGGAGACTGGGAGCCGAACACAATATAGTATGGGAAATCGACTCCCTATATTATATTATATTATAAAGAATAAAAGTTTGAAGGACTATATGCAAAATTAAAACGTAACTACCAATCGTTTTACCAATTGAAACTGGTAGAGCATTACGTATATTGCGATTGCAAAACGAATGCAATACTTGCACAATTATTGCATGCATGTACAACATTAGCAAGTAGACTGCGATTGGTATACAATTTTGCTGTGTATTGCTGTTGGTTTGCTGTTTCTAAATATATAATTCATTCGTCGGTTTGGAAAGCCAGATAAAAATATAAATTTGTTAATCAGCTATTAAGCTTCAAGTCAAGCGTTGAGCTTCAACCAATCATATTGTTTGACAAAAGATTTAATTGAGCAATTTTCAGTTGGTAGGACTATTACGAAACTTGCGATAACAAAGCGATCGAATATAACAGCGATAAATTGTATAATTATTGCTGTTAAAATGATAATTCAAGTTACCATCTGTCGCAATATTTTTTTTTAAAGTCAGCAATAATTGTGCAATTGCCATTCTATCGCTTTGCAATCGCAAGTTACTGAATACTGTCGGAGTGAATATCAAAATGGAACCACATTAGTCTAAAGAGTAAAGTTTTGAAATGAAATCTCTGAAAGGTCAATAACCTGAGTCAACTTTAAATGAGATGAATTGAAGAAATATATTATAATATGCGGTTGTAATATATGCAGAGTGCTTGATTAATACTAGAGTTGCCATATATGAGCTGCCCAGCGTGTCCCACCACCTGTACACGCGAGGATTTGTACAACGCTACCGATGACGCTATCCGCGTGGCTGAGTACTGGTCCGCAAAAATCTAGAGACGATAAAAAAAAAAAAAAAAAAAAGATGCCATTGATCGACACGCTAAGAAGAAGAATACTAGAGTATTGTAATATACTAGTTTTTGCTAGTGACTCTGTCTGATAAAAATTACTGAATTTTCCAGCGAGATGTTTAACTTAGGTAAAGCGTTCTACAGGGGCTCGTCAACTATTTTAAATGCATGTCAGTGGTCGGTCAGTGTACTTGTCATTGTGCCTAATTTTCGTATTCAGATAAGCCTACAATTTAACATCTCATTGAACTCTCGTTCTCGAAAAACTGCCTCGTTGGCCTAGTGGTGCTAAGCGCGCCTGCTACGCTAGAGGTCTTGGGTTCGATTCCCGAGTCGACCAAGGTGTTATTGGGTTTTTCTATGAAATTCTCAGTAGCAGGTCGGAGTTAGGATTTGTGCCCGGTTATGGCAATAGGCTCGCCCCCTATTACAAGGGACCAAAACATATCGGCGAACTGTGGGTTGTACATTGGTACGCCTCTGCCTACCCCTTCGGGGATACAGGCGTGATGATATGTTATGTTTTATTGAACTCTCGAAGAGAATGATCGTAATGACAGTTACCAGAATGCCAACTATCGTAAAAATTACCTCATGATGCAGGTCTTAATTTATTTAAAGAACTATCTGCATTAAAAAATCATGTATTTTCCACATTAAGATATATATCACTTTATATCAAAAATCACTCGCACTATTAACAGGAATGTAATTATTCTTGAGTTAAAATCTATTAAGTCGTTTAGGCTACAGAGCTTGCCAAATAAACACACATACTATTCTGGCGCAGTCGGTTAATAAAATAGTTTAACAAACCACACTATTCCTACCCATATATTCTACTAAATACGACTATTCGTCTGCAGGGTGTTAGAGAAAGGGTATATCTATCCAAAAGATGTTAAAAGTACATCTGGAATAGAGACAGTTTACAAAATTTCAGCTCAAAATATGTTAACTTACATCATACACATACATATCATCACGCCTGTATCTCCGAAGGGTTAGGCAGAGGTGTACCAATGTACACCCACAGTTCGCCGATATGTTTAGGTCCCATGTAATAGGGGGCGAGCCTATTGCCACTAACCGGGCACAATCTCAAACTCCGACCTGATACTGAGAATCGAACCCAAGACCTCTAGCGTAGCAGTCGAGCTTAGCGCCACTAGGACAACGAGGCAGTTAATTTAATAATAATTGATATAAAACTTTTCAAATCACTTATTTGACACCAAAAACTGACTCTATACCATGAGTACTCTTCACCCCTTTAGTATAGATATACCCTTTCGGTAACATTATAAATTCTACTATTTCCTACCAAAAGTTAACATAACCTCTTCATAATTACCAAGAAAGGGTTCGTACCCAAAGAAATTTATGAGATGACCCGCGTAGGGTCTCAGATATCCGATATGCCTTGTTATGTTTGATTGAAAGGTACTCGTATATTATATATTTTAGTCAAATAAATTGGAAGGCTTTTTGCGACAAATTCTTTTCTGTTTTTATGAGACAATATTTTGCAACTATGGTAACTATGGTCCGGCCGCTGAAAGAATGCGTTTTTGTCAGGCGAAGAATTTACTATCAGTTTCTTAGGTTTACGCGAATGTTAGACATTGAAATAAAACTATTTTTTTACGGTCTGCCCGTGACCATGATACCTGCAAAGGTGTCGAAACGTCGGGACTTAAAACCTAAATATAAACCGCGAAAAAATCCGTAAAAAGTAGTTTTATTTTAAATTACTGTCACTTATTAGTTGTTGACTATAAGATTTCTTTAAGAAATAAACAGTACCTTTAAACATTTTAATCTTAACTACGTATAATAGTTATTTGTCATGTAAATAAATTGTTAAATAACTAAAAAATAATACACGTCCCACTGCTGGGCACAGGCCTCTTCCCATATCGAGAAGGCACGAGCATTGATCATCACGCTTGCTCTCTGCGGGCGAGTTCACATCCTAATTTTGGAATACTATTAACAAAGTTATATTTTTTTTATTTTTACAAAGCGAAAAAGATAGTTTTTAATATATATTATTTTCTGACCAATTAATAGATTTGAGTTTTCATACCCATCTACCAGATTACTGTACTCAGTCATTTACCCCATTCCTTATAGTTTTACCTACATATCTGCCTACCCCATATTTGGCTAAGCGTGAAGGATATCAGTTTAACAAAACATGAAACTAATAAAGGCATATTGGAGCTAAAATATATGCTTTTGTCGTGTCGCCATAACGTTGCGTGATTCGTAATAATAAGGCTTGGTGTGTAGCGAAAGATATGCGGGAAAGTATAGCTTTTATGAAAATAGGCTTTTTTGATACTCGTTCGAATGTAATTTTGGTGTCATTAGTTTTAAAAGTTTTTAGTTAGGCATGTATTTTTTTTTTAAACTATTGAATTCATTTTGATGAAATTTAAATTAATCATAACTAAAATAATTGAATTGAATTTACTATTTTTGGGAACCAAACTTGCCAAAAAACATATTAAGAGATGTTGAATTCAGATTTTTTTTAAATGAATTACGAAAAATACTTCCTACTAACTTAGATAAGATTTGTGCCCGGTTAGTGGCAATAGGATCGCCGCCTATTACATGGGACCTCAACATATCGGCGAACTGTGGGTGTACATTGGTACGCCTCTGCCTACCCCTTCGGGGATACAGGCGTGAAGATGATATGTTAACTTAGATAAGACACATCTACACTCAACTTTAGTATTATTTACTACAAAGGCTACCAAAAGCACGGTATTGGCAGAATAGTTTTTCAATACTCTGTACTTTTTGTACCTAGATCACTAATATTAAAGTAATATAATACTACTATCATTAACGCAGTATATATGTTTATTAATAAATGAACACATTTAAAACATCTCGATATACTACAAAATGCATCAGTTACTAGCATTTGTACCAGCGCTGCCAGAGCTAAAATCAATACTACGCTACACGGACAAACGGACATACAATAATATTTTCGTTTCTCTAGTAGTATGTGTGTACATGTTATATAAATAAACATTAGAACAGAAATAAACATACATCCTGTATATAAAATATTATGCAGGGTGTTACTGAAAACTTCAGAATATTGTGATAATTGATATAATCTTTTTAGGGCATCCTGTGTATTAAATAGACAGGGTGTTACCGAAAACATCAGTATTGAGATGAATGACAAATACTTTATAGAGCATCCTGTCTATTAAATAATATACAGGGTGTTACCTCATAGATCAGAATTGTGATGAAACCTTGATATAATCTTGGTAGGTTGTTTAAAATCTGACTAAGATGGTTCTATGTTCGGCAAGTTACAATATACAGGGTGTTACCGAAAGGGTATATCTATCCAAAAGGGGTGAAAGTATATCTGGTATAAAGTCATGTTACAATTTCAGCTCATAATGAGTTACTTAAATATTGATATTCATTTATATTATTTGATACCAAAATTATAATAAAAGTGTCACTGCACTGCGAGGGTCAATATATTTTTACGTGACTTGCTGAATGTTAACGATACATTGCTTCAGTGGTCTGTTTATGATTTTTGGTGCTATTTTCAACTGTATCATCTGCGTAGCCTTTTCCCGCACTCTGCATGTTTGACTCTCAGTCTCATCGCCAGCTGAACACCGTATGTTACAGAGCGACTGCCTATCTGACCTCCACAACACATGTTACTGGGAAACACAGTATCCCATAGTAAGAATGCTTGTCGAAAAGTAAGATGGGTAGTTTCATAGATAAGAACATATACTAAACATATACATAGACTGCTACTATCGCTAGTTTCCCCTTGTGCCAAGCGAGAGCAGTTTTTAGTCTGAATCTAGTACATTCGTTTACTGATTTAAGTTAATTTTCGCGCAACGAGAAACTTACATACGATAATATCGATGGTTTTGACATTGTTAGGATAATACATATTAGTGTTTTAGATAGATTTTTCAAAACGGCAAGCTCCATCTTCACACATAATTCACGACAAAACCAGTTCACACTAGTGCTTACGTTCAAACTCTGATAGGCTCACTCTAGTTTCTTATGTATACTCTAAGGATAAAAAATCTTTAGCTTTTCAACGCTTAGCTTTGTCTACTAAACATGCCTAACTTTACGATTGCGTGAAAACTTATCATGATATGAAAACAAATAATAAAATATAAACGGAGGTCGCTTATTGACGGCGACGTCTTATTTAAACGATCATTATTGGGGGCAGGGCCACCCATCGTATTCTAGACCTTGGGGTCGGTCGCTTGACTTTTATGTTATTTTTGTTTGATGTGTTACTGAAGGTAAATGCAAGGTTTATTGTTGTGTTTCTTATCTGTTTTGTTGTTATTAAGATTCTGAATAGTAGTTTTTTGAGGAAGAAAATGTTAGTCTAATGGAATCCTGAAAGACTAAAGATACAAGATCACTTAGTTGGTCAGAACATAAGTTAACACACATATGGCATGCAAGGGGTTAAAATAATGTAATTCTTACAGAAAAATACTGTCTTCAAAATAAGTCTTAATATATTTATTTCTTATGGATCCCACTGTCAAACCTGGACCAAAATGGGACCACACGAGAAGCACTACCTTTTAAATAATAAAAATCATCAAAATTTGTTCTACCATATAAAAGCTCTGTGGTCAAAATTCAAAATTCAAAAATTCTTTATTCAATATAGGCTACACAGTAGCACTTATCGAACGTCAAACAATACAAATAAAAATAGACAGCACCCTAAGGGTCGGTTCATATCCGGCGGAAGCGCACCACGCACCACCAGCCGCGCAACGCCAGAACAAACAAACACGCAATGAGACATCCAACCCCCACACCTGACGCGCTAACGCAACATCAGTTGAGTGTGAAAGGCTGAACGCCCCACCACGCATCCGCCCGCCCCAGCGCCAAGCGACCGACAATACGCGACGCGTCTCCCGCCAGAGATGAACCGACCCTAAATCGCCCACCCTTCACCGCTTCCTAAGTGCTTCGGCCGAGGAGAAGAAACGGCGCAACAAACTCCCCAGTAGCACGCTGCCTTTACAATAATACTGCATATAATTAAGGGACCGCGCCAGATAAACAAGTGTTTGAGGTACTAAGAAATATAAAAGTATAATATATAGAATATAAAAGTTCAGACACTGATCTTATCCAAGGTCAACAGAACGACCAGTCACCGCAAGCAGCACCCGTTCACGAGTATGACGCAAGGGTCAGCCATCCCCTCCCTCGCCATATTAGAGGGAAGGAGGAGACCCGACCCAAAACGCCACCGCAGGCAGTGACAACTAAGGGAGCATGACGAAACTGTTGCCGGCTTAAACAAATATAAAGCAAAAAAGGAAATCCTCAAATACTGATTTACTGCACTGTCCCTTATCACAAAAAAAATGAGTGGATACATAATTAAATTCTATAATTAATATAATTATACATAAAAAAATACCGAACAAATATCGTTCATTGGACATTTGTAGGTACACCATACCTACATTTGTATAATCGTACTAACAATAAAATAAAAATAGGTAACAAATGTTACATACGAAATGTATGCCTATCAACATAAGGATGAATAAAACTGTTATAAATCCATACAGAACCGTCTTGTGTCTATCACGGCGACCAACAATGTTTATCATTTAAATAATCATTAATTGAGTAGTAAGCTTTTAAGTATCAAAAAAAGCTGGTATCAAACTTAAAAAAAGACAGTCGAATTGAGAACTTCCACTTTCTTTGTAGTCGGTTAAAAATATAGTTAGTCATGAGTGAGAACGTGAGGGGGGAGGCCTTTGTTCAGCAGTGGACGCCTTCCGGCTGATGATGATGATGATGATGAGAACAAATGTTGCCACAAAAAAAAATGATAATATTTCCTAAACATAAGAATAGGTACTGCGTCCTTTTTCTACCTTTTATCCTAAAATTTTCCTAAGTAATACTAGTGTTAAACTTAAAATCTAGCCAGATTAATTTACCATTCAATATCAAACACATTTAGTACAAAATCAATAGCCTCCCTTTTTAGTCGGTTAATATAACTAAAGTATCCGAACTACCGACCAATAGCGGTCGCAAGTATTTTAATATAATATTGTTATCAGAAATATGCGGAAACTCGACAATCTCTCTAACCACTAAATATTTAAAGATTGAACCGAAATATTGTACAGGGTTCCGTAGTAAAATATTTGTTAGTATATTAAAATATCATTTTCGTATAAAAAATAATATAATGTTCATTAACTGACCTTAAAAGGGGGAGGTTCTCAAATCAACTGAATATCTTTTTTGAACTGAAAACTTAAACTGAATCTGGCATTGATTTGATTATATATTTTTATGTCAAACATTGTGTAATTTTAAGAGGTGTCTCATATAAATTTGATTGTGGTCGATTTTTTATTTATGCACAATTCATATTAAGCATTCGCGGTTCCTAAACTTTATATTTTTGAAGTACATTTTTTAATAACAATTTAATGAACGACTTCTATAGTTGTATTCAAACTTAATGGCGGCTCAGAAGTTAGCTACACTTAGCGCAGTACCTCGCCCCGCACCCCCGCTGGCGCATAAGTTTGTTACTGCGCAGCGACTCGCCTCGTGTTCACAGCCGCCATTCAGTTTGCATCGTACTGTAATAGTCTATTGTTTTTAAAGAAACCCAGTCTTAAGGGCGATTTCAGATTAAAATTTATGGAATCCAGTTTTTCTCATAATGGCTTATAACCAATGATATTTTAATAAACAGATATGTTATACACATACAAAACAATCGAAAAAAGTGTTCCGCGCAGCGCGGCAGCTAGCGAAAGAGATAGCGCGATAAACCCATAAGAAAAAAAGAGACAAATAGTGTTGTTGTTAATGGCAATACGTCCCAATTAGGACGTTTTCGAGTCTTCACGATTGCACGCTTATAACATATCTGTTTATTAGAATATCATTGCTTATAACTATATGAATTATACGTAAAGAAATAGTCCCATTGTTACTAGCATGGCAGACTGTTAGGGTTTTTCTATTTTCAGCACGGAACCCCAAAGTAAAACTATTTAACTACGATAATGAGATCGGAACACGCATTCAGGCATTTTTGTTTCGGAAACAAACATTTTGAAATAACTTTAATTTAATGTCGGTCTTATTAAATAAAGTCGCGTTTGTTTACTCTATAACCTTTTAGTAGAATATTAAACTACCATTCTACTAAAGGCGAAAATTACCAACAGTTTGTTCAAAGTGGGGATGTTTTTTTTTAGCACTATGTAGTGTTCGGCTTCCAGTCTCACCGCCAGCTGAACACCACTATGTTACAGAGCGACTGTCTGTCTGACACACAACACATTTACTAAGGGATCCTGTATAATTTGTAAGAATGAATGTCAGAATTCTAATGATCAACGAATGACAGTCGGGACCAACGGGTTTACATGCATTCCAAGGCTCGGGGGTTCTTATTAAAGATAGATTTGTAAGTAACCACGGTTTCAAAAAAAAAAAAAAACTGTAGATTGTAGATTTTGATTGCCTAAATATGCGTCAAATAAATATATATTATTATGGATTTTTTATATTTTAGATAGCGTTAGAAAATCATTTATTATTTACCTACACAGAAATGTAAAAATGAACCACTTCTAAAGTATAGCCCTTTCAACGACAAAAATAATTAGAACAAAAAAAAAATACAGAAAACACACAGCTAAATTGATAACCCCCTCTTTTTCTTCGAAAAGAAAATACCCTAAAAGTCGGTTAAATAAATTGGAAAATTGATCTCCAAGTTACAACAAACCCTTCTGTCTATCTCTTCAGGGAAATAGTCGTGAAATACATACAAAATACCGCAGACCAAATTAGTGTAGAACCTTTTTTTCAGTATATTTCAAAACCAGTATATCTTGAGCTCTTGTTACGAAAACGGTGACCTTTCTGAAGGCTCTGTATAATTTGGTGGCTTGACGTCCATTTGTCATTGTGACAAGCTCATTTTGTAAATCAACAGGTCTTGGGCCGTTTTCTTATGTATTTGTAAGCTTAAGAAAATATTTACTGGGTGTAGGTAGATGATTCTTGTGACTTTTTTGCCTTTTTCCTGTTTATGAAGACTTTTGAGTTAAGATTGGGAGAAGACCTACATGTATTTCGAAAATGGTTGGTCAGAAGATTGACTTTTAAAACACAAAAATGGATGTGACGAATTGAGAACTTCCTCTTTTACTGGAGACGGTCGAGTCTGGATGAGGCTGACACAGGACCGTAGAGAATGGCACGAAGGGGAGGCCTATGCCCAGCAGTGGGAGGACAAGGACTGTGGATGATGATGATGATGAAATAATGTATTGTATGTTTATATGTCGTGGTGGCCTAGCGGTTCAATGAACGGATTTGTATGCACAAGGTTGCAGGTTCGAACCCAGGCAAGTACCAATGTGGCTCTTTCAAAGTTATATGTACTTTCTTAATTATTCTTAGACGCTTCTGACAAACGGTAAAGGAAAACATCGTGAAAAAACCTGGATTCCAAAATTTGGGATCTGAAATCGCCCGTATAGCAAGCGTGGTGATCAATGCTCGTGCCTTCTCTATATGGGAAGAGGGATGTGACCTGCAGTGGGCGTTTATAGACTGGATTATTATATTATTATGTTTATAATATCACCTTCAATAATCAAGAGTTAAAACTGTATCTCAAAATTGTCGTTTTTTACCCCTTCCATCTATTTAACCCTGCAATGACACAAGCAATTTGTGTCGAACAACTTCGGGGGTATTTTGCGGTCCGCTGTGTTTTAACTTAACCCTTTGTACTTGATAATAAGGCGTGACTGACTATTTGAGGGTTGGATCGATACTGCAAAATGAGGGTTAACTTGTTGTAGCGAATTTTTGGAGACATCTTTTGTTAAGAGAGCGGCTTATTTAATATTAACTGTTTTGGAGACAGATGTTTATTGATAAAAATGTATGAATTTGTCGTTTAAGGATTAAAAATAATTTAGGTACATGAATTATTACAGTATGTAAAGAAAATTCAAACTTCACATTTATTATTTTTTAATTAATCAATGAATTTAGTTCAGGTATTTATAATTTTTTTTTTAAATATCACTGGCTGTCTTAAAGTTGGCTTCAGTCTCACCGGCAGTTGAACACCGTATGTTACAGAGCGACTGTCTATCTGACACACAACACATGTTACTGGGTAACACAGTATCCCATAGTAAGACTGCTTGTCAGAATTGAAATGACTTAACGACTGCCAAAGATCAACGTATGACAGTCGGGACTAGGCTTAACGTGCTTTCTGAAACACGGAGGGGTTTTGTTAACAAATGGTCACCCATTCACGGACTAACCGTAGCGAGCGCGGCTTAACCTCTTCATCGGTCAAACCGTACGGTTTTCACTTGGCTACGAACCCCCTAAGAGTAGCATACATGCCTGTATGTGTATACAGGGTGATACCGATATATAATATTCCAAAAAACTCATAAACATACTACCAAAGCAATGTATCTTGACATTTAGCTTGCATCTTTATAAAATATTGAATCTTAAAGTGCAGTGACACGATTAATATGATTTTTGCTGTCAAATAATAACATAACATATCATCACGCCTGTATCCCCGAAGGGGTAGGCAGAGGTGTACCAATGTACAACCCACAGTTCACCGATAATGTAAAGTAAAAATTCGATATCAATTATTTAACTAATTTTGACCTGAAATTCTGAAAACTGACTCTATACCAGATGTACTCTTCACCCCTTTTGGATAGATATACCCTTTCGGTAACAGACTCTATACGTATGTATCTGCCTACCCCCTTTACAGAGGAGAGCGAGAAGGGTCATTATATCGTTTCCATGACAACGCTTGAGTGAATTATTTATTTTTAGATACAGTTCACACGTGAAGACTGGCGTATTATCCATGTTTACCCGTAAAAGGGGCGAACTAAGGGTAATAAAAACTCTTGTAAATAATTGTAACCACATAAATGTAGAAGAAAACCGACTGAAATGAAATTTATTTTGGATCACCGCTGATCTCCATTGATGACAAAGTTTTTTTTTTTTTAATTGAATCTTAATTGCTGTAGAAACTGCGTTACAAACATGAAAAAATAACAAACTTAGTGGAATTGAGATTCGCCTCTTTTTCAAGTCTCGTGAAAAGTAAGATAAATTAAGACTTTTTTTAGATACATCATATCCATAATAACATTCACAAATGCAAAAGTAAATTAGTCTATTTGATATGCTACTGCAGCTAAACTACTCAAGCGAAATTCATAAAATTTGAAATTTGGTTAGCTCGAAAATCGAGATATTAGATGGGCTTTATTACACCTCCACGTAGGTGAAAACTCGTGTAAAAGTTATGGTTAAGTTAAGCATATTATTACAATAAACCCATAGTTACCGTATACATTAACCGACACAGCTACTTAAACTATCAAAACCCAGTTAAGATCTCCTTAACTATACTAAACTAACATTTTTAACCACGAAACTTGAACCAAACACTACTTGACAAGTTGAGATAACAAACTTCTAGATCAAGCTGACTTCAAAGAGCGCCGACAACCTTTGAGATCAAAGGCGCCGACTCTGAGCGGTTTTGTTTAAAATTACTTATATATTCAAGTTTAGTTAAGTTTTGTTAATCGATGGATTATCGTGTGTTATGGTGATCTTAAGGGATTTAAATGTCGGAGCAAAGGTTATGTTAAGGTAATATTTTGAATATTAATCCTTACTAATATTATAAATGTGAAAGTTTGTGAGAATGGATGTGTGGATGTTTGTTACTCTTTCACGCAAAAACTACCGAATGGATTTTAATGAAACTCTACAATAATGTAGTTTATACATCGGAATAACACATAGGGTATAATTTATAAAGATAGTGTATGAATTGTCATTCACGCGGGTGAAACCGTGGGACACAGCTACTTAATAATAATATAAAGTTGTGCCTCGTTGGCCTAGTGGTTCTAAACGCGACTGCTACGCTAGAGGTCTTGGGTTGGATCCCCAAGTCGACCAAGGTGTTATTGGGTTTTTCTATGAACTTCTCAGTAGCAGGTCGATGTTTGGATTTGTGTAGTTAGTGGCAATAGGCTCGCCCCCTATTACATGGTACCTAAACATATCGGCGAACTGTGGGTGTACAGTACACCTCTGCCTAACCCTTCGGGGATACAGGCGTGATGGTATGTTATGTTTATAAGTAATAATAAAGTTATATGTACTTTCTTAATTATTCTAAGACACTTCTGGCAAACGGTGAAGGAAAACATTATCAAAATTTTGGGATCTGAAATTGCCCGCAGAGCAAGCGTGGTGATCAATGCTCGTGCCTTCTCTATATGGGAAGAGGCCTGTGCTCAGCAGTGGAACGTTTATAAGCTGGATTATTATTATCATTATTAATAATATTGTAACTTCTCCTAAGCGAACGAAGCGGAAGCTACTTCATTTTATAAAACGTTTATTTTCTTTTATTCGTTATCTAATTCTTGGTATAAAACCTTGCATAAGACAGCGTACGCCAATATTTGTAAACATTCTCGTACTAGCAGGTGCCGGGCAGTCTGCCAGAGGTATACAACTTACTACAACCTTATTTGAATTACATATATCATATGGCTCCGTAATATTTGGCATTTGAAGGCATTGGTTATTGATCAATGAAAGTTATTGACTAGGTTTAGCTCGCGGTTTTGTCCGCGTAGACGTCTGGTCGAGTAGTAAAAAGTAGTCTATATCTATAATAATATTTGATGTTTAAGCTAACTAAATTCGACGGGCCTTTTGGTTTAGTGGTTAGTAACCCTGACTGCTATACCGGAGGTCGTGGTCATTCCCACTCAGGACACATGTTTGTGTGATGAGCATGATCATTTGTTCTGTCTGGGTGTAATTTATCTATAATATGTATGTATTTAGAAATATATGCGTATGTTTATCAGTTGTCTGGTTACCATAACACAAGCTCTGCTTAGCTTGGGATCAGACAACCGTGTGTGAGATGTCCCGGAATATTATTATTTTTGGTTATTGATCAATTAATGTTATGTTTGACTAGGTTTAGCTCATGGTTTTGTCCGCGTAGATGTCTGGTCGAGTAGTAAAAAGTAATCTGTCATTTTTTTTATGTTAAAGTTAACTTTATACGTGATTTTTATATAATTATCTGTGTCGTTCACTTTTAAAAATGTTACCGATAGATAGATAGAAAATTCTTTATTGTACACCATTAAAATTAAATAATAATAGATGGAGTAACTTTTGCACAATATACTTAGTACTAGTTTTTCCTGCGGCTCCGTCTGTGTGAATATAGGTTTTCGCGACAAAAAGTAGACCTATAGTATTTTTTTTTCTTTTTACCAAATTTTATGTAAATTGGCTTTGTAGTTTTTTATTTAAAACGTAATAGATAGATGGAGTAATTTTTTCATTATATAGTACTAGTTTTTCCTGCGGCTTTGCCCGTTTTTGTATCGGTTTTTTTCTAAAGAATGTAACTTATGTCCTTTATTGAAGAGTGTAATAACTGGCTGTAAATTGTTAAATGTTAATAAAATTTCATCATAATCGGTTATGTGGTTTAGCGGTAAAATCGTAACAGAAAGACATAATTTTTCTCTGATTTATAATTAGTGTAGATAAATAAATGCTAGGGTGGATTGGAAACCTTAATTATTTTTAATTGATTTTGAACTTACAACCTTATATATACGTATCTAGTCTATAAACTACTATCCAGAGAAATTAGTTAACTATTATCATTTAAATTAAAATACCGTTTAAGCCCCCAAGGGATTATATTATTATATACTTAAAATACTAACTGCAAACTTATTCCCCGAACCGTGAAATGTTTAAAAAACAATTCTTAGTTTATTTGTAAAACGGAAAATTTCTTTGTATTCGCTTTGTAAGGCTTTGATCTTTAATAAGATGTAAATTAAGGCTGTTTATAGTTAGCCTGAAGCCTTACAGTAACAAGCCTTCATTAAATATATATTTCAGGGAGTTTTTGTATTTTCTAGGAATTTAATAGTGGAAAGTTGTGTAGACCAAAATTGGTATTTTTTGTCTTTATTTGTCTGTCTAGCCTTTTTCATAAGCTATGTCTTAGCCTCACTGGATTCAGCTGAATACCGTATGTTACAGAGCGACTGTCTATCTGATCTCCACAACACATGTTACTGGGTAACACAGTATCCCATACTAACGACTGGTTATCAGAAATGTAATGATTTAACGACTGTTATAGGTCAACCTATGCCAGTCCTAGTACTTTTCAATGGGACTTCAATAAATTATCGATTACATATAAATGTAAACGACTACTTATGAGCTATATCTTATCTTTCACAAAATATTTTTACACATCAATCCACAATTATCAGAGATGTCGCTTAATAATCATACAAAAAAGTCATCCAGTCGAATTGCAAACCTCCCGTTTTTGACGTCGGTTAGAAACATACAAATAATAATCATGATATAAACGTCTCACTGCTGGGCACAGACCTCTTCCCATATAGAGAAGGCACGAGCATTGATCACCACGCTTGCTCTGGGGAATGGCGATTTTAAACATAATTTCCTTATAAATTGAAACATAAATTCATTCATTATTCTGATATTAACATATGCAAGCGTTAATACATTTTATATGAAACACAATGGCGGATGACCTAAATAGCGGGAAATTGTTGAACAATGCTTACACATTGCGTTAGTTATATTTTATATGACAACCTCCGTGGTTGAGTGGCGAACGCACCGGTTTTCAAGGTGTCGCTAGCTCTGAGGTCCCGGGTTCGATCCCCGGACGGGTCAATGTAGAAACTCGCTTTTCTACATTGTCTCGGGTCTGGGTGTTTGTGGTACCTTCGTTGTTTCTGAATTCCATAACACAAGTGCTTAAGAGCTACTTACTTTGGGTTCAGAGCAATGTATGTGATGTTTTCCGCATTTATTTTATTTATTATTATGATCCATCCTATACAGGGTGTTAAGAAACCCCTGTCCGACCCGAAAGGGGGATAAGTTCACAAATACATGCCCAAATAAAATAACAAATTTGGAAAACTCATGATACCAGTAGAAACACACCAACATTTTAGCATTTCACAATACCCACACTAAATAATACTTACAGACATGACATTACCTACACAAAAAATAACCTAAATTTTTAAAAGAAAATAGCCCATCATTATCCAAACCTAGCCTAAGGAGCTTAACCTCAACCCCATCAAAGACCAACGACGCCTTTATCTTCCCTTGTCAAATCAACTCTGACAGACATAACTAAGTTACGGCCTTTGGCGCCAAAATTCTGGCCGCCATTTTGTTGGCAAGCGGCCATATTGCCAGATCTGTCTCGTGCTAGTCAGTATTCAATAAACGGTATTCAGTTAAAGTTAGTTTAACTGAATAGTTGTAGATAGACTAAGAAATCTTATATACAAAAATGAATCGCTAAATGTGTTGGTAAGCGCATAACTCAATAACGCCTGGACCGATTTCGCTAATTCTTTTTTTGTTGTGTTAGTTATTATCAGGAGAAGGTTCTTATGAAAAAAAAAATATAAATGCGCAGAAAAAAAAGTAATCCTGATATTTGTTACGATAGTGATTTGTTGGATTCATCTGCGCCCTGAATAACAAAGGCACCGGGAACGAGACCTATGGATTCACGCGGGTGAAACCGCGGGGCACAGCTAGTATTCTAATAAAAACGTCTTACTTCGAAATAAGTCTTATAATAATTATGGTTTTCTAATGGATCCCGCTGTCATAACTGGACTAAACTAAATGGGACCACACGGGAATTACCACCTATCAAATAAAAAAAAAGAATAATCAAAATCCGTTCACCCAGTCAACAATTCTGAGGAACAAACATAAAAAAAATACAGTCGAATTGAATACCTCTTTCTTTTTTATGACGGTTAAAAAAATACTTTAAGATTTTATATTTTCAATCTGCAATGAGCAAGTGTGGTGATCAATGCTCGTGCCTTCTCTATATGGGAAAGCCTGTGGCTAGTGAGACTTATTATTTTATACATTCTCTTTTGAATCTTATTTTTTACATCGATACCTAGCAAACCTTCACGAAGCGGACAGGGTTTTCTTAACACATTGTATGTGACTGACTTTATCATCAGAGGAAGTTGATAGTATCATAATATGGTATTACCACCACATTTATATGAGTATGCAAAATTTCGTGTAAATTGTCTGACATGAAGTGGTTCCTACTTAGCTTTCAAGATTTGAACTAGCAAAACTGCAAGTCACATAAATAAACCAGTCTATAAACGCCTCACTGCTGGGCACAGGCCTCTTCCCATATAGAGAAGGCACGAGCATTGATCATCACGCTTGCTCTGCGGCCGATTTCAGACAAGTTAAATGAATAATAATTTGCCTTTGACCGATTTTCTTACCGTTAAATATCCAGCTATTTCTAATTTCTCAGATTCCTTTTATTTATTTAAATGTAAACTTATAAAACTTTAGAACAGTTTGGAAACCATTACAGAATTCATTATTCGAACGAAAATAGATAGAAAAGTTTTAGATTTTGTTTTTACAATGTTCTTTTTGTTTCAGACAGTCGCTCTATAACATACTGGTGTTCAGCTGGCGGTGAGCTGACTCTATTTGAGGTATAAGTTAGGTAATCTGATCTCTATGACATATTTTCTAGGTGATCCTGTTTGTATTAAAACTGGATTTGCGATTTTGTGTTAAACAAAAAACGCATATTTTTTTAATATACGTTTTTTGCATTGCATTTTCTTAATACGCCATATCTTGGAAAATAGTTAGCTAATAAACTACAACACCTACATATTATTATATTGTTTCATTCATTAAAAAAAGTTAATCTTGAAATGAAGCAATACTGCTTGCTTTTTTAGTTTTAGAAATGTAGTGACAACAAAAATTGAATTTCTTTTCCCTGACATTTTCTCTATCTATCTATTTAATTGAGGTTAGTGCTTTTTTATACAATAGTATCCAAACATACGTATTTTGCTATCGCAAAGTTCTTAGACCTATTGGTTTCTTAGGTTAACGCGAATGTTAGACATTGAAATGAAACTACTTTTTACGGATTTTTTAGGAGGATTTTGAGACTGCCCGTGACCATGATACCTGCAAGGGTGTGGAAACGTCGGGACTTAAAATCTAAATATAAACCGCGAAAAAATCCGTTAAAAGTGGTTTTATTTCTTCCACCTATTTTGTTATATACTCAAAAACTAAAAACCTACCTAACCTATTAAGGCTGGTATTATTATTATATATGGACTTCGGCGCGAAAATTTTCCACCATATTTAATCAGGAAAGAAGGCAAAGAACAAAGAAAACGTGCTTTACCATAAAGATATTTTATATAAAATTTTATGTGATTTCGTGATCAGAAAGTAAATGGGGTTATGTATCATAATAAGTATTTATTGGCGATAATTTTTTGTCTTATAAATTTTACTTTGCTTAAGTGCTGTCTTTTAACCAACTTTCAAAAGAGGAGGTTGCATTTTCGATTGCATGTTCTTTTTTTGTTTATTAGTTTTTTTTTCGGGAAATTGAGAAAGAAAATGTTTTTTTTTTTCGGGAAGTTGAGAAAAAAAAAACTTTTGATATGGTGTCATACGTCGGAGGTCATCAATTTCGTTAAAATCGTTTTCTAACATTTATGTGTGATCTAACTATTTTGTTTTTTTTCCACGTATGATAAATAGGATTTGACGATTTTTTTTTATGTTAAAAAGAAACTGCTTTTTTTTGGTATTTTCATGGACTACCATTGCATTAGTTATTAGTAATTCTAATATCACTATTGTTTTTTTTAAATCCAGGTCCCTTCTTTAGCTTTCGTAGCAAAGACTAACAAAATGAGAACCTTCTCCTTATAAGGTAGGTTGGTAAGGTATCTCTTAATTTTTTTTCTATGAGTACTGGGTGATAAATCATTTAAGAAACTACTCAAAAACCATTACCCACCAAAACCGTTCAGTTTTGTCATTTTATCTTTGAGCGAGCCTAAACAAAGCCTCCATAAGGCTCTGTCGGTAAGGTTTGACCTAATTTTTTAATGGCCTATACCTCACGTGATCACACGGTTCGTGAAAAGAGGTCAAATTGAGGGTAGATCTGTTTACTCTTCTGATAGAACCTTAAAATGTTTCGGTCACGAAAATATTGCAGATAAGTACGACGAATTTTAGAAAATTTGTGAAAATTTTCTGAGAAATAAATATTTATTCACAAAAACAGCTAAAAACCATTTTAATCGAGAACTCTTTGTAAAAAAAAAAAATTTGGAGCTACAATGCCACAAACAGACACACAGACTGACAAACAGACACATCATATTCAAAACACCATGCTTTTTACGTCGGGGATAATAATATTTTTTTTCTGACTAGGTACCATTCCCAAGCTAAGTTGGTGTCGGCTTCCAGTCCCACCGACAGCTGAACACCGTATGTTACAGAGCGACTGTCTATCTGACCTCCACAACACATGTTACTGGGCAACACAGTATCCCATAGTAAGACTACTTGTCAGAATTGTTGAACGACTGTCAGAGATCAACGTATGCCAGTTGCTCTATAACATACTGATGTTTAGCTTGGTTTTGCAGCAGGTCTTGGGTTCGATTCCCGAGTCAACCAAGGTGTAATTGGGTTTTCTATGAAATTCTCAGTAGCAGGTCGGAGTTTGGATTTGTGGCCGGTTAGTGGCAATAGGCTCGCCACCTATTACATGGGACCTAAACATATCGGCGAACTGTGGGTGTACATTGGTACACCTCTGTCTACCCTTTCAGGGATACAGGCGTGATGATATGTCATGTTATGATGTTCAGCTGTCGGTGAGAATAGAAGCCTTTATTTTCTTTATTCGACAGAATTTATTTCTATTTATTTAATAGAAAACACACGTGCGAATTCACACAATGTTAATTGTATACAAATAATACCGTAGCGGCCTACGCTCGTAGCACTCGGATCAACGCCTACGACGTAGCATTGAGCTATGAAAGATTGACACTAATTTTATTTATATTTTTATCTGAAGAGTAGTTTCGTTATTTTTCTTAACAAGCGAAAATCTATTTAATAATTAGCTTCAATTTTATATTAGAATATATTAAAAAAAATACTTGTTTATTTACTGTATGAGAGGCCTGCAGAGGGACACTTACAGGCTGGTGTTATTAACAGCTTCGGTAATGGCGCCCACCGTGGGACCTAGCGTGGTGATCAATGCTCGTTTTCTGTACTTATTTCCTCCAAAAATAAAGTTTAATTAAAACCATTTCTTATTATAAAATAAAACCTATCAGAATATAACCTGCGGGCATTAGCATGAAAAACCAACGAACACAACCACTGTACCATCCCAAAAACCGAAAAACGAGAACCTTTTAAAAAAATATAATTGAATAATAAAAGATAAATTCATCTTTCATTACCTTTTATTATCTTTTTTAAATGTTTTCATTAAAAACGGGAGATTAGAAACAAATTGTTGGAAAATTAATTAACTTTTTTTTTTTACAGAAAGCAAAAAGTTGTTAATTTCTAGTAACCGACTTCAAAGAAATGAATTCTGTGTTTTTAATTGTTAACCGACTTAAAATAGGAGGATATCATTTCGTCTCGTACTACTACTGGCTCGCGGTTTCACCTGTCAAAGCCATATTTATTAAAGTTTTAAAAAATCTGTTGTTAATGGAGGAAATTAATGCAAAAAATCAAAGATCATGAAAATCAGTCCACCAATTCTTGAGTAAAAAATTGTGTAACTAAAACGACTTTGTTTTTTACCAAATTCTTAAAAATAAGGTCCTCAATTCGTCTACACGCTTTTATATCCTTACTAATATTATAAATGTGAAAGTTTGTGAGAATGGATGTGTGGATGTTTGTTACTCTTTCACGCAAAAAATACTGAATGGATTTTAACGAAACTTTACAATAATGTAGCTGATACATCGGAATAACACATAGGCTATAATTTATAAAGATAGTTTGTATTGTCATTCACGCGTGTGAAACCGCGGGACACAGCTAGTATTATATATTTGTAAAACGATGTTTGTAACAAATTATGTATCCATTATGGATAACAATAGCTCAAGACCGGGAGAATTGGAAGAAGGAAAGGGAGGCTTTTGCCTTGCAGTGGGACGACAATGGCTGAAAATAATAAATAAATAATAAAATGGATCCATTTAAAAAAAGAGGGGCTCGTGGCTAAGTGCAAGCCGTACGGTTTGACCGATAATACAGGTTAAGCCGCGCTCTCCGCGGTTGGTTCGTGGATGGGTGACCATTTTACAACATACCGGAACCCCTCCGTGCCTCGGAAAGCACGTTAAACAGTAGGTCCCGGCTGTCATATGATGATCTTTGGCAGTCGTTAAGTCAATTCTAACAGCCAGTCTTGCTATGGGATACTGTGTTACCCAGTAACATGTGTTGTGTGTCAGACAGACAGTCGCTCTGTAACATACGGTGTTCAGCAAGCAGTGAGACTGGTAGCCGAACACAAAATATTTCCGAAAAAGTAACATTTACAAAAGTAAAGTCGAAATAACTATTAAACAGAATGCTACTTTATTTAATTCGAAATAAAGGCGACGAAAACCTTTGAAAATGGTTTCCATGATATCTTTAATTCGATCTTTGCCTGTTACAGATACGATCAAAAGTATTCGTACAGAAAACACTTATGAAGATTATCAGAACTTTTTTATCAGGAAATCACATTAAACTGTTTATTAACCGACTTTAAAAGAAGGAGATCCTTAAGTCTTCTATATTTTTTAATTATCTTATTGGACCAGTCACTAAAATTATTTATGTCGTCGATAGGGAAGAAGTTTTTCAATATTTTTTTGAAGATGGTGTTCGGTCGCAGTTTGGATTTGTGCCCGGTTTGTGGCAATAGGCTCGCCCCCTATTACATGGGACCTTAAACATATCGGCGAACTGTGGGTGTACCTTGGTACACCTCTGCTTAACCCTTCAGGGATACAAGCGTGATGGTATGTTATGTTTTTCTACATTTATATGTTATACAGGTATGTCTTATCATCTACAGGTATTAAAGCCAATCTATAGGTTACCTAGAGCCAAATTAATCTAAAATCTCCTGAGATTTGTAACATTATCTCGTATATTACCTACCCAAGGGAAATTAGCATCCCCCTTTTTGAAAACCCCCTCTTTCCCCTATTTACCATTATTAACATAACTATTTATCAACCGAATTCAATATCTCTCCATCAAAGAAGATTTTTTTAAATGAATCCGTCTTGTCTCCCGAGCCTTTTCCCAACTATGTTGTGGTCGGCTTCCAGTCTCACCGCCAGTTGAACACCGTGTGTTACAGAGCGACTGCCTATCTGACCTCCACAACACATGTTACTGGGTAACACAGTGTCCCATAGTAATACTGGTTGTCAGAATTGACTAAACTGTCAAAGATCATATGACAGTCGGGACTATGCAACGTACTTCCGAGGCAAAGCATGGCACCCACCGTGGAGCTCAAAAGAGTGATCAATGCTCGTTCTCTGTATGAGAGACCTGCAGTGGGACAGTTACAGGCTGGTGTTATTAACGGCTTCGATAATGGCGCCCACCGTGGGGCTTGTCTATGGCCACCTGTATTCGCAAGCGTAGTGACCATTCCCTATGCAATGTATATCGTCTCTTAAAACGTAGAATATATACATTTTTGTCAGGTATATTAATAGGGTAGTTTTAACGCAAGCAAAAAGAGGTAATGATAGGTTTCTAAAACAAAAAAAAATACAATATTTTAAATTCGTTTTTACATATTGTTAATCATTATCTGCTCTTCTTATATTCCCATTAAACGCAGCACATTGTTAATTAAGAATAAATGCTTTGGTTATACTAATGGCATATTACATATCTAAAGATATTATAAACCGGAGTACCCGCGCATCTGCCTGAACGTTATAAACGCAAAACTACTAAACAGATTTTCACACGGTTTTTACCAATAGATAGAGTGATTCAAGAAAAATATTTGACTGTATATTTCATTAGTTACAAATACATACAATATTGTAGCAAAGCCGGGGAGGGTCATTAATGATATAAAAAAGCTAAAGACTTTTTTGTTTTAACACACTGATCTCTCAAACTACTAGTCCGATAAGGAAAATCTTGTAACATTTGATAGCCTCATTCTCAAAGAAGGTTTTTATAAGCTTCAACATCACATTCGTTGCGGAAAAACAGCAACGCAAGCAAAACCGTGAGGCATAGCTATAGCTATATGAATCCGCAGAGCAAGCGTGGTGATCAATGCTCGTGCCTTCTCTATATGGGAAGAGGACTGTGCCCATTGGGACAACAGGGTAATTTTATTTTCTAATATTGCAAAAAAAAATACCCTCATATTTCATTGTTGTTTTTTTTTATCTTAAATAAGCATTTATTTATACACTCTAATTAGTTTATAATTATATTTAAATATATAATAGTATAATACGCAAAAGTATTTTTTATTCTACCTGCCGAAAATGCATAAGAGTAAAAAAACCATTTAATCATAAAAAAATGTATCTGCAATTTCGTACCTTACAAAATATATTGTTATTTAATTATATATTAATGTATTTATAATTAAAAATAAATAAGATTAGTATACAAATCTGAAATAAAACATGGAAGTCCTGAAAAATAAACAAAAAAGGGAAATATTTTTTATCAACACATGAAATTTTTTGTTATCTGTGCAAAATAGAATCTATAGAAAACTGTGATTAGTAAGAAAAAATGATTAAAAGATAGGTATAGTTAAAAAGATAAAGAAAAAAGAAAATGTACTGGGAAACGGGAAATCCAAAATGGCGAAATTCCAAACTTATTACCTTATAGAGTTGAGCTCGGTGCATCGGAACAAAGGATTCGCTGTACCGCCAAATATCGATAAAAATAACCAAAAAATCACACCTCTATTAAAACCACAATGCTGTATACTAAGTATCTATGCCACGATTAAAAACGCAATTTAAAAAAAAACCACAGGACAAAGACGCGTCGATTGAAATCCTTTGTTGCAACCAAATTCGTATTTAGAACGCCATTTTTTTATTTTTCTCTCGAATTTCGAGTTTTGATTTAGCGGTTTTTTTGTTTTTTATGTATTTTTATTGTATTTTATTTTTATTTTTTTGCGGAAAGCGACAGTACCGTCTCCTAGGATCACTCGCGGAACACTGAGAATTCTCTGCGGCCGGTCCAACTATATGCATTGATTAGTCGTAGCTGACAGGGGTATAGCTGTCTCTGTCGCTCCCGTGTGCTTCCTGTCTCGCTCGCACTTATTGCTTTCGTTACTAAAGTGAAATTTGGCTCGGCGAAAGCTCATGTTTCTCAATGTTAGTAAATTAATATATTTTTTTGATTATTTTTAATGTTTTTTGTGTTTGAAGTTTTAGTTGGTATATGTTGTTATTGGTTGATGATAAGGGATGATTTGTTTAAGCAATTTGCCGCAGTGGTGGGTCGCCATTTTTAACCTACTTTGAAAATGGAGTATTATATTGAGAAAGATTAAAGACGGTTCTGTTATAATACTGAAAATAAGGAGAGAATAAGATATTTTGTACGTGTAATACTAAAACACACTTATGGTTCTGCATGATTTGTTGTGAACATTCATATTTAAATAAATTAATTGAATGGGAGGAGTTGTACCTACCTTATAAAATATTTAAATGAAGGCTATTAAATAATAATTTATTGCTTTTAAATCATTTGAGTTTAAGTTGAGAAAATTATTGCAACAGGTCCACTTTTGTTGAATTATATTACTACCTTTTTCCGTTTAAGGTTATCAAAATTAATTATAGGGACACTGTCCTATTTTGCTTTCTGATGCATAATAACATCAAAAATAAAACAAAAAAAAAGCGATTCTAAAATAAGTCTATTTTTTTTGACAAAATTATACCAATATAAAATGGGCCCACACATTTCAAATACAAAAAAAAATGAATCATCATATCAGTTCAGCCAGTCGAGAGTCCTGAGGTAAAAAACTTAAAAAATCCTCCTTTTTGAAGTCGGTAAAAAAAAGCAAGACAGATTATTGAATAATATCCAAATAAAAGCTCATTCCCGTGATTCTTAATTATTTTAAGTTCTCAATGTAACTTGAAACATGCAATCAAAAAAGTTTTAGTATTATTTGAGTTTCTTTAGTTGCCCCTTTATTAAGCAACTTGAATGAAGACTTATTTAATTTGACAGAATATTTTGTTTTAAATGTGTTGTGTGTCAGACAGACAGTCGCTCTGTAACATACTGGTGTTCAGCTGGCGGTGAGACTGGCAGCCGAACACTACATAGCGTGGGGGAAAGGCTAGATAAAAGATGATTTTGTTTTAAACTCTTAAATACATACTTTACTGAAAACTAACAATTACACGAACTTTTTTTTGGGTTGTCATGGCAAACAGAACTATGTACTTTAACTACAAAACTTAGGGTTTAAAAGGTTTAAGGGTTGTTTGTTACTAACCTAGTTTTTAAGTAATGTACTACTAACATCATATGGATCAATGAAATCTGAAATAAAATTGTTTTATTTTATTTTTATTTAAGCTTACCAAAAACTAAATTTCATCACAGTTGGTTTGGCGGTTTAGGTGTGGAAGCGTATCAGATAGACAGAATTACTTTCACATTTATAATATTAATAGAGAGGTATTATTTGTCATTACATTATTATGAATGTCGAAAAAACTGCATTTAATGTTTTTTTTTTCAAGAAAAAGTTATCTACTTAAATTATACTAGATTACAGCAATAACTTAAAATTTTGGATATCAAAGATCTTATCTTCAACCGACTTTAAAAAGAGGAGTATCTCAATGTTTCTGTATTTTTATTCATGTTGCGTGATATTTAAGGTTGTTGTAGATCGATTTAAGAAACATTTTGTACATTCCAGATAAATTTCATCCAAATCGATTTAGTACTTCTTTTAATTAAAACCGATTATTTCATATTAATGTGTACACAATTTCCTTATCTAAATCCGTAGAAAAAATAATTCCTTAGATAAGTCGGAACAAACAAACAGTTTTTTCATATAGATTGAGAAACACTGCTTTCCTTTTTATTACTAAACTGGGTAAGCAGAATACTAAAGTATAACTTAAATACGATTGTATCGTTTAATCTTAATCCTTTACTCTAAATTATAGGTTTCCTTCAAAATACTAGATGTTTTTAAAAGTAGGTACTGGTTTAAGTTAATAAACCTTAAATACTTGAAGGCTACTTAAGTTTAAGATGCTCTCAAAAGCCAATCTATAAAGAGCACCTCTCTCTATAAGTTTGACGTGTCGGTCTGTCTGTCTGCCTGAGGTATCATAGCTCTTAAACGAATGGACCAATAGTGATGCTGTTTTTTTTTAGTTACATTCTGTAGTGATGTAGTTTGTTATTTGCTCATAACTTTTAAAAGTTTATTCGATTTTTTAAAGTAATAAATAATTTCCTAAAATTATTTGGGAGTCGTGGTGGCCTAGCGGTTCAATGAACGGATTTGTATGCACAAGGTTGCAGGTTCGAACCCGGGCAAGTACCAAAGTACATATAACTTTTCAAAGTTATATGTACTTTCGTAATTATTCTAGGACACTTCTGACAAACGGTGAAAGAAAACATTATAAGGAAACCTGGCTCCAAAATTTGGGATCTGAAATCGCCCGCAAAGCAAGCGTGGTGATCAATGCTCGTGCCTTCTCTATATGGGAAGAGGCCTGTGCCCAGCAGTGGGACGTTTATAGGCTGGATTATTATTTAGGATTTCTTAAATGTTTAGTATATGAAACTCACTTTAAAACTACACAGAAGTGTTAAGTATCCGTTGACACTATGCTTTCATTTAAACCTTATACAAATCGATACAGCAGTTCACAACAAAAATAACCTCAACATACAAACATGATTATTTCTTTATACCAACATAAATGAAAAAACAATACATTTGTAATAAAATAGACTTTTGCTGTTGACATTTAGATCAAAAGAAATTAATATATGCCTCGAAGGCGATGTTTATTTTTTTCGTTTTTATATACGTTTGAAGGTATTTTATTTTTTAATTGTATGAAATAAAAATGGCTGTGTTTTTTTGTTTGAGGTTCTAATCTGTATGGGATTGTCGTTTTTTGGGTGTTTTGTAATTTGATGGTGATATAAGGTTACTGTAACTAAGTATTCGCTGTCGGTCTGTTTATAAGGGTCTATCTCACGAATGTTCATAGGTAGGTTTTTTTTAAAGAGTTTTGATGATTACAAGGTAGAAAAAAAATATAAGGACGATTAGTTAAAAAATATAAGTAAGACAGAACCCAGGCTTTTATTTAAAGAACCTTAAAAAAAATCATCACAATTTGATCAATATTTAGTAATACATCGAGAACAAACACACAGTCATTTAAGTACTGCGTAGCTTTTAAGAAGCTACGCAGAAAGTGTATTTGCTACGGCGTAGCCAATGCTACAAAGACTACGGCGTAGTGAATTGTCTGATATAATACGTATTATTTTTCACTTGCTGTGTTTCATGGTTTCACACGCTATTCTTTTTTTAACCGACTTTAAAAAGGAGGAGCTACTCAATTCGATTGTATTTTTTTTTTTGTTTGTTTAATCAGAACTTTCGATTCGATGAACTGATTTAGATGGTTACTAATTTATTTTAATTTTGTATTTGAAAGGTAGTACTTCCCGTGTGGTCCCATTTTAGTCCAGTTATGACAGTGGGATCCATAAGAAAACCATAACACTTACCAAGGTGTTATTGGGTTTTTCTATGAAATTCTCAGTAGCAGGTCGGAGTTTGGATTTGTGCCCGGTTAGTGGCAATAGGCTCGCTCCCTATTACATGGGACCAAACATATCGGCGAACTGTGGGTGTACATTGGTACACCTCTGCCTAACCCTTCGGGGATACAGGCGTGATGGTATGTTATGTTTTCTTAGTAAGAAATGGTGATGTTTATAGCCTTTGACCTTCATCGAGAATTGAGCTATCAATTGAAAAAAGGTTTTTTTAATCCAACGATACTTCAAAGCAAATATCTCTTTAGCTAATCTTCTTCTAGGTAAAGGAAAAATAACGTTAAAACAATCCAAAAAAATACAGCCGAATTGAGAACCTCCTCCTTTTATGATGTCGGTTGAAAATAGTAAAAAAAATTGTTTAATCTCTCTAATAAACGTGACCTTTTATATTTTAGAAATTATTGAGTATCAAAACTGTTTAATTGTATTGTTTTATTGATAAATTACTACTGATATACGGTGAAGGAAAACATCGTGAGGAAACCTGGATTCCAAGTTAATCTGAAATCACCCGCAGAGAGCAAGCGTGGTGATCAATGCTCGTGCCTTCTCTATATGGGAAGAGGCCTGTGCCCAGCAGTGGGACGTTTATAGGCTGGTATTGTTATTTATTAATGTTTGATTTGACTTTAGCATGTTAAAGAGTAGGTCCCGTCTATCATACATAGATCTTTGACAGTCGTTACAATTCTGACAAGCAGTCGTTACTATGGGTACTGTGTTACCCAGTAACATGTGTTGTGGAGGTCAGATAGGCAGTCGCTCTGTAACATACGGTGTTCAGCTGGCAGTGAGACTGGAAGCCGACCACAACATAGTTGGGACAGGCTCGGGAGATGATGATTTAATTTTAAAATAAGGCTATAAAATGGTTACAGATAGATATTTAAAAAGATCTCAAAGTTAAGTGTTGTTCCATAGGTAACTAAAATATTATTTTTTCCTTGTTGTGTTTGATTTGATCTCGTATTAAATTCCAGGAAACTCGTATTCAATAGCTGTTGATATCAGAATGTCTCAGAATTCCTGACTATGTTACCGTAAGAATTTGAACATCGACAGGTGACAAAATATCTAGATTTAATTTAATTATGTTATATATTTTGGTTTTATATTAAGGTCTAAAGTATATCTAAATAAGATTTAATTGAGCTCGCAACGTGTGTCAATTAATTGTTTCATAAAAAATGTTTAAGATAGGTTTTGTTACTGTCAAATCTTCTTAGCTAAAATATAAGCACTTCTTCAGTATCATACTGAGATTGACAAAGTGTAGAGGGCGCTTCCTCAACAAACACATACTTAACGTTTACTCCGCGAAAAATAAAATTTAAAAATAGAAATAACACGATTTACTTGTCTAACTGTTGAAAAAGTCTAAGTTTAAAGAGTGGTTAACAAGTGCAATAAAGTGTAACTGCTGAACTCTGCTTGTTTCTCCAGTGATTTAAAACTGAACTCATAGTGAAGTGTTTAGAAGAGAAATACATTTTATCAGACTAAATAGCATAGAATAAACATTTTAACAACATAGGGACAATAAAATTCCGGCTTCTACAAACAGTGAGTAAAACAAAACTCAATTTCCATCGAGAAATAAACATAAAGCCTAAATTTTAAAAGTCGTTATAAAATTTACAAATTCAAATACCCACCCGATACAAAAACGAAAAAGTAAACAAACCAAAACTTCATACAGCGACATCTTTGGAAAACACACCACAACATCTAACCAACTATTGACAAGACAAATACTTGGCAAAATAACCAACACCTATTTTCCGATAGATGTCGTACCTAGCCACCAGTTTCAAAATGTTGCAATGTGAAGGATGCAAAAACAATGTTAACAAGGATGAATCCATACAATGCAAATATTGCTCCAATTATTATGACATACAATGTGCCAATCTAACTCAAAACTTCTTGGAAACTATGTCATTAGAACAGAAAAACAATTGGAAATGCCAATCTTGTTTATGCAGAATGCCGAAAAAAGATAATTCTAACACGCCCATCAGAACATCTACTCAAAATGTTCCTGAAGATTCAGCCATGAACGTTACAATGAGACGTAAACAAAATCAATATTCGCAACAATATACCCAGTTCGACAATGAGAACGACCAGTCTATAGATGAAATCCTAGGCGATACAATGAACCAAACAACAAACAGCCCAATACCTGCTGCTAAGAAGGATAGCATCACATTGGAGCACATCAGCCTCTTGTTAGACACCAAACTAGAAAAAATGAGGACATCCATTATTGAAGATGTTAAAAATACAATCCAAATCGAGCTTAATACTGCTATATTTAAACTCCAAAACCAGGTAAACCAAACCACAACCAACCTAACAAATGAACAAGAAATAATAAAACAACAGATTACTACAATCGACCAAAACATAGAAAATATTGAGAAACAACTATACCAATTAAAAAATTCAAAGAAAATAGTACTTTATGGTCTCTCTGAAAGTCACCGGGAAACTGAATACGAAATGATAGACCGTGTCTCTAGAGTGTTCCACGAAGTAATGAACATTAATATCAACCCATACATAGAAGAAGTAAAGCGCATTGGAAAGAGAGGAGATAGAAGACCACTAGCAATTGAATTAATGAATAAAAGAATGTCAAAATATATCACAGAAAACGCAAGAGATTTTCAAAACACCGGATTAGGAATAGGGCCATTTATGGATCCTCAAACCTTACAACAACGAAACGAACTCAGAGAAGTACTACGCACAGCAAGGAAGAATGGCAAACACGCCATCATCAAAAACAATAAACTTTACATAAACGGAAAAGAATATATAACAGACCCGACGACATCTACAAATACAACGCAGGATCCACCTACCGACAACAAAATGCATGATACGACAATGAGACCAACAAAGCACTACGAGACGAATACCAGCAACACGCAAGAGATCGCGCCACCAGCGCCCGCAGCCCCGTCTGTGTCGACTCAGAGGAACACACCACGGAACCCGACATTTCGATTCTGATTTCAACATTACTTTTCAAAACATACAAAGTATAGGTAATAAGTTAGATTTAGTTGAACAAGTTTTATTAGAATATAATATTGATATCTTACTATTGTCAGAACTATGGAAAAATAAGGATTTCTGTGATTCTATTTTACTACCGGATTATAAATTAGCATCTATCTACTGCCGGAAAACACATGACGGCGGAGGAGTATGCGCAATTGTTAAAGATACAATAGATTATATAGAAAGAAAAGACATTAATAACTACTCTATAGAATTTATTATAGAATTTAGTGCTATAGAAATACCAAAATTAAATTGTATTTTAATAGGATTATATAGAGCTGATCGCAACATTGATATATTTTATTCGCAAATGGAAAAGGTTTTATATAAACTAAACACTAAAAACTTAAGTAAATATATTATTATAGGAGGTGATTTTAACATAAATATTTTAAACACAAATAAAGAATCTAAAGAACTATTAAACTTCATGAGTTCACACAATCTTAAACAGTTAATTAGAGAACCAACAAGAGTAACTAAAACGTCGTCAACATGTATAGACTTACTATTCACTAACTACACACCTCTCATAACCAAACCTTATGTACAAGACTACGGCCTTTCAGACCACAAAGCTATAAATATGAAAATAAATACAAAAAGTATACACAACAATTATAAAACTTGGTCAACAAGAAAAAGAATATTCACAAAAAATAAAATAACAAATTTTAAAAACTCGCTAGATGACATAAAGTGGCACGAACTTTTTGACCAAAATGCAGATCTCAATACAAATTATAATTCATTCATAAATATTATAACACAATTATTAAACGACCACATACCAATACAAAGAATAAAAATAAAAATGAAACCGAAAAAACATTGGCTTACATCAGGTCTCAAAAAATCATGCGTCCATAAAAGAACACTAAAAATATTATTAAATGACACAAAAAGTGAAGTTATACAAAAATACTATAAAAAATACAGCCAAACACTTAAGCGAAGCATAAAAATATCAAAAAAACTCGATTATGTTAAACAAATGGAAAAATCAGACAACAAAACAAAAACAATGTGGAATATAATTAAACAAAAAACAAAAAAACCCCTAAAAAATATCGGTAAAAATATATCACTAACATACAATAACCAAACGACAAGTTGCCCGGAAACAATCTCAAACATATTTAATGAATATTTCACAACAGTTGGAACAAACCCTAATGATAAAAACCAAAACCATAACAAAAAAGGTAGACCAGTAGTCGACTCGCCCGAGTGTTCGATGTACCTACGTCCTGTAGACCGGAAGGAAATCATAAATATAATTCGTTCAATTAAAAATAAACACAGCTGCGGAGTAGACGATGTTCCTCCAATCCTATTAAAACAATGCGCAGATCAATTGTCAATACCACTAACATACTTAGTTAATCATAGTTTTCAAGATGGCCAATTCCCTGACGCTTTAAAAATCTCTCTAGTCAAACCCATTCACAAGAAAGGCGACACAGACACCCCTAGTAACTACAGACCCATAGCCCTATTATCTACATTTTCCAAAATATTCGAAAAAGCTATGTGTAACCGCCTATACAACTTTTTAGAAAAATTTAAAATCCTAGATGATTCCCAAAACGGATTTAGACGTTCTAGATCCACCACACTAGCTGTTTATAAATATGTACAAACTGCCCTTCAGCACGTTAATGACAAGAAGTATGTGATTGGCGTCTTACTTGACATGACGAAGGCTTATGACAAAGTACTCTATGACATACTTCTTGACAAATTACATGGCTCAGGCATTCGTGGTCCGGCTCACTCTTGGTTTAAATCCTACCTACAAAATAGATCCCAAATTGTCCAAATAGAAAACTATGACACACAAGCAAATGAAATAAAAACAATCCGATCACAAGAAATAAAAATAACATGCTCAATACCACAAGGTAGTGTCCTTGGATGTGTATTATTTTTAATATATATCAATGACCTACCAAAAATTCTAAATAAAGACCTAACCCTACCAGTATTATTTGCAGATGATATATCTATTTTAATTAAGTACGACAAATCAGAGTTACCTACACCTATTTTACAAGAAACCTTAGAATCAGTAACACGATGGCTTGATGATCACAACTTAGAGATAAATTACACTAAAACTAAAACAATACAATTCAGATCCTATAAAACTCCCCCCCTAACAATAGACACTTCTTTTAGAAACACAACATTACAAAACGTAGACACATTTAACCTACTCGGCATAAACATAGACACCCATATAAACTGGAAAGCCCACATAGAACACATAAAATCAAAATTATCTAAATTCACATACGCTCTATTCCAAATCAAATGCAGCACTAACATCGACACGGCACTATCAGCATACTTCGCATATGCGTACTCCTGGTTGAGATATGGCATTATGCTATGGGGAGATAGTGTAAATATTCACGACCTATTCATTTTACAAAAGAAATGCGTACGAATCATAGCCCAAATAGAAAATCGAGTTAGCTGCAGACCCTACTTTATTAAATACAATCTTTTAACGCTACCATCCATATACATCTATGACATATGCAAGTTTGTATTAAAAAATAAAGATAATTTTACGAAAGTTAAAGACACCCATAATATAAATACCCGACATAAAAATAGACTGTACCTACCACCATCTAGAATTAAAATGCTAAACCAAAGTCCATACTACATGGCAGTCAAAATATTCAATAGATTACCTAAAGACCTACAAAACGAAACCAAAGAAATAATATTTGAAAGAAAATTAAAAAAGTTCCTTATACAAAAATGCTATTACTCGATAAAAGAATTCTTCGAAGACAAAACAGATCACCAAAATTAAATGTTAAAAAACCTACCCCATACACACCCACAAACACCTACCAACTAAATACTACATTTTATAAATATTATATACTTACTCTTTATTCATATTATGTATAAGTTATGCTAAATCCTAATTAATGTAAATTGTGATAAGTTTAGTACTAGCCCTCATATTTGCTATGCCTGGAAAAGGCCGTTAAGCTGTGCCTGTTATTTCAATAAGATCTATGTAAAACCTTAACATGCAAATAAAGATTTTGAGTTTGAGTTTGAGTTTGATTACATTTCGTATTTTTTAACCGACGAAAACAGAGGAGGTTCTCAATTCGACGCGTATATATATATTTTTTTATGTATGATCACGCATAGCTTTTTATTGAGAAGTCCGATTTTGATAATTCTTTTTTTCAATTCTGTTGACAATACAAGGTTCATAGAGTTTTAGCTTTAGTGACAATACATGCGAGTGTATTTAGTAAAGTAATGCTAAAATATTGTTAATTGACAAATTGGTGTTTGTGGTACCTTCGTCATCCCTGATTCCATGGCACGTGCGTTTTAGTTACTTATTTTGGTTCCAGAGAAATGTTTGTGATGTTGTCCATAATAAAATTATGTCCGAAAACATACCTATGTTATTTAACAAAATAACAGTAATCGTGTAAAATAAATAATATTTATATTCTATCCAATACACAGTCAATCCACAATTTGTCAAGCAACTCAATACTTAGAAAGAATATAAACTGTCTTAATTCACAATCTAACAGCAACATATACATATAATGTATTTATATGTATATCATATAATATCATAAGGCCCTAGAACTTATAAATAAGGTAAATAATAAGGGTCACCGCGCTTGTACGGTCGGCAAACACAGTTACATAAAGATGAGATGAAAAAAGGTGGATAGAATTGTTTTGATAGTAAAAATAACACAAAATATGTACTTATGTGAAGTCGATTAGATCAATAAAATAGTCAATGTTGTTGGTTTCAAGTGTTTATCTGTATGAGGTATTGGAGCTTGTAAATTGATGGACTGATTTTGATGTGGTTTTCTCAGCCTTGATGCTAACTTAAAAATGTTAATAGTTTTTTTTTTGTAAAGAATATTAACTGAAATAACAAAAATTATAATATTTTAATATCAGCAGTATTACAAAGAAATTATATAGGTACTGACAAGTTGGTCTTATATTAATTCATAGAATAGTTTCCTTTAAGTGCATGTATAGTTTCGGATTAAAATATTGAAATCAAAATGTGTTTAATACATTTGAAATGATAAATAAAAAGAAATCCTTACTAAATATTAGCTTGCATCTTTGTCATTTTTAGTCTTTTTTTTTGCTACTACTACCTCATAATAACCTGTTTGTTTCATCGACTGTAATACGCAGCGATCTGCCGAGCTCCCTATATGAAGTCAAAACAAGTGTACTTACTTAACTTAGGTAATACTAATTATTGTTAATGTACTAATTAACGTGTCTATTTTAATCAAGTATTTAGCTCTTTGACCCTGATTAGAAGAGAGGGGTGATAAAAGTTCGAGTTTTGGTCTGTTGGTGTGTGGCGTTGTAGCTCCTAAATGGATAGACTGATTGTGATAACGTTATTTTTTTTAAAGGCGACTTGTTTGCCTGAGCTATGTTTTTTGAAAATGGAATTACCACTTCGATATTTATCAGCAATAAAAATATAGTGGAATGGGCTTTTCTAAACTCATCACTGATAAATTAAAACGAAATTTTCTTTACTTGAGTTTACATTTATTAGTTTTTTTTTTTAACTTATGATGGTAAATAGTGTTTTAGTCAAACAAACTAGGTTATGTATCTACATAACATATCATCACGCCTGTATCCCCGAAGGGTTAGGCAGAGGTGTACCAATGTACACCCACAGTTCGCCGATATGTTTAGGTCCCATGTAATAGGGGGCGAGCCTATTGCCACTGTTATGTATCTATAACTTATAAAACCTGTCTTTTTAACTCTCGACGCAAAACCATTATTTTCAGTTAAACGTCCATGGTCCATGAAATTTTATCTTCCAAAGGAATGGGAATAATTTAAACCTCACCAGTATCTAGAAAACTATCACTAGTTTTCAAAATAAACTTCAACACAATATTTGTCTGTCTTCTGACAAAGCATAGCGCTCTACTCATCTGTAATACATTTATCTTGTACCTATGCTTCACGAATAAAAGTTCTGATTTCTGATTTCTGAACACTTATATAGACGACCTCCGTGGTCGAGTGGCGTACACACCGGTTTCAAGGTGTCGCTAGCTCTGAGGTCCCGGGTTCGATCCCCGGACGGGTCAATGTAGAAACCAACTGTTCTACATTGTCTCGGGTCTGGGTGTTTGTGGTACCTTCGTTGTTTCTGAATTCCATAACACAAGTGCTTTAGCTACTTACTTTGGGTTCAGAGCAATGTATGTGATGTTGTCCGCATTTATAATCGATATAAAATGGGGTAGTAATTCGATTGTATTTTTATTTTATTTATTTATTTATTTATTTAATAATTTATGTACACACACAATAGTTTATAGAAAAGAGATATTGGATGGTTACAGATGATGTACAAAGGTACTGCTTATTTCTAAAGAAATTTCTGCCAGCAGACCCGCGAAAGGAGATGTCGTCAATATTGGCAGTCAGTGTGCGACTCAATCTATAAAAACTACAAATTATATAACATACATATATAAATACACAAATACTACATACCTATAACGAATATATATATATATATATATATATATAAATAAATAAAGTATATAACAATACAATTATAAGGAGAGATAATGCTCTTTAATACGGTTCTTAAATATATAAAGAGATTTTGAATTGCGGATGTCAGGCGGAAGCGAGTTCCAAAGTCTTACTGCGTGAACGGTAAAGGAGTAGGAATAGAAGTCAGTGGAGTGGGGTTGGAAATGTAGCAGAGATTTTATTTGCGTTCTGCAAGGGGCATTAGGAGGACGGGTAAAGGTAAAGCGTTCACGCAGATAAGAGGGATACGTTGGATTGTACAGGACATTATAAAGAAGGCATAAAATGCGAGTGTTCCGGTGAAGACGGATTGGGAGCCACTTGAGCTGCTTGCGAAGGTGAGATACGTGGTCATATTTGCGCAGACCGAATACAAAACGAATGCATAAATTTTGCAAGCGCTCAAGTTTATCAAGGAGCTCCTCGGTAGCATCCAAATAGCAAGCATCAGCATAATCAATAATGGGTTGGATTACAGATAGGGCTAGAGAGATCTTTGTTTGCAGAGGTAAGAAGTGTTGAAGAGACTTAAGGGAATGAAAGGAAAAATGAACTTTACGACTAACTTCGGCAACTTGAGGACGCCACGAAAGATTCGCATCCATTATAATTCCCAGGTCCTTAACAGTGTCAGAGAAGTTGATCGGGATTCCATCAAAGTATAGGCGCGCCATCGATGACGAGTTTAATCGACTCCGCATAGACTTGCTACCTATGATGATGGCCTGAGACTTTGACGGATTCACCTTAAGACCATAGGAGTTAGCCCAAGAACAAATGGAGGCCAGGTCTTTATTCAAGGCAGCAATGGCAGAGTCTGATTCAGCTAAACTAAAGTGGCGATACAGCTGCAAGTCGTCTGCATAAAGATGGAAGTTAGAAGAAATTACTGTAGTAACAGAGTTGATGAAGACAGAGAAGAGAAGAGGAGAAAGGACGCCACCCTGGGGAACACCCGCCGTGAGGTCACACCAATCGGAGTAAGAATCTTCAAGGCGAACACACTGCGAGCGACCCCGAAGATAAGATTCTAACCAGGCTAGAGATAAAGAAGAGAAATTTAGAGATTTTAGGATGCCAAGCAGCACATCAAAGTCTACCGAGTTGAAGGCGCTGCTGAAATCCAGCAAGACAAGGACCGTCATCATCTTATTCTCCATTGCCAAGCGGATGTCATCAGTCACCTTCAACAGGGCAGTGACAGTGCTGTGACCGGAACGGAAACCAGATTGGAAAGAAGAAATGAGAGAATTTGACGTCAAAAAACCAGTGATCTGCCTGTGAACGATATGCTCGAGTACCTTGGAGAGGTAAGGAAGGATGGAGATGGGTCTAAAATGAGATGGCAGAGAAGGATTGGAGATCTTAGGTAAAGGTATAATATGTGCCTGTTTCCAGGCAGATGGGAAATTACAAGAATATAAGGAGTGATTAAAAATATGGGTAAGGATCGGGAGCAGACAGGGAAGGATGAGACGGATCATTCTCGAGCACACGTTATCACTGCCAACTGCATTGGAAGAGATTGCAAGTAGTGATTTTTCAACGTCAGTCTCAGAAACGGGGCTAAAAGAAAAGAGGGGGCAGTTTGGTACCGGCAAGCTCATAAGTTCTGTAAGAGTATCTGTTTTGACATTAAGAGCTAAATGGATCGGTGGTAGAGAAAGTGATAAGTTTAAATCATTTAGATTTATGTCAATACGGGAGTTTATTGATGATTTGCCGATACCAACAGATTTAAGAAATTTCCAGACATCGGATGAACTACGGTTAAGAAGTGATTCGTGGAAGTAGCGTCTTTTGGCATCTCTACACAGACGACTGCAACGATTGCGCAGAACCTTGTAATGCTCAAGGAACACATCAGACGGCCTGCCCTTGAATTTAGTTTTAGCCCTGTCTCTGCGGGCCATAAGAGCTTTTATTTCCGCAGTTATCCACGGAGCAGGCTTATACTTCATTTTAATACGACGAACTGGGGCATGTTTGTCCATCAAACCCAGGACTAAAGAATTAAAGCATGTCACTTTTTGATCCGTGCCGGGGCACTATTTTTGTTTTTATATTTGTTACTACAGAATTTTTGACTGGGTGAACCGATTTTGATGATTCTTTTTTCATTTGGTGCTTCCCATGTGGTCTGATTCTACAGTTTTAACATTGAAATGCATGAGAAAACCATAATAGCCTTATTTTTAAGTCAATTTTTTTTATTGTAATTAATTATATATTATACTAGCTGTGCCCTGCGGTTTCACCCGCATGAATACCTAGGTCCCGTTCCCGGTGCCTTTGTTGGTTTCCACGAAATTTCCCATTTTTTTTGTTTCATAAGAACCTTCTCCTAATAATAACTAACACAACAAAAAAAGAATTAGAAAAATCGGTCTCGGCGTTATTGAGTAATGCGCTTACCAACACATTTAGCGATTCATTTTTATATATAAGATTAATTATACGGACTATCTGGGTTTAATGAATGGTCCAATATGTTACAGTAACATATTCACGTTACGTTACAGTGACGTTTGTCTTGTAGCATGTTACAGTTGCGGTCAACCGCTCTGCTGAACCGAACTTTAAGGTAACTTTCAACAATGCTAATACAGGGATGGTGTTATGTTAGATGGGTGAAGCTTGAAATAACAATGATTTAACTATATAGTTCTTAGTTTTATTTAGTTTATAATATTTCTAATATAAGAACAAACTCTAACTATGCTAAAATTAAAACTTACATAAATACAAACTAACAGGCGTCAAAGAACTCATCGTCATCCTTGTCAATGGCGGGGAACGTGCCCAGAAGGCTGGCAGCATTGCCACGTTGAATGGCTATGCCGATTCTCTGTGCAAGGAGCAAACCAGCCCTCTGATCACGAGTAGATTCTACCAAACTTTTGGAAACTTCCTTAAAAAGATTTCGTGCGCTCGGACCCCATGACCCGAGCGTTTCAACCCCAAACGGCTCGAAAACATAATTACCCACAATGTTTCTTATTTATTGTGTACTTAGGCTTAGGTTTTATGTTATTGGAAATATTTTAAGTTTAATTTCTGATGTAAAATAATGTATTTGTTTGAAAAAATAAAATAAATCAATACTTTATTAAACTTACTATATCACACAATCACATATCTGAAGTATATTTTTTACATTGACAGCGTCTTAATTATTAATTAACAGGGCCTTTACCTGGCAAATCGATATCATAAATATACATAAAACCGATGTCGACTAAAATGACTTTCAAACCGCATCAAAAACGATAAATTCGTTTGGCTTATATGGGTATCTTCATTGCTAAAGATAGACATAAATTAATAGAAACGAAGACTGATTTTATTTCCCTTTTATTGCTATTTTAACAAAGAAACTAAATGCTTTAAATATTAAAATGATTACACACAAATGTACAAGAATATGTAAATGCAATTAAATGCCTACCTCTGAGGTATCAATATGGATATCGATAAAAAATACATAGATAATTTACTTGACATACATACAAAAAAAACAACATTCAGACCGCCTCCTTTTGGAGTCGGTTAAATAAAATTCTATAATTATCTAAATTATAAATGTAATCAATTTTACTAGATAAAATTATCTAAGTTAACTATTAAACAAATTACTAAGAAAATAACATATTACCTACTTATATTAAGATAATATATTACAAAATCTATTAATTCACAACAAACATACTTGGTTCTCTCTCGCTCTGGCCGCGGGCTACTCGTTTGGGAAATCAGAGTGTACACGCCGTACCCTCGTGTGTGGGGTGGGGGATGAGCAGTAGCGGGGGCGGGAGCGGAAGCGGATCGAGTTTTTTGGACCACAAAGGAATGTATGATAGAAAAGTTAGTGTTTGAGATACCTTTTAAATTATTGAGAATTACAATCATTTTAACTAAACTGGTAAATCGCGGCTCTTGAGACAGTTAAATGGAGGGAGAGTGGGGAGGCTTTTGCCCAGCAGTGGGACATTACAGGCTACTAATAAAAATAAAAATTAGTGTGATCAATTCTTCTCAAGAAAATTTTATTTTACATTTGCCACTTATATGTCAAGTAATACCTTTACAGAAAATTATGTAATAATTGGATATATGTTGTCCAAAAAACTTCAAATTTTTATGTCTTTACCAGTAGTGAAAAGTAAAAAGAAATGTTGTCTAAAGTGAACTATTTGTGTACTTCATTAGCGATTGACCTATTTAAGTATAATAAATAGGAAAATCATCGAATACAAATTACAACTTATTCCAATTCTTGTAGCATTTTAGAGCAAATATTAAATGTCTCATTTTTTTTCTTACAAATATAATAATACCTATAAAATATAAAAAGCATATAAACAGATTATCCTGTAGTTTAATTAAACATAAATAATAACCATGAAACCTAACAAACACATAACAATCTTGCACCACACACCAAAACCGCTTTCTCCCCCACTTTACACCACACACAAAACTCACACAGAGGGCTTACTTGTATAAAATTCATGACTTACTTGTGTAACGGGGCGAGGGGGGCGGTACAGTGGGAGGGGGGGGGGGGGGGGGGGGGGTAGGCTCCCAGGTATTATAATTACTATAACATTTATACATAGAACGTGTTATGAAAGCCCTGTCCTGCCGTGAAGGTATCGATGTCTGGTTATATTATCAGATTTTGTCTAAAATCGCCCGCAGAGCATTTCAGGCAATGTTTGAGTTAAGCAACTTTTACTAAGGTTTGGTAATGGATGGGTGGGTATTGTTTATTTCAGTTATAAATATATTGGAATTCAGAAACAACGAAGGTACCACCAACAAACAGACCCGAGACAATGCAGAAAAGTTGGTTTCTACATTGACCCTTCCGGGGATCGAACCCAGGACCTCAGAGCTAGCGACACCTTGAAACCGGTGCGTACGCCACTCGACCACGGAAGTCGTCGTTGGATTTGTGCCCGGTTAGTGGCAATAGGCTCGCCCCATTTTACATGGGACCTAAACATACCGGCGAACCGTGGGTGTACATTGGTACACCTCTGCCAACCCCTGCGGAGAATACAGGCTTGATGGTATGTTTATGTAAAATTTGAATTAGAGCGGTTCTATAGTATTTCAATTTTAGGTATTGGCAAAGTAAAACTAATTTAAGCAACGTTTCCTAGGTTAGTAAAGTTCGGCTGGCAGTCTCTCCGCCAGCTGAACACCAGTATGTTATAGAGCGACTGTCTATCTGACACACAACACATGTTACTGGGTAGCTCTTTTTGATATTTTTTTCACATTCTTCTGCCTACCTATTGTTGTAAAAAACATTATAATACCATTAATTACAAGACTCAACACACTCACTCAGTGAGAAGTTCTCAGAAAAACGATCATTATTTTTGAACTCAAATATAAAAATAAGTAAAAAAGTTTAGTCCCTAATTGTACTGCTTTTTATTTCTAACTACCCACGTTAGGTTTATTAAATGTAGTGTAACTTACATATTATATGACAAAGGACAAAAAATTTAAACGTTTACAATACAGTTTTGGTAATGGCATCCACCGTGGGGCTCACAAGAGTGATCAATGCTCGTTCTCTGTATGAGAGGCCTGCAGTGGGACAGTTACAGGCTGGTGTTATTAACAGCTTCGGTAATGGCACCCACCGTGGGGCTCACAAGAGTGATCAATGCTCGTTCTCTGTATGAGAGGCCTGCAGTGGGACAGTTACAGGCTGGTGTTATTAACAGCTTCGGTAACGGCGCCCACCGTGGGACTCACAAGAGTGATCAATGCTCGTTCTCTGTATGAGAGGCCTGCAGTGGGACAGTTACAGGCTGGTGTTATTAACCGCTTCAGTAATGGCGCCCACCGTGGGGCTCACAAGAGTGATCAATGCTCGTTCTCTGTATGAGAAGCCTGCAGTGGGACAGTTACAGGCTGGTGTTATTAACAGCTTCGGTAACGGCGCCCACCGTGGGACTCACAAGAGTGATCAATGCTCGTTCTCTGTATGAGAGGCCTGCAGTGGGACAGTTGCAGGCTGGTGTTATTAACAGCTTCAGTAATGGCGACCACTGTTGGGCCATCATAACATGACATAACATAATCATCCCCGAAGGGGTAGGTAGAGGTGTAACAATGTACACCCACAGTTCGCCGGTATGTTTAGGTCCCATGTAATAGGGGGCGAGCCTATTGCCACTAACTACACAGATCCAAACTCCGACCTGCTACTGAGAATTTCATAGAAAACCCCAATAACACCTTGGTCGACTTGGGAATAGAACGCAAGACCTCTAGCGTAGCAGTCGCGCTTAGCACCACTAGGCCAACGAGGCAGTCCGTGGGGCCAACAAACGTGGTTATTGCGGTAATGGCGCCCACCGTGGGGCTCACAAGCGTAGTGTTAACAGCTTCGGGAATGGCGCCCACCGTGGGGCTGAAATTTGTGTTGCTATTTATAACAAAAGCCTATAATTCAGGATCGGAGTTAACAAATTCTCTCTGTTTACCTTCAAATGTATGGATGTAGCGAATTTAGGTTAATTGTGTAGTTAAATATTCAATGGTACAAGTTTCATGAATATCTTAACTCATGTTTGCTCGCGGCTTTGTTTGTTTGTTTTTCATGTTAGTTCAGATGGTTTTCATGGATTTGTGATAGGTTTTTTATGATTAAAAGCATTTATGAAGGGAATAATGAAAGTGGACAAAGCGAAGAATGTAAGGATCGTAACAAGTGGAACGAAGTGGTCTCTGCCTACCCCTACATGGGAAAGAGGCGTGATTTTTGTTTATGTTTATCAATAGATATACAAATTTAGAGTTGATTTAAGCTTGATACCTAAAAATATATTATAAACACAAGCTTTTAAATCATCTAGGATTGAAGTACTAGTATTTCGTTCTTCTGACCACTTTCTGGTTTCATCATCAGATAAGGAAGAGTAAAGTTGTATTGTCTTTTTACCGAACTTATGTAAAAAGGGTAGATATTAAGAAAAAACTATTTTAGAGTTCATAATTATGATTAACTAGCTGTGCCCCGCGGTTTTACCCGCGTTAATACCTATATACCGTTCTCACAAAACAAAGGGATAAAAAGGATAAAAAGTAACCTATATGTTAATCCAGGGTATAACCTAACCCTTTTTTTTTTTTTTTTTTTTTTCGGGGGGAAATCCTCATGGATTTCCTCCGCCTGGGGAGAGGCGGAGGGGCATGCCGGACTCTTACCGGCTAAAACCCCCCGGTGTCTCCTCCTCGCACGTGCACGTGGGGCCGCGGGAATCCAAATTCTTCCGCAGCCCCACGCTGGTGCTGGCCCGGTTGTCCGGGCCTCATCTCGTGCACGGGGTAGTGAGGTGTAAGACTACACCGTGCTCCGCCTCGTAGGCGCGCGCCGACACCCGCGCGCGCCTACGCCTCGGGTCCAGCGGTTAGGGGGCGGGGACTTCCCCAAGTCCCTCGCCCCTGGACCCATTCATGGGGGGCGGAAAAGGGCGTTGTCCGCCCTTCTCCTGCGCCCGGCGCGTCTTCTGCGGCCGGGGAAGAGAGACGAAATCTCCCTCTCCCGTTCCGCAGTCTCCTTCTGCGACATCACGTCCTCGCAGAAGGACACCACCGCGTCCCACGACTCTGCGCTACCGACCATACTCTGCACTACGGCCGGCAGCGACAGATCGTCTCCTACTTCACTTGTGAGGACACGGCGCTGCTCCTCCCAAGCTACACACTCAGCGAGCGTGTGTTGCGCCGTGTCCTCCCCGCAATGGACGCAGTGGTGGCACCGAGCGTCCGGCTCCCTGCCCATGCGACACAGGTACTTGCCGAAGCACCCATGCCCCGACAGCACCTGCGTCACCCTGAACGACAGGGAACCGTGCCTTCTCCCGAGCCAGTCGTCGAGTACTGGCCGGATCGCCTCGACGGTAGCGAGGCCGGCGGCAGGGCGCAGAAGCCTTTGCCGCCATTCCGCCACCAGGACCTGACGGAGCTCTCCTCGGCGCAGCTCGATCTGTCGCTGCACCGGCGTCGAGCCCCGCGCCCGCTCTTCCTCGCGCCATCGGTATAATGACGCGAGTACTTTCGCCTCCAGGTCCCAGGGCGGGGATCCGGCCAGGACACAAGCCGCCTCGTAGGAAATCGTGCGGTACCCGCGGGCGACTCTGACGGCCATCGCCCTCTGCGGCTTGCGCAGAATGGCGAGAGTGCTGGCCGTCATGTCCAGCGCCCACACAGGAGCCCTGTAAAGGGCTATGGACCGCACGATTCCCACGTACAACCGCCTACAGGCGGCGCTCGGGCCCCCCATGTTGGGAAGCAACGTTGAAAGCGCGCCCGCCGCGCCCATCAGCTTGGGCGCCAGCCGCCGGAAGTGAGGCCCGAATTCCCATCGGCTGTCGAGCACCAATCCCAGGTACTTCATGGTGTACCCGACAGCTATCCGAGCCCCACTGACCACAATGTGTGATCCCGGCGCCGGCGCCCGTCGGGGGCCATGAAACACTATGGCCTCCGACTTGTTTAGGGCCACCTCCAGGCCCAGGCGCCGGATGCGGTTCACCACCTGTGATACTGCAGCCGTGGCCATCAACGTCGCTTCCCTGAGCGAGTTCCCCCGGGCAGTGACAAGCGTGTCGTCCGCATAACATGTCAAGTCTGCGCCCGACGGGAGCTCACCTCTCAGCACCCAGTCGTAGCCGATGTTCCACAGGAGCGGTCCTAAGACCGATCCCTGTGGAACACCGCACGACATGAAGTGCCGACGAGCACCGTCACGTCCCCGATAGGTGACGCATCTGTCCTCCAGATAAGCCCCTACTGTACGGCGGAGGTAGGGAGGCACGCGATGGTGTTTCAGCGCCTCCCGAATACAGCTCCAGGGTAGGGTGTTGAACGCGTTGGAGATGTCTAAAGACACCGCCAACACCACCCCACCCCGGGACACCGTCTCCTCCGCCAGGGCCCTCACGCGCATGATTGCGTCTATGGTGGAGCGCCCCCGACGAAAACCAAACTGGTTCTCGTCCAGGTCCGGCCCCTCTCTGCACAAGTGGCCGACGAGGCGATCTGCGATGACACGCTCAAACAGTTTGCCCGCCTCGTCGAGCAGCACTATGGGCCGATACGGTATAACCTAACCTAACCTAACCAAATCGGTCCAGCCGTTTTTGCGTGAAAGAGTAACAAACATCCATACATTCTCACAAACTTTCACATTTATAATATTAGTAGGATATCTTGAACATTCAAAATTTAATACTTTATTTGGGCAGGTTATTGTGGAACCTATACCCTTTCGGGTTGGACAGGGTATTCTTAACACCCTGTACAAAGTTAGTTACATTTAAAACACGTAATATAAACATCAAAACCTTTTATAAAAATCATAGGAACATCTAAAACAACAAAATAAATGTAATAAAAACATATTTTATCTTAAAAACAGACTTTTTATGATATCAGTTTAAATAACACGACATTCCCGGGATTTTAACGTACAAAAGAGATTGTTTTTAAATATAATGATTTGTGAATCTTATTTTACCATGATTTTATTACTTTTTCTTGTAAATATGTAAAAAGTAGAGAGTTGTTTTTCAAACAAATATTATTAAATCGATTTAGAACTACGAGTATTGCGCAATAAAAAAAAAACAATTATTTGGTAATATAATTTTAGAGTAAAGCAATGATATTTTAATAAACAGATATGTTATACACATACAAAACAATCGAAAAAAGTGTTCCGCGCAGCGCGGCAGCTAGCGAAAGAGATAGCGCGATAAAACCCATAAGAAAAAAAGAGACAAATAGTGTTGTTGTTAATGGCAATACGTCCCAATTAGGACGTTTTCGAGTCTTCACGATTGCACGCTTATAACATATCTGTTTATTAGAATATCATTGGAGTAAAGACATATTTTTATCTACCAACTCAGTTACTGTTCGTTTAACGTTGCTTTCTTTGCTTCACCCTAAAGATGACTAGTAGAGAACGCCTCAAGTCTGTCTATTACTCTTTTTTTTACGTCGGTAAGCCTCCTTTGCTTGTATAGCAATTACTTTTATTCAAATAAATGGTTAAAACATACCTTTCGGTGGCGAAGAGACGGGACCATTCTGGACCACCAACGTTGTCATCTGCTTCTGTAACCAAAGAAAAAGCAATTTAATTTAACTTCAGAAAAGCAATAAACAAATAAACCAAATTCGTGATTTAAACATGGTCATCTTTGGCAGTTAAGTTACAATTACAATTATGCCAAAATGTATGTAAAATGGGTTGTGGAGGTCAGATAGACAGACGCTCTGTAACAATTAATGATATAACAAATAAATAATTTAAGTTTACTAGTGGACTGTCCTGTAATTCTGTTCATATGCCTTAATTGCTAGATTTTGGTGAAACACACTTTATTTAAGACCTTATTTAACTACCCAAAATGTAAAGAACAAATAAATGATTTATGATTTTTGCGGGCAAAGGCTAGCAGAGCAGTAGGTCTACTCCGAAATTACGAAAGCGAATGTTCGGACCGACAAAATCGCGACCGAAATACGCAACAGTGTCCTACTCTGAAAACTGTTCGGATTTATAAAGTTCGGCCGGAGCCATAGCCAATGTTCGGAAGATGGTCGGATTGAACGAAATGCAGTGCTAGAGTTGTAAATTTTATCGACACTTTGTTTATGGTCATTAGTATTAATTTCGATCCACTTTGGCTCGTGAATTACGGAGTAAAAAAAATCTTTATAAGAAGAACAGATACCTTTGCTTTTATTTTAATATTTATACTTACGAATATTGTAATATTTCTTGAAATAACAACAATAAATTTGTTACTGAAATTCAGACTCTTTTCTTCGATTGTCAAAATGTCTTTTTGACAATCGAAGAAAAACAAATTGAAAAATGTCAAAGGATGACATGTAAACAATCAAGCGATGATTGAATTTATTATTTCTGCAAAATTTATAAAAATAATGCTTAAACCAAGCTAAATCCAAAATTCATGCGTCGTAATCTTTACTGACTGAAGCTTAAGATGTTCAAGTCATGAAATTACAACGAAAAAAGCTACCTATACGAAAAATGCAGCGAAGTACTGCTGCTGTTCAGATTGTTGATATTTTGGAGTGCTCCGAGCATGTTTGCACCTTTAGATGGAATTCACGTCTTCATTCTAAGAAATACGATGTCCCTTTTTACTCAGAAGTATCAAGTCTAGTCACAATGATATAATTAGTTTTCGTGGATAGATGGGAAGAGTCCCATCAGTAGTGGAGAGCTACACTGCTTTGCCATTAATTACGCACAAACAGCGCATTGAAATATTTTCATCGTCTTTCTACTGCCTAAGTTTTTATTGATTATAATATATTTTTGTATGTCGCTAATGGTTCGTGTTAATGTTGTTGTTTTTTTATTTTATTCTATATGAAATAAATAAATACTAAATACATGTTGTTAATATTATTTAAAAGCTCCTTGGGTTTTTTGTTTTCTTATGTTCCTGTCTTGGAAGTTTATAGACTGTAAATTTTAAAAAGTTGCGTAGAAGCTTACAAGCCGAGGATGCGCAAAGCACAAGCCGAGCACGAATACGTGAAGTGTGAACATACTTACGAACCTCGAAGGAGCACGCACCGATGTTCGGCTCCTGCTCTACTGTGCTTCCCTATAGACCGCTTTTTGATAAAAACAAAGGCGGAAAGCAATGTTCGAGGACAGCGGTCATTGACGACGCCTTTACATCCACACTTGAAGCCGCAAACGACGACGAGCAGAACGGCTCTGCTCTGGCTTCGGTCCTATGCGTAGAGGCAGTTTTAAAGTCTACAAGATATTTACATTATTAGAATTTTGAGGAAACCTAATAAATGAAATATCTGCGTAATTCGAGGTTATTCATTGCTAATGATCAGTACTATACTCTATACTCCATGATTCAGTCATGTGAAATAATGAACCTAGTTTCCATTTATTATATCACAATTAAGGATAAATTAAATCTAACAAACTCTTAAATAAGAGTTAGGAAATAGCGTCAAGTCGATAAATAGGAAGTAAAATATTGTAAAATAGGTGTAAAACTCAAGATAATGGTAATAATTCACCAAATTTAATATTTACGATACTCAATAAGTAGCTATTTTGGTGACGGAAATTTTGACATATTTTTCACGATGCAAGTCTTGTCAAAATCGAATTTTCGGTCGGATTTTGTGTTTCAGAGTAGGGTTTTTGATACAATAAACGTCAAAGTAGAAGTTCGTTCGGACCAAAACCGACGGAACGAAAATAATGTTTTCGGAGTAGGAAACGACATATTATCGGCCGAAACTTCGGTTTTTACCACTTTGGAGTAGGCCTACAGTGCTCACTTATCAAGACACGTTATACGGCCAGTGAGAGAATGCGTTTCTGACACCTGTCAGTCTTGATTTGTATATGGAAATAAAAACTGTTCCATATTATTAATTGCAACCTGACATTTTGAATGATTTTCGTTTATACGACAAAAAAGTGAGAGTAATTTGTGGTTGCCTAGTAGTGCTAAGCGCAACTGCTACGCTAGAGGTTTTTCTATGAAATTCTCAGTAGCAGGTCGGAGTTTGGATTTGTGCCCGGTTAGTGGTAATAGGCTCGCCCCCTATTACATGGGACCTAAACATACCGGCGAACTGTGGGTGTACATTGGTACGCCTCTGCCTAACCCTTCAGGGATACAGGCTTGATGTTATGTATGTATGAAAGCTATACCTTCCTGTTGACTACCAACTTCTTCTTTTTTCCGGGTCGATGGTAATTTATTTAAATCTAAATACGCTGCGCCCAGTAGTTGGCCACACCAACTGCAGGGTCGTTGGCGAGGTTCAAGTCCACCACCACCTATCAGGAACGCATTCAGCTATACCAAAGATTGCTAACAAAAAATAACATTTACAATCAATTTTATTTGAATAACATCATTTACCTGAACAGTGTTGTCTTTACAACATATATACATGTTTTCCCCTAGGGTAGATACCAACCTTCAAATAATACTTGCTGTTTATTTTACTGTTCTCCTCGTCGAGTATTTTTTTAATAAATGAATAACATATTCGTATAAAAGATTGATAGCATATTTGTTCTCGATGGGAAGTTATTTCTTGGTTTTGGAGAAAAGAGTTAGTTAAGTATAGTAAGATTCAAACTTAATGGCGGCTCTGAACACGAGGCGACTCTGCGCATTAACAAAGTTTTGCACCAGCGGGGGTGCGGGGCGAGGTACTGCGCAACGTGTGCAGCGGACTTCACAGCCGCCAAACAGTTTGAATCGCACTATAAAACAATATCTTATTCTTAATAAAAAAATAAGATGTTGTTTTATTTTTTCAATATAATGGTCAGCTATTTGTATGTACAATTTTATCATAATAAATCAATACGCAAGACGTCTGATTTATTTTGACATAATCATGCGGAATGACTGACAGAAAAATAAAATATTATAATAAATGAATAATAAATAAATAAATAAATGCGGACAACATCACATACATTGCTCTGAACCCAAAGTAAGTAGCTATTCAGCACTTGTGTTATGGAATTCAGAAACAACGAAGGTACCACAAACACCCAGACCCGAGGCAATGTAGAAAAGATGATTTCTACATTGACCCGACCGGGGATCGAACCCGGGACCTCAGAGCTAGCGACACCTTGAAACCGGTGCGTACGCCACTCGACCACGGAGGTCGTCAAAATATTAGAAAGATAAAATCTGATTTTAGGGATAAGTATTGTGTATAATTGAATTGAATACCATAATTAACAGACTTCAAAAGAGAGAGGTACTTAATTGACTGTAACTACTGTAAGTTTTCCATTGTATAATCCCAAAATTTCTTTTCTTATCGATTTTCCTACATATTTTTTAGAGATGGTTCTATGTAAATTTAATATCTACTAGTAATGTCTTTATTTATACACAATTAAATCTAATATACGAGTAAGAACAAACTCTAACTATACTAAAATTAAAACTTACATAAATAAAAACTAACAGGCGTCAAAGAACTCATCGTCATCCTTGTCAATGGCGGGGAACGTGCCCAGAAGGCTGGCTGCATTGCCACGTTGAATGGCTATGCCGATTCTCCGTGCAAGGAACAAACCAGCCCTCTGATCACGAGTAGAGTCTACCAAATTAAATTTAATTAAAAATTCTTGTTTCTTTAATTGAAATGAGTTTCTTTTACAAGTAATAAATTATAACTCCTATTTACTTAAGATTTAGATAATAACTCTAGCTAACCTCTGACCTATAAACAATACATTTATATCTGCTATAATAAGTATCTGATGTTAACCTTCCTTCGACTTTCGACAGCGTATACTCTTGTAAGACTGAGCTCCTTCGGGCGATGTGCGTGTCCATTGGCTCACGGGAAAGGAATGACGGATGTACTTAACTATAACGGGACAATTCTCACACGGTCATAATATTCCAAAGTAAGCAGAGCTTGTTTTACGGTAACCAGATAATCGATACACATACTAAATGCATACTTATTAATGATTTTCTTTGCCTGCCTCGTTGGCCTAGTGGTGCTAAGCGCGACTGCTACGCTAGAGGTCATGGGTTCGGCTCCCAAGTCGACCAAGGTGATATTGGGCTTTTCTATGAAATTCTCAGTAGTAGGTCGGAGTTTGGATTTGTGCCCGGTTAGTGGCAATAAGCTCGCCCCCTATTACATGGGGCCTAAACATACCGGCGAACTGTAGGTGTAATTGGTACACCTCTGCCTAAGCCTTCGGGGATATAGGCGTGATGATAATATGTTATGTCTTATACATTCTATTAGAATACGTATGTACAGAGGCGAGTTTAACTCATTCAGTTTTCTTCCAGCATACCTTTGAGTGATAGTGAGTTTATTCGGTTAGAAGTGAGGAAGACAGAAGTGTACAAGACAGAAGTGTACAACTTTACAATTTTAATATACACCCACGCAAAAACTGCATATAGTTGTTTATATACCACCTCATAATTATGAACGAAGAGGATTAACGTCCTTTACTATAGAGAGACACATAAAAATAATACATTTAAATGTAATGCTGCAAAAAACGCCAATCTATAATAACCATAACTATTCTACAATCAATAAATACTTAAAACAAAATCGTTTTCAGTCTATTTTATCTCATCCGTCATTTCTAATACCGTGTTACCATGGAAACGCACATTTAAGCTTACTTTAGCAATTCGAGCCGTAATTAGGTAGTGTACGGCCCGCGGCCTGCTCGCTCCTGTTTCTGTGAACCACCACAAGATATGCTATGTTTTATAGCTTTGCTTGAAGATATGAAATTATATTTTTTTTTTCTTCAGCCATAGTTATGAGGGCTATTTGTGACTTATAGTCGTAATTAATACTTTTTATACATACATACATACATATCATCACGCCTGTATCCCCGAAGGGGTAGGCAGAGGTGTACCAATGTACACCCACAGTTCGCCGATATGTTTAGGTCCCATGTAATAGGGGGCGAGCCTATTGCCACTAACCGGGCACAAATCCAAACTCCGACCTGCTACTGAGAATTTCATAGAAAAACCCAATAACATCTTGGTCGACTCGGGAATCGAACCCAAGACCTCTAGAGTAGCAGGCGCGCTTAGCACCACTAGTCCAACGAGGCAGTTTTTATTTCACTTTTTATATACATTTGTTAATTCATAGGGAACGATCAACGAGCATTGATCACCATGCTTGTGAGTCCCACGGTGGGTGCCATTACCGAAGTTGCTAATTTCACGTGCCTTTGACAGTGATTTACAAAAATGATTTAATTAAATTGGGACAATTGACTTAGTTTTATCTTTGTAAATTTTTTGTTAATTTATTTCAGTTTTTAGGTTTTAGTTAATTATAATTTCTCTTTTTTCTAGTATTCAAATGGTTTAGTTTTAATAATATTGTAAATGTTTTAAGTTAAATTCAAAATAAATAAATTGTTTTATCTATTTCTATCAATTTTCGTGCATTCTACATATTTTGTTTCTTTCTCTCACGTAATGACAGACATAATAATTGAATCAATTTTTAAACGTCTCGTAATATTGATATGCATCAACTATGATTATTATTAAATTAAAAAAACATCCCATAATATAACATAACATATCATCACGCCTGTATCTCCGAAGGGGTAGGCTGAGGCGTACCAATGTACACAAACAGTTCGCCGATATGTTTAGGTCCCATGTAATAGGGGGCGAGCCTATTGCCACTAACCGGGCACAAATCCAAACTCTGACTTGCTACTGAGAATTTCATAGAAAAACCCAATAACAACTTGGTCGACTCGGGAATCGAACCCAAGACCTCTAGCGTAGCAGGCGCGCTTAGTACCACTAGGCCAACGAGGCAGTAATATACCTAAAGAAAAATCTTTTGAAATCTTATAATATCCTCGCTTTTCTACATGGAAGAAATCTTTCCATTCTTTTCTAAAAAATAATAATAAAAGTAATTACCTATTACGTTAAACATAATATAAAATTTTGTTAAACGAATGTTATCTTATTGTATAATGAACAGTACACAGTTTTAGAGTTCCGTATTACATTCATACTTTATTTTTTCCCGTTTTTTTTTATTTACAATTCAAAACTTTAATCTAATACACTAACAAACATTAACATGCTTAAATCAAAACCATTTTTTAATTAATTAATACACAATTAAATCTAATATAAGAACAAACTCTAACCATACTAAAATTAAAACTTACATAAATAAAAACTAAACGGCGTCAAAGAACTCATCGTCATCCTTGTCAATGGCGGGGAACGTGCCCAGAAGGCTGGCTTTTTTTTTCATTTATTGTCAAAAATATGCTTTACTGGGCCTCGATTTTTTTTTCCTAGCCATTTCTGTCCTACTGCAGGGCAAAGGCCTCTCTACCCCCCTTCCATCTGTCTCTATCTAGGGTCTTGGTCATCCGCTCCTTATCAAAGGCCTCCAGTTCGTCCCGCCATCTCTGTCTGGGTCTGCCGCGATGTCTCTTGCCATTTAGAGATCCTCGATTTAGTTAATTTAAATGCATTTCAGTGATTTATTTATTAGTGTATGTGATTTTATTTAGTGTAGGTACTTGTCATTGTGCCTAATTTTCGTACTCAGATAAGCCTATAATAAAATCTCATTGAACTCTCGAAGAGGATGATCGTAATGACAAATTATTGCCTCTGGCTGGAGGCCTTAAGGTCCTAAGGGCCAAAGGTCCGGTGAAGCAGTCAAAGCCTGCGCTCAGGCTTACTGCAAAGATCTCTACCAAAAAAAAAAAAAATGATCTTAATGACAGTTAGCAGAACGCCAATTATCGTAAAAATGACCATTTGGAAGATCGAGAAAATTCAAGCAATTCTTAAATAGCCGAAACTAATATATCTACATAACCTATACCGGCCTACGTTGCAAATGATCTAAAAACTTGCAATGTCGGCATTTGAATTTTAAACGAACAAAAAGATTGTGCAATATTAGTAATTAACTATATATAAATTAATACGGTTCAAATTTAAATTATTTGGCTATAAACTATTATTAGCAACATGATAATTATTTATTAATTACAGGGTAGACTTAACTAATTTTATATTAAAATGTCTGGGTTACATTTTTTTTTGTATCACTAGGGAGTTATATCTTAAAATAACTAAAAACGTTACTTAAAAGAAATAAATTATTATATTTTAATCAGTTTTACAAGCCTAAACAAACGCTAAATAAAATCCCCAAAGGATATAATTTACCGGATTCTAATAAAAGAAATGAAAAATTAATACAATTTCGACGAACAATCTAACATCTAAAGTATAATATTATTAAAAGGCTATCACAAAGGGAACAAAAGAAACTCGTTTTCCCTTAATTAAAAAATAACACTGCGTCAAAAACTTGTAACAACGCCATCTATTGAAATATAACGATATTAAAATGGAGCGCGCTGTATGGAAATTTGATTGTCACTTGTACACGTAGCGAGCCAATTGCTTACGTAGTTCAACGGATTGGTAAGAGATGGCGCGACGGTCGAAGATTTGCAAAAGTGCGTTTTTTTTTTGTCGTTACTATAATAAAGCATAATTCTTAAATTAACCGAAGTTAATCCTTTTACCTAAATTGCTAAAAGTCCCGTTAAAATCAGTCCAGCCATTTCAGAATAACTGGAATACACGGAGAGACAAAAAAGGTTTTTTTTTATGTAAGAATCGAATTTACCTTTATATGCATTTTTATTGCAAACAGACATTATTGTTTTATCAAATCTTATGCCTATCTATGCACAAAAGCTGAAGAACATTACTTAACCAAAAAAATTCAAGCGATTGGTTACATAAAAACGTATAAACATAGATTTGCTCCTTCTAGTCGGCTAATCTCAAAGCAAAGTCCACTTAATCTAAATCACATAACTACTTACATAAGTAATTCATTGTTTCAGGCTTGAATCGAACAAAAATCCGTACCAAAAAGCTAATTAGCTAACTAATTTCAAAGTCAAGGTGTAGCGAGAGGATAATAATAATATCCGCCATTTTACGCTTTACTATACTTTACATACATACATGCATATAACCACACCAACACTTCCCTTGTAGGGGTAGGCAGAGACCACTTCTTTCCACTTGCTACGATCCTTACACACTTGTTTCGCTTCGTCCACTTTCATTATTCCCTTCATACATGCTGTTTGGTTTATTGTCCTCTTTTCATTTTTTTTCGTCAATCGTTCTTCATTCATTCTTTCGACATAGCCAAACCATCTCAGCATCCCTTTTTTAATTTGTGTATCAAAATCCATCATCTGACATACTTCTCACACCTTACCATACATTCCTCCTCTTACATAGAACGTAGCTAAGCGGCTCTCCGTGGGCCACTTTTCGCCCCCCGCGAGAAACGAGACGTGATGGGTGGCGAACCACATCGCCGCCTTTTTGGATAATTAAATTATTTTAATGATTACCCATTGCGTTCCTGCGGGATACTATACTTTATAATATTAAAATATGTAACTTTAATGGTGTACAATAAAGAATATTCTATTCTATTCTATCCTGGGACAGCTCACACACGGTCATCTGATCCCAAGCTATGAAGAGCCTGGCCCTCGATTCAGCTATTTTAAATGTATGTCAGAGGTCGGTCAGTGTACTTGTCATTGTGCCTAATTTTCGAATACAGATAAGCCTTCAGTAAAATCTCATTGAACTCTAGAAGAGAATGATCGTAATGACCAATTAATGATTATTAGTTATGATAGCATAATGCTAACTATCGTAAAAATTACCAAATGAAGCAGGTCGTTCAGTAATTCAAGCAACTCTGAAATAGCTGAATCGAGGCCCTTATCCCAAACTAGGAAGAGCTTGTACTATGGTAACCAGACCACTAATAAACATACTCAACCACGGAGGTCATCATTAATTGAGGTCCAAATGATGCGGGGATGATGATGAGGGGATCCTTAGGAACCTGAGAGAATTTATTTCTGATACTTGTCAGTCTTGATTTGTATGGGGAAATAAAAAAGTATCATAGTAGTTATCATATCATTTACTGTAACCTGGCAAAATGAAATATTTCTATGATATTATTCGTTAGTAAAACAATATTCAGTGACAGTTATTTATTATATTATTAACTGCCTCGTTGGTCTAGTGGTGCTAAGAGCGCCTGCTACTCTAGAGATCTTGGGTTCGATTCCCGAGTCGACCAAGGTGTTATTGGATTTTTCTATGAAATTCTCAGTAGCAGGTCGGAGTTTGGATTTGTGCCCGGTTAGTGGCAATAGGCTCGCCCCCTATTACATGGGACCTAAACATATCGGCGAACTGTGGGTGTACATTGGTACGCCTCTGCCTACCCCTACGGGGATACAGACGTGATGGTATGTTATGTTTATTATTGTTAGTAAATTCGTCGCCACAATAAATTTATATCTTCTTGTCGATCACGACCTGTCAGGAACGCATTCCCTCAGCGGCCGGACTATAGACTTTAGTAAGTTTTTCTTTTACTCTGCCTGCAAGCCTTTTAGTTCTGTGAAGCAGACTATGTTTCCACTAACTGCGTTCTCTTCCGATATATTATGCTTCATTCTGGGGCCTCATTAACCTATTAAGAGTTGCTTGAATTGACCGAATGACCTGCTAAATTTGGTCATTTTACGATAATTGGCATTCTGCTAACTGTCATTACGATAATTAATTGGTCATTTCGTTCATTTTCTTCGAGAATTCAATATGAATTTATTGTAGCCTTATCTGAATACATAAATACATACAAAAAATAGGCACAATGACAAGTACATTGACCAACCACTGTCATTCATTTTAAATAGCTGTTTTTTGTAGAGATCTTTGCTGTTAGCCCTAGCGCAGGCTTTGACTGCTTCACCGGACTTTTCAAAATAGCTGAATCGAGGTCCTGAAAACTTCACAAACACCTTTAAAACCTTACGATTACGTGTCTCAACGACAGTATTACATGGCGAACACCTGTAGCGCCCTCCGTAACAATTTGAACGGTAACAATACGTACTAAACCGATAGTGAAACGATTCTTGCGTTTATACAATCGTACTATACACTCAATTTCTTTGCTATCGATTCTCAAAACGGTCGTATCGTGGAAATTTTCTGGTTAATTTTTTAATTGCCTCTTTTGAAGGGTTGTTTTAATTAGTGGTTTTTTTAAAGTGGTTGTGTTAATTGAGGGTTGTACTATTTGATTTTGGTTGTTTAAGTGCTGTCTATTTTTTTGGATAAGGTAATTTTGTTTTTTATAACACAGATTTTTTGAATTTAGTTTTAGAACTTGAAATTTTGCTTTTATATAATTAATTAATAGGTGAATTTATAAAAAATATGTAGGTTATCTAAATTTTGGAGGAAAGTTATAAACTATTTTACATCATTTAAAAAGCTTTGGAAGAAAAGAAAATCAACTAAAATTGGGCATAGCTAGTTTTATTATATTTCCAAAACTTGAATAAAATAATTAATATAAAAAAAAACAGTGTGTCATCTTTTGAAGTTGACTTCCTTTCATGCTTACTTTTTAAATTAGATATTGGTTATGTAAGAGCTGTTTTAAACATCATTAACCACATCATTTCAACAGACAACTATCAAAATCGCTTCTTTTACAGGCAAAACAGAAACCGAATCATGCAATAACCCAACTGACTAACAAATAAAAATGTGGCACCAACTGTGGATCCCAGTTTTAATACCAACATTAATAATCAAATCAAATTGCGACACAAACAAAACCGAGCCCGACGTATTCGTGAGAGGTGGTCATGCGGACGCAGAGTATTCACTCCCAGAACCTACAACGATCGAAGTAGTTACTGAGACTGAAGCAACGACAATCAGAACGACAGTCGCGACTGTTAAGACTACAAAAGCTACTGTTAAACCTGATGATGATTTGGGAGATGGTGTTGTGTTTATACCTAATAAACCGGAACCTGCTAGGAGGGAAAGAGATAGGGATGATGATGAGGAAGAGAACGCTAATCTAAGGATTAAGGATTTGATGCTAATGAAATCGGTTAATGATGTACTAAATAAGAATTTTCATGTTGAGAAGCCAGGTGAGTTTATATAATTTATTTTACCTTGTATACGTTTGATGTCTGTCTGTCTGTAGCATCATGCTACTAAGTGAATAGACCGATTTATTAGCAAGTGTTTTTGTTTGTATCCGGATAATCAAGAGGGTGTTTAGCTATTATAAAAAAAAAAAATGATTGGATAGATTTTTAAAAAGTTATAGTCGCACTATTCTTTAAAATTAACTTACTTTTACATTTATTAAGAAGTTAAGTCATACAAACAGTAATTTAGAGATCTCGGCATCTAAGTAGAAGTAGCGAATAGGTGACTAGTAAAAGAGGTGACTTTAGCCTATCTAGATTTAAAGTCAAAAGCTGTATAACCACAATTTAATTTGGTCCCTTTGCCTCAACACTAAACCTTTTTAATTGTATACTCAAAATCTTTTCGACTACCTCCCTGGTGGAGTGTTTTACGCACCAATTTTTAAGGTGTCGCTATCTCTGAGGTCCCGGGTTCGATCCTCGGACGGGTCAATGTGGAAACTCATTTTTCTACATTGTCCCGGGTCTGGGTGTTTGTGGTACCTTCGTTGTTTCTGAATTCCATAACACTAGTGCTTTAGCTACTTACTTTGGGTTCAGAGCAATGTATGTGATGTTATCCGCATTTATTTATTTATTATTCTTACTTTTTCTTTCTAGATCCAGCAAATGAAGACATAGTATTTATTACCGGGAAAAACCATGAGAAAACAGATGACGGTCGGAGAAGTGACGACAACATCATAGACTACATAGAAGAGGATTACATTCAGCGGCCAAAACTAGACTGTTCTGATTTAGATTGTAACAATACAATACGATCGATTTGCGGCGCAAAACTCGTGAACAAAGAACTCAAATACCGGCTGTTCTTAAATGATTGTTATTTTAGAAAAGTTAACTGTGGATTTAAGTATGAATTGAATCGTGAGTATTATTTTGATCATTTATGTAGATTATTTGGATACCTAGAAACATGTGTTGTGGAGGTCAGATAGGCAGTCGCTCTGTAACATACGGTGTTCAGCTGGCGGGGAGACTGGAAGCCGAGCACAACATAGTGCTGGAAAAAGACTAGGAAGATGATCATGCATAAGAATATTTGTATCCACGGTGTTTTGGAAATGCATGATCATATATTAAATGCAGCTTCTTAGTAAAGAATATTTCTTTTGGGACACTGTGATTGTTATGGTCAGAAGCAGTGTTTCAAATATGGCCACGCATTTTCGTAGAATTCTGTATAGTTTTGAATTGTGCTGAACGTCGTTAGATAATCATCATTTAGAACAATGTCCAGTACAAGCCGCAAAAAGGTGTTTTGTGGATGTAACTGCTCATGTAATCTTTGAATATGTAATCTTAAAACACAATGCATAATTTCTGATATACTTTTTTCTGCCAAAGCAGACTGATGAAATTTTGTGTGCTGTGGATCTATTTTTTTTTTCTGCAATCTATAAAGTGTATCCAAGGTAAAAAAAGACCGTACTGAAAACTGGATTTCAAAAATTGAAGTGTGAAACTGCTCGCATAGCAAGCGTGGTGATCAATGCTCGTGCCTTCTCTATATGGGAAGAGGCCTGTGCCCAGCAGTGGGACGCTCATAAACCGATTTTTATTCTAAAGGGCATATTTCAGAGGTGGTCCCATATAAATTCCATTACAGCCAATTTATTTGTAATCAATTATTTCTTATAGGATACAAACAAGTGACAGGTGACAGATGTAAAACAATTGGAGCGCATTACATTGAGAAACCATTTTCTTTCAAACCGAAGTCATTTCCGGACAAACCAGTCGCGAAGTCTGAGTTTCCATCAAGAAGGAGTTCGTCTTCCCGAAGGTAAGCTAGACTGGCTTGTTGGTGTAGTGGTTAGTGACCCTGACTGCTATACCGGAGGTTGTGGTCATTCCCACCCGGGACAATTAGTGTGATGAGCTTGATCATTTGTTCTGTCGGGGTGTAACTGATCAATAATATTTATGAATTTTGAACACCTATTACCTAAATATTTCTTGAACACATAATAAAGAAAAACTTAGACAGAGACTTCTTCTGACAGACAGAGTAGTATTAAACCCAGTTATCATCCCTTTTGTTTACTGCTTATGTGTAATTCGATGTCCTCCGAGGTCCAGTGGCTTACACACCGATTTTAGAGGAGTCGCTAGCTCTTAGGCCCCGGGTTCGATCCCCGGATTAGTCAATATAGTAAACCATTCCCACACTGTTCCTGTTCTGTGTGTTTGTAGTACCTTTAAATACCTGATTCCTTAACACAAGTACATTAGCTACTTACTTTGGATTCAGAACCACATATGTGATGTGGTCCAAATTTGTTTATTTCTGGAATGCCTTTATCAATTCCAGATCAATGACAATGAACTACAACGGTCAGTTCTGTTCGCACCCGTGTCCCGTCTCCTGCCCGGATGACTATGACCCTCAGTGCGCTATATCCGGCACGGGACAACGCCGGGTGTTCCTGAACCATTGTAAACTGGATTATAATTCCTGTTTCTATGGTGTTGGTGAGTTCTTTTGACTAGCTTTTGGTTTATTACAGTTATATTTATTATGAGCTTCCCGCCCTGGCTGTTTCACATGATTATAAAGAAATTAACTAAAATAAAATAAAAATACAACCGAATTGAGAACCTCCTTTTTTGAAGTCGTTTGAAAACATAGTTGCAGATGTTTAGCAAGTATGTTGTGACCAATGGAAATTCATTTAATTATAATTATACAGATTCAGGCGAAAAACAATTGAAATTTGAAAAACAATTGCTGTGAAAAAACCTTTTTTAAAATGGCATTTTTAGCAACATACTGAATTTAATACTGTTCGTTATTTAGATAGGCCTGTTGGTCTAGTAGAAACTGACCCTGATAGTGTAACCGGAGGTCGTGGGTTCGATTCCCACTCAGGATAGTCTTTTGTGTGATGCACATGGACATGTGTTCTTTGTATAAGTCTTATTTGTCTATCATAAAATTATATGCATCTAATTTATCAGTTGTCTGTTTGCTATGCAGGTTCTGTCAAGTTTGGGATTTGGCTGTGTGAGTTGGCCCAAAACATTATAATTATTATTTTATTATTTCAGTTTGGCACAAGCGACATCTAGCGGAGTGTATAGGCGGTAAAAAAGCTGATTTGAACCAGAATAGGGGATTCATTGGATGGATGCAAAGAGTTGGTATTGTCGATAATAGAGGTCGTCTTGTATTTGAGTAACCTTTAAAAAATAGCTAACTAGCTAACCACTCTGGCTTTGCACGGATTTTGTGATATTTTCATGATTTTGGAATATTTTTTTTCATGACCACCTTGTCCTTAAAATAAGAAATATAACTAAAAAATAGTGAAAAAACTATGTTGTGACCGAGGAAAATCTGTTTTTTTTTTATTATTATTTTATTAGATTTTATAAACTGTTACTGCAGAAAGTTATCATAAGCCTGCAAAATCATATATTGTCTCTCTAGTTATTTTTAATTCTTCTCGTACTACAACAGAGTCGAAAAACATCGAAGCGTATATTTAGAAGTTGCTATAGTAAATTCACCCTTAAGTCAACAGTATAATGTTCATATTTCTACTGAGATTAAAAACACGATCATAATAATATTTAGTTTCATAAATAAAAGAAAATACGTAGCTAATATTTTTAAGACAAAGAAATATGAGCTTTATTCAGTTGAATCAAAGGTGAATTTGCTTTATCGTCTCTACTGTAGTATGAATTGATTCTTTTAATTTATTGTAAACTTCTTTTCTGTAAAATGAATTGAAATAGTTTAAGTCCATGATTTGTGTAAATTATAAATAGAATTGTATCTCATTTATAATGTATTTAGATCATCATTTTTGTAATTAAATTATGTTTGTGTATAAAAAGCACTTTTTTTTTGAACCCATTTAGTACTTTTATACCATGTTTGAATAAATAAACAAATAATCCAACCAATAAACGCCCCACTGCTGGGCACAGGCCTCTTCTCATTTACAGGCACGAGCTTTGATTTGACAAAACAAAATAAAAATGTTGTAAGAACTGCACAAAGATTTTTCTACTCCTATTTCATTGGTTTTTCGATAGCAGTTTTTTTTCTATACATTGTCTTTTCCTTGCAAGCTTATGTAGTTATTTAGACACATAACCTTTGATAATACATTAATACTCACTCTTAACTCAAAGAATGTTGGTACAAAATGAATGAATCTAAAATTCACAGTAACTTCCGCGCCAATACTTAATTATCAACAATTCTTATCGAAGAACAATAGACTTATGTTACTCCCTTACTTCCGAAGCCTTACAAACAATAAAACCTTATCAAGCTCACATAATACGAGCAACGCATAAATATGTTATGTAACATCACGCCATCTATCGAGTACTGAAAGTAACTAATAAATCATACATTTATGACAGCGCCATCTAGTAGAAAACCATAACATTAAGCAGATAAATGTTTTATAGCGCCATCTAGCAGATACTACTTGAACTACGTCGTTAATGTTTATGATTCATTGTAAAATGTAGGGGAGAGCTTAGATAAGGTTCTTTTCATCCTATATTCAGTATTTTATTTTCATCCTATATTAGTAAAGCAACAATACATAAACTGTTTGTCTTACTGACTTAGTAACACTTCCACCATCATTTCAATTCTTTAAATAAATTTCAATACACCGCAGTACCTACCACCTAGTCCCAAGAAAATATTATTAACATGAAAATTGAGTATTCAATTAAGTATACGTATAGCAACTGAAATATTTTTTTAACACTTACATTGTCTAAATCTGTCCAGTTAGTAAAAAAACCAGCCAAAATTTTGTGGCTTAAGTAAAACGTATTAAAAAGCTTTTAGCTTCCATTAGCGAGACCGCTGCCAAAAATTAATAACGACAATGTCTAGACCGAGAGTTAGACTTTAGGTATATTTTAGACTAGAAATTTTAGGCTAAAATTTGTAGTTTTGAGTTTTACATGCCTTATATAACATATTTTGAAAAAAAAGTGTATAAGGCAAGTGTGAATGAAAGTGTTGGAAGGGGTAGACCTACGCGGACGTTTCTAGACCAAATCGGACACCTCTTGAAAAAAGGCCAGGTCAAGAGTACCCTAAACCGAAGAGCATGTATGAAGGGAATTATGACAGTGGACGAAGCGAAACAAGTGTGTAAGGATCGTAGCAAGTGGAAAGAAGTGGTCTCTGCCTACCCCTACGGGAAACAGGCGTGATTATATGTATGTATGTATGTATAACAAAAAAACTTTTAAAAAGCACTAAATAGATAAAAATAATACTATAACGTACCTATATTAGTAAACCTAACCTAAAGTCCTATTAACCTATACTACAATTTAACAACTTTTGGAGTCTCTAGTCGGTGCGATTGAGATATTCTTCCTTTTTTTAAAGTCGGTTAAAAATACTTTAATCCCATGTGGTATGCTATAAGGAATTAATATTGGTAATTTCATGAAAAAAGGCTGCGATTATCGGTGGGACTTTAGCTCCTAAACGTATGGACCGATTTTAATGTGTTGTGTGTCAGACAGACAGTCGCTCTGTAACATACTGATGTTCAGCTGGCGGGGAGACTGGCAGCCGAACACTACATGGTGCGGGGAAAAAGTATCAACTCATAAATTGATCAATTATTTTAATATTTTTTTTATTGGGTACAATGCTATATAATTGTGTCAATATATAAATTGGAGAATTAATTTAACTGTATAGTAACAGACTGCCTCGTTGGCCTAGTGGTGCTAAGTGCGACTGCTACGCTAGAGGTCTTGGGATCGATTCCTAAGACGACCAAGGTGTTATTGGGTTTTTCTATGAAATTCTCAGTAGCAGGTCGGAGTTTGGATTTGTGCCCGGTTAGTGGCAATAGGCTCGCCCCCTATTACATGGGACCTAAACATATCGGCGAACTGTGGGTGTAAATTGGCACACCTCTGCCTAACCCTTCGGGCATACAGGCGTGATGATATGTAGAATTAATTTATTGAAGAAAATTTTGTCTCTCTTTTTGACCACATTTTAACAGTAAATATATTTCCTTCCTTAAAAATTACAAAATACGGTATTTCAACAAATTTTCAGGGATTACAGGGGTTCCAAATTAGTGGAAGATTACATTGTAATGGCTGTGTTTAATCTGGAGTTAATTAGAGGGGGTTCGATGCCCGGTGGGTGAATTATTTTATGGTTAGGGTCCGGTGGTTAAGGTGTAGCCGGCTTTAAAAAGGGGGGTTGTGTTAATGACTGTATTCTTGTCTGTATGTTGGTGGAATAAGTTCACTTTTATAAATAAAGATGTATTTATTTAAGACAACATCAGTCATACAGCGACGGAATTAAGTTTGATTACGTATTTGGCTACGTTATAAGCAAAACAAAGCATAAGCAATATTTGCACAATTGTTGCTTTGTAATTGCTAATTCGTAAGACAAATCGCGATTAAGTACCTAATACTTATAGTTAGTAATCCACAGCAATAATAATAAAAAAATAGTTTTACTTTTCCATGATCTATAATAAGGGCAGTATTCTCTAAATACAATACCTGAAGTCGAAAAAACCACAGCAATAATTAAAAAAAATAGTTTTTTCTTTGCAAGGTATGTAACATAAGGCTAAAAGATACTTCAGATACAAAAATCAGGAAAAATGCAGTAATCATTTTCATAGGTAAAATTATAACGTTATCCTTACGTTCATTAACTGATAAAATCATAATTAATATTAGTGTGATGTGTCATTAATGTTCATTACGCAAGGTAATTAAACTCAAACGGTCCGGTAAAAAACTAAAATCATTATCAAATAAATTATTAAAAAGTACCTAATAAATTGTAAATAAAGACGTATCTACCTATCGTACCTTAAATTGTTGAAAAAAGCCAGGTGCAAACAATAAGTAATATTAATAGTTCGTGAATAATGAATAATAATAATAATTAATAATAATAATTCTTTATTGTTTCAATAATAAAGTTACAGACAGTATTAGAACACTAGCCTCCACACTAGGATTCCCTGTGTCGTGGAGGCTAGTCTCTTTCATCTTTATGACAGATTACACAAAGTCTTATAGTATACATCGTTCTGAAAGTTGAGTTCAGTGTGTAGTATAAGAACAATGTATGCATATATGGGGTTTGAGTGTATGTGGGTGTGTTGTGTGCGGTGAGTGTGGTGGGGGTGTATGTGTATGTGGTGTGTGTGTGTGTGGTGTGTGTGTGGTGTGTGTGTGTGGGGTAACTGTGGTGTGTGTGTGGTGTTGTGTGTGGTGTGTGTGTGGTGTTGTGTGTGGGGTAACTGTGGTGTGTGTGTGGTGTTGTGTGTGGTGTGTGTGTGGTGTGTGTGTGGTGTTGTGTGTGGTGTGTGTGTGGTGTTGTGTGTGGGGTAACTGTGGTGTGTGTGTGGTGTTGTGTGTGGTGTGTGTGTGGTGTTGTGTGTGGGGTAACTGTGGTGTGTGTGTGGTGTTGTGTGTGGTGTGTGTGTGGTGTTGTGTGTGGTGTGTGTGTGGTGTGTGTGTGTGGGGTAACTGTGGTGTGTGTGTGGTGTTGTGTGTGGTGTGTGTGTGGTGTTGTGTGTGGGGTAACTGTGGTGTGTGTGTGGTGTTGTGTGTGGTGTGTGTGTGGTGTTGTGTGTGGTGTGTGTGTGGTGTTGTGTGTGGGGTAACTGTGGTGTGTGTGTGGTGTTGTGTGTGGTGTGTGTGTGGTGTTGTGTGTGGTGTGTGTGTGGTGTTGTGTGTGGGGTAACTGTGGTGTGTGTGTGGTGTTGTGTGTGGTGTGTGTGTGGTGTTGTGTGTGGGGTAACTGTGGTGTGTGTGTGGTGTTGTGTGTGGTGTGTGTGTGGGGTAACTGTGGTGTGTGTGTGGTGTTGTGTGTGGTGTGTGTGTGGTGTGTGTGTGGTGTGTGTGTGTGGGGTAACTCTGGTGTGTGTGTGGTGTTGTGTGTGGTGTGTGTGTGGTGTTGTGTGTGGTGTGTGTGTGGTGTGTGTGTGTGGGGTAACTGTGGTGTGTGTGTGGTGTTGTGTGTGGTGTGTGTGTGGTGTTGTGTGTGGGGTAACTGTGGTGTGTGTGTGGTGTTGTGTGTGGTGTGTGTGTGGTGTTGTGTGTGGGGTAACTGTGGTGTGTGTGTGGTGTTGTGTGTGGTGTGTGTGTGGTGTTGTGTGTGGGGTAACTGTGGTGTGTGTGTGTGGTGTGTGTGGTGTGTGTGTGGTGTTGTGTGTGGTGTGTGTGTGGTGTGTGTGTGGTGTGTGTGTGTGGGGTAACTCTGGTGTGTGTGTGGTGTTGTGTGTGGTGTGTGTGTGGTGTTGTGTGTGGTGTGTGTGTGGTGTGTGTGTGTGGGGTAACTGTGGTGTGTGTGTGGTGTTGTGTGTGGTGTGTGTGTGGTGTTGTGTGTGGGGTAACTGTGGTGTGTGTGTGGTGTTGTGTGTGGTGTGTGTGTGGTGTTGTGTGTGGGGTAACTGTGGTGTGTGTGTGGTGTTGTGTGTGGTGTGTGTGTGGTGTTGTGTGTGGGGTAACTGTGGTGTGTGTGTGGTGTTGTGTGTGGTGTGTGTGTGGTGTTGTGTGTGGGGTAACTGTGGTGTGTGTGTGGTGTTGTGTGTGGTGTGTGTGTGGTGTTGTGTGTGGGGTAACTGTGGTGTGTGTGTGGTGTTGTGTGTGGGGTAACTGTGGTGTGTGTGTGTGGGGTAACTGTGGTGTGTGTGTGGTGTTGTGTGTGGGGTAACTGTGGTGTGTGTGTGGTGTTGTGTGTGGTGTGTGTGTGGTGTTGTGTGTGGGGTAACTGTGGTGTGTGTGTGGTGTTGTGTGTGGTGTGTGTGTGGTGTTGTGTGTGGGGTAACTGTGGTGTGTGTGTGGTGTTGTGTGTGGTGTGTGTGTGGTGTTGTGTGTGGGGTAACTGTGGTGTGTGTGTGGTGTTGTGTGTGGTGTGTGTGTGGTGTGTGTGTGGTGTTGTGTGTGGTGTGTGTGTGGTGTTGTGTGTGGGGTAACTGTGGTGTGTGTGTGTGGGGTAACTGTGGTGTGTGTGTGGTGTTGTGTGTGGTGTGTGTGTGGTGTGTGTGTGGTGTTGTGTGTGGTGTGTGTGTGGTGTTGTGTGTGGGGTAACTGTGGTGTGTGTGTGTGGGGTAACTGTGGTGTGTGTGTGGTGTTGTGTGTGGTGTGTGTGTGGTGTTGTGTGTGGGGTAACTGTGGTGTGTGTGTGGTGTTGTGTGTGGTGTGTGTGTGGTGTTGTGTGTGGGGTAACTGTGGTGTGTGTGTGGTGTTGTGTGTGGGGTAACTGTGGTGTGTGTGTGGTGTTGTGTGTGGTGTGTGTGTGGTGTGTATGTGGTGTGTGTGTGTGTGGTGTGTGTGGTGTTGTGTGTGGGGTAACTGTGGTGTGTGTGTGTGGTGTGTGTGGTGTTGTGTGTGGGGTAACTGTGGTGTGTGTGTGGTGTTGTGTGTGGGGTAACTGTGGTGTGTGTGTGGTGTTGTGTGTGGTGTGTGTGTGGTGTGTGTGTGGTGTTGTGTGTGGGGTAACTGTGGTGTGTGTGTGGTGTTGTGTGTGGGGTAACTGTGGTGTGTGTGTGTGGGGTAACTGTGGTGTGTGTGTGGTGTTGTGTGTGGTGTGTGTGTGGTGTTGTGTGTGGGGTAACTGTGGTGTGTGTGTGGTGTTGTGTGTGGTGTGTGTGTGGGGTAACTGTGGTGTGTGTGTGGTGTTGTGTGTGGTGTGTGTGTGGTGTTGTGTGTGGGGTAACTGTGGTGTGTGTGTGGTGTTGTGTGTGGGGTAACTGTGGTGTGTGTGTGGTGTTGTGTGTGGGGTAACTGTGGTGTGTGTGTGGGGTAACTGTGGTGTGTGTGTGGTGTTGTGTGTGGTGTGTGTGTGGGGTAACTGTGGTGTGTGTGTGTGGGGTAACTGTGGTGTGTGTGTGTGTTTGTGTGTGGTGTGTGTGTGGGGTAACTGTGGTGTGTGTGTGTGGGGTAACTGTGGTGTTGTGTGTGGTGTTGTGTGTGGTGTGTGTGTGGTGTTGTGTGTGGGGTAACTGTGGTGTGTGTGTGGTGTTGTGTGTGGGGTAACTGTGGTGTGTGTGTGTGGGGTAACTGTGGTGTGTGTGTGGTGTTGTGTGTGGTGTGTGTGTGGTGTTGTGTGTGGGGTAACTGTGGTGTGTGTGTGGTGTTGTGTGTGGTGTGTGTGTGGGGTAACTGTGGTGTGTGTGTGGTGTTGTGTGTGGTGTGTGTGTGGTGTTGTGTGTGGGGTAACTGTGGTGTGTGTGTGGTGTGTGTGTGGTGTTGTGTGTGGGGTAACTGTGGTGTGTGTGTGGTGTTGTGTGTGGTGTGTGTGTGGGGTAACTGTGGTGTGTGTGTGGTGTTGTGTGTGGTGTGTGTGTGGTGTTGTGTGTGGGGTAACTGTGGTGTGTGTGTGTGGGGTAACTGTGGTGTGTGTGTGGTGTTGTGTGTGGTGTGTGTGTGGTGTTGTGTGTGGGGTAACTGTGGTGTGTGTGTGGTGTTGTGTGTGGTGTGTGTGTGGGGTAACTGTGGTGTGTGTGTGGTGTTGTGTGTGGTGTGTGTGTGGTGTTGTGTGTGGGGTAACTGTGGTGTGTGTGTGTGGGGTAACTGTGGTGTGTGTGTGGTGTTGTGTGTGGTGTGTGTGTGGTGTTGTGTGTGGGGTAACTGTGGTGTGTGTGTGGTGTTGTGTGTGGTGTGTGTGTGGGGTAACTGTGGTGTGTGTGTGGTGTTGTGTGTGGTGTGTGTGTGGTGTTGTGTGTGGGGTAACTGTGGTGTGTGTGTGGTGTTGTGTGTGGTGTGTGTGTGGTGTTGTGTGTGGGGTAACTGTGGTGTGTGTGTGGTGTTGTGTGTGGTGTGTGTGTGGGGTAACTGTGGTGTGTGTGTGGTGTTGTGTGTGGTGTGTGTGGTGTTGTGTGTGGGGTAACTGTGGTGTGTGTGTGGTGTTGTGTGTGGTGTGTGTGTGGGGTAACTGTGGTGTGTGTGTGGTGTTGTGTGTGGTGTGTGTGTGGTGTGTGTGTGGTGTTGTGTGTGGTGTGTGTGTGGTGTTGTGTGTGGGGTAACTGTGGTGTGTGTGTGTGGGGTAACTGTGGTGTGTGTGTGGTGTTGTGTGTGGTGTGTGTGTGGTGTTGTGTGTGGGGTAACTGTGGTGTGTGTGTGTGGGGTAACTGTGGTGTGTGTGTGGTGTTGTGTGTGGTGTGTGTGTGGTGTTGTGTGTGGGGTAACTGTGGTGTGTGTGTGGTGTTGTGTGTGGTGTGTGTGTGGGGTAACTGTGGTGTGTGTGTGGTGTTGTGTGTGGTGTGTGTGTGGTGTTGTGTGTGGGGTAACTGTGGTGTGTGTGTGGTGTTGTGTGTGGTGTGTGTGTGGGGTAACTGTGGTGTGTGTGTGGTGTTGTGTGTGGTGTGTGTGTGGTGTGTGTGTGGTGTTGTGTGTGGTGTGTGTGTGGTGTTGTGTGTGGGGTAACTGTGGTGTGTGTGTGTGGGGTAACTGTGGTGTGTGTGTGGTGTGTGTGTGGTGTTGTGTGTGGGGTAACTGTGGTGTGTGTGTGTGGGGTAACTGTGGTGTGTGTGTGGTGTTGTGTGTGGTGTGTGTGTGGTGTTGTGTGTGGTGTGTGTGTGGTGTTGTGTGTGGGGTAACTGTGGTGTGTGTGTGGTGTTGTGTGTGGTGTGTGTGTGGGGTAACTGTGGTGTGTGTGTGGTGTTGTGTGTGGTGTGTGTGTGGTGTTGTGTGTGGGGTAACTGTGGTGTTGTGTGTGGGGTAACTGTGGTGTGTGTGTGGTGTTGTGTGTGGTGTGTGTGTGGTGTTGTGTGTGGGGTAACTGTGGTGTGTGTGTGTGGGGTAACTGTGGTGTGTGTGTGGTGTTGTGTGTGGTGTGTGTGTGGTGTTGTGTGTGGGGTAACTGTGGTGTGTGTGTGTGGGGTAACTGTGGTGTGTGTGTGGTGTTGTGTGTGGTGTGTGTGTGGTGTTGTGTGTGGGGTAACTGTGGTGTGTGTGTGGTGTTGTGTGTGGTGTGTGTGTGGGGTAACTGTGGTGTGTGTGTGGTGTTGTGTGTGGTGTGTGTGTGGTGTTGTGTGTGGGGTAACTGTGGTGTGTGTGTGGTGTTGTGTGTGGTGTGTGTGTGGGGTAACTGTGGTGTGTGTGTGGTGTTGTGTGTGGTGTGTGTGTGGTGTGTGTGTGGTGTTGTGTGTGGTGTGTGTGTGGTGTTGTGTGTGGGGTAACTGTGGTGTGTGTGTGTGGGGTAACTGTGGTGTGTGTGTGGTGTGTGTGTGGTGTTGTGTGTGGGGTAACTGTGGTGTGTGTGTGTGGGGTAACTGTGGTGTGTGTGTGGTGTTGTGTGTGGTGTGTGTGTGGTGTTGTGTGTGGGGTAACTGTGGTGTGTGTGTGGTGTTGTGTGTGGTGTGTGTGTGGGGTAACTGTGGTGTGTGTGTGGTGTTGTGTGTGGTGTGTGTGTGGTGTTGTGTGTGGGGTAACTGTGGTGTTGTGTGTGGGGTAACTGTGGTGTGTGTGTGGTGTTGTGTGTGGTGTGTGTGTGGTGTTGTGTGTGGGGTAACTGTGGTGTGTGTGTGTGGGGTAACTGTGGTGTGTGTGTGGTGTTGTGTGTGGGGTAACTGTGGTGTTGTGTGTGGGGTAACTGTGGTGTGTGTGTGGTGTTGTGTGTGGTGTGTGTGTGGTGTTGTGTGTGGGGTAACTGTGGTGTGTGTGTGGTGTTGTGTGTGGTGTGTGTGTGGGGTAACTGTGGTGTGTGTGTGGTGTTGTGTGTGGTGTGTGTGTGGTGTTGTGTGTGGGGTAACTGTGGTGTGTGTGTGGTGTGTGTGTGGTGTTGTGTGTGGGGTAACTGTGGTGTGTGTGTGGTGTTGTGTGTGGTGTGTGTGTGGGGTAACTGTGGTGTGTGTGTGGTGTTGTGTGTGGTGTGTGTGTGGTGTTGTGTGTGGGGTAACTGTGGTGTGTGTGTGTGGGGTAACTGTGGTGTGTGTGTGGTGTTGTGTGTGGTGTGTGTGTGGTGTTGTGTGTGGGGTAACTGTGGTGTGTGTGTGGTGTTGTGTGTGGTGTGTGTGTGGGGTAACTGTGGTGTGTGTGTGGTGTTGTGTGTGGTGTGTGTGTGGTGTTGTGTGTGGGGTAACTGTGGTGTGTGTGTGTGTGTGTGTGTGTGTGGTGTTGTGTGTGGTGTGTGTGTGGTGTTGTGTGTGGGGTAACTGTGGTGTGTGTGTGGTGTTGTGTGTGGTGTGTGTGTGGGGTAACTGTGGTGTGTGTGTGGTGTTGTGTGTGGTGTGTGTGTGGTGTTGTGTGTGGGGTAACTGTGGTGTGTGTGTGGTGTTGTGTGTGGTGTGTGTGTGGTGTTGTGTGTGGGGTAACTGTGGTGTGTGTGTGGTGTTGTGTGTGGTGTGTGTGTGGGGTAACTGTGGTGTGTGTGTGGTGTTGTGTGTGGTGTGTGTGGTGTTGTGTGTGGGGTAACTGTGGTGTGTGTGTGGTGTTGTGTGTGGTGTGTGTGTGGGGTAACTGTGGTGTGTGTGTGGTGTTGTGTGTGGTGTGTGTGTGGTGTGTGTGTGGTGTTGTGTGTGGTGTGTGTGTGGTGTTGTGTGTGGGGTAACTGTGGTGTGTGTGTGTGGGGTAACTGTGGTGTGTGTGTGGTGTTGTGTGTGGTGTGTGTGTGGGGTAACTGTGGTGTGTGTGTGGTGTTGTGTGTGGTGTGTGTGTGGTGTTGTGTGTGGGGTAACTGTGGTGTGTGTGTGGTGTTGTGTGTGGTGTGTGTGTGGTGTTGTGTGTGGGGTAACTGTGGTGTGTGTGTGGTGTTGTGTGTGGTGTGTGTGTGGGGTAACTGTGGTGTGTGTGTGTGGGGTAACTGTGGTGTGTGTGTGGTGTGTGTGTGGTGTGTGTGTGGGGTAACTGTGGTGTGTGTGTGGTGTTGTGTGTGGTGTGTGTGTGGTGTTGTGTGTGGGGTAACTGTGGTGTGTGTGTGGTGTTGTGTGTGGTGTGTGTGTGGGGTAACTGTGGTGTGTGTGTGGTGTTGTGTGTGGTGTGTGTGTGGTGTGTGTGTGGTGTTGTGTGTGGTGTGTGTGTGGTGTTGTGTGTGGGGTAACTGTGGTGTGTGTGTGTGGGGTAACTGTGGTGTGTGTGTGGTGTGTGTGTGGTGTTGTGTGTGGGGTAACTGTGGTGTGTGTGTGTGGGGTAACTGTGGTGTGTGTGTGGTGTTGTGTGTGGTGTGTGTGTGGTGTTGTGTGTGGGGTAACTGTGGTGTGTGTGTGGTGTTGTGTGTGGTGTGTGTGTGGGGTAACTGTGGTGTGTGTGTGGTGTTGTGTGTGGTGTGTGTGTGGTGTTGTGTGTGGGGTAACTGTGGTGTTGTGTGTGGGGTAACTGTGGTGTGTGTGTGGTGTTGTGTGTGGGGTAACTGTGGTGTGTGTGTGGTGTTGTGTGTGGTGTGTGTGTGGTGTGTGTGTGGTGTTGTGTGTGGTGTGTGTGTGGTGTTGTGTGTGGGGTAACTGTGGTGTGTGTGTGGTGTTGTGTGTGGGGTAACTGTGGTGTGTGTGTGGGGTAACTGTGGTGTGTGTGTGGTGTTGTGTGTGGTGTTGTGTGTGGTGTGTGTGGTGTTGTGTGTGGGGTAACTGTGGTGTGTGTGTGGTGTTGTGTGTGGGGTAACTGTGGTGTGTGTGTGTGGGGTGAATGTGGTGTGTGTGTGTGTGTAAGCGGGCGCGGTAGTGTACTAGTTTCAAGTTTCCAGAATTTATACGCATTACTGAACGGTTTTTAATATAACTAATAATTCTACTGATATTATAAATGTGAAAGTTTGTGAGAATGGATGTTTGTTACTCTTTCACGCAAAAACTGCTGAATGGAAACTTTACAATAATGTAGCTTATACATCGGAATAACACATAGGCTATAATTTATAAAGATAGTGTATGTATTGTCATTCACGCGGGTGAAACTGCAGGGCACAGCTAGTATTTAAATAATTTTATCACTTACAATTATTTATTTTTTTTACAGTTATCTAAATTAATTCTTCGTAGTTGCAAAAGAACAATACTCAATTAAAAAAGTAACAATTGTCAAAAATTCCAACATGGCGTCTTGGCGGGAATAAAAACATCTGTCACTTGACTAAACTTTTAATGAATAATCATGACTTTTAAAGAAAATCCTACGGTTTTGAAGATAATAGGACAATTGTCTAAAATCATGAAATATTTATAAGCTGATAAATATTCATGGTTGTTAAGGCGCGGTAAAAAAAGTTAAGAAACCAGAGACGAAAAAATATGTAGAAGGGTCTTAAAATAAACCAAAATTAGTTACAATAAAGAATAATAATCCAGCCTATAAACGTCCCACTGGACACAGGCCTCTTCCCATATAGAGAAGGCGCGAGCATTGATCACCACGCTTGCCCTCTGCGAGTGATTTCAGATCCCAAATGTTAGAATCCAGGTTTCCTCACGATGTTTTCCTTCACCGTTTGTCAGAAGTGTCTTAGAATAAATAAGAAAGTACATATATAAATAAAGAATATTCTATTTTAAGAGGCCTAAAATTCAAGTAGCGTTTTATCCCAAAAACTTACCTTTAAATAAAAAACCCCGATATACTTTAGGAAATTGTTGAAAACTTTCAAAATGCTGAACAGATTATCAGAAACTATAGCTAAGTTGGGAACCACCTTTTATCACGACTGTTTTTAAATAAAGAGCTTTCTGCGCTTTCCGAAAAAAAGTATAATCCTATCTTTTGACGACCTCCGTGGTCGAGTGGCGTATGCACCAGTTTCCGCGTATGTCCCGGGTTCGACCCCCGGACGGGTCAGTGTAGAAATAAACTTTTCTACAGTGTCTCGGGTCTAGGTGTTTGTGGTATCGTTGTCTCTGAATTCCATAGCACAAGTGCATAAGCTACTTTGGGTTCAGAACAATGTATGTGATGTTGTCCACATTTATTTATTATTTATTTATCTCTTTCACTTAAAGGCATAAGGTTCAGACAGATAGACTAAATTAATTATGCGAGATTACCATGAATAATATATTATAACATGGATTTTATTTCCCATAAAAATCAAGAAACCACAAAATAGAGACAATAATCTCATAGTGCAACAAAACTCCATTTCTCACCTATTTATATATTATTTATCCAACAGTTAAATATAACTGCAGTTTAATTAAGCCTCGTCTATATTAACTGTCATTATAATCACACAAACAGACAAACAAAACTAACTATTGCAGACTATTTAAATGGTTAAGACAAATGGGTTTCTATTTTAGTATCGAATAACGTTACTGACACACACGGTCTTATTAATAAAAATCGTCAATTCCAAAGATAATCCGACGTTACTCTTGGACTTGTTAATCCGAGAGTAACAAAGTATTAACTTCGTAATTAGAATGTCATTAATAAAGCAGAAGTAACCTTGGACTAACTATACATTCCTTACACCGGGATTAAGATGAATGTTATGGCAACCCACGTTTGTTAAAAGTAAAAAGAGTGAGTTATTGAACGAACTTAGTGCGAGTTGTGTGAACAACTGTCAAGTCAACGTGACATTCGTGACAACTGACAAGTAGGTGGTGTGCAGTTTTAAATATTCTGGAGAAGATATTTATCTATTAAAAAGAAATGAGCCAGAAACGCAATCGCTCCGTTAACTGGGATGAAGAAGAAAGGGTAAATTATGTTGATATAATACAATTGCGTGGTATTTTCTTGTTCAAAGTTGCGTGGTCTTTAATTAATGCTATCATTGTGTTGTTGTTCACTGTTTCAGCAATTATTTCGCTCAGTGTTAAAAGAGCATGTGCAAATAATCGAAAAAAAGTCACTAGACACTAATACTAACAAGATTAAAAGTAAAGCATGGGAAGAAGTTCACAAAACGTAAGAAAACAACAATGGTATGAGCACATCGATTGTTATTGCTTTTTTATTATTAAGTACGATTTTATTATTCTGTTTAAGGTTCAATAACTTAAATAAGCGACCTCGAGATCTAAGTCAGCTGAAGATTCAGTGGAAAGGAATGAAGGTCAATGCCCGAAAAACATACAGCTCATTTAAAAAAGATACAAATAAAACGGGTGGTGGCGAAAGACCAGCTTCTCCTGATGAGGCAGTTATTGAAATAAGAGATCTACTTAACCCCGCCGAATTATTAAGGGATCATAATCCATATGATTCAGATGGACTAATGATTCGAGAACTGGAGTTGCCTTCTACGAGTAAGATACTACCTATTAAAAAACAGGTTAGTCGGTTCAAACTATCAAGCAATAATTATCATCATTATAATGAAAACCTTGTAATTAACATTGAGCGTATTACTAAACATTAAACTATTTATTCTAGTATTTGGAACCATCAACATCAGAGTATATATATATCAGTAATGCTGAAAATGAACAGGTTATACAAGTAAGTTTCTGTATAAATATTTAGGTACGTATTTTTATTAAATAATGCCTTGGACATTTTAAAGCATTAAACATTCTGTTTCAGAATGCAAATATGGAATCTTTTGAAGATGATGTAGCTGTTCAAGAATATAGCTCAGTAGTGGTAAGCTCACAACAGTTATAATAATAATAAATTGTGATGTCTGCGGAAAACCAATATTTTTTTTTTACAGATTCCTCAAGAACATGGGAATACCACAGCTTCAATACCATCACAGGTAAAAAACCATCATATTGTTTATCAAGTGACAATATTTAGAATAGGGGCTTAAGCAATTACAAGCACAACAAAACCAGATTAAAACGATTGTTTTAAAATGAGTTATTACTCTTTCCATTTTTCATGTTTTTGCTTGTAAGATGGCAGAAATTAAGATTTATACGAGCATGCTATGTTGTATAAAATGAAGTTTATTTTTAAATATTTACAATGATTTACAGACCTGTGAAGATGAAAGTGTAATTCAAACTCCCTTGAAAACAGCTATAGGCGGAACTCCAGCAAAGAAGGTACATTCTCATTTATTCAATTCAGTCAAATGTTATAATATAATATATATATATAATATGTATAATATATATAATATATATAATATATATAATATGAGTACATTAAACTGTCTATTAAAATAATCACATTAATTTGTTGGGCTATAACATAACCTAATTCAATATGTCTTATTTTTAGGTAGCCAAACGAAAATTAATGCCACATATCACAAACAGTGGTAAGAAGATTAGAATGGTAATATACATGCATATAGCTGATTATTTTAAAATGTGTTTGTCACCCAATAAATACATTATTATATAAATATGTTTATATATATATTTTAAAATATTTGCAGGACTCTGAGGACTATATAAATAAGATGTTGATCCACAGCAAGATGTTAAAAGATAAAGAACACAAGCGAAAAATGGAAATGGCTGAAGAAGATGAAAGAAGAAGACAAGAAGAACACGCAATAATAATGGAAATAAACAAAGAAAAATTGAAAGCGGCAATATTGGAAAGAGAAATTTTAGAAATAAAAAAAAAAACACTAGAAAGTAATAAATAATTCTTATTTTTATGTTTATCTTTTATTTGCTTAACATAGTACATGTGAATAAATAAAATATATTTCAAAAATTTGCATCAATAAATGCTGCCCGCACAGAATTACCTCTATGAGAGTGGTGGGTACTTAAGATTAAGGATGACGATGATGAGTCTTCAATTACTGGGACTTCATCTTCTACATCTCCATACAGATCTTGCCTGTTTATTGCAATATTGTGTAGTACTGCCAATGTAACTATATATAATTTTATATTTTCCAATTTTGTTGTAGAGAATCCTTTTAGTAAGCACCGAAACCTTTGCTTCCATAACCCAAAGCATCTCTCTACAACATTACGAGTCCTTATGTGTGCCCGGTTATACATTTCTTCCTTTTCTGTACTTGGATTGAGGATTGGTGTAAACAAATAAGGTGTGCAAGCATAACCTGAATCACCCAAGAGTCTACCTTTAAATTGTGATTGCTCAAATCTCTGCTTCAACCTACATTCATTAAATATTCTAGAGTCATGTGTACTGCCTCGCCAGTGGGCCACTATATCCATTATCTCTAAATTAGCATTAGACACAACCTGAAACAAAGAACATAGGTATTGCAATATAAGTAGTATTAAAATATAAGTAACAGGTTGGTGTTCATTTAGATATAGATCATAATAACTTATTATTTACAAGGATGGGCTACTTAGATAGGTAAGTACTATAAAACTGACTTGTACATTAATCGAACTATATCCTTTTCTGTTTATATAATATTGTCCAACATCTCCACCAACTTTTGGTATTCTAATGTGGGTACCATCAATAGCTCCTATCACTTGACGAAACCCAGACAGAGAATAAAATCCAGCAATCACACTACTCTGTTCTGCATCAGACTGTGGCATTTTAATCCATTCAGCCCTTAGTGCTACTATTGCTAAGGCAACTTGTTTGCATACAAGTGATATTGTCGACTGACTCATCCCACATATATCTCCTGCATCATCTTGAATCTGTTGACAAAAAAAAAACTAATGTTAAAATAACTGAAAACAATCAACTTGTCCTGAACTATGTAAATAGGTAAGTAATTGATTTGAAATGAAATTATTAGTGATAGTTTACCTCTCCACGGGCCCATGTTCTTATTGCTGCCAAAACTTTCAGATGAGGTTGTATAAAGCCACCTCTTGCATCACCAGCTAGGTTATTTTTTACCATATCAATAATAAAAACAGCAGTTGATTTAGAAAATCTGTACTTAGATTTAAACTCCGCTTCTTGCAATTCTTCCAGAGGATTCCCTCGAATTTTATAAATTTTTAGACGTCTCGTTAACATCATATGATTTTCAACTTCATTTATTTCATCTATCACCCTTAAATCTTCAATAAAATAGTCTCTCTCCATTTTCTTACATAAATAAAAATACAACACGCGCGACGAACCGAAATAACGAAACAAATCATCTGAAATTCAAATCAAACGTCAAAACCCACAGCTACTCCATGCTTAGTCAGTAGTTAAACCATGTGTCGCCTTGTATTAAATCTTACTCCAGGAGTAGATTCGGATTAGTTTAATCCTTTCTTACTCCAAGTTTATTAATACGGAATTTAGGTACTCCGAATTTAATACACGGAGTATAATTAGTCTAGGTTTAGTCCGTGTTTATTAATAAGACCGACTGTGTTTAAGAATGGACAATTGTACGTGCCTCTACCCGCGAAGAAGCCAAAACGTCATTTTATCGTCAAAAATGGCCATTGGGATGGCCAATTTTGACATTTTGTAAAATGGAAATTATCCTAAAATGGACCTACTGACGCCACCCACTCGGACGATTGAAGCAATTGTCAATAGCAGACTCGGGTCCCTGTTGTTGTGGCAAAAAGTCTATATTCATATTCAATATCCAAGCTCTGCTTACGTGAAGTTTTATCAAAAATGGTTTAGGGAATTAGGCGTAAAAGTGCAAAATGAATATAAAATTTTACTTTATGTAAAAGTTTATTGCAAAACTAATATATTATATAGTTATTGATTATTTAGTTTACAGATATAACTCGCAAAATTTTGAAAAATACCAAAGAAAGCTTAGTCTAGCTATGTTATTAATATTTTTTGGCATTCCTAACACTATGGGATACTGTGTTACCCAGTAACATGTGTTGTGTGTCAGACAGACAGTCGCTCTGTAACATACGGTGTTCAGCTGGCGGGGAGACTGAAGCCTGGAAGCAACATAGTGCGGGAAAAGGCTAGCATAATAGTTGATCTTTCCTAATGACTGTATATCACAAATCATAATTAAGACTAATATATGGACTATTAAACAACATTACCGTCTGTCTGTTTGTACAGAGACGTTATTAAGAAATGTCACATCAATCGCTTAGTTAATAAGGCTACTAATAATAATTTAGATCGGTTTAGTTTTGTCTGTTTGTTTGTCTACAGATATTTTTAAGTAAACCAACTTTTAAGGGACTGTATTTTGTTCATTATTCCTGAGTATATATTTTTTTCCTTGCCTTTCTGTCCTACTGCAGGGCAAAGGCCTCTACCCTCCTTCCAACTCTCTCTGGTTAGGGCCGTGGTCATCCACTCCTTATCAAAGGACTCCAGTTCGTCCCGACATCTCCGTCTGGCCTACCGCGATGTCTTTTACCATGAGTATATTAATATAGCTAAAAACTAATATATTAATTTTGATAAAACTTACACATATCCATAATTCTAAGTAGGTATGTTAAAGCATTCAAATTATAAAGATGATCTCCAACTATCTGCAAGTAAAAGTTGCATTGAAATCGGACGAGTAGTTCCAGAGATTAATTTATTAGTGCGTTCAAACAAACAGATTTAGTTTTTTTTTTTTATTATTCATCAAATTATACTATAGGATACCTATTATTTGTTAAAATTACTCTTTTTTTAAGTTACTTGGGTAATTTATTAGTTTCGTTAAGCCATACATTTTTGGATTTTCAAACTTCTTGTCAATAAATATATTTAATAACGACCAAACCCGAGTGCTGTGCCTTGTATGTATATCCTTGCCAAAAGCCATTTATTACAAGTTGGCATAGTTTCAATACTATTGGTATTTTCTAGTTCTAAATAACTACGGCTCTATATGTAGGTTAGAAAAGATATTTATCTATACTAATATAATCTTCAAAGACAATAATATGTTTGCTTACACATGAATGTAAAAAACATACAAACATCCGAATTGAGAACCTCATCTTTTTTTTTAAAGTCGGTTAAAAAGAACCGAATTCAATTAAATGTGTATAGGTTCACCTCTGAGGTGTAAGTTATTAAAATAACATATCATCACGCCTGTATCCCCGAAGGGTTAGGCAGAGGTGTACTGTACACCCACAGTTCGCCGATATGTTTAGGTCCCATGTAATAGGGGGCGAGCCTATTGCCACTAACCGGGCACAAATCCAAACTCCGACCTGCTACTGAGAATTTCATAGAAAAACCCAATAACACCTTGGTCGACTCGGGAATCGAACCCAAGACCTCTAGCGTAGCAATCGCGCTTAGCACCACTAGGCCCACGAGGCAGTCTAGGTTATTAATGGAAAAAAAATTTTTGAAATCGATTCTTAGTTTCTAGAGATATCGCGTTACAAACAACATACAATCGTATTGAGACCCTCCTTTTGAAGTTATTTAAATTTTTTTATAATAATATGTTTTCTTAATCATTTGGTTTGTTTGAATAATATGTAGTTTAAATACATATCTTTAGAATTCCCATATTTGCTTATTATTGCTATACCTTCCTTAGAAGTGGTTTCATATTTTACGCGTTTACGCGGATATAAGACATTGGAATAAAACTACTTTTACGGATTTTATCGTTTATATTTACATTTTAGGTCCCCACGTTTCGACCCCTTTGTAGGTATCATGGTCACCGGCAGACAAACGGCGATTAAATCCGTATAATCCGTTTTGTTTCAACATATAAATTTCATCAAAATCGATCTAGTTGTTTATTATTCTTTTACTTGAAGTTTATTATTAGTAGTTTTATTAATTAGATTTTTATTATAATATTCTAATAGCTTTATTCTTAAAACACTTTACTAGTAAAGAGCCTAAATACGAGTAAAACCACAGGGCAAAGCTTATAAGGGTTGAATCAACCCCAAATATCCCCTTAGGGCGGGAAAACACTTCACATTAATAGGCTTCTACAGACCATAAATTAAACATCTTTTGTGGTTTAAATATTAAATCAAATTCATTGGGGTAAATGTCAAAATCAAAGGTTTTCAAGTTTTGATATAAATTTACTAAGTTAACGATCTGTCAAAAAAGGGAGGTATGTATTTGATATGGGATAGTCTTATTTACCCGATTGTGACCATAAAAGGGAGGGTAATGATTTTGGCTGTCTGTGTGTTTGTATGTTTCTCTGTAGCGACTAAATTACTGAACTGATTTTAATTAATGGTTTAATAGGGATGTTGACTAATTTTTATTTTTAGTCCAAAAAATACGTGTCTAACATATTTTTAGATAAAAAAAATATATTAGACACATATTTTTTGTTTTGTCCCGTAGACAAAGAATGACGAAGATACAGCGATTTCAATTCTTGCGTGACGTCACGTTTTAGCATAAATTGTACTCAGCCGTGACGTCACAAACCCCCACTACTGAACTTCAAAGCGTTTTATCTTCGTATTATTTATTGATTTGATAAAAGAAAAAATAAGTGTCTGTTATATTTTGATTATCTAGACGGACTAAATAAATTTTGACTTTTCATACCTAGTCTAAAATGATTATGTTATTTCTACATAAACAAAATTCAAATATAGGCCAGTTTAAATAAAGGTAATTTAAAGTCGTTAGTTACTGAAACTTTACCTTATATTATATACAGGTTGAAAATAAGATGTTTAATTAAATAATTGAATAATAAAATTTTAAATGAACTCATTTTGAGCTGATATACACAAATAAAGATTGATTGATTGATTGATTGAAATGTTGTAAACTGACTCTATCTATACCAGGAGTACTCTTCCCCTCTTTTATATAGATATACTCCTTCGGCAACACCTTGTATAATATTATGCATTTATTTAGAAATATATAAGTATGTTTGTCAGTTGTCTGGTTGCTATAAAGGCTCTGCCTAGTTTGGGATCAGATTACTCTGTGTGATTTGACATATAAATTAAATCTAACTAAACAGGATTTGACTGGCCTGTTGGTCTAGTGGTTAGTGACCCTGACTGCTATACCGGAGGTCGTGGTCCTTCCCACCCAGGACACATGTTTGTGTGACATTTGTTATGTCTGGGTGTAATTTATCTATAATATGTATGTACTTAGAAATATATAAGTATGTATATCAGTTGTCTGGTTACCATAACACAAGCCCTGCTTAGCTTGGGATCAGACAACCGTGTGTGAGATGTCCCGGAATATTATTATAATATTATTTGAACTTAAAGGCTTGTGAATAAAAATGAAGTGGCACGTTCCCCGCCATTGACAAGGATGACGATGAGTTCTTTGACGCCGTTTAGTTTTTATTTATGTAAGTTTTAATTTTAGTATAGTTAGAGTTTGTTCTTATAGTATTTAAGACACTGGGCCAAAATATATTATTGTATGATATCTGTAGAACCTTAATATTCAGAACACATAAAGATCTTTTTAGGTATAAACGTTAAGATATGAATGTAAGGGCTGTTAGAAGTAAAGTTTTTAATTAAATATTTAAATTCATGCTACAACCCCGAGATAAGACGGCCCCTAATGTTATACTGCGACGAAGTCGTCTTGATACATTAAGATTTTTAAAATGTGAGAAATCTTGAACGTAATGTACTTAGGTAGGTTCTTAGTAAATAAATAAATGATTATAAATGCGGACAACATCACATACATTGCTCTGAACTCAAAGTAAGTAGCTCAAGCATTTGTGTTATGGAATTCAGAAACAACGAAGGTACCACAAACACCCAGACCCGAGACAATGTAGAAAAGTGACTTTCTATATTGACCCGTCCTTGGATCGAACCCCTCAGAGCTAGCGACACCTTGACAACCGGTGTGTACTTATAATTATTTTCTAAATATGTAAACAAATCAAATTAACGACTTCTTGGAACGCATGACATTCTTAAAGAATCTAGAATAAAAAAAATCCATGTTCAAAATCATTCCCTTCTCTAGCAAAACAACATTTCAAAGGTTTCACCCGCATAATGCCCCCGGAACCGTTTTTTCTTTTGCATGTATATTTTCGCCTGTGTGTTGTATAAAAATAAATAAAAGCATCAAGTATCAAGACGTACCCATCGTAGTCGCCGACAAATTCATGACAACTTGTTCAGCGAGGCGTCGTGACGTCACGAGCCAATGGAGCCTACAATTCGCGAGTCACGCTAATACAAGGGTGACGAAATCATTGAAAACATTTAGGGTCCAAATTACATGTTTCATGGTTAATAAGTTTACAATTTTCCGAATATGTCTGATAACTTTCAAAACGATGAATTAGCTCGATGTGGTTAAGAAGAATCTAGATCATGTCAGCTTTAAAAAAAACCATCTATCGGTCCATTTGTTGAGGAGCTATGTTGCCACTAACAGACACGCGGATTTATCTATATATATGTCACGGTAAGAGTGATTAATTGAAGATTATTAATAATTATCTAGTATTATTAATAATTACCGAAAGTCGAGGTAAAAGTGATAAATTAATCACATTTGTCGGTTTTTATTAATAATTTAACCCTAGTAGTGATAAATGTAATAAGTGGCCAAGGGTTGCGGGGCTGTTTATTTAGTATGCTTGGTTAGGTTCGACTTTGTGACGGAGATCAATAGGTTAGGTTAGGTTAGATATTGTGACCTTGCAACAGAGCGAGCGAAGCGAGCGACGACGTATGTACCCATCACATATATTTTTATAAATTAAAGAAACATTAACCAAGTTTATATGTATAAGTCAGTGTATAATATATGTCAGGGTAAGAGTGAATAATATAAATAAATACCTGCTGGTCAAAAAACATTGGGTTTTTAATTATTTTATCACTTTTACCAATATGTGTCGAGAATTATTAATAATTACTACTAAAAGTAATAAATTTCGATTGTTTATTAACATTTACCAAAACATGTGATTATTATTAATAATTTTGTAAAATAATTAATAATTTTCAATTAATCACATTTACCGTAACATATATATAATTCTTCTGTGAGTGTGTATGTCACTGAACTTCTCTCAAACGACTGGACCGATTTTGATAAAATTTTTTGTGTGTGTTCAAGGGGATCTGGGAATGGTTTAGATTCACAATTTTGTCCGCTGGACAATGTTTTTTTAATTATTTTTTAATTTATTAGTAGTTGTTGATTTTGGAATGTTTTACATTGGATCCGACAGACGGCGCTACCATCGCGGTGTCAAATTTTAATTTTAGTCTGTCCCGACCTCCCGAAAGTTAGCGCTGCGATCAAATTAAAAAAAAGTTTTGTTATCATTGTGTTATTGTAGACCATGTGCTGGATCAAATATGGTTAAGACAGGACAACGTCTGTCGGGCCTAGTTGGCCCGACAGACGTTGTCCTGTCTTAACCAAGAATAAGACTCACAACAAGACACAATAAGACTCAAAGATAAAAGTCCTCAAAAAATAATAACTTCAACAGCTGTTCAACTCTTTTAATATTTTTTTGGACAACGCCTAACGTTTAAATTGTATACAAAAAGGTCATTTTTATCTTTCATTTTCGGATATTAGTTTCTAAACATAACATAACATATCATCACGCCTGTATTCCCCGAAGTGTTAGGCAGAAGTGTACCAATGTACACCCACAGTTCGCCGATATGTTTAGGTCCCATGTAATAGGGGGCGAGCCTATTGCCACTAACCGGCCACAAATCCAAACTCCGACCTGCTACTGAGAATTTCATAGAAAAACCCAATAACATCTTATTCGACTTGGGATTCGAACCCAAGACCTCTAGCGTAGCAGTCGCGCTTAGCACCACTAGGCCAACGAGGCAGTTTGATTCCCTTCCGTAATTAGTTCTCCATCCCTCGGGAAGAGTTTCAATTAACCAAGCCCTGCTGTTATTTTTAATTAAGATTTTCCTAATTAACATTCACAATTGGAGGAACGTGATTTGGTGATCAAAGTTTGTGTTTTTGGCTGTTTAGTATTTTAAATGGTTTCATTAAGGAAGAAATGTCTTGTAATCTGAAGAAAATCTAGTTTTTTCGTCTACTTATAGGTGGCAAGTGATTTGAGCTAAACATTTTTTAAGTTAAGCTGTTTGGAAACCGTTAGGTTAATTTTTATAAGAGTATACTGTGTTTCCCAGTAACATATGTTGTGGAGGTCAGACAGGCAGTCGCTCTGTAACATACTGTGTTCAGCTGAATCCGGTGAGACTGGAAGCCAAACCCAACATAGTTGGGAAAAAAGTCTCGGGAGGTGATGATACAGGGTGTCACCGAAAGGGTATATCTATCCAAAAGGAGTGTAGAGTACTCCTGGTATAGAGCCATTAACATAGTTTGAAAATGGTTGGTTTTTTTACGACCTCTGTGGTCGAGTGGCGTACGCACCGGTTTTCAAGGTGTCGCTAGCTCTGAGGTCCCGGATTCGATCCTTGGACGGGTCAATGTTACTCACTTTTCTACATTGTCTCGGGTCTGGGTGTTTGTGGTATCGTTGTATCTGAATTCCATAACACGAGTGCTTTAGCTACTTTGGGTTCAGAGCAATGTATGTGATGTTGTCCGCATTTTTTGAGTTATTTAACAATATTTCTATCTCTCCCTTTGTAGGGTGATCTGGAGTTATCCAGTTGAATGAGATCGTTCGCGGCCTCTCTGCAGGAGCGTGTGTTTATACTAGCTAATTGGAACGGCACGTCGCCTGCGGCACTAGTGATGTGCTTAGTTCGTGGGGAGGGAAATATATCGATGTTTTTGTGTTTTAGGAATCATCGGAAGAGTGTACACGTATAGCTAAGAACAATATTACTCTAGACATCATTGTTAGGTTAGTTTATATCGTACAATTAAAATTGTATTTTAATAATATTGTTATTTTCTTTGTTGCAATGAATGGGTTTTAAGCTTCACAGTGCGTTAAGTTGTTTCGTGTAACCACAAGCAGTGGACTCACAAACTTACATACATTTAAAATACTGATAAGAATTAAATACATGTATACAGTTACATCTATTACCTACATTTTACTAATTCCAAAAATAATACTTATTCAAAAACTTGTCCGTAATCAAATTTCATGTTAGCTAATATAAATATATTAGATGACATTTAACCAAAAAACTAATAACTAAACGAAGCACGTAATATTACTTTTCATAGATAAATGATTAATTTGTATCTAACTCTATATCGATAAATATTTTTACTAAATATTATAATTCTAAATTTTATCGATAAAAGCCCCTCACCTATTCCTAACCCAGCCATCCCTATTCGTTTCTTGTTTAAATATTAATCGGAGCGACAAAAGGGTCGTTTGTGGGGACCCACCTTTATACCGACTACCCGGGGTAGGCAGCAGGCAGTAGGCAGGTAGTTAGGTAGACACCTGAGGCAAAGGGGTAGAACAAACATATCCTCTTTTATTTCTGTCCGGTTGTCATTGCGGTGGGGTAGGAATGAAAGGACATTGCTCTGCGTTCCTTCAGTGTTGGCCCTGGAGCCAAGAGCATCGGAAAATTATGTATTGTATTCTCTATCATTAGTAAACTCCTATGCGATCTTATTTTTATAGCGGACTAGCTGTAGAATAGACATATTTTAAAAAAATAATCAGATTTTGAGGTTATAATTTAACCGTAACAACGAATATTACTCTGACAATGAGTAATGACGTAACTATGCCACGTCACAACTAGGGATGCAAATGCGACACCATTAATCGATATTTTCTAAGATTTACTATGGTCATGCGTTACAAACTGTCTTACATCAACTTACTTTTTTTAGTATTTTTTACTTTACTTAGTATCACGTGTGTCTTTAATTTACTTATAATAAATAATATAATAGTATAATAAATAAATAAACACTCTTCTATACTTGTAATAGTACATAATAGCATTTGCACATTATATTTTTTTTAACATTAATTTTATTGTATGTGTATTTAGTAAAAATGTTTTTTTTTTATTTAATGAAGCTCAAAAGGAGATTACTTTTGTATTAATTGTTGTAAATAATCATTTAGTTAGATATTAGACCACACACTTTTCTAAACGATCTTAAGAAAACCCTGAATAATGATTATATAGAAATAAATAGGTTTTGTTCACTGCATAATATTATTTTAACTACCTATTTAAAATCTAGTATGACCGCATTCATAAAGTATTCTTATTAGGTTTTTAAAAATACACTTATTGAAAAAAAACACAATCGATCGATTAAAAATTCAATCGATCGATTATAATTGATTGGTCATCCTTAATTCACTATCGACACGACATGACATTAGGCGACTACTAATGTTATAATCGCGTAAAACACTATTAAATGTACATTTTGGCAAACAGCTAGTCCGTGTCAAACAAGTATTTGCAACTTATTTAATAAAATAGACCATTAATTATCGTGTATTCAGATACTCTTTATTGCACAGGGCCAATTTGGACATTGTCCTTTGTAAATTGTGAAATATTTGGACTCGTACCAAATATTTCAGTCTTACTATGGGATACTGTGTTTGGAACTGGGATGTTGCGGAGAGGCTCGTGGCTAAGTGCAAGTACGGTTTGACCGATAATACAGGTTAAGTCGCGCTCGCCGCGATTGGTACTCGCCGGTATTGTAAGCAGACAACTCATAAACATACTTATATTTTTCTAAATACATGCAATTTTCTTTTCACATTTTCTAAATAACTATGTAAACAAGAAAGTCTAGTTAGTTGTACCTTTTATAAATCAAGAACGTTTGGACAGTCCTCCATGAATTTTGATTTGTTGCGCTACGGATAGATGAATGACTAAAAATATGGAAAACATAAAAAAAAAAAAACGTATGTAAAAGGGGACTACTCACGTGAGTGAAACCGCAAGCTTATAACCGGATATTTGAACTTTAGTTAACATTAACTAGCTTACAATGTAGTTAAGTTAGTTTTCAAGTAGAGAGGGTATAACTTAATAGCTTGCATTAGCAAAATCCTTGTCCACATTACCTGTACTCTACACTAAACTATCCTACTCTGTCTATCTGTTACGCTATATAACTAAACCGGGGCCCGAGTCTGCTATTGACAATTAATATAATAATATTCCTAGACAATTCACACACGGTAATCTGATCCCAAGCTAAGCTCTAAGAAAGCTTGTGTTATGGTAACCAGACTACTGATAAACATACTTATATATTTCTAAATACATACATATTATAGATAAATTACACCCAGACCAGAACAAATGATCGTGCTCATCACACAAACATTTGTCCTGAGTGGGAATCGAACCCACGACCTCCGGTACAGCAGTCAGGGTCACTAACCACTAGACCAACAGGCCCGTCGAATTGTTTGAATCGTCTGAGTGGGTGGCGTTAGTAGGTCCATTTTAGGATAATTACGTAGGTAAAACGTCATTTTAACGTCAAAATTGGCCATTGGGACGGCCAATTTTGATGTCCTGACATGTTGTAGAATGCTAATTATCCTAAAATGGACCTACTAACGCCACCCACTCAGACGATTCAAACAATTGTCAATAGCAGACTCAGGCCCCTGGTATACCGATTTTGGTCAAACTCGGTAGGATTTCAGTTTGATCCCAAAATAGGACTAAGACTATTTACTTTTTACAGCAATAACTGTTTTTTTTGTCAGGAGAAGCTGCGGGTAAAGGCTTGGATGTAATAAATTGCGCTATAGAATTTTGCTATACTAAAAATAGAATTAATTTGATTTATCAAGTCAATGAAAAAAAAACATACAGATAAATCTTGCAATGCTTGCTAATTTTAAATATCCAATTAAAATGTCATTTTTCATAGACATGTATGTTTGGTTACAATACTATATAATGGTACTTTCGAGCTGGTCTGATTATGGAGCCAGAAGGTGGCTCTAACTCTGTAACGAAACGACGCAATCCCATCGTGTTTGGGCGCGTTTGATTTGTCTTCACTAGTACTTTTAAGTAGACTTATTTAAATTGTGTTTAAAAATAAATAAAAGTGAGTGGTTTAGTAGCTAAAGATTCTATTTTAAAAATCAAAGTGGGTTTAAATCCAGCCATCAGAAAATTAGCCTTAATACAATATTTAAACAAATTTCTTTCTTACCCGACTACGTCAAAGGAGGGTTATGTTTTTTCTTATTCTCTTTCATGTCTTATATTCAAAGTCGAAAAGTAAGATTAATGAATATAAAATGAGTTTCACAAATTAAATTCAAACAATGGTAGGTTGTTTTGGAAACATACGGGAAACAAAAGCAACCGGGCACGCGTCAAAAATCCATTAAAATTCTTGGGCCAATTGATGTTATTTAATTTTAAACAAATATCAACTTTTAAAATGTTAGTAAAAAGCATTTTAGATTGGCTAGTAATGTTGAGAAAGATTTTAAAGTATCAAGATGTAGCTCAAACTGCACTTTATGTGTCAGTGTTTAAGTCGTTTTTCCTATAACTTGTGTTTGTTCATTTGTTTGGCTTATAAATTGCGAACGCAGTATACGTCTGCAGTTTTTGTCAGTCTGTTACACTTCTACTACTAAATTGCTGAGCTAATTTTTAAGAATTCCAAGAAACTGCATGGGCACTCACGAGGGCTAAGCCATAGGAAAAAGCTAGTAAGTTAAAAATATATCTCAATATACTTTACAGTTCAACTTAATTATACTTACATATCTACGTATCGTAGTTGACGGGTCTGTTGGTCTAGTGGTTAGTGACCCTGACTGCTGTACCGGAGGTCGTGGGTTGGATACTCACTCAGGACAAATTTTTGTGTGATAAGCACAATCATTTGTTCTGTGTCTGGTTGTAATTTACCTATAATATGTATGTATTTAGAAATATATAAGTATGTTTATCAGTTGTTTGGTTACCATAACACAAGCTCTGCTTAGCTTGGAGTCAGATAACCGTGTATGAGATGTCAAAAAAAATATCTAATAAATACACTTATACACTTACAAACGTCTCCGCTCAAAATTTTGTTCTGTATGTTTTTAATTTAAAATTTCTGGGGAGAAGTTTAAAAAGAATTTGTTAGAAGATCCCTTTTTGTTATGTATATTATATTAGTTTGAGTTGCAAGGGTTAGGTTGAAGATTTCAACCCTTATACTCCAGCCACTGAGGGAATGCGTTCCTGACATGTCGCTCTACAGGAAGATATAAATTTAATGTGGTGTTGAAATTAAACTACTTTTTAAGAAGTTTTTTTAAGAGGTTTAATTTTAGATTTTAGGTCCCGAAGTTACATATTGCGTAGGTCGGAACTCAAATAATTAGTTTAAATATGAAGATAGAACGAGCAACATCCACTGTCAAGACGAACGCCATCTCAGTCTGCCCGTGACCATGATACCTGCAAAGGTGTCGAAACGTCGGGACTTAAAATCCAAATATAAACCGCGAAAGAGTTCGTAAAAAGTAGTTTTATTTAAATGTCTAACATTCGCGTAAACCTAAGAAACCAATATTTAATGTGGTGTTTTCTAAACGTAAATAACTATCCTTTATGTGCTGTATTAACGAATAATATCATTCAAAACTACTTATATAATTATGCCAGGTTGTAATGAATAATATGACACGGTGTTTTATTTCCCCATACAAATCAAGACCAAGTGAAATGTGTCAGAATCGCGTCCTCTCAGCGGCCGGACTATAGGTGATAGGAAAGGGCAACTATGTTGGTACTTTGTAGTACCAACTAATTTACCTCCATAGGTAATAACTTAGCTTGAAAAAACTTCCAGCAAGTTATGAGTTGTATTTGTTTGATTAAGTTAAAGTAGTAAAAAATAATATTGATATCTAATGTGCGTGTTCTTAGCCATGCATGATTCTTTAAATATTTGACTTAAGTTACATTATTTTTTGGCTAACTCTTTATTTATGTTATAATAATTTCAAATTCAATTTAGTTATTTACTACTATTACTATGTTAATAGATGTCTTCGAATATAAAACCAATGTAATATGGAAGATTCGAATTGACATATTCAAACTCATCTTGAATGTATATCTAATACATTCAAGATAATCTCAAAAACAGAACCCTTCCTTGCCAATCGGGTAAATTGAAGTCCGAAACTCTAATTACAAGTTGTCACCATATTATCAGTTGATTACAATCTATCTACAATCATGTGACATTACACATACCATGTCTTCCTAAACATACAGGGTGTTACCGATAGGCTATATCTATCCGAATGGGGTGAACAGTACTACACTGGTATTTTATTTTATTTTATTTGATAGGGATAACAAACAGCAGTATATTACAAAGTAGCCATACAATATTAAACTTGCAATAAAAGTAAAAAATACACTACTCAAGACGTTATCCGCAGATTACCATACAAAATAGCTAGCTGTTAGCAAACCGAGTTAAAAAAGCACATATTTGGTATAGAGTCAGTTTAGTATTGGTAGCATTTTTACTCAAATAACTTGTATATCAATTATTAAATTAACTCATTTTGAGCTGAAATTTTGTGAACTGACTCTATACCAGGAGTACTCTTCACCCCTTTTGGATAGATATACCCTTTCGGTAACACTCTGTATATCCTACAGGAAACCATATTGTTTTTCTAACACACTGTAATCCTTAGCGATTACAATCTCATAATCATCTCTCTGCCCTGTTCCCAATTATCTGTGGTCGGCGTAGCGTGTTCAGCTTCCATTCATCTCTACTCCTTATCTTAGCATTCACAGTTTTGTGACAAACATGTAAAATGTTTTCCTAAACATCATCTCCCGAGCCTTTTCCCAACTATGCAGTGTTCGGCTGCCAGTCTCACCGCCAGCTGAACACCGTATGTTACAGAGCGACTGTCTATCTGACACACAACACATGTTACTGGGTAACACAGTATCACATAGTAACACTGCTTGTCAGAATGGACTTAAAGACTGTCAAAGATACATGTATGACAGTCTGGATCTATTGTTTTCCTTAACTTTTCGAAACACGGAGGGATCTCGGTATGTTCATTGTCACCCATCCACGGACCAACCGCGGCGAGTGCGGCTTAACCTGTATTATCGGTCAAACCAGCTTACGCAGTCACGAGCCCCTGTATATCTAAAATGTCTATCCAAATATATAATCAATATATCAGGCGGCCATCTGTGTTTCAACGAGGAAAGAATGTGAGGGGGGCGCGTCAATTAACGCAGTCTGCGTTGCGTCAGGGAAAAGATTGTCAGGGGTTTGGCACTGCATATTATTGGGCATTTTAATGTTATTTTCAACTATTGGTTTCTTAGGTTTAGGGAATTTTAGATATTTTAATAAAACTACTTTTTGACTATGCTGTAATTGCATGAATATGTGTGTGAAATAAATAGTCAATTTTAATTTATTTAATAATTAACAATATGTACAGAATGCCTTAAAATATTTACAATACTATAAAAACTAAGCCTACACATTAAAAAAGAAAAAATATATACTAAATAAAACTAAAATAAGGCGTCAAAAAATTCACCCACGTCGCTGTCGACTGGGAGTGTGCCCAAAAGGCTGGCAGCATTGCCACGTTGTATGGCAATGCTTATGCACTGACCTAGGTAGAAGCCAGCCTTTGGGTCACACGAAGTTAGTTAGTTATATAGAATTGTATAATACTAGCTGTGTCCCGCGGTTTCTCCCATGTGAATGTCAATTCATATACTATCTTCATAAATTATAGCCTATGTGTTATTCCGATGTATAAGCTACATTATTGTAAAGTTTCATTAAAATCCATTCAGTAGTTTTTGCGTGAAAGAGTAACAAACATCCACACATCAAAACAAACTTTTGCATTTATAATATTAGTAAGAATTAGTTATTTGTACAAAGATGTTACAATTATGGATGCTTCACATATTCTGGCTCATCCGGTGAAAAAATATTCCAATTGTTAGAATTTGGTTTAAAAAAATATTTTCTAAAAAAAGACAACATGGCCACTTACACGAGAACATCACAAAGAAAAATTCTGTTCGTCGTCACACTAACAAAACACACACACACACAATTATTATCAAACAATATTTTAACACTTAATTAACGATAATATACTAAGCAAGTTTCTTTTTGAAAACATTAAATGAGTTAACACTTTAATTCTTGAGGGTATTTTGTAAAAAAGGTCAATGAGCACTTTAGTATGTAAACTATACCCACGCTGTATAGAAACAAAATACGGTGATATGGATTAATGTCTCTAGTTTACGATAGTATGGGTTGCATTGACTCTGGCTGGAGGCCTTAAGGTCCTCGCCAAAAGTCCGGTGAAGCAGTCAAAGCCTGCGCTCAGGCTAACTGCAAAGATCTGTACCAAAAAAAAAAAAGGGTTGCATTGACGACCTCCGTGGTCGAGTGGCGTACGCACCGGTTTCAAGGTGTCGCTAGCTCTGAGGTCCCGGGTTCGATCACCGGACGGGTCAATGTAGAAAACAACTTTTCTACATTGCCTCGGGTCTGGGTGTTTGTGGTACCTTCGTTGTTTCTGAATTCCATAACACGCGTGCTTTAGCTACTTACTTTGGGTTCAGAGCAATGTATGTGATGTTGTCCGCATTATTTATTTATTCATATTCATTACTGTGGGTGTAGACTAATAAGATTAGACCAAAAGTATTTGTTATCACAATTTTCGGTTATTAATTAAAAACAAACCTTCAATAAATAATGATTTCCTTTGCAGATAAAATATCTCCTATTCCTATTAAATATATAATATATCAATTAAGACCAGATCTGACCGTTAATTGATGTCGACAGTAAAAGCGGGTACAGTCGCGAGCAAAAATATGTTCACACTAAGATATTTTTATAGTTGTCGTGGTGGCCTATCGGTTCAATGAACGGATTTGTATGCACAAGGTTGCAGGTTCGTACAAGTACCAATGTAGCTTTTTCGAAGTTTTATGCACTTTCTTATTTATCTAAGACTCTTCTGACAAACGGTGAAGGAAAACATCGTGAGGAAACCTGGATTCCAAAATTGGGATCTGAAACCGCCCGCAGAGTAAGCGTGGTGATCAATGCTCGTGCCTTCTCTATATGGGAAGAGGCCTGTGCCCAGCAGTGGGACGTTTATAGGCTGGATTATTATTTTTTACTATTATTATTTATTTATTTATGGAATGAATTGGGGGAGGAATTTTGTCTAGCAGAGGGACAGCATATTTTAAGGCAAAAAAATCGGTCTCTTCTTTAATTCTTGAGTATTGTAAAACAATAGTCAGGAAGAGGTTTAAAACAGAGCCTTAATCGAAGGTCCAGTGAAGCAGTCAAAGCCTTAGGCTAACTGCATAGATCACCTTAAACAAACCGGCCAAGTGCGAGTCTTATTCGCGCACGAAGGGTTCCTTACTATGAAGTATTTTTTGTTATAGCGTCAACAGAAATAATAACATGTGAAAATATAAACTGCCTAGCACTTCTTGATATACAGTCTGGTGATAGACGGACAGACACCGAAGTCTTAGTTATAGTGTTCCGTTTTTACCCTTGTACGGAGCCTTACCTAACATATTCTTTTTTATTTATTTATTTATATGGATCACCAACAAAGAATACATCTTACATGCTATACAAGAAAAAAAAGAGGTTACAGTGTTCTTGTGCTTCCTTAATTATAGGTGATCACATCATGCATAATAAGCCTTGTGAGCTTAAAAAAAAAACGTGGTAACACATACAAAAAATGAAAATTAAATAAAATAAAAATTAAGGCAAAAATAAAATATCGAAATTAAAAATTAAAAATATGCTGTTGACGTAGTACGTATATAAGTAACGATCCCTACTGTCTTATACATTCTAGGCACTAAAAAGAAATTTTTTTGAACTATCAGAATGCAAAAATATTACCTCATTTATTTCGGTTTGTATCATAATATATCTTAACAAAAAAAAATAGCTTTCGTTTCAAAATTAGTTAGGTGTGTGCATATTTTTGCTCGTGACTGTACAAAGGGGGTACAAAGGTGGAACAAAGGGGGTACAAAGGGGGTAAAAAATGCCGATACGCCGTCAGCTATTCTGACCAATCGCCCTACGTGCTGTGGTCTTGATGTCTTTTTTGTATGCTTTTGTTTGACTTGTATTTTTAACCGACGTTCAAAAAGGAGGAGGTTCTCAATTGTTCTGTATTTTTCTTACGCGCATGATATATAGCAAAAAAAAGCTTAGCTTATTGTAGTCTCTATTCTCTTTTGTAAAAAATTAGGACAAAAGCAATAAAAACGAAAGTGTTTCGATTTTTTTGATGAGAAAGAAGTGTATATTAAGGTTTAAAATGAAATCAAACTTTTTTTATAAGCTTTTTAATAAACCGTAAAGAACCGATAAAACAAACTTATTAATTGGTACTTTACTAACATCAAGTTTGAAATATTAAAATTGCAACATATAATTCTAGCAAAAAAAAAACTATATAATAATAATAAATGCTTACAACTTCACATACATTGCTCTGAACCTAAAGTAAGTAGCTAAAGCACGCGTGTTATGGAATTCAGAGACAACGAAGGTACCACAAACACCCAGACCCGAGACAATGTAGAAAAGTGATTTCTACATTGCCCCGTCCGGGGATCGAACCCGGGACCTCAGAGCTAGCGACACCTTGAAACCGGTGCGTACACTACTCGACCACGGAGGTCGTCAAAAACGGACTTCAAAATAAGTCTAAATATTTATTTCTTATGGATTTCACCAATGATATTCTAATAAACAGATATGATAAAAGCGTGCAATCGTGAAGACTCGAAAACGTCCTAACTGGGACGTATTGCCATTAACAACAACACTATTTGTCTCTTTTTTTCTTATGGGTTTTATCGCGCTATCTCTTTCGCTAGCTGCCGCGCTGCGCGGAACACTTTTTTCGATTGTTTTGTATGTGTATAACATATCTGTTTATTAAAATATCATTGGGCTAAACAAAATTTTAAAAAATACAGTCGAATTAACTACATCCCTTTTTTAAAGTCGGTTAATAAAAAAAAATACATTAAAACACAGACATAACCCCGAAAATCTCAACAGTGCCAGACTTAATTAAATTTGTGATCAAGTGTTGAATATGTCCCATTAGGGGTACGTTGGACCCCGTCATAAATTGCTCGCATGCCGCGCGGGGTTAACTGTAACCCTTCAATGAGGAATTTCATGGCTTGAATTTTTCATTTGAATTTTTGAGGATTTTCAAATTTGAGATTTGGAGTGTATGGTGAAATTATGTAGAGATGTATGTATGTGTATAAGTTTCGATGATTGATTGATGATTATTTATTTTGTAGTGTATTTCACTGACTGATAGATCTTTATTTTTGTAAATTAAATTTTACTCTTCTCACGTAAATCTATAGGAACTTCCAACTAATGTTATAAATGTAACTGTTCAGTCTTCCTATCTGTTACAATTTTACGGCGATGAAACTGCACCGACTTTGATACTTGCTATGGGTATATGCTTGGCAGGACATAATACTGAAAAGGACACAGGTTAATTCCATATCTCAAACATACATGAAAATTGAATAAAACTACTTTTTTCGGATTTTTTCGCGGTTTTAATTTTAGATTTAGGTCCCGACGTTTCGACACCTTTGCAGACACAGTGAGCTCATATTGCGTAGGACGGAACTCGAAAATAAATTAAAACATGAAGTTAGAACGAGCAACGTCTTCTGTCAAGACGAACGCCATCTCAGTCTGCCCGTGACCATGATATCTGCAAAGGTGTCGAAACGTCGGGACCTAAATCTAAAATTAAAACCACGAAAAAATCCGAAAAAAAGTAGTTTTATTCAATATCTAACATTCGCGTAAACCTAAAAAACCAATATACATAGATATTTTATACAAAATAACGATTTAAATATAAAACAAAACTTGCATATTGAAACTTCCTTCCCTACATCAAAATACTTAAAAAAATTACAAAACCTCAATTCTAAAACTTCTTTAAAAACACAAAACAAAAAACATAACCTTACCTATTCTAAGCAGCAACTCAAAAATTCAAACAGTAATCTCCCAAAACGAACTAAACCTCAAAATCGTATACCCACAAGGAACCCTGAAGCAACCTAACCAGATATTGGTTCCGCACCATCATATATCAATTTTGAATATTCCATTTCGACTTACACATGTCGCCTGCAATCTAATATCTTTTTTCTCCCTATTTCGTCCCCTGTATTTCATTCCCCGACAATCTCAATTTCCTGTATTATAAAAGAGACTGTTAAGTATTGAAATTGTATTAATATTATATAATAAGTTTATTTATAATACAAATATTTTGATATTTTAGTTTTTACTATATTTATCCCACGATGTTTTCCTTCACCGTTTGTCAGAAGTGTCTTAGAATAATTAAGAAAGTACATAGAACTTTGAAAAGTTACATTGGTACTTGCCCGGGTTCGAACTTGCAATCTGGTGCATACAAATTCGTTGATTGAACGGCTAGGCCACTACGACATTCCAAAATTTGGGATCTGAAATCGCCAATAGTAGTGGGCAAGCGTGGTGATCAATGCTCGCGCCTTCTCTATATGGGAAGAGGCCTGTGCCCAGTGGGACGTTTATAGGCTGGATTATTATATAATTTATTATATTTAACTATGACGTATCTTCTATCATAAGTATCTAAAAATGGATTGATGTTCGTTAATCTCGCTAAAACTCGAGAACGGCTGGACCTTGGTATTGAATTATTTGTGGAAACCCAGAGAAGGTTTAAAGGGTGAATAAATCAGAAAATGATCGGAAGGAAATAAAAAAAATGCGGACAACATCACATACATTGCTCTGAACCCAAAGTAAGTAGCTAAAGCACTTGTGTTACGGAATTCAGAAACAACGAAGGTACCACAAACACCCAGACCCGAGACAGTGTAGAAAAGTTAAGAGGATCGAACCACAAAAATGTTTTTTTTTCGATTGACGCAGGACGAAGTCTCCGGCTCAGATAGTTGCAAATAAAAATATTTATTATAATAGTAGTTTCGATAAAAGGGTATCTGATCTAGTTTTCAAGGTTTACATAGGTTTGATTTTTTATATTATCTACATAATAAAAGTTCAATACACGTGCCAAGTATAACTATAAAAAACAGAATCAAATTCCAATGATATTTATAAATAGTTATCAAAAGATAAAAGTAGTTTTAATATTATTGGCGCGTGTGAGAAAATAAATAAGTACATCAAATATTTATCTTATCAACAAACTAAAGATTGTATTTTAGTACTAGTAAACAATAGTTGAGTAAAAATTAATAAATAAATGTGGACAACATCACATACATTGCTCTGAACCCAAAGTGAGTAGCTGAAGCACTTGTGTTATGGAATTCAGAATCAACGAAGGTACCACAAACACCCAGACCCGAGACAATGTAGAAAAGTGAGTTTCTACATTGACCCGTCCGGGGATCGAACCCGGGACCTCAGAGCTAGCGACACCTTGAAAACCGGTGCGTTCGCCACTCGACCACGGAGGTCGTCATAAAATAAGTCTTTATATTTATTTCTTATGGATCCCACTGTCAAAACTAGATCAAGATAAATTGGGACCACACGGGACAACATCTTTCAAATAAAAAGAAGAATCATCAAAATCAGTTCACCCAGATAAAGTGCTGTGGTAACAAAAAGAAAAAAATACAGACGAATTAGACTACCTCCTTCTTTTTTGAAGTCGGTTACAATGAACTGTCGTACGAAACAAGCGTTTCATTTGGCTCTCTATGTTATCAAAACATCGACTGGTAGTTTCAGAGATTAGCGCGTAGAAACTAAAAATATTTTCTTTATTAAATTACTAAGTAGCTGTACCCAGCAGTTCCACCCGTCAAAATCGGTGCAGCGGTTCTATAGACTAACCGGTTCAAACAAACAAAACTGCCGACAAACTTTTTTTTTAAAGTAGTTAATAATCATTTTGCATAGATTTATCTTTATCACTTAGATACTTAGTTGTTAATAGATAAAAAGTAATTTATGTTAATATCCAACATTGATCTCAATGTTCTACATTAGTATTCATTATTTTAAAAGTAAAAAGGGGATGTTTCTAATTTGAATCGCCCTAAAGCGGGGAAGATGGCGCTGATAAGAAATTGAATAATTCTTTTTCACGGTAAGAAAGAAAGATTAGTATGGATATGGTTTGAAAATATATATAGAGAAAAAAAAATATTTCCCTTGGTCACGGCATCACGCGTTAACGGCTGAACCGATTTCGCTAATTCTTTTTTTGTTGTGGATGTTATACTCAGGAGAGGGTTGGGGAAGAAAAAAATTTTAAATTGGTCAAAAAATTAGCAAATTTAAGAATACTTAACCACCATATTAAGCAATCTTGACTCTTGACATAACAATGACAGAATGCGAGCTGCAAATTTCGTCAAAGAGGATGTTAGAAAACAATTAAATCAAGAAAGGGTAGACCCATTTCAATGATCTTTGAATTACTGGATTTTTCTCCGCCTCGAAAAACTATAAATACATCGGGAACGGAACTTAATAATAAAAATAAACGGAAATTAATAAATATTGCCATATGTATGACTGAGCTTTACTTAAAAACAGACCAATTAAGTAATTATTTCTTCGTTAAATTTAACCGATTTCATAAAGGAGTATTGAATTCGACTGTATTTTTTTTTATGTTTGTTACCTCATAACCTTCGACTGTATGCACTGGTTTTGATGATTCTTTTTTAATTGGATAGTAGTGCTTCCAGTGTGGTGCCATTTTAACTTGGTCCAGCTATGACAGTCATGGGATCCATAAGAAAACCATATAAGACTTATTTTGAAGTCGTTTTTTTTTGTAAGAGTTATTATTACTTCACAGGGCAAGGAATATTACCGAAAAATTGCGTAAAATATCAGAAAATTAAAGAAAAAACGCCTAAAATGTCAGCTAGTACTCTCTTCAGAGAAAAAATTGTCAATCTCTTTTACTTAGAGTTTTCCCGCACTATGTTGTGTTCGGCTGGCAGTCTCACCGACAGCTGAACACCAGTATGTTACAGAGCGTCAGTCGCTGTTTGATTATTATCACATTTATTTATTGATTTTGTAGTCACGTTTTTGCAGGAGATTTCATACAATTAAATAACAATCAGTGGAAGATAATGTTATCGTTTATAATCCTACCACACTTAGGTATAGATACTTTCAATCTCATCAATGCTGAAAATCTCAATGATTGCTATAGATAAAGAAACAATTGGCGACCTCCGTGGTCGAGTGGCGTACGCACCGGTTTTCAAGGTGCCGCTAGCTCTGAGGTCCCGGGTTCGATCCCCGGACGGGTCAATGTAGAAAATCACTTTTCTACATTGTCTCGGGTCTGGGTGTTTGTGATACCTTCGTTGTATCTGAATTCCATAACACAAGTGCTTACAGCTACTTACTTTGGGTTCAGAGCAATGTATGTGATGTTGTCCGCATTTATTTATTTAATATTTATTTAATTCATATATCTCACCTGTTTTATGCATTTCAATATAGTTAAGTTTACTGCATTATTTTAACACTAAAGTGGAAATGGTATAAAAGGCATTGTTTTTCTGTGCAGTATCTGTTGCAGTTCCATCAAGCAGTCTTACTATGGGATACTGTGTTACCCAGTAACATGTGTTGTGGAGGTCAGATAGGCAGTCGCTCTGTAACATACGGTGTTCAGCTGTCGGTGCGACTGGTAGCCGAACACTACATAGTGCCGGGAAAAAGCTACCCAGAAGAGGTTGTATTACATTTTCGCTGATTTCTTTTATGAATAAATCAGTATTAAATCATTGCTATCTTTTAATAAAATATAACATGATAAAATGTCAGTATTAAACAACAATTATGACGAGTTAAGCTAGTTTTTACCAAAAAATCACCTTGTTTAACCGACTACAAAAAAGGAGGTACTCAATTCGACTGTTTATTAAACGCAGAACTTTTGACTGGGTGAATCGTCAGAAAACTGGTGCTTCCAGTGTAGTCCCATTTTATTTCGTTCCAGTTTTGACAACGGGGTCCATAAGAAGTCTGCGTGTCAGCCAATTTGTATGAAAATTTTAATCGGTCTAAATTTGACAGCTCTAGTTTTCATCCATCCTTTTCTAATTACGTACAAGTGAAAGAGATGCCAATAGCCTGAAAATGTCTTAGTGAGTTTTTAACAGAATTAAGGCCATTGTCTGATCCTCTTTATTCCTTACTGCAAGATATCTGAATCGTAAAATTGTGGGCATTCTCGCGTGTAATTTGATGTTTATTTTATTCGCTTTGACAGTAGAAGTATCTTTATTCTGTTCTTTAAGGGAGCGAGTAAGGGTATTCTCTTATGTTAGGAAAAAATCTTCATGGAAATAGATTTTAGAATGTGACTGAAAGTTTATATTTCAATAGATGATTGTTAGAGTTAGTGCCATTTTCCGATGTGTGTGAATGCAGTTTTGATTGTCTTGTAAAATTAAATGTTCCCTTTGATTAAAGTTTTCTAGTATTAAATTTAATATTCTGTTTAATTTATTTTGTGTTGTTTTGTATAGTTTACAGATAGTATACTATATTGTTTAATGTTCCTAGTCTATAGTATAACATCGCATTGGAGTGTCTGTAATGGTGTTAAATATGTCAAATGAATACATAAATGTTTTATGTATTCATTTGACATATTTATACTAGCTGTTGCCCACAGTTATACATACGTCTTAGCCACAAAAAGTAGCTCATATACTTTCTTAGAATAGTACTTTACCTTGCACTAAAATTCATCCAAATCGGTTCAGGGATTTAGCTTTGAAAGCGCAACATATGAAATGTCTGTCTGTTTTTTTACATTTGTGTATTATAAAAACGAAAATTACTCCACAGCTAGCTACCTTTGTATTTATGTCGACGTCCGTGGTCTCGAGTGGCGTCCGCACCGGTTTTCAAGGTGTCGCTAGCTCTGAGGTCCCGTGTTCTATTCCCGGACGGGTCAATGTAGAAATGTAAGTTTCTCGGGTCTGGGTGTTTGTGGTACCTTCGATGTTCCTGAATTCCATAACACAAGTGCTTAATTGCTACTTACTTTGGGCTCAGAGCAATGTATGTGATGTTGTCTGCATTTATTTATTTATTATTTATATATTATTTTATAATATAAGTAAAAAACTAGAAAGTCCCCATAGTCTAAAAAACATCACATCTAAATTGAACACCAAAAAATCTTTTAAAAAGTTACCCCATCACGATCTAAGCCTGTAAGCTAAGTTGCTGAACTTAACATCTCAATAGCCACTAAGTTGGTACCAAGTTGGTACCATAACACTTTAAGTGCCGTAATGTCTTCGTCCAAAAACTGCTATAAAATTGTAAACGTAATTACAAGACTTTTTCTTTAAAAAAGTTTTGTGTGGTACAAGTTATAAGATTTTAGCGAATTGGTATTTTTTTTGTGACTAGTCTTTTTGTTATTTCTCTTTAGTTACTTGTTAACACACGAAATATCGTTGTGTTTTACGCTTTACCCAATTACTACTAAACAGATTTGACGAAATATTACTATTATATAATAATAATATTCCGGGACATCTCACACACGGTTATCTGATCCCAAGCTAAGCAGAGCTTGTGTTATGGTAACCAGACAACTGATAAACATACTTATATATTTCTAAATACATACATATTCTAGATAATTTACACCCAGACCAGAACAAATGATCGTGCTCATCACACAAACATGTGTCCTGGGTGGGAATGACCACGACCTCCGGTATAGCAGTCAGGGTCACTAACCACTAGACCAACAGGCCCGCCCAAATGTAGCACTCATTTAGTTCATAATTGCATTTACTTAGGTATAGTAAAATTTTCATCCTGATGTTTATTGCTAGTGTTTTCTTAAATATTTGTCAATTATTATATTTGAATTACACCTACGAGTGAACAGCACAAGTCACATCAAATTGGGATCAATTATTTTACAGTTAACGACGGAAGAGAGTGTTAAGATTGGTTCTTTTTTTGGTCTCTAGCACACATTACACACTTTTATGTGAAAATATGGTTACCCGTACAATACAGAAAGGAGGTGGTAAATAGACTAGTGTTTAAAATATATTATACCTTTGTCATACAAATATTCTGTATGTATATTCTGTAAGCGAAACAAGTGTGTAAGGATCGTAGCAAGTGGAAAGAAGTGGTCTCTGCCTACCACTACGGGAAACAGGAGTGATTATTTGTATGTATATTTTTGTGTAACGATATAAATAATGTCTATAACAATTTTCGTGGCATATTCTTGTGGTATATTTTTCTTTTTTTGTTTTATTTTAATCAAGAGCGGGACCAATAGCTAATGGAGGTCTGTATGTAATATTTAATATGAAATTTGCTTTGTTTTTTTTTTTTTTTATAATCGCTAGTCGCTTATAACTTGGACCACAATTAAGGAGGGTCTTCTGTAATGTCTCTGAGCACTAATAAGCATACAAAAGCGATCAAACTTTCTTACTAATCACTGTTTTGTTAGACGCCAGAGCGAGAGGCAAGATGTGGGAGCGAGAGGAGGCATGTTATGTTTCTTACTGAACACTGCTTTCTAGAGAAGTCGTACGGTTTGACCGATAATACAAGTTAAGCCGCGCTCGCTGCGGTTGGTCTGTGGATGGGTGACCAATTATGACATACCGAGACCTCTCCGTGTTTCGGAAAGTACGTTAAACCGTAGGTCCCGACTGTTATACGTTCATCTTTGGCAGTCGTTAAGTCAATTCTGAGAACCAGTCTTACTATGGGATACTGTGTAATGAAAAAATGTTTTTTTAAAGAATTGTGGTCAAAAGGAACATATAACTTTAATAAAAAAATAAAATTACTATTCAAAACTATATCATTATAATAATTCCAGCCTATGAACGTCTCACTAGGCACAGACCTCTTCCCATATAGAGAAGGCACGAGCATTGATCACCACGCTTGCTCTCTGCGGATTGACGAATTTGGAATCCAGGTTTCCTCACGATGTTTTCCTTCACCGTTTGTCAGAAGTGTCTTAGAATAATTTAGAAAGTACATATAACTTTGAAAAGTTACATTGGTACTTGCCCGGGTTCGAACCTATAATTTTGTCAGGTGACAATTAATGATATAACACAGTTTTTTATTTCCCCATGCTCTCAGAGGAGTTTTTCTAATAAACAATCTTTTTAAAGAACTGTCAAAACGTTTGGTAGACTCTACTCGTGATCCTGGCTGGTTTGTTCCTTGCACAGAGAATCGGCATAGCCATTCAACGTGGCAATGCTGCCAGCCTTCTGGGGCCCAAGTCTGCTATTTACACTCGGTTCAATGTCTTCATAGTGTCGTGCCAGCAGAGCCATTTTCGGAATATTGGTATTCTACTAAACGTCAAAACGTCAAAATTGCGCATTGGAACGATTCGGTTCAATGTTCAACGACTGTGACCAATAGTTCATACATTTGGTACAAATTGTAATGCGCAATTTTGACGTTTTGACGTTTAGTAGAATACCAATTTTCCGAAAATGGCTCTGCTGGCACGACACTATGAAGACATTGAACCGAGTGTAAATAGCAGACTTGGGCACGTTCCCCGCCATTGACAAGGATGACGATGAGTTCTTAGACGCCTGTTAGTTTTTATTTATGTAAGTTTTAATTTTAGTATAGTTAGAGTTTGTTCTTATATTCGATTTAATTGTGTATTAATAAATAAACAATATGTATTATTAATTACTTTTATCGTAATCTTTTCTACGTCAGAAGCGTACGTATTATTTATCATAATGATTATAGGTAATCTTAATTAGAATCTAAAATTATAAGTTTATTAGAAAAGCAATTAGAGATATGTAAATGGCGTGTTCAAAAACAATTTCTTTATTAATTTTGAACTAGATTCCAACCGTGGTTTCGTCCGTGTAGTTGGTATATTAATATATCGTATATTAATTATAATATATTCATTATATATTATAATTAATAAACTAAAAATAAGTCAAAATTTTGTCTTCGAGTTAAAACTAAATCTTTGCACCATATTTTTTGTTGATTAACTACTGTGTGTGCACATAAATGATTAATAACTTTACGTTTAATTTTAACATAATCAGTTTTGTGGTTTAGTCGCAAAACTATTTTTCAACACCTCAATTTAACTCAAAACTTTAGTGTTGCAGTTCAATTAAAAAATATAAGTAATTATTTTTAGTAACCTATGGAGTTTGTAGGGGTTCTTCTCCATAGGAATAAGATTTTGGAGCTTGCAGCTCTCTAGCTGCACGCTTCATTTAACGTTTTTAACTTTCATTAGGATCTTAAAAAAAATATTTTGATTTATAAGATAAATTATCAAAAATTCAACACATCAATCCCTTAGGGTCCAAAATTCTGTATATATATTTTTTCTCTAAGTACAAGTAAGAGGCCTGAAGGTAGTAATAATAACATTTCCTTCTGCGGCGGTCAGATAACGGTAAGTATCACTCAGTTTTCTTACGTGTACTGTTAGCGACAAAAGTGGTAAGGAAAATATATGTAACAAAAAAAACCGACGACAAAATAAGTGTTACATTTATTTCTTATGGATCCTACTGTCAAAAGTGGGACCACAGGAGAAGCACCAGCTTTCAATTAAAAAAATAATCATCAATATCGATTCAACCAGTCAAAAGTTCTGTGGTAACAAACATGAAAAAAAAATACAGTCGAATTGAGAATTTGAAGTCGGTTAAAAAGATGAACATTTAGAATAAAAAAATAAATAAAGTATAGATATTTAAATCCTTGTTGGTCGAGTGGCATACGCACCGCTTTTCAAAGTGACATTAAATTTAGTTCTGAGGTCCCAAGTTCGATCCCCGAACGGGTCAATGTAGAAGCCAACTTTCTACTTTGTGTGTAGTTGTAAACTTCGTTGTTTCTAAATTCCATAACACAAGTGTATTAGCACTTTAGGTTCAGAGCAACGTATGTGGTGAAAAAATATTTTGACGAATTTAAGTTGGTATCTACTTCTTAAACAAAAGCAATTAATCTGTTTCTAATCAGCATAATAATAAATTAATGGGCAATTTCGTAGAAATGTATTGCAGATAATTATTTTGACGAAACAATTCAAATTGTATTTATCTGATAATAAATGATTTCAATAGTGTTAATGACGTTTTATTTTTGATTTTATGATAATAGCCGGAAACTTAGTACAAATTAGCCTCTCATAAGAAGAAAGAGCATTGATCACCACGCTTATGAGCCCCACTATGCGATACCTCGACTGGCCCGTTGGTCTAGTGGTTAGTTTTAGTGCTATACCGGAGGTCGTGGTCATTCCCACCCAGGACAATTATTAGTTTGGTTTTGTCCCCGTTTAGTGGCAATAGGCTCGCCCCCTATTACATGGGACCTAAACCTATCGGCGAACTGTGGGTGTACATTGGTACACCTCTGCCTAACCCTTCGGGGATACAGGCGTTATGGTATGTGTGTATGTATGTACATTAAAATAAAACAACTTTCTAAACAGATTATGTCGCGCCATTTTCGTTAATTTTTTTTTCCTAACGTTTCGTAACACTTGTGTCCCCAACTGTACGTGACTACCCTAGCTGTCTGCTTGACCGCAGATAATCCGACGCCTGACCAAACACTCAGACACCCTTTTATATCTTCATCCTATATAACTAGGGTGTGGACTGAGAAAACATTTAAAATATACACCGGGAAAAATACGTAAATATGTCCCTATAAAAAAATGACCTACAAGAATGAAATTGTTTTCATCCGTCTGTACCCATATTTAAGCGAAATAGATGATTTGATTTGATTACGTAAAAATGTGACATATAATTCTTACTAAAAAAAAACGATTTCAAAATAAGTTTTTTATTTATTTCTTATGGATCTTTTTGTCATAACTGGACCAAATTATAATAGAATAATCATCAAAATCGGTTCACCCAGAAATAAGTAATGCGGTGACAAATATAAAAAAAAATACTGTCAAATTGACTACCTCCTTCAGTTTTGAAGTCGGTTAAAAGATTAAAAAAAAAAACTTAATTCCTAGGAATTGAATTTTTACATAGTTATAGGTAAATATATTTTACATAGTTAAAAAATTACATAAACGATGATATGAGATAATTTTGTTTGTATTTTATTATGTAATCGTATGGGTGTGTTAATCTTTGGATAAAACTGCGACATTACCTGTTACGCGTACATCAAGATAAGATTTTAAAGATAAATCCTTATCTATAGTAATTATTATTATAAATGCGAAAGTAAAAAACAAATCTGTCTGTTACAGTTTCACGCCTAAAATGCTGAACAGATTCTGATAAAACTTTGCATGGAATTAACTTTAATCTCAAGAAAGGATTTAGGTTACTTATTGTCGTTAAAACCTACAACCACACATACAATATTAGGAATCCCTAGCCAAATTTAAGATAATTGTCGCAAATTATTACTACAAACCATCAAATCAAATATGTTTAATTGTATCTCAATCTTCTCGATCACGCCAGATTTAAAAAAACCGCATCACAATCGGTCCATTCATTTATGATGATACTACACCACAGACCGACAGATCAAACTTATAACACCACTCTTTTTGCTTTAGTTATTTTCTATGTCAATAATTACTATGTAAAAACGTATTATTTAGGTAAATACTCCTCGCCTTCGTTTCTATTTTGTTTAATAATAATAAACACAACATATTGGCAACATACGTAAAAAGATAACAATATTTGATAATCGTAATATTATCAGTTAATCGATTATTTGAATTATTAATTGGCACTAAGTATTTAATTGCTCTATAGGTAAATACCCAGAATTTGTTTACAGTAAAATTTATGAAATAATATCTTGGGACAACTCACACACGGTTATCTGATCCCAAACTAAGATCAGCGCTTGTACTATGGTGACCAGACAACTGATAAACATACTTAAAACTTTTAAATATATACCTAGATTTTGTAATTTAAGACCTATATTTATGTTATATAACTATTTAAAACTACGGTTTAAGATAAAACCAGTCTCACCAAGCCACAAAGTATCCCTTAGTAAATGTGTTGTGTGTCAGTTAGACAGTCGCTCTGTAACATACTGGTGTTCAGCTGGCGGTGAGACTGGCAGCCGAACACATACCTAGCTTGGAAAGACTATGATCCGGTCGCTGAGTCTGACACATGTCAGTTGGTCTGGAAATGTATGGGGAAATAAAGAAACGTGCTATATTCATTATAAAATGACATTATGAAATAGTTATTAATGTTTTTGTTCCTTTATAAAACAAGAATAGAAAGGGAACAAGAAGTTTTTATTTGTTAATGTAGGTATTACAATAAGATGTTAACAAAAGTTCAAGAGTCCTATTCTGCCTTTCGGCATACAAACATTTATGGGTAGACACCAGTTCATAAATAAGACATTATTTTCCTATTTACTATCAAAAATCGGATTCAGAATAGTAACATTGTTGTAACAATAAGTCAGAGGGCTGGTTTGTTCCTTGCACAGAGAATCGGCATAGCCATTCAACGTGGCAATGCTGTCAGCCTTCTGGGCACGTTCCCCGCCATTGACAAGGATGACGATGAGTTCTTTGACGCCATTTAGTTTTTATTTATGGAAGTTTTAATTTTAGTATAGTTAGAGTTTGTTCTTATTTTAGATTTAATTGTGTATTAATAAATAAATATATCAGTCAGTAAGTCGTTTTTTGAATATTCTAAATGGTTTCTTTAATAACTTCAGGTAACTTGTTGTTTAACTTTGGCGCCATAGACATAAATATTTTCTTTAACAGTGTGGTTTTATAGCAAGGAAGTGATAATAATTTATTTGTAGTAAATTCTTCGCCATTAAGTTAAATCTTCTTGTTAACTACGACCTGTCAGAATCACATACTCCCAGCGGCCGGACTATAAGTGAAAAACAACTCAAAACAAATTCTACAAACTAACAGATCAACTTACAACTTGAATATACAAAAACAATAATTAAAAATGAATCAAAGATTATACTATCTTAAGATTATTCTATCAGATGTATTTATACTATAAATTGATTGAAACAATAATGTAACGTCACTACAAGATGGCGACCCGATTCGTTTTGGTGTTATTGGCTACAGTTGCTGCTGCGGCAGGTAGGCAAAGAAATTTAATTATTTTGTCATCAAAATAGTCACAATTCTTAATTATAATACTAACTATGACATTTTGGCGCGTATCTGTTCATCTCTATCAAAAGTAAATGTAAATCAGACCAACAAAATGTATATGAAATACTAAAATGTTTAAAAAGTCTTCAAATACGAATTCACTGAATTACGGGACCACATCACATTCTTTTTTAATGATTATTAATTTCCGGAAACAGAAATGCAAAATTCAAATTGTGATCATCCTCCATCCGAAATTGTGTGTTGTAATAAACATATTTATTATATTCTAATGAAATTCTGAAATCCACGGTTTACCTAGATTATTTCAATCTCTAAAAATCAAACCTAATAAAAATTAGTTTAAATATCTTTTTTCAGTAATCGTTTCTTGCTGGAAACCCGATTTTATTTATATTCAACAAAAAAAAATACTTCGATTTTGAAAAGTTAATTACAACCGCCCGGAACATCTTATTATCACAAAATACCAGCCTATAAATCCCAATGGACACAGACCTCTTCCCATATAGAGAAGGCACGGGCATTGATTGCTTGCTCATATGTAGATTGGCGATTTCAGATCTCAAGTATGGTACTTTCCAAGGTGCGAGTCTGGAACCTTGTGCATTTAAATCCGCTCATTAAACCTTTAGGCCACCACGACGTAAAATCTTATCAATTAAAAATCATCACAATAATGTTTTTATTTTTTATCTAAAACGTCATTTGGGTTTTTCTAAACTAATTACCTAATCTCTGATTATTTTTGAGATAAACTCGAAAACGTGACTGAAGATTGTTATAGATATAATAATATACACATATATTTATCTTAAACATGTATGTTTGTATATTTATCTACGCATTTCCTTGCAAATAGATATCGGATTAATAACTAAACAGAAGCTTGTAAAAGAACTCTTCAAAAACCTTTAATTTATGGAAGCAACCATTGGCTAAATATGTCAATGAAAGGTGCTGTTTAGAAAAAAGTGGGTGTCGCTATTTTTATTTGTCGGTATGTGTGTCCGCCTGTGACATCGTAGCACCTAAATTATTAGACTGATTTAGATGATTTCCTTTTTTTTTCATCTCTGTTTTTTAGGTTTTATTCATGAATAATTATCTGTTTAGTACATTGAAAGTTTTTAGCATCGTTTGAGAGTCGGTTTAGCATTTTCTCTTCTTATATTCAAAAGCATTAGCTACCAAATTTTCACCATAGGTTAGAAGTAGTTATTTTTTTACTGAAACTGATTTCATCATCATCATCCCCAGCCCTTTTCCTCCCACTGCTGGGAGGCCTCCCCTTTTTCGTGCCATATTATACGGTCCTATGCCAGCCTCATCTACAAACTGATTTACAGATTTTTATTTCTATTTTTTTCACAGCATTGCCATCAGGTCTAGACCCGATAATCGCGAACCTAGACCCCGAAGGTCTGCGCTACGGGTACATCCGCGACGATGAGGGTATCCCCCACCTGGTCGACAACTGGGTGAAGGCCAGTGACCTCGCGAGGAACGCCAGATACAACCCTGATACTGACAATGAATACCATCTGTATACCAGGTTAGTAGATATAATATCCTAATATATTAGTAGCCCGAAATCCCATTATCTTACTAAACATAACATAACATATCATCACGCCTGTATCCCCGAAGGGGTAGGCAGAGGTGTACCAATGTACACCCACAGTTTGCCGATATTTTTAGGTCCCATGTAATAGGGGGCGAGCCTATTGCCACTAACCGGGCACAAATCCAAACTACGACCTGCTACTGAGAATTTCATAGAAAAACCCAATAACACCTTGGTCGACTCGGGAATCGAACCCAAGACTTCTAGCGTAGCAGTCGCGCTTAGCACCACTAGGCCAACGAGGCAGTTCAGCAGCATTATCTTACTATTCAACCTAATATCCCTATGTAGGTGCATTTAAATAATCAAGTTATTAAAGTTTAACATTCGCGTAAACCTTAGAAACCAAGAAGTTCTTATAAAGTTAAATTATGACGTTTTATTAGATGCAGCTAAAAACTTATATATAAATTGAACAAAAAAACCCAAAATGTTTACCAAAATGTAAATATTTTGGGTTGTTTTTCACTAATATTCATGTCATTCGCCCAATTAACACTAATTTAACGAAAGCCAAGCGGCTAGGGATCTACATGTATAGATTTACACTTGAAAAACTTTACTCTTCTTGCGCAGTTGGGTATAAAGTGTCGAAATTCAAAGTTTGACGTGTCGTTTTTTCTGTATGTGTATATTAGAAGCATCGTAGCTTCTGAACGAATAAATCGACATGACGTGACATGATATAGTTCTAAAGATATATTTTTTGAGTTATGTACAATTAACTGTACTTTGCAAATTCCTAATTGTTCATTATTTTCCTTCTTCAGCCCTTTAACTGTTGTTGTTTTATTAATTCCACCTTCCCCTTCAGAGCCAACCCCCTGGTGAGCCAGCCCCTCATCGAGGGTAACGCCAACATCCTGCAGTCCAGCAACTTCGACCCCTCTAAGAGGACTATCATCCTCATCCACGGCTTCCTTGGTAACATCCTCAGTGGATTCAACACTGTTCTAGTACCCGGTAAGTAACTAGCTTCTTATTAATAAGTGCATCGTTGGCCTAGTGGTGCCAAGCGCGACTGCTACGCTAGAGATCTTGGGTTCGATTCCCATGTCGACCAAGGTGTTATTGGGTTTTTCTATGAAATTCTCAGTAGCAGGTCGGAGTTTGGATTTGTGCCCGATAAGTGGCAATAGGCTCGCCCTCTATTACATAGACGAAAATAAAACTGGCCTGTTGGTCTAGTGGTTAGTGACCCTGACTGCTCAACCGGAAGTTGTGGGGTTCGATTCCCACCCAGGACAAATCTTTGAGTGATGAGCATGATCATTTGTTCTGTGTTTGGATAAAATCTTTTATCCATAATTATTATGTAGGTTTTTAGAAATAAGTATGTTTATCAGTTGTCTGGTTGCTACACACGCTCTGCTCAGTTTGGGATCAGATGACCGTTTTTGAGTTGTCCCAGGATATTAATACTATTATATGTTATTATTATTATTTCAGCTTTCTTGCTGGCTGGTGACGTCAACGTCATCGTCATCGACTGGGGAGCAGGCGCCCACTGGGGCTTCAACGGAATTGGCTCTGGTTAGTATTACATAAAGATAATCTACATGAAACTGATACTTTTTCTTAATATTACCTTTCATAAAATGCTGGAAATTCAGAAAGTAGAAACAATACTATTTTAATTATAGACTCTATCGCCGTTTGTTTGGATTTGATTTTTGTTGTTTTTAGTTACAAAAATAAGTCTCCAAAATCATCAGTCGTTTATGATCAAACTTAATAAATATATATTACTGCCAGTGGCCAGTGCCCAGCATAGGAATGTTTGTAGGCCACAAACATTCCTATGCTGGGCACTGGCCACTTCTTATATAAAGAAGAAACGAGCGGTTTAATAATCCAGTTTCTTTCAATGTCTTCCTTCACCGATTTTCAATTATTTTTAATTGAAAATCGGTGAAGGAAGGAAGGTCAATTATATTACGCAAAACGCTAAAACGAAGTTTTATTCCACGCTTTCAAAACTAGCTTGCTAACCTGTTAAAACCTCTCTGTCTTCACCAATAACCACAATCTGACCAATCTCTATATTGTCTTCTTAGGTTTACGCGAATGTTAGACACTTCGGGCCTTAAAATCTAAAATGGACTGCGACAAAATTCGTAAAAAGTTTCAATCTCTGTTTCCCAGGACGCACCGTCGGCCGCTTCATCTCTTGGATTAACAGCGTCTCCGGCGCCTCCCTCAGCAACTACCATGTGCTCGGCTACAGCGTGGGTGCCCACCAGGCTGGTATCGTCGGCAGGACTGTGCTCGGACAAGTTGGCTATATCACCGGTAAGTTATACACTTATTATTTATTGTGAAGGGCCTGTTGGTCTAGTGGTTAGTGACCCTGACTGCTATACCGGAGCTCGTGGTCATTCCCACCCAAGACACGTGTTGTGTGATGAGCACGATCATTTGTTCTGCGTCTGGGTGTAATTTATCTCAGCTAATATTTTATAGGAGTCTCTTTGAAGTCTCTTTGATAAAATTCGTAATGAGGTCATCCGACAAAGAACCTAGGTAACCGACATAGCTCGTAGAATTAGCTCGCTGAAGTGGCAATGGGCTGGCCATGTCTGTCGAGGGACCGATAGCCGTTGGAGAAGACGAGTCCTAGAATCTCGCCGCGGCTCGGCAACGGTAAGGTAGGACGCCCGCCTGCAGGAGGGGACTGGATGCGGAAGGCGGAGGACCGGGTGTTGTGGCGCAAATTGGGAGACGCCATGTCCAGCAGTGGACTTTGAATGGCTGATTGATGAATATTTTACATATTTGAAATTGATAATGAAATTGACACCCTAGTGCTATATCTACCTCGTTTTTAGGTATGAATATCATTTTTTAAAACCATCACAATATCCTTACTTAAACCCTTCTTTCTTTCTAGCCATGGACCCCGCCGACCGTTGGCTGAGCAGCCAAGCCATCCAATCCACCGACGCCGTCTACACGGAAGTCATCCACACTAACATCGGTAACATCGGCATGGAGCAACCCCGCGGTGATGTGGACATCTATCCCAACGGTGGGATTGGCATGCCTGGGTGCTCTACTGCCTTGTGTGATCATTATAGGTGAGGAATTTATTAAAATAGCAGTCTATTTAATTTAAAACGTCTCTTCCCATATAGAGAAGGCACGAGCATTGATCACCACGCATGCTCATTGCGCATTCCACCATATAAAACTAGCATTTTTATTATTTTAGAAGGGAAATACGAATTTAGAGGACGTAATCTATTTATATTGAATATATATTGTACACACCAGTTTTCCAAGTGTCATCATCTCTGATGGTGATGGTTGCGGTTCCGGGTTCGATCCCCAGACGGGTCAATGTACGACTATTCTATATTGTCACGGGTCTAGGTGTGTGTGTTACCTGAGTTGTCTCTGACTTCTTTAACATAAGTTATTAGCAACTTCAGTTGAAGTTCAGGTTAATGTATGCAATGTTGTTTATACTTTTTTTTTGTTGTTTTTGAGATTATTTTATTTGTAAAGCCTTTATTTTCTCTATTTAAATCTTAGCACTTAAATGTAAAACTGAGCGACCTCTATGGTGTTTTGGCGATAACTCTGGTTTTAAATTGTCGCTTGCTCTCTGGTCCCTGGTTCGACCCCAACTTATCTCTTAAGTAATGTAATTATATACCTAAGTAAATAATACCATTTTCAACCGACTTCAGAAAGGAGAAGGTATTCATTTCGACATGGACCGCTTTTTTTTTCGACTGTATGAACGGATTTTGATAATTCTTTGGTGAAAGGTGGTCCAATTTTAATTAGGTCCAGTTATCCATAAGAAAACCATATGACTTATTCTGAAGTCGGTAAGAATTAAGTTTTTTTTGGGAATTTAAGTTTGCCTTTAGTATTCAACAGTAAAAACCTCTTTGCTAATATCCACCTTCGCATCATCCAGGTCCTACTTCTACGTCGGAGAGTCCTTAGCTACCGGAGGCTTCACCGCCACCCAGTGCCAGAACCTCGCCGAAGCCAAGAGCCAGACCTGCACAGGACCTAACACCATCCAGATGGGAGGACTTCTGCCTAAGACTGGGTGAGTGTTGAACCTTTTTGGTGGTATCAGAAACTAATCAATTTCCTCTGAAATATGGGAACTTTATTTTTTTCGCCTATGTAACGTCCCACTTTTGGGCAAAGGCCACTTCTTTCGGCTTCCAAATCTCTCTGTTTAAGCCTTATTATTACTGTATGAAATAATTTTCATGGAGTTGCCCCATTGCCAAATGACATTTCTATCGCATTTTTTTTATGCATGCATAATTCACTTAAGGCATGTTTGTGCTTTATAATTTGCGTTTTATAATATTACTATAAACATGAAGTTCTACAGTTTAAAAGTTAAGTAGTATGTTAACTATACCCACGCTGTACAGAAACAAAATAAGGTGATATAGATTAATGTCTCTAGTTTGCGATAGTATGGGTTGCATTACTGTGGGTACAGCCTAATGTTACGTAAGAAAAAAGTGTCTACTTACTAATGTTAAATACCGCAATAAAAATAAAAAAAAGTACCTGAAATTAAAAGAGGGGTAAAACTTGACAATTCAAATATAGTTTGGTTTACAAACACAAGTTTTCACAAACCGAGTCAGATTACGCCCATCATCGACGTATGATATGCATAGACTGCTACTATCGCTAGGTTCCCCTTGTGCCAAGCGAGAGCAGTTTTTAGTCTGATCCTAGTACATTTCGTTTTTCATTTAAGTTAATTTTCGCGCAACGAGAAACTTATATAAGAAAATATCGATGGTTTTGACATTGTTAGGATAATATTAGTGTTTCAGATAGATTTTTTAAAACGGCAAGCTCCATCTTCATGCATAATTCACGACAACACTTGTTCACACTAGTGCTTACGGTTTAAAGTCTGATAGGCTCACTCTATATTTTCAAATGCAACCTCGTTGACGCCCATACATTTATTGTCGTTTGAGTGGTTACAAAACGCGTTTTAAAATGTCACGTACGTTACATATTAGGCTGATATAAAGGTATTACTATTGACATAAAGTTTGATATTAATAATAATGTTTTTCTTTTGTTTCAGTGTCAAGGGTATCTACTCCTTGAGAACCAACGGGTCCCCACCTTTCTCTCAAGGTTAAGTCCAAGGTCGATAACGATTATTAATAAATAAGTTTTAATATTAATGTTTTGTTTTATTTTTATGGAGGAGTTTTTACAGAGAAAGGATATTTGGGTGCCACCTTTGTGCTAGTGGAAGTTTATTAAGGTAAATATTGATTTAAAAATTAAATGTTTGTTTTAAAAACGCCTTGTGGTTAAGAAAAGGATTTTGAAAGAGGCCTTTCCCAACAGTGGGACAGTTTATAAATCTAACAGAAAATCTTCTTGCAAGCATGTTTTCTACAAATTAATTTCAATTACTGGTCTACTCATCCTTTTGTAAAATGGGCATACTTCTACAGCCCGCGGTTCCGCCCGCACGAAAATTAGTTTTCTCAGCAAAAAGTTGCCCATACTACATTTCTAACCATCCAAAATTGTTCAATACTACAGTCTATCAAAATTTTCTCTTCTATACTCCCTACTAAGTTTCATTAAAATCAGTGCAATATTAACAATTATAAATAGCACCTATGCTTTTCAATATTATCAACATAAATATTGAAATCACCTATTTACCATACATTACCTCCTTACTTTAATTTTATCACTAATTTCATTCAATTTTGAAAGTCCGAGACTTCAACTATTTTTCAATCTTTTACAAGAAAACCTTATCATCCATCTCTTTCCCACTCATTGTAAATTCATATAGAACTAAAACCCAAGCCACGCCTCATATTGCTATCTCTTTCTACAATTTATTTTAAGATTTCAGTTCAAATGTCTCTCACATAAAAGTGAATACGATATGAATCTTAACCGACTTGAAAGATTAGGTACAATGCAAGGTGTCACCGAAAGGGTATATCTATCTAAAAGGGGTGAAGAGTACTCCTGGTATAGAGTCAGTTTATAAAATTTCAGCTCAAAATAAGTTAATTTGATAATTGATATCTAATTTTTCGTATCAATTATATTATACATAAATAAATACATACATATAATCACGCCTCTTTTCCATGTAGGGGTAGGCAGAGACCACTTCTTTCCACTTGCTACGATCCTTACACACTTGTTTCGCTTCGTCCACTCTCATTATTTCCTTCATACATGCTCTTCGGTTCAATTATAAATTATAATACCATTTTTTTTATGACACTGCCTACTCGTTTTGGCGATAATTAACATAAAATGTTTTTGATCCTTTTGTCTTGTATGACGTTTAACGGCCAACTGCCTCGTTGGCCTAGTGATGCTAAGCGCGACTGCTACGCTAGAGGTCTTGTGTTCGATTCCCGAGTCGACCAAGGTGTTATTGGGTTTTTCTATGAAATTCTCAGTAGCAGGTCGGAGTTTGGATTTGTGCCCGGTTAGTGGCAATAGGCTCGCCCCCTATTACACGGGACCTAAACATATCGGCGAACTGTGGGTGAACATTGGTACACCTCTGCCTACCCCTTCGGGGATACAGGCGTGATGGTATGTTATGTTATGTATGACGTTTAAGCAAGTAGTATTATTTTAGTAGATAATACGAAAATAAACGTATCAATCAATTGTTATCTTTTAATTAGTATCTGGAAAGGCAGATAAATTAAGCCCGCAAACTGGATTTATAATAAATAATTATTTACTTTAGATATAGGCTGTATTATTTTAGTAAAGAAAAAATAATAATATATATATTGAGACAACTCACACACGGCCATCTGATCCCAAACTAGGCATAGCCTGTACAGCAACCAGACAACTGATAAACAATTATATACTTCTAAATACATACATATTATAGATAAATTACACCCAGACATAACAAATGATCGTGCTCATCACACAAACATGTGTCCTGGGTGGGAAAGACCACGACCTCCGGTATAGCAGTCAGGGTCACTAACCACTAGACCAACAGACCCGTAAAATTATTAAATCATGCTGTATATTTTGCTGATATGTAAACCAATCAATCTTTAAACTTAATCATTGGCATATCAATATAATCCATCAATAATGATGATATGATATTTTCACAAATTTTAAACTTTTTTTTAAAATTTTGTCTATCTACGAAAATCTAGAAGAACTCATACAGATTTTTGTATGTGTTTATTTGATTAAGACCTCCGTGGTTGAGTGGCGAATACGCCGGTTTTCAAGGTGTCGCTAGCTCTGAAGTCTCGGGCTCGATCCCCGGACGGGTCAATGTAGAAAGCCACTTTTCTATATTGTCTCGGGTCTGGATGTTTGTGGTAACTTAGCCATCTCAGTTATAAAAAATCGTTTATCGCTTAAAATCTAGTAGAAATGTTTTTTTTTTTTATTTTATGTTTTTCATTAAATTGCAGTTATAAATGTGTTTTTAAACAGATGGATGTTGTCAAAGTTAATATAGCAACTAGACCTACCGCCTGTTAGTAATTTACGAAAATCAGCCTATAAACGTCCCACTGGGCGCAGCCTCTTCCCATATAGAGAAGGCACGAGCATTGATCACCACGCTTGCTCTGCGGGCGATTTCAGATTCCGCATGATAGTAATTTATGAAAATCAGACCTTAAAAAGTCCCTAATAAAAATAAAAATTATATAATGTACAATCTTATTTCGTCACATTTTAATCTGCATGAATTGTCAAATGAAAAGTAGATTAATAATAAATACTTGTAAAGCTAAATTAAGGCAAAAACATAAATATCATTCTGTTATAATTATAGGTATAATTTGTCAGAGACGCGTGGCTAAGTAAGCCGTATCGTTTCACTGATAAAAAGGTTGAGCCGTTCTTGCCGCGGTTGGTTTGTGGATGGGTGACCATTTAAAATATACCGAGACCCCTCCGTGTTTCGGAAAGCACGTTAAACAGTAGGTCCCGATTCTCATACGTTGATCTTAACCAGTCGTTAAGTCAATTCTGACAACCAGTCGTTACTATGGGATACTGTGTTACCCAGTAACATGTGTTGTGGAGGTCAGATAGGCAGTCGCTCTGTAACATACGGTGTATATATGGCGGTGAGACTGGGAGCCGAACACAACATAGATTGAGAAAAGGCTGACAGAAGAAAGACCATATTTGATTACTACCTTCATACATAACATAACATACCATCACGCCTATATCCCTGAAGGGTTAGGCAGAGGTGTACCAATATACACCCACAGTTCGCCGATATGTTTAGGTCCCATTTAATAGCTGCGAGCCTATTGCCACTAACCGGGCACAACTACATTCATACATCATGATATTGTTATAATCACGCCTTTTTCCCTTGTAGGGGTAGGCAGAGACCACTTCTTTCCACTTGCTACGATCCTTACACACTTGTTTCGCTTCATCCACTTTCATTATTTCCTTCATACATGCTCGTCGGTTGATTTGATTACTATATAGTCATGTATTGTAACTTTAAAAAGTAATATAAATAACAAAATGTTAATCTTTTAATCCCTCACCTTGCATTTGAGGTAATAATAAAAATAATTATGACGTCAGTATTTGATTAAATATCAATAGTAATTAATATCTGATTAGTCATAAGATTAATAATTTGTGTGTAATTAATGCAGTCTGGTATACCTTAGTTTGTACTACAGACGAATATGATTTTGAGCGACTGTCTATCTGACCTCCACAACACATGTTACTGGGTAACACAGTATCCCATAGTAAGACTGGTTATTATTTTGATTTTTGTATTAAACCTACTTTTTCAGGCACACGTCAATAAATAAAATTAAGACTAAATCAGTTTATTATCTAAAAATAAAGGCACGTATTTATCATTTAATATATCAGAAAGGATAACAACATATTAAGCTGATACATATTTTTATTAAATTAATTATAACAGATATTTAGTGACATTGCTGTATATTTATCTTTAGAGCAAAAAGGAGATAATTGCAGGAAAACTTATAAAAAAATACAAGACAGATGAATACACGTATAATAGCAGTCTATAAACGTCCCACTGGGCACAGGCCTCTTCCCACATAGAGAAGGCACGAGCATTGATCACCACGCTTGCTCTGCGGCCGATTTCAGATCCCAATTTGTTTTCTCTATATTTTCCTTTGCCGTCTGTCAATGATATTATGAGATAATAAAAAAGTACTTTAGTTATTTTAGTTAATAATATAATATAATCATTTATTTTCTCTACACAAGTTACTTACACTAGGCTTAAAATTAGGTGAAATACGAACGAGGAGCTAACATTGTGAGAGACTGGTACCTGAAGTAGGTTTCATTAGAACCTGTATCACAGGTCACCAGGGCCCTCCCGCGGCTAGACACCTGGTATGACCTGATTGTTTACAATGTAGTGTAGTTACGTTTAAGTAAGCGAAGTTATTTTTAAGCTTATTTCTGGGTAGTCTTTCCCCGCACTATGTAGTGTTCGGCTTCCAGTCTCACCGCCAGCTGAACACCGTATGTTACAGAGCGACTGTCTATCTGACCTCCACAACACATGTTACTGGGTAACACAGTATTTGTTGCTAAGACTTAACATAACTTAATTTCGATTAATATCTAATTATTATCTTAATCCAAGGCACACGTACCTATCTATTTCATGTTTTGTCTATATATCTAAAATATAAATCTCAGATACGAATTAATTGATTTTAAAACTAAATTAGTCATTTGTTTTCTAATCATTTTTACTATAAAATGGTTGCCTAGTAGTAAATTCAGATTAATTATGTTAGATAATTGATATTTTAGGCCGTTGGAGTCCACAGGGCAAGCGCGAGCGATGAGACTAATTCTGGTCAGTCAAAATTTCAAGAAAAAACTAGTTTTTGCTGTTTAATCCCGAATAATTAAAAAAGTATCAGTTTTTTTGATAAATTTAATTATATTTTGTATAATAATAATAATTAGCATCCGTGGCCTGGCTACGCTTCGGTGATCTCTTTGGAGAAACCGAAGGGTTTGTATGTGCAATTATGGACGAAGTTGTCATGACGAATAATTACCGAAAATATATAATAAAGGACGGGACAGTGGACATATGTCGGGCATGCCACTGTCCGGGTGAGTCCATACGACATATAATTTCCGGTTGTTCTCGTCTTGCCAACGGCGAATACTTGCACAGACACAACCAAGTGGCCAGAATTATCCACCAGCAGCTTGCTTTGAGATACAAACTTGTGGAAGCTGAGGTTCCGTACTACAGGTATGTGCCCGACCCAGTTCTTGATAATGGTCATGTCACATTATACTGGGACCGATCTATCATCACTGACAGGACTATTGTAGCCAATAAGCCTGATATAGTGGTGATAGATCGATCAGAGCGACGGGCGATGATTGTTGATGTAACCATTCCGCATGACGAGAACCTCGTGAAAGCTGAAAAAGAAAAACAGCTAAAATATTTGGATTTAGCGCACGAGGTTGTCGACATGTGGGAAGTGGACTCAGCAGTCATCGTCCCGATAGTCGTTACCGCCAACGGCATAATAGCCAAGAGCCTCGACCAACACCTCAAGAGGCTCTCGTTAGGCACCTGGGTCAAGGGTTTGATGCAGAAAGCGGTACTTCTTGACACAGCGCGTATCGTGAGAAGGTTCCTCTCTTTGGAGCACTAACCACCGGCAGCTTGGACCCTGTCCCGAGGCCGGTTGTGCATATTTCATATATTTTCTTTTTTATATATTTAAAAATGTATTTTATATGTTTATTGTAAAATAAAGAAATAATAATAATACCAGCCTATAAACGTCCCACTGCTGGGCACAGGCCTCTTCCCATATAGAGAAGGCACGAGCATTGATCACCACGCTAGCTTTATTTTTTTTATTTTTTTAACATTATATAATATAGTTGACCAAATATTCTCAAATGAAGAAAAGGAATTATTAATCGACACAATTTTCTTTATGTATGTGTTTACCCTTTCAAGGCTGAACAGCTAAACCGATTTTCACAAAACTTTGTATGAGACAAGCCTAGATCTTAAGACAGTAAATAAGCTGTATTTTTACGCTATAATTTATAATCGAAATACACAGACAGAGCCGCGAGAAAAAGCTAATTTAAAATATGATTATTTTCTTTTAATTTTTAATTTTATCGACGGTACCCTAGACATTGGCGAATTTGCTTTATTTATCAGTAAATAGATAATTACAAAGATTATTGTAGTTATAAATAAGAGTGCACCTAAGCTGATGTTAATTGCAACCATGGCGCAACTGTTCGTGGCTGTTTTTGTTCTGTGCGCGACACTTGTGTCCGGTATGTTTATTTTTATTTATATTTAAGTATGAGATAAAGAAATATATAAGATTAAGATAAAAAAACTAAATTTAGACTCTCGGTTCGTCATCACCATCTACCCTGTTCCCAATTATTAGTGGTCGGCGCAATGCGTATTCAGCTTCCATTCATCTCTACAACTCGTCATCTCAGCATTCACTCCTTTCTTTCTCATATCATCTTTCACATAATCCGTCCAACTCTTTTTGGTCATCCTCTGCATGAATTCAGCTTCCATTCATCTCTACAACTCGTCATCTCAGCATTCACTCCTTTCTTTCTCATATCATCTTTCACATAATCCGTCCAACTCTTTTTGGTCATCCTCTGCATGAATTCAGCTTCTGTTCATCTCTACTACTCGTCATCTCAGTATTCACTCCTTTCTTTCTCATATCATCTTTCACAATCCATCCATCTCTTTTTTGATCTTCCTCTGCATGTATACCCATCCACATTCATACTCATAACTCGTCTAGTTGCGTGATTATTGTTGGTGGTATTAAGTGGTTATAATTGTAGATTGGTTAAAGAAGTTACAATGATAGGCATGTGTGGCTAGTGAAATCAAAAGAAAGAAATCAGTGAATAATTTACTTGTATATAAATATATAATATATAAGTTCCCTATATCTTTGACAAACGTGGATAAGAAGCGTAAACACCGGATTTCAGATTTTTGATCCCATACTGGCGAAAGTAGAAAACCACTTTTCTAAATTATCTCAGGTCTATGTTTGTGGTACTTTCTTTATCTCTGATTCACACAAAAGCGTTTTAATTACTTCGAGTTCAGAGCAATGCATATGATGATATCCACAACTATCTATTACTAGCTGAACAACCTTGCAAACAGAGTGATGTCATAGCTCTGACGTGTAAATCTGTCTCTCTATCTATGTCTCTGTGGTATCAGATCCTAAACGAACGCACCGATTGTGATGGATTTGACTTCCTTAAATGTTACGTTATCAAGATAGTTCTTAACTATAATTTGTGACTCTTAGGGTGCGTCCACATCTGACGAACGAGCATTACACGAGCAACTCGCGAGACGTTCGCGATCCGATTGCGAGACGCTCGCGAGCACTAGTGTTAATAACGTCATCTGGGTGTAATTTATCTATAATATGTATGTATTTAGAAATATATGCGTATGTTTATCAGTTGTCTGGTTACCATAACACAAGCTCTGCTTAGCTTGGGATCAGACAACCGTGTGTGAAGATGTCCCGGAGTATTATTATTATTATCTTACTGACGTGCGTGTGCCACTCACGGCATGATCGCGAGCGGTTCGCGAGCAAGCGCTGCGGTAATGCTCGTTTGTAAGATGTGGAAGCACTCTTAGCTATCGTTTACAAATAAAATATGTCTTTTTTTTTTTCAATTGTTAACGACAGTTATTTATTAATTCCCCAGCGTTCCCCGCCAACGACCCGATCATCGGAAAATGGAGCCCCGGCCTCCGATACGACTACCTCGAGGACGACGCCGGAGTCCCCCACCTGGTCGACAACTGGATGAAGATCAGCGACTACGACAAGCTCGCCAGATACAACCCTGACTCCTCCAACAGATACCATCTGTTTACTAGGTAAGACAATAATAGCAATAGTGATAATTTTCGTCTGCTGCCTCGTTTTCCTAATGGTTCTAAGCGCGACTGCTGCGCTAGAGGTCTTGGGTTCAATTCCCAAGTTGACCAAGGTGTTATTGCGTTTTTCTATGAAATTCTCAGTAGCAGGTTGGAGTTTGGATTTGTGCCTGGTTAATAGCATTAGGCTCGCCCCCTTATACATGGGACATAACCTAAACATATCGGCGAACTGTGGGTGTACATTGGTACACCTCTGCCTACTCCTTCTTGGATACAGGCGTGATGATATGTTATGTTATGTTATAATTTTCGTGGGGGGGCTCGTGCCTAAGTGTAAGCCGTACGGTTTGACCGATAATACAGGTTAAGCCGCGGTTGGTCCGTGGATGGGTGATCATTTATAACATACCGAGAACCCTCCGTGTTTCGGAAAGTACGTTAAACAGTAGGTCCCGGCTGTCATACGTTTGACAGTTGTTAAGTCAATTCTGACAAGCAGTCGTTACTATGGGATACTGTGTTACCCAGTAACATGTGTTGTGGAGGTCAGATAGACAGTCGCTCTGTAACATACGGTGTTCAGCTGGCGGGGAGACTGGAAGCCGACCTCAAACAAGCCCAAAAAAGAACATTTTAGAACAAAAATACATGTGTACTTTCAGAAACATTTTTCTATTATAATGTCAGGGTTACGATTTCTAACAGGGACGTAAACAATTGTAATTTGTGACGTAAGCATTATTGACGTAATAAGAGCAGCAATTACGCGTCTAAATTATAATATGCAGTCTCATGTCACTTATCGCTAAGATAAAAATGTTGTTTGCACCTATGGATTAATTTGATGCACTTTTCAATTATTTAAATACTTTATTTAGAAGGCAGCAATGATATTTTAATAAACAGATATGTTATAAGCGTGTAATCGTGAAGACTCGAAAACGTCCTAATTGGGACGTATTGCCTTTCAACAACAACACTATTTGTCTCTCTTTTTCTTATAGGTTTTATCGCGCTATCTCTTTTGTATAATTTTGACTTATAGTGACATGTATGTCAGCTGCTGCTGCTGCGCGGAACACTTTTTTCGATTGTTTTGTATGTGTATAACATATCTGTTTATTAGAATATCATTGGAAGGCAGCAAACAAAAAATAAATTTATAATAGATTAAAGATGACACATTGTTATATTTTTATAAAAAAAATGTTATGGGTGTTATTTTGTGGGTACCTTACAAGAAATAAATATATTTGATTCAATTTGATTTGATTACATTTTTTTTAACATATTACCTATTAAGACGACCTCCGTGGTCGAGTGGCGTACACACCGGTTTCAAGATCTGAGGTCTGAGGTCCCGGGTTCGATCTCCGGACTGGGCAAAGTAGAAACCAACTTGTCTACATGGCTCGGATAGTGTTTATGGTACCTTACTTGTTTCTGAATTCTATAACACAAGTGCTTCAGTGCTTACTTTGTGTTCAGAGCAATGTATGTGCTGTTGTCCGCATTTATTTATTATTATTATCGTTTCCAGAGCCAACCCCAGCATCAGCCAGCCTATCGCCCTGAACAACGTGAACTCTGTGCACAACTCTAACTTCAACGGCAGACGCCGCACCATCGTACTGATGCATGGCTTCGCTGGCTCCATCACCTCTGGGTTTAACACTGTTCTGGTTCCTGGTGAGTGCTTATTGCTGAGAGTATAACCATTTTTTTTTTGGGATAGTTAAATAATGATATTATTATCGAAGTTTTTTTTTGCACTGTGAGTGTTGAACTGCGTTTTAAGACCAAAGAAGATATGGATTGTGTGAAAGATGACACGAGAAAGAAAGGAGTGAATGCTGAGATAACGATTAGTAGTGATGAGCTGATGAATGGTTTTTTGCAACCATCAGTAATCACTATCACTACACAGTATAAAACAAAGTCGCTTCCCGCTGTCTGTCCGTATGTATGCTTAGATCTTTAAAACTACGCAACGGATTTTGATGCGGTTTTTTTAATAGATCTTTAGAGTCATTCAAGAGGAAGGGGCCGAGGGTCGTGCCTATACCAGATAATGCGCCCAAGGCTGTGCTTCGCCCTACAGAACTTTATGATTGTGTAGTTATATTTGGTATCAGCGTTGCACCCGAGCAAAGCCGGGGCGGGCCGCTAGTATAAATGTAAAATAGTTACATATTATAAGTCTTCCCTTTGGACGATATTAATTATTCCACATGAAATTGTTGGCAACTTTTGTCAATACTTTTGTCACCAAGACAAAAGTTTTCAACAATTATTTGGTAAAACTCGGCGAGTATCAGGGCTTGTATTTACTGTTTGAAACGTATTTTAATGTAATTCCCAGCATTCCTGGCCGCCCTCGACTGCAACGTCATCGTCCTCGACTGGAGCGCTGGCTCCAGCTTCGGACCCCGAGCTATTCAAGCTGGTAAGCTATTCATTTATAGGAAAACGTTTTTTTTTTTGGTAGAGATCTTTGCAGTTAGCCTGAGTGCAGGCTTTGACTGCTTCACCGGACTTTTGGCGAGGACTTTAAGGCCTCTAGCCAGAGATAGGAAAACGTGTAGTAGCAATAAGCTATTGCACATCTATGTAAAACAAACTACATAGAAAAACAAAATTACAGGATTGATTTTTATAAAATATGAGACCACCTCTAAAGAGAATCAATTTAATTCAATTGCCAAACGAATGGACCGATTGTAGTGCGGTTCAAAATGCTTTAAGCATTTTGAAAGTATTTTTTTATCTGGTCATTTCTCTGGACAAAGGCCACTCTGCCATTTTACAACAAGTCAAAGCTTTATTGCCATTCTTATAGTTGTCATTTCCTATTTCGTTATTAATACTATCTTACACTCCCACCAGGTCAAGCCGCCGGCCGCTTCTTCAACTGGCTGAACAGCGTGACCGGCAGCACCGCCAACCTCTACACCGTCGTCGGCTACAGCGTGGGCGGGCACGGCGCCGGCATCATCGCTAGGACCATCAACGGCAACGTTGGATACGTCATCGGTAAGATACCCATTCAAAATTAAAGTTGCCTCACGGTGGGCGCCAATAACACTTGAGGTCCGTTGGGAGCCAATAAAGCTTGAGGCCCCACGGTGGGCGCCATCAGTGTCACATGAGTTCCCCCAACCCCTACACCGTCGTTGTGGCTACAGCGTGTCATCAACAGAAATGTCGGATACGTTATTGGTAAGTCACTGCCCCAAGACAGATATTATTTCAAACTTGCCCACGGTTCCACCATTAGTGTTGGAAAGCTACCCCACAGTGGGCGCCAATAAAACTTGAGGTCCCATGGTGGGCGCCAATAAAACTTGAGGTCCCATGGTGAGTGCCATTAAAGATTGTGGTCCCATGGTGGGCGCCAATAAAACTTGAGGTCCCATGGTGGGTGCCAATAAATTTGAGGTCCCACGGTGGGCGCCATTAACGCTAACACAAGAGATTTCATAGTGGGCGCCAATATCGACCATTAACAGGTGAGATAAAATTCCGTAACAACACAGTCATTCTCTTTGTACTCTCCAGATAATCTGTATGTCTATTCTGTAAATAATTTCGATATCATGCTTCACCTGAGTGGTAATAAATCTCATTTCAAAAGTGAACCTAATAGGTCTTGATTTAGAATTCAAATTTGAGAATACGTTTATGACATCTCACCGCGGATTCCGCTGTCGAGATACGAAAATAATGTTACAGAATAGCACCACTGATGATAGAACCGGAAGGTAGCCATAGGAACCGTAGCGAAGGTAGCCGTAGCGAAGCAAACCCATCGTGTTTGGGCTTGTTTGATTTGTCTTCTCTAGAACATTGAGCCAAACTGATTTTTAATTAAAAATGGTGATAATTTTTTTGTATCTTGCAATGAGTGTGTGTATGTAACTGTTTTTTTGGGTGGAATTTAGTTTGGATAAAAATGTGTCTGAGATGTCAGTCTAAATTCAAGAAGTGTTGATTGTAAAGTTTTATTAGAAAATATATTTTACATAAAACTTATTTCGGATACGGCCGAGTTTTTTTTTAAATGAAACCTTCTACTTTTTATATTATTTAGGTTTTAGCCCTCGACTTTTCAACATCTTTGCAGGTCTGTAAAACGTAGTAGTCTATTTTAGGTATAAAATTTTGATTTTGATATTTTTTTTTAACTTAAACCTTGTGTTTTTCTGCACTTGAAATGTCTAGAAACATAATTTAAATGTGAATATGTTAGATATTTATAGATAACTAAGTGTTTAGAACGTAAGATTTTTTTTAACACCTTCACCTACACTTATGGCAAATAAATGATTATTATTATTATAACATGTCTATTTTTTTAAAGGTTGCGACCCCGCCGACCGCTGGGAGACCAACTGGCTCTTCAGACGCACAGACGGCCTCTACACCGAAGTAATTCACACGAACGTCAACAACATCGGTATTCAGCAAGCCCTAGCCCACGCTGACTTCTATCCCAACGGTGGGCGAGGCATGCCTGGCTGCCAGACTGCACTCTGCGATCATTACAGGTAAATGTCTGGCCTGTTGGTCTAGTGGTTAGTGATCCTGACTGCTATACCGGAGGTCGTGGTCATTCCCACCCAGGACACATGTTTGTGTGATGAGATTATTTGCTATGTCTGGGTGTAATTTATGTGTGTATTTAGAAATATATTTAATAAGCACGTTTATCAGTTGTCTGATCACCATAACACAAGCTCTGCTTAGCTTGGGATCAGATAACCGTGTGTGCGATGTCCCGGAATGTTATTATTGTTCAATAACTCGTTCTACTTATGGTCTGAACTGAGAGAGTGCATTCCTGACGCACTCAGTTAGGCTTGTCTTGTGTCAGGAATTAAAAACCGTTTTATATTGTTCTGGCATGTATAATAGTTTTTAATGGTATTATTCCTTTTTAGGACAAATAAGAATAGTAACTTCACATTCGTCACATTTAAGTTATATCTTTCTGTTGACCGCTAGTAAGAACGCAATCTCTCAGCAAAAGGCAGCCAAAATATATACGTATAGTAATATACTAATTCTTCGTCCATATTTTTTGATTTAGTTGACCCATATATTCAATAATTAACTTTCGTTCGTCCAAAAACATCTACCCAACATTTTCAGTCTTAACAACCCATATTATCCTTCTCAGATCATACTACTACCTCGGCGAATCCCTAAGAACTGGAGGCTTCACTGGCAGGCGTTGCGCCAACGTGAACCAGGCGCTCTCTGGCAGCTGCAACCAAGCTGGCACCCTCAGGATGGGAGGCCCCAACCCTAAGACTGGGTGAGTTTTACATACATGGTGTCACCGAAAGGGTATATCTATCCAAAAGGGGTGCAGAGTACTCCTGGTATAGAGGCAGTATACAAAATTTCAGCTTAAAATCAGTTCATTTTATAATTGATGGACATTCGATTAGGTATTTATCAATTGGGGCACGATTGCGTCTGCTGGCACAGGCTGCTCAGGTCGATCTGGTTCCTTCTTCCAAAGACCAGTCCAGTAAATACTCTGCATTTGTTTACACTTTACTATTGTGTTGCCAGGACTATAAAAAAGACTGTAACCCCTGAGTTTGTTTCGACATTTTTCTCAGGGTAGTTAATTAGAAAACATCGATCTGGATTAAAAAGACGTGTGAAAGTGATTATATAGTCCTATTGGCAAAATAAGAACTTCAAATTTGAATCGATTTTTAACTGAATTTTAATCGGAGGATTGTAATTTTTTGTGTGTTTCACAATTGTAGATCGATTTCAAAGATTGATTTTGAGATTAAAAGGGTAGACCTTAGAGGTAAGCTGAAATAAATTTGAGGAAAATGGAAAACTTTTTTTTTTTTTTTGTTTTTCGAATATAATTTCGAAAATAAAATATTAAGTGTATGAAAACTAGATCAAGTAAAATGGAAAATTAACATGTTTGTTCATTGTTTCAGAAACTCCGGTATCTTCCATCTGCAAACAAACCCACTACCTCCTTTCTCCAGGGGTTAAGTAAACAATACCCTGTAATTTTATATATTATATAATTATTTATTGAATAAATGATTCTTTATTTGTTTTTATTTAAAGTCATTTTATTGATCTCTCCTGCCTTTCTTAACACGGGCAGTAATTATCTACCAATCTAAACTTATTATTACCTATTATAACAAACTAGCATTTACTTGTTACCGTATCCACGACCGGTATGGCAGTCAGGGTCACTAACCACTAGATCAACAGACCCGTCACTTTTTAATCATTTGTTCTGTGTCTGGGTTTAATTTATCTATAATATGTATGTATTTAGAAATATATAAGTATGTTTATCAGTTGTCTGGTTACCATAACACAAGCTCTGCTTAGCTTGGGATTAACAACCGTGTGTGAGATGTCCCGGAATGTTATATTATAATTATTAATCATTCTAGAATCCGTGAAAAAAAACAATAAAAATCTGTTTGGTAGTTTGTCGCGATTAGACAGATACAAAGAAGGACCTTGTTTTATTACATATATTATTATGTTGTATATAGACGAACAGATAATCTATCAAAATCATCTTAAAATATCGCCAATCCGCAGAGCAAGCGTGGTGATCAATGCCCGTGCCTTCTCTATATGGGAAGAGGCCTGTGCCCAGTGGGACGTTTATAGGCTGGCATTATTATTATCTTAACATAAATTCTCATGACCGGATTTTTTTACTTTCTCTTACATTTTTTAAAGTCTTTTAAAAATCATTTTTATATTTTTTTTACATTATTTTTTTCAAATATGTTTATATGATATATAATAGAGTTCTTTAACCGTAGTAGTGTTGATCCCTTTACTTCTTAACAGGATGTAAGCTAGCGCCACGTTCACGCAATAAAGTCGAGTGTAAAGCGTCTTTTGATATACAGCCTCGGCGGGGATATACAGGATGTTCAGTTATGAAATAATACTGAGTTGTGGTGGGTGAGTTTTATACTGATATTTTGTAATAAAAAAAGGTTTTTTTTTTCTTATAAGGTACTCCTTGTAAGAAAAAAAAAACCTTCCCATTTAGCTATTAAATTAAATATTACTTTAATTATACGAAAATGAATAACGAGAAAGTTTTTTTTTATATTTTGAACAAACACTTTTGTAAACTTATAAAAAGAGGAGACTGTATTTTTTTTACAAAATTTATTTTAGCCATTTACAAATCAAAACTTAACAAATGTGATAAATATTAATTCAATATCTCTGCCCCCCGTTTCTTCTCTAAATGAGAAGAGATCTGTGCCCAGCAGTAGAACTATAGACTGGCATTATTATATTATCTAAACTCATTCATGTAAAATAAGATCAAAGCTGAAAATAGGCCTGTTACAAAAACTCAGCCAAACAACAAATAACTAAATTTGATTTAAATTAAATTTAACGTATTTAAATTAATTTGCATGCTTGATAATCAATTCTTATGAAACCGCTTTTATAGTCCAGCATTTTTTTTTATTATTTTTTTATTCTCAATTCTCAATTCTTTATTGCATTCCACAATGTAGTTAGTAGGTCCTATTCTTCATATGGTTAAAGTTTGTGATATTAGATTTAATTATTATAAAAAAGTACAGCAATTTAACAAAGCATACAACTTTTATTATCCCAAATTTCAAACACCCTGTACCCATCAGGTGCGAGCGTCTCACTCTTTATTCGCCGTGAATTACGTGCCGCGAATATATACAACGACTTATGACGATTTAAACGACTACCCCCTGTATATTATAACTATATCATAATAATATACTTCTATAATATTTAACTGCCTCGTTGGCCTAGTGGTGCTTAGCGCGCCAGCTACGCTAGAGGTCTTGAGTTCGATTCCCGAGTCGACCAAGGTGTGTGTGTGTGTTAGTGGCAATAGACTCGCCCCCTATTACATGGGACCTAAACATATCGGCGAACTGAGGGTGTACATTGGTACGCCTCTGCCTAACCCTTCGGGGATACTGGCGTGATGATATGTTATGTTATGTAAAATATTTTCATCTGCCAAGCCTTTTGCCCGCACTATGTTGGGGTCGGCTTCCAGTCTTAGATTCAGCTGAACAACGTATGTTACAGAGCGACTGTCTGTCTGACCTCCACAACACATGTTACTGGGTAACACAGTATCACATAGTAACGACTGCTTGTCAGAATTGTAGTGACTTAACGACTGTCAAAGATCAACGTATGACAGTCGGGACTAGGGTGAACGTGCTTGCTGAGGCACGGAGGGTGTCTCGGTATTTTTACGAATGTTTACCTATCTATGAACTTTTTATATTTTGCCATAAGCCGGTGCTAACGACAAAACATATTTTCATCAGTCATCAGTATGTTTTGTAACTTCGATAGTTACTGCCAAAATGTTGACAAGTTGCACAAATAAAAAAAAATAGGTTATGCAAGTACGATGGCAAAGACGATATTCAAATCCTTTTTGAGTGTTTAATTTGCAAGCAAGCAATAGAACATTATTATTATCGGCTTTTTTAACCAGCTTCAAAAGGAGGAGTTTCCCGATTAGTCTAAACGGTTTTTCTGTATACTTTTTACGCGATAATTGAGCTCGATTTTAAAAAGTGGGCCGTTAGAAATTTCAGTTAAATCAACTGATCTTGTTATAAAAAAATCACAGCAAAAACAACTATTTTTGCTGTGATTTTTTTATAACAAGATCTATACTACCTATAACTGTCAAAAAGTTTAAAATACATATTATATATTACGTATTATATATTACGTATTATATATTACGTATTATATATTACGTATATATTACGTACTTTAATTTATAACATAAACCAACATTCATCTACTATTATATCACTATAAATATGGAAACAAGAGCTCACCCTTCTTTCAAGAATCCTTTCCGAGGGTAACATACAATAAATCTCCTGACTTGAAAACTTACACCATTTCACACTTATAGTAGAAATCCTTTAAGTTATCACGCGGTTTTGCTTGCTATCCACGCTTATAATACTACCTGTGAATCGTGATTTCACCCGCGAAAATTACCCTTTCAGTTTGGTATTTTTTTGTAATTTGTTGTTAGTAATTTCGCTATTCGGGGCCAAAATTCAAAGATTATGGAGCTCGGTTCACCTATTCTTGAGTAATATTATAGTGTAACTTACCTTTAGTTTGATATCTAACAAATAAAAAATATTTAACTATATATTCCGGGACATCTCACACACGGTTATCTGATCTCAAGCTAAGCAGAGCTTGTGTTATGGTAACCTGACAACTGATATACATATTTATATATTTCTATATACATATATACATTTTATAGATAAATTACACCCAGACACAGATCAAATGATCGTGCTCATCACACAAACATGTGTCCTGGGTGGGAATGACCACGACCTCCGGTATAGCAGTTAAGGGGCCCGAGTCTGCTATTGACAATTGTTTGAATCGTCTAAGTGGGTGGCGTTAGTAGGCCCAATTTAGGATAATTACGCAGGTAAAACGTCATTTTAACGTCAAAATTGGCCATTGGGACGGCCAATTTTGACGTTCTGACATTTAGTAGAATGCTAATTATCCTAAAATGGACCTACTAACGCCACCCACTCAGACGATTCAAACAATTGTCAATAGCAGACTCGGGCCCAGGGTCACTAACCACTAGGCAAACAGGCCCGCCTAAATAGGTAATATTATAATTTAAACTCATTGATGAAAGACAAAAGCTCCGTATCACTAACCATTACTATTGAGTATATCTTATACAAATTATAATTTTCCGTAAAATGTGATATTTATAACCAAAAAAATATCTTATCTATCAAGTGAATGAGTTTTTTATACACGGTTTTACAAATTTTGCGAACAGACTTTAAAAAAACAAAGTCTGTTCTTAAACAAATTCGTCTTTATCTTAAAACCAATGACCCGTGTTATTCTATTACTGCCTACCCTCTAAGAAAGCGAATAATATAAGGGGGAGTGTACATCTGCGTAAAAATATCTATGAATAAAATTAGGGTTCCCTAACAATTTATGATGGTCGTAAAAAGCGTTTTCAAGAAACATAGAGGTATTGTATTAACATATTATTTTGGATATATGCAAAGCACTGAATCGATTGAGGTTAAGCAACTCTTCATAAGGTCAATCTTTGGATGGGGTGACAATAAATTGTTGGTAATAATTCTACAAAATAAGTCTTATATTTATTTCCTATGGAACCTACTGTCAAAACTGGACCAAACTAAAATGAGACTACAAAAGCAACAGCTTTCAAATAAAAAAAGAATCATCAAAATCGGTTCGGCCAGTCAAAAGTTCTGTGGTAACAAACATAAAATAAATACAGTCGAATTGAATACCACCTTTCTTTTTTGAAGTCGGTTAAAAAGTCTTTGATAGAAGCTTGAAGTTATTAGAATTCTTGACCAGTCTCACCGTCGCACACTGTATCCCTTAGTAAATGTGTTGTGTGTCAGACAGACAGTCGCTCTATAACATACTGGTGTTCAGCTGGCAGGGAGACTGGAAGCTGAGCACAACATAGTGCGGGGAAATTGTAATTTAAATAGTAATACATGACAATAAGGTAGTTTTCGATATTCGTCCTGTTTGTTTAGATAAACAATAATTGCGATTCGCACATTATTGCCGTATTATTAAACTCCTACAAAAAAGTGGTCTGTATCTGTCTGTGGTATCATAGCTACTTAACGAAAAAACTGAGCTTTATGCGGATTTTTGTTTTAAAAACTGACGTAATGGAGATGGATCTAAGTTATTTTTTTTTTATTATTTCAAAGATATAAGAAATTTGTTGTCATGTGGCTCGAGACCGAAAAGTCTGGAGTCAGATGGGGGAGACCTTTGCCCAGCAGTGGGAAACTAAAGAGGTTACATATATATAATATATATATGTAACCTCTTACTGCCTCGTTGGCCTAGTGGCGCTAAGCGCGACTGCTACGCTGGAGGTCTTGGGTTCGATTCCCGAGTCGACCAAGTTGTTATTGGATTTTTCTATGAAATTCTCAGTAGCAGGTCGGAGTTTGGATTTGTGCCCGGTTAGTGGCAATAGGCTCGCCCCCTATTACATGGGACCTAAATATATCGGCGAACTGTGGGTGTACATTGGTACACCTCTGCCTACCCCTTCGGGGATACAGGCGTGATGATATGTATGTATGTATGTAACCTCTTTAGTTTCTCTTTCTCTTTAGTTTATATATTATATAAAATTAAAAAGCTAATTTTGTTGGTTGGTGTTTCTAAAAGTAATTATTTAAGCATTGCCATACAACGTGGCAATGCTGCCAGCCTTTTGGGCACACTCCCAGTCGACAGCGACGTGGGTGAATTTTTTGACGCCTCATTTTAGTTCTTAATTTTATTTAGTATATAATTTTTCCTATTTAATATGTAGGCTTAGTTTTTAAGTATTAGTAATTTATTTCAATAGAGTATTATTTTGTGATACTGCTACAAATGCTAAGCTACTGTGGTAGCTTTCTTTTTTCAGAAGTCGGTTTAATAAAAATCGGTACATAGTACAATTTACCCTTTTCTAAAACATTTCCTAACACTACAGACAAACTAAATTCAAGTGCAGTAATAAATCTAAAGTGAAACTATGCTCAAACACGGATACAGAGATTTACGGGCACCCGGTTATCCAGATATATCCGGATATATCCGGATAACCACTACACGTCACTTCACGGAAGGTAGATAAGTGGTTTGTAATTTATGGATTTTTGTATTTTTTTTGGTACTTGATTTGGATTTATCTCCGGTCTTCAGTCATTGGTTTGACTTTGATCTTATTTAGTGGAAAATAGACTGATTTTGAAAAGAATTATGCAGTTAAGTTAACTAAAAAATACAAAAAAATACAGAGGAGTAGAGAATGCGTTGAAAAAGTGATAAAAATACATATGAACCAGATTTTTATTTATTATCCCTTGCAGTTGAAAATATTATTTTACTTCTTAGGACAATCTAAAAGTATGTAGGCTTGAGTAAAAGATTAATCAAATTAAAGGTACATACATATCTTTATATATATAATTCTTCTGTGAGTGTGTATGTCACTGAACTTCTCTCAAACGACTGAACTTATTTTGATGATTTTTTTTTTGTGTGTGTTCAAGGGGATCTGGGAATGGTTTAGATTCACAATGGACAATGGCAGGTCTCCATACTAAGAATTGTCTGGGATCAAATTGAAGCGTCCTTTTATGAAAAATATGTTAAAAGATTTGGCGTTAGTTCTAGAATCTATAAATGAGACTATTTTCATTTGGGAAAGCCGGAAAAAAAAGATTTCGGTGTTAGAATATTATTATTTAGGTTATGAATTAACGTCAATGTCAATTAGCTATATCTATAAAACATAACGCAGATCGAAATTATGCCCTTAAGAAATGATAATGTGGTGTGGTCTAAGTGAGAATAAAAGTATTTACGGATAAATGGGAAAAACCTAAATAAATTCTAATACTCGGTGTAGAGTAGTACTCGATTTAAACTTTTAAACTATCGCGCTGCATATTAAAGAACGAAACGTCAAGCCCTTAAGGTATTTACGCATGTACGCGCTAATCCCCGTTCTATAATATTACTATAGTACTCAATTATTGTATGTTTAAGAAAGCTGAGCGCGTATTAAAAAAATGCACTTGCCGCGTAAACAATAGAACTATGTTATGGCAAATAAAAGACATATTTTATTTAAAATAATTATTTATTTCATTCTTCATCTCATTATCATCATTACACATAAAATGCGCGTGCGACGATGATCTCTATCGTAATCTTCCATAGTTATTTTTATGGGTTTACAACAAAAATCCAATTCACTATATAGGCACAATCGAAGCAAAGTAAGATTAGCTTATGCTCACGCAAAAGCAATATCGTAGTCCTAAGGGCACGCACTAGTCACACAAGGCAGTATCAATCAGTCCATAAACAGTCCAGGTAGAGTAAAAATAAATAGAAAGCCAAATATAAACATAAAACACAACCGACATAGTAAACACGGAAGGATTTTGTAGCATAGAAAAATATAATGGAGGGCAGTTCTGTAGCGTCTTCACTTGACAGACAACCACAGATAACATTCACTGTCCAAAAAAAAAGTAGTGCTGCACTTTTGGATTCGTTTTTCTTGAGAATCGATACGACACTGAAACGATCCTCTGATATTCTGATCCATTATTAATTGGATTTAAAAGTAGGAGCATTTCTTCAAACATATCATTGATTAAAGACGAAAGAATAGATAATTCTAATATTATGTTAAAAACAAAACGAACTCTACACGGGTCGATCGATCAGTCGATTATATCGATCATTCGTTTAATTATACAGCGTCACACCACTATTTGAATGGTAAAATGTCGAATGTAGGTAACCTAATTCGAACATCATTTTATGAGCTTTTAAAAACATAAAAATAACTCCGGCTTTTACAAGAAGAAGTGAATAATTGAAAAATCGTAGAAAATTAATTAAATTTGATTGATATTTATGAAATCTATGGACGCCAAAAAATGTCCAGACCAAATTCTGCCATTGTTCTTTGTCCGCTGGACAATGTTTTTTTAATTAATTTTTAATTTATTAGTAGTTGTTGATTTTGGAATGTTTTACATTGGATCTGACAGACGGCGCTACCATCGCAGTGTCAAATTTTAAATAATATTCGAATTTTAATTTTAGTCTGTCCCGACAGTTAGCGCTGCGATCAAATTAAAAAAAAGTTTTGTTATCATTGTGTTATTGTAGACCATGTAGACAGGACGTCTGTCGGGTCCGCTAGTAATATGTAAAAGTTTATACGCCTACGAATAAATTTTTGTATTCACTGTAACTTTTTATTTTAAACCGAGTACAAGTTCAATTAAATAATGTCCATTGTTCCTGAAAGCGCAGACACACAAATTTTGCCCAACAGTGGGCAAATAACACCTTAAAAATATGAAACCACTAACCTTATCCACTTTTCCTTGCTTCACAATGTACGGTATTGTGGGCATAGGTCCAAAAATAGAAGGAATCATGGCAGGCGTTATAATAACTTGCACCGGACTATGGCACTTCTCCTCACTGCAACTGCAGCAGCAGCGGCACTTCTTGCCACTTTTAGTACCACTCAGCACATCACTATCATCAACAGCACTTGCCACCTCACTATCTTTTAATTCATCTTTTTTTTCGAAAAGTTTCGGTTTTTTGAACTCAGCGGGCAGCTCTAGTAGTGGTGGTCGTCTCTTTAATTCTTTTGGAGTTTCTAATAAATACGGTTTTTCGGTTTCCGAGTTACGGTTTTGTTGGTTTTCGGTTTGACGGTTTTTTGTGAATGGGTGGACTAGTAAGGTTTTCGGTTTTATCGGTTTTTGGTTTGAGGCCCCTAAAAGGGCCTCGGGGTTGCTTGTTGAATCCAATTTGATAGATTTATTTTTTTGTTTTTCACAATTTTTTTCACTGTTTTTTTTTTAAGTTTGGTTTAGTTTGATAACTTGCTTTAATATATTATTAATTTGTATTATTTTGCTACATTGACCTGTGAGATAAAAAAATAAATAACAAATGTTGATAGGGACAATTCTCAATAACAAAGTTTTAGAAAACTAAATAATACTTAATTTAAATTGAGGATTATTTAAATTAGGCTTCAATAGTAAAATAGATTACTTTAAAAAAAAACCTATTATAATTTTTAAATCGTAAGGAAATATTAATTTACGAGTTACTGTGGATCAGATATTTACAAATATTTTTGATATTTTGCAATTTAGCATAATTAAACAAAATAATGAAAACGATCTCAAATAAACTGCTATAAAGTCTTATTATTTATTTCGCTAATTGTAATTCTTTATATTTTTTTATTTTAGAAAACGCAATTTTCTCAAAACTATTTAATGTAAAAATTTCATTTTAATTCCATCATGTTCCTACACGGCATTGCATATTTATTTTTGTTTTACATATTATGTTATATTTAATTTTTGATTTTTGATAATACTTTATTTTATCCAAGATATTAGTTACACATTTTATTTTATTAATTTATTTAATCATCCGATATTTATTAAATTCAATTCAACACAGTTAAAACCATTCACTATCAAAAACGACAACTTTTCACAAACACAACTTCTTACAAAGTATCAAGAAGACATATTGTTGACAAGTCAATGACCTACACCACGTGACAATTGTTAGTAAACAAACAAATCACAAACAAGCGTAAAAATCAAAAAACAAATAAAAAAATAACTCAAAAAATAATAAAATTCAATTTAAATTATATTGCACTGTATTTTTATAACAAATGATACTCAAAATCACTGTTTTTATTGCAATAATTTTAAATAAAATTACAGGAATATTTTGAACGTGCGATCGCGTCGGTCTTTCGACGGGAACTAAAATTTTCTTCTACATTTTCAGTGGGAGGGGCGTGTAAAGGGGCGGGGCTTTAGACCACGCCCATTCGCACTAAATTCTAAATTATTTCTTTGTCTAGACTTCTCAAAATGGCGGAGATTTTAGTGAATTTGTTACGTTATATTGTTATGGGTTTCGGAAGGAAATCTCATTCCACTACAGTATTTTAAATAAAAAACATGAGTGAAAATGGGTGAACTGAAAGTGATCACTTTTGAACCGACTTCAAAAATGGAGGATGTACTCACTTCGATTGTTTTTTTTTAATACACTTTAAACTTATAGGTAACACTCTTAGTTTATCGTCAGGGTTAATAAAACCAACTTATAAATTATTAACTCGTGACATTTCGACCCACCTGGTTTGATTTTATTTACATTTTAAACCGACCTCAAAAAAGGAGTACGTTTTCAATTCAACTGTATTATAATGTTTTTTGGTTTGTTACCTCTTAACTTTCTACTTCGTGAACCGATTTTGATATTTGTTTTTTTTTTTATTTGAAAGCTGATGCTTTCCGTCTGCTCCCATTTCAATTTAGTCCAGTTCTGACATTGGTATCCACCAAAAAAAAAAAAACATATATCTACCTCACAAATAGTTACACTTTATAAAATAGTCTTTAACTCAAAGCATAGGGTTGTTTTTATCTTTTAAATTAACGGATATTTATTGGTTTCTTAGGTTTACGCGAATCTTAGACATTGAAATAAAACTACTTTTTACGGATTTTCTCGCGTTTTATACTGATTTCTATCTATTAACATAACATAACATATCATCACGCCTGTATCCCCGAAGGGTTAGGCAGAGGTGTACCAATGTACACCCACAGTTCGCGGATATGTTTAGGTCCCATGTAATAGGGGGCGAGCCTATTGCCACTAACTACACAAATCCAAACTCCGACCTGCTACTGAGAATTTCATAGAAAAACCCAATAACACCTTGGTCGTAGGTCGGTAGCAGTCGCGCTTAGCACCACTAGGCCAACGAGGCAGTCTAATTTCTAACTATTTTAACGCATATTTACATATTATAAGGACCATATCGATTATGTTAGCTTTCAAACAAAATAACTACGATGCCACAGACACACACACAAACACAGAAAAACAACAACAACAGAAAAACAAAAACAGAAAAACAGTATAAATCTTAATACGAAATATTTTTTATGTTAGAATAATTATAAAATTTTAGGTCCCGACGTTTCGACACCTTTGCAGGTATCATGGTCACGGGCAGACTGAGATGGCGTTCGTCTTGACAGTGGATGTTGCTCGTTCTACCTTCATATTTTTTTATTAATTATTTGTGTTCCGGCCTACGCAATATGAGCTCACGGTGTCTTGAGGTCTTGCAGCGCTGCTCTTGGGTTTGATTTTGAGTTTGTTAATTATTGGATCCCAAGTAGGTGATTTTTAATCTAGGAACTTAAGGTAGGAAATTAGGGTGTTTTTTAATCTAAATCGCGATAAAAAGAAGTTAGCGAGATAAAAAAAAAAGTAGTTTTACTTCAATGTCTAACATTCGCGTAAACCTCAGAACTCAATAATAATTATTGTTATTATAATAATGCGTTTTGCAACCGACACCGGCCGTGGTCGCAAGCAGACTGGGGCCCAAGTCTGCTATTTACACTCGGTTCAATGTCTTCATAGTGGCGTGCCAGCAGAGCCATTTTCGGAAAATTGGTATTCTACTAAACGTCAAAACGTCAAAATTGCGCATGGGAACGATTCGGTTCAATGTTCAACGACTGTGACCAATAGTTCATACCTTTGGTACAAATTGTAATGCGCAATTTTGATGTTTTGACGTTTAGTAGAATACCAATTTTCCGAAAATGGCTCTGCTGGCACGCCACTATGAAGACATTGAACCGAGTGTAAATAGCAGACTTGGGCCCCTGGAGATGCGTGTCATCGCTCCGTGCACGAAGTTGATGATTTTTCATCTACCCCCTGTTTTCGACTATGCTACACTGACCATGCGGGCATAATATGTCCTTCATAACCAACTAACAGTTATATATTCGAGCCGTTTGGGGTTGAGACACTTGGTCCGTGGGGTCCGAGTGCACACAGTTTTTTTAAAGATTTATCCAGACGCCTGGTTGACACTTCGTGTGACCCAAAGGCTGGCTTCTACCTAGGTCAGCGCATAAGCATTGCCATACAACGTGGCAATGCTGCCAGCCTTTTGGGCACACTCCCAGTCGACAGCGACGTGGGTGAATTTTTTGACGCCTTATTTTAGTGCTTAGTTTTATTTAGTATATTATATATTTTTTCCTATTTAATATGTAGGCTTAGTTTTTATAGTATTGTAAATATTTTAAGGTATTCTGTACATATTGTTAATAAAATAAAATATAACCAACTTGGTAAAGAAGTGAGGTTGTGTCAATCTAATGTTTATTAAAAAGAAAAATAAAAAAAACTGCTTGCTAATTGCTTTCCACCCCAACTTTGTCCGTGCGTTTACATGAATTTTCATATTTTATGAAAAACACTAATTATAATTACTTAACGTCTAAAAGTATAGTATAGTATAACCTACACCTATAGTAGTGATAGCCTTTAATACTACGCCTCATACCACCAGCTATCCATAAGTAAAAGTCTCACAAAAATCGGACAAGTAGTTCCAGAGATACTTACAAAAACTAATAAAAGCTTCCACTTTATAATATATGAAGAAAATCGGACTTTTAGTTCCAGAGATAAACTCGTTGCAAACAAAAAAAAACCCGGTTATATTGTCATTCTGTACTCTTCCTAAAATTCATTAATATTCAAGTCTCTACCTTAGAAAAATCAACAGGAAAGATAAAGCAGTATTCTTTGATTTTAAATGATTGAGGAAAAATGTAATTGATTTAAATAGAAAAAGAAGGGAAACAAGCTTGTATTTTAGGGTTCCGTATGAAATGGGTTTCTATTTTTCTAAATAAAATATTTTACTGATTGCTATAGAAGGAGGTGCCCAATTCGTCAGTTCGTATTTTTTTGGGTTACGTAGCTAAATGTCAAAAACGGAACCCTTATAGATTTGTCATGTCTGTCTGACCGTATGTCACAGCGATTTTTAAATTAATTTGTTATCGATTGGGTTAATTATTTGTGTTGCCATAATTCATTAAAATCGATTCTTTTAAAGGCGATTTTATACAAATTAGTTTAAACTATTACTAATTTACACTGCCAATTGTACCTGTACACACCTAACTATCATAAAAAATTGGTAGGTTACACTATTTGTAACTCAAGAATAGGTAGACTTATTTTCCTAATATTTCATTTGTCGGGTTCATCTCCAACCCGAATGACAGAAAAACTAAAAAAAAATGGGATCGGGGACTAAGTACGCTTTCATTTGACCTCTACTGTCCCACTGCTGGGCAAAGGATTCTCCCTTCCATTGGTCCTTGTCTCGCGCCACCTCGAACAGTACTCAAGCCGGTGAAACCGCTAATATATGTATAGATAATTATATTAAAACAGTAATCTCACTCGACCCAAAACATAAACTTAGATTGAACCCATCAAATTGACCAGACAGTTAACTTAACCAAAGCAGTTTAACCCTTCCCAGGTAGTCAAATCAAGTAGTTAAATTTTATAGGGTCGAATTGACCCCTAATCTAGAGTAATAGGGTTAAAACTTAACCCATTCTTGTCAGTCATATAGGGGCTTGTGGGTAAGCGACCCAGACCAATCGAGGTGGCCTGTTGGTCTAGTGGTTAGTGACCCTGACTGCTATACCGGAGTTTGTAGGCTCGATTCCCAAGGGACGAATCTTTGTGTGATGAGCATGATCATTTAATAATATAATATACTCATAATATTCCGGGACATCTCACACACTGTTATCTGATCCCAAGCTAAGCAGAGCTTGTGTTATGGTAACCAGACAACTGATAAACATACTAATATATTTCTAAATACATACATAATATAGATAAAATTACACTCACAGAACAAATGCTCATTCTCATCACACAAACATGTGTCCTGGGTGGGAATGACCACGAGCTCCGGTATAGCAGTCAGGGTCACTAACCACTACACCAACAGGCCAGTCACTTTTCAACATTTGTGCTGTGTCTGGGTGTAAATTTTTCCATAGTATGTGTGTACTTAGAAATATATAAGTATGTTTATCAGTTGTCTAGTACCGGGGTTAAATACATAACCCTCCTTTTTGCGCTGTCGGTTTATAAAAGATTTTGCTTTGATGGTTATTGATAAAACCCGCATAAATAGTTCAAAAGACAAATCCAATTATAAAGGGGACCATTAAGTACTGCTTTTGACAGCTTTCAAGATCTGAGTTGATGATAATAATAATGTTATAATCTAAGCATCTAAACTACATATAATTATATATATTATTAACCATTTTTAACCGATTTCAGCTGCTCTTGATTTGACACATTATTTTTCTTCTTATTATTCTTTTCAAGTGACAACTGACAAGTGTGGACCGAATTTAATAAGTATTTTTTACAAAATAACTATATCGGTCTGTATGCCCCGTTTGTGGCAACATAGCTCTTAAAAAATGAGCTGATTCTGATGCAGTTCGTTTTGTTTAACAGCTGATGTGATCGAGATGGTTCTTAGACATCATCATACATATTATTATTTAATCATTATATTTTGAAGATCCGTTCAGTTATTTAAACGATTTCCGCAATTATCTAAAGTTTATAAATAGCATATTATTGTGTGGACCAAAGACCTTTTAAAATAAAAAAACAGTACTACATTTTTTAATGCACATTTAATTCAAACAAAAAAGCACCTTAACCCATACATAATAAAACCCAATCAATTGATACGAAATTTTCTAACCGCACTGTTCCTCAGTACGTTTTCCATGTTTCTTAGATCTACGCGATGTAAATTCTTCGCTAGAAACCTTTGATTGTTTCCTCTTTCTCGATGATAAACTACTGTTTGTAGTTTCTGATGTCTCGTAGCTACTGCCCTTAGTAATTCTATGAGATTTACCTTTAGTAAATCTAGATATATCACCATTTTCTGAGCTGAATTCAAGGCTAGTTTCAGACTCCTTTTCAGAAGTATTCGATTCTGAATCTCGCTGCTGGGAACCTTTAATTGTTTTTCCGTGTTTTGATTTGTATGTTATTCCTTTCTTAGAGTTGAAAGTCTTTTTGCTATTGTAAGTATCTTCTTCACTTGCGCTGTCTGATTTTTCGTTTTCTTTCGCTTCGTTGCTGTCTTCTTGTCTGATGGATTTACCTTTTTTGGTTTTCCTTAGAATGGTTTCTATTGAACTGCCTTTGTTGGCGTTAATGATTCTCTCTTCATTAACATCTTTAGTGCGATCATTTTTGATGTGTTTCTTTACGGAATTTGTTTTGGATCCAATTTTACTCTTCTCCTTTTTAATATTTCTGACTTTGTCGAGAGATTTGTTTGTAGTGTCTGTGATGCTACGTTTTTTATCTTCACTACTTTCGTCACTATCGCTGCCATTTAATTCAGAGTTTTTGGGATTATTTTTACCATGTTTCTTGCCTTTTTTACCTTTAAGAATTGCTTCTAAAGATTCTCCTTTACCATTAATTGTCTTTTTTCCATGTACAGTTTTTGATTTTTCTGTAATGGATGATTCAAGTGATGAACCTGATTTTTTATTTTTTATTATCTTCTCAAGGGTTTCCTTATCAATGTTGGATGTTCCCTTCTTATTTTTAATGGAACCTACTTTATCCTGTACTTTGTCTTTTAAATCTCCTGTTTCTGGCTTTTTAGATGGCTTACCTTTTCCTTTGGTGCCGTCAACTACATCTCCAACTTCAGGTTTTTTAGGCAGAGTTTTCTTACCATGTTTGCCTTTCTTAGTTTTTCCAAATTTATCATTTGTTTTGTCACCAACCTTGTCTATAATTGTTTTAGATTTACCTATAGTGGACGATACATCTTCAGTAGATGTTGCAGTCTTGGAATCTTTGGATTTAGATATGTTAGAAATAGTATTCTGGATTTTGGATCCCTTTTTCTTTTTGATTTGTTCAACTTCTTTGTTTATTTGGTCTTTGTTGTTATTTTTAGGTTTTCTCTTATTTTTGTTCTCGCCGACTTTATCGACAGTGTCTGTTACATCATCCGGTCTAGGATTTGTAGGTTTGTTTTTGCCTACATTTGTCTCTTCAGTTTTATTCTCGTTATCTGGTTTCTTGGGGTGAGCTTTTTTTCCTTTTTTACCAGGATTTACTTTGGTTTCTTTGGTTTCTTTAGTACCTTTACCGATGGTAATATCAGACTCGTCTGTGGATGACGATTTCTTATCAGTCGTAGATGTGGTGCGTTTTTGAGAGGTGGAAGTATTCTTTGCTTCCTTGTCTTCATCAGAAGTTGATTTCTCTTGAGTTTCAGTTATTTCCCATTCGTCATCATCATTTTCATCAGGGTTCGATCCAGAAACCTCTGGGTTTGGTTGATCTTTACCCTTTCCTGGTAAACCTGGTTTCTGTTTCGGCTTAGGCGCATTGTCATTGTTGCCTTTAGGTTGGTCTTGCTCATTTTGCTTTGTTTTGTTGCTACCCTTAGGAATATTATCCCTGTCATCGTCATTGTCATCATCGTCTTCATCATCGTCATCGCCATCATCGCTAGACTTAGGCTTGTCTTTCTTCTGTTTTGGTTGTTCATTGTCATTCACGTTGGGTGATCCAGGTTTTGCTCCATCCTTCTTAGGTTCAGCATCTGTTCCCTCCTTTGGCTTGTCACGTGTCTCACCGTCATCGTCCTCATCATCCTCAACATCCTCAGAATCTTGAGGTCCAGGTTTGCCATTGTCAGGTGTTTTTGGTTGCTTTGGCTTACCTCCTTCTGGAATGTTGCCATCTCCTCCATCACCCTTCAATAGTTTGCCGTTACCTTGGATTTCAGGTTGTTTTTGGTGAGGTTTCTTACTTTTTTTATCTTTCTTCCCCTTGGTTTCTTTTGTTTTTTTACCGGTGATAGTTTTAGACTGGTCTGTGGTTGACGATTTCTTTTCGGTCGTGGAACTTGTGCTTTTTTGAGAGACGGAAGTAGTCTTGCCTTTACCTGAAGTTGTTTTCTTTTGTGTTTCCGTTGTTTCCTGATCCTCATCATCAACATTTTCATCTTCATCTGGGTTAGACCCAGAAACCTCTGGTTTCTGTTGATCTTTACCCTTTCCTGGTGAACCTGGTTTCTGTTTCGGCTCAGGGGCTTTGACACTGTTGCCTTTAGGTTTGTCCTGCTCATTTTGCTTTGGTTTGTTGCTACCCTTAGGAACACTATCCCTGTCATCTTCATCGTCACCATCGTCTTCATCTTCGTCATCGCCATCATCGCTAGACTCAGGCTTGTCTTTCTTCTGTTTTGGTTGTTCATTGTCATTTACGTTGGGTGATCCAGGTTTTGCTCCATCCTTCTTAGGTTCACCATCTGTTCCCTCCTTTGGCTTGTCAAGTGCCTGATCTTCATCATCCTCATTATCTTCAACATCCTCAGAATCTTGAGGTCCAGGTTTGCCATTGTCAGGTGTTTTTGGTTGCTTTGGCTTACCTCCTGATGGAATGTTGCCATCACCTCCATCACCCTTCAGTGGTTTGTCGTTACCTGGGTTTTCTGGTTGTTCTTGGTTAGGTTTCTTTCCTTTTTGATCTTTCTTTCCCTTGGCTTGTTTTGTTTTTTTGCCGGTGATAGTTTTAGACTGGTCTGTGGTTGACGATTTCTTTTCGGTCGTGGAACTTGTGCTTTTTTGAGAGATGGAAGTAGTCTTGCCTTTACCAGAAGTTGTTTTCTTTTGTGTTTCCGTTGTTTCCTGATCCTCATCATCATCATTTTCATCTTCATCTGGGTTAGACCCAGAAACCTCTGGTTTCTGTTGATTTTTACCCTTTCCTGGTGAACCTGGTTTCTGTTTCGGCTCAGGGGCATTGTCATTGTTTCCTTTAGGTTTGTCCTGCTCATTTTTCTTTGGTTTGTTACTACCCTTAGGAACATTATCCCTGTCATCGTCATTGTCATCATCGTCTTCATCATCGTCATCGCCATCATCGCTAGACTTAGGCTTGTCTTTCTTTTGTTTTGGTTGTTCATTGTCATTTACTTTGGGTGATCCAGGTTTTGCTCCATCCTTCTTAGGTTCAGCATCTGTTCCCTCGTTTGGCTTTTCAAGTGTCTCACCGTCATCATCCTCATCATCCTCATCATCTTCAACATCCTCAGAATCTTGAGGTCCAGGTTTGCCATTGTCAGGTGTTTTGGGTTGCTTTGGCTTACCACCTTCTGGAATGTCGCCATCCTCTCCATCACCCTTCAGTGGGTTGTCATTACCTTGGTTTTCGGGTTGTTTTTGGTGTGGTTTCTTTCCTTTTTTATCTTTCTTCCCCTTGGTTTCTTTTGTTTTTTTACCGGTGATAGTTTTAGACTCGTTTGTGGTTGATGATTTCTTTTCGGTCGTGGAACTTGTGCTTTTTTGAGAGACGGAAGTAGTCTTGCCTTTATCAGAAGTTGTTTTCTTTTGTGTTTCCGTTGTTTCCCGATCCTCGTCATCATCATTTTCATCTTCATCTGGGTTAGACCCAGAAACCTCTGGTTTCTGTTGATCTTTACCCTTTCCTGGTGAACCTGGTTTCTGTTTCGGCTCAGGGGCATTGTCATTGTTGCCTTTAGGTTTGTCCTGCTCATTTTTCTTTGGTTTGTTACTACCCTTAGGAACATTATCCCTGTCATCGTCATTGTCATCATCGTCTTCATCATCGTCATCGTCATCATCGCTAGACTTAGGCTTGTCTTTCTTCTGTTTTGGTTGTTCATTGTCATTCACGTTAGGTGATCCAGGTTTTGCTCCATCCTTCTTAGGTTCACCATCTGTTCCCTCCTTTGGCTTGTCAAGTGCCTGGTCTTCATCATCCTCATTACCTTCAACATCTTCAGAATCTTGAGGTCCAGGTTTGCCATTGTCAGGTGTGTTTGGTTGCTTTGGCTCACCACCTTCAGGAATGTTGCCATCCTCTCCATCACCCTTCAGTGGTTTGTCGTTACCTTGGTTTTCGGGTTGCTTTTGGTGAGGTTTCTTTCCTTTTTTATCTTTTTTCCCCTTGGGTTCTTTTGTTTTTTTGCCGTTGATAGTTTTTGACTCATCTGAGGATGACGATTTCTTCTCGGTCTTAGAACTTGTGCTTTCTTGAGTGGTGGAAGTATCTTTAGTAGTTTTCTTTCCCTTGCCCGAAGTTTTTGTCTCTTGTGTTTCAGTTATTTCCGAATCATCATTATCATCTTCATCTGGGTTAGACCCAGAAACCTCTGGTTTCTGTTGATCTTTACCCTTTCCTGGTGAACCTGGTTTCTGTTTCGGCTCAGGGGCATTGTCATTGTTGCCTTTAGGTTTGTCTTGCTCATTTTTCTTTGGTTTGTTGCTACCCTTAGGAACACTATCCCTGTCATCGTCATTGTCATCATCGTCTTCATCATCGTCATCGCCATCATCGCTAGACTTAGGCTTGTCTTTCTTCTGTTTTGGTTGTTCATTGTCATTTACGTTGGGTGATCCAGGTGCTGCTCCATCCTTCTTAGGTTCATCTGTTCCCTCGTTTGGCTTGTCAAGTGCCTGATCTTCATCATCCTCATTATCTTCAACATCCTCAGAATCTTGAGGTCCAGGTTTGCCATTGTCAGGTGTTTTTGGTTGCTTTGGCTTACCTCCTTCTGGAATGTTGCCATCTCCTCCATCACCCTCCAATGGTTTGCCGTTACCTTGGTTTTCTGGTTGTTCTTGGTTAGGTTTCTTTCCTTTTTTATAAGAGGTGGTCGTATTCTTTTTCGTTTTCTTGCTATGTTTGGAGTTAATTGACTTGGTTAGTTCTTCAACCTCTGATGTTACTCCAGTGTTTCCCTTTTTCCTTTTGATTTTTTCAATTTTGTCTTTTAAGCCATCCTTATCAACAACATTGGTGTCTTTTAATTCATGAATATTAATGTTTTTGTCACTTAGATCTTCGGTGCCAGGTACAAGTTTACTTTTTTTGTGTGTTTTCTTGCCTTTACCTTTTTTCAGAATTTTCTCAACATTTAATCCATCTTTGGAACCGTGAAGGATTTTTTTAGCTTTATCGCCGACTCCAATGATTTTATCTTTGTCTACAGATGATACTTGATCAGTGACGGATGATCCAATATCAGAATCAGAGTCAGATCCGGATACTGTCTTCTTAATCTTGTCACCAACTTTGTCGCCGACTTTGTCACCAACTTTTTCACCAACTGTTTTGTCTAAAGTGTGGGTGCCTCTTTGCTTCTTGATGTGTCTAACTTTGTTAGCTAAAGTGTTTTTTAAAGACCCCTTATCATCATTATCCAGATTGATATTTTTATCACTCAGATCCTCTATTCCTCCCAATTTAGTTTTTTTAGATTTCTTACTTTTCTTGCCTTTTTTTAGAATAGTATCTAAGCCGTTATCATCAGCACCATGGACCTTCTTAATCTTATCACCGACATTGAGTTTATCATTAGAATCTACGTTAGACGTTACATCACCAAATTTAGATGTTATTTTCTTGGTCTTAGATTTCGATACTTCATTTTCATCACCACTGTCATCACCAGAATCTCTTGCTAATGCGCCGATCCCCCAAATATTGGTATTGGTTTGATCATCATCATCGTCATCGCCAGCTAAGTTGAATTCGGCATCAGTAATAGTGCCAAGTCCGAAGTACCATTTTGACTGTCTTGCGGTATGTACCACAACGGTTCTTTTGACTTTATTTCTGTAGTGAACGAGATCTGAAAAAAATAACTAGGTTATAATAATTATGCAGAAATAGCTGAGTAGTGTGGGTTACGGCACCAACTAGCCCTGCGCGATATCGTTTTATTTTTACCCGACTGCGCGAAGCAGTTTTGTGAAAGGTACTGTGTTTGTCAGCCTATGTATTTAGACTTTGCTATTCACAAATGTAGGTTTAAGTATCGGTTAGTGTAATCAATTCCACAAGAACGAAGTTTCAATTCCATGATATGTTTTCTTTTTTAATTACTATTCAGTCGGATGACTATGAGAGGTTAATCTTGTGTTAGGTATTTAATAAAGTTTTGATTTGAACTCACCCAATCCGTAAACTTTTCCATACTGCCTGTAGCTGCCAATTTGGATGATTTCTAGAAGACAAAATAAACACAATTAAAAGATAAGTTAAGTAGGTTTTTTTTGTAAATTGTTTAAGGGCCGGTTTTTCCAACACCAAATATTTTTTATTCGAATGATGAAATTAATTTCTGACATTCATCGTATTGAAGAACTGACCAAATGATTCCTCAAATAAAATTGCTTAAATCTTTAAATACTCGTAATATTTTTTTTAAGTATTCCTCTAACAATTTAAGAAACTCACCTTCAAATATGTAGCGCCCAACTGTAAAGAAAAAAAGGAATTAATATAATGCTTGTACGTAATACTAATATTTATGAAGATATTTTTACAACGAAATAAGTAAATGAATACCATAATCCTCGCATTGCCTCTTGTTTAATGATTCTCATTCTCATTTTTTTTAATTAATTTTAGTTCAATGTTTTCAATCATGTAAATAATAGATTCAAAGAAATATAGATAATGTTTCTCACTAATATTTAGAAAAACAAAACTATGTTTAAAAGAAGATGGTTGTACATTGGTACACCTCTGCCCAAACCTTCGGGAATACAGGCGTGACGATATGTTATGTTTTAAAGAAGAAATCATTGTCTCGTCTTGGCCTTGCCAACTACCACGCAACAGATTTTGAATAATGATTCTTTTACTCACGTTTCCTGTGGTATAGGTTTCCAATATTCTCCAATATATATGCCACTGTAAGGAAAAGAAATAGTATTTAGAATTATTAAGTGTTACATAAGAAGACCGTGACTGCCGTGCACAAGAAGACCGCTCCTTGTATCACTGTTTTATTGTCTTTTTATTTTTGCAGGTAATCGCAATATCTTGGTTAGGGCCCCACGGTGGGCGCCATTAGCTGCCCAAATAAAAAGACACACACTTGTCTTTTAAAACAATGATCATTAGTTGGTATTTATGTCCACATTTATTATTATCCAATATCCATAGTCTACTTAGAGCTTTTGAGAATATTTAAATTTAAAAATATTTCAAGAAAATTATTGCAAGCTTTATAATTATATTTTAGTCCGGAAAAGCAGTGAAAGCCTCCACGAGGCTTACTGCAGTTCTCTTTAAAAATAGTTATAATAAAACTAATTATTATTTTACTGGCGGAGGGCTGGTGTGTTCCTTGCACAGAGAATCGGCATAGCCATTCAACGTGGCAATGCTGCCAGCCTTCTGGGCACGTTTTCCGCCATTGACAAGGATAATTAGTAATAGTATTCAATAATATTATACTTACATTTGATGTATACTGTGTTAATGTCGACTCTAGTCCATTTGTCAGCTGGCCCTGAAAACATAAAAATAATGATTATTACTAGCTTTGCCCTGCGGTATTTAGCTGAATCCGGCAATACTGATAGCCGACCCCAACATAGCGCGGGAAAAGGCTAGGTAGACTCTGCACTGCGATTTTACTCGTTTGCATTATTTTTTGTTCTATTTGTCAAAAAATCAGCCTTCGCATTCTTGAGTTATAAGTAGTGTAACTAAACCGGCTTTGTTATTAGATAATATAGGTAATGTATTTTTTTTTACTCTTGGTGTTATTAAAATATAATTTAATTTAATACTTACGCTTGAAAAGAAGAGCAATTTCGTAGATGTCCTGAGCGATAGCGTGAACGAATCCTGAAATAAATAATTTTGTTAAAATCGGTACATACACAATTTTAATAAAAGAATGAGTAAGAAATGTATAGATGTTCAAAGATAATAGAGTTTCAGAATTTTGTATCCCTAGGTGTCAAATAATTGTTTTAAAAATAGGGATATTAATGATTTTTATAATTCATTTTGAGCGAAATTTTGTGAACTGACTCTATACCAGATGTATTCGTCACCCCTTTCAAATAGATATACCCTTTCGGTGACACCCTGTATAAAGAACTCTTCTATACGGATTCTATACCAACAGTACTCTACATCCCTTTTAGATTGATATGCCCTTTTGGTAACATCCTGTATGCAAACATTTTGAAACTAACTCTACACAACACGTAATCTTCACCCCTTTCAGATAGATAACATCCTTATTAATAACATCCTTATTTCCAACAAAAAAATAATAATAATACCAGCCTATAAACGTCACACTGGGCACAGGCCTCTTCCCATATAGAGAAGGCATGAGCATTGATCACCACGCTTGTCCTCTGCGGGATTTCATAACTACATAGTTAATTATCTTACCATCCAGATCACTGATCTTGACCTTCGCTTGAACCCTGAGGAGTTCGGAGACCAGCTCTGCAGCGCCCTCTAGGTCGTAAAAGTCGAGGACGCTGTCAACATCGGTGTAGTCACCGTCGTATGCGGACCAGCCCCATTGACTGCCGTAGCTCTTGTCGGAGCAGATTTTAGCTGTGAGAAATAACAAATGAACATTTATACAAATTGAAATCTTGATTGGTAAGGATATCTCTGTAAAGAAAAACTGACGATTTGGTGTTTTCTATTCAAGAAAAGGTTTTTGTACAAACAAGCATTTTATTAATAGCAAAACCTGAAAATTGAAACTTATTGGTCAGCGAATCTGGTACGAAAAAGTACCATTTTGACAATTATTTATCCAATCAAGTTTGCCAGTAATTTATATAAAATGGAAGACACTCTAAATATTAATTTCTAGTATATAATATTACGATGAACTCCTTTTCCGATCTTCTAACTTACCACTTGCTCATATTTTAATCTTTGCCTTATTTGGATTCAAATAGTGCCTTTTTTTTCGATGTTTGTCTTTTAGATAAAATGAATATCAAGTGAACCAAATAAAAATATTGAATAAAACCAATCCATTAGCTTTTTTTTTTTTCTTTAAAACTAAAACCTTTTACATAATCTATGCTCAAAGTACTAGTGAAGACAAATCAAATGCGCCCAAACTCGATGGGGTTGCGTCGTTTCGTTACAGAGTTAGAGCCACCTTCTGGCTCCATCATCAGACCAGCTCTATGATAATCCATTGTCATTCATTTTACATTGACTAAAGGTCTGCCATTTGCGAAGCCTTGGGCCAAAGCTAGTAGAATATATAAGCACTCTTAGACTAACAAAATTTAGTCTAAGAGTTACTCTAAATAATTACCTTGAAGTATCGGTTTCTTATGAAGACCTCTTAGAAGACCACCAAGACCATGTTTCTGGGGTACTTCTCCAAGCACACAAGTACAGATCCTTGTTGAAGCCAGTAGCACTGCAAATAAACAATAAAACATTAGTATAAAATAATACAAAAATAGGCGGTAATTGTAGGCCACTCATATAGAGAACGAGCATTGATCAAAACGTAGAGTCCCACGGTGGGTGCCATTACCGAAGCTGTTAATAACACCAGCCTGTAACTGTCCCACTGCAGGCCTCTCATACAGAGAACGAGCATTGATCACTCTTGTGAGCCCCACGGTGGGTGCCATTACCGAAGCTGTTAATAACACCAGCCTGTAACTGTCCTACTGCAGGCCTCTCATACAGAGAACGAGTGATCGAACTTCTATTTTACTGTCAATAAATATGTAATATTTATTACAAATCTTTAAGATCTTATATTTTCTTTAACTTTAAATTGTTTTAATAAAATATAGTTAATCTTACTATAAGTAATAATAAAAGGTTACTTACTGGATGAAAGCAGAGATCCCACTGTAAAAAGAGAGAAGTATTAGTTATTGAGTTCAAGTTATAACTAATGGTAGATTGTAATAATCATCAAAAATAATATTAACTTATCATTGAAAAGGACACATTGGTAAGTACTAAATAATAAGGTAAACTGAACAAGTGTTGGGTTCGAACCTGCTACCTTTCGCACACCAATCTCTTCATTGAGCCACAAGGCTATTATTATAATAATAGCAAATACTTACATCCAGGTACCCAAATATTAATGAGAACTCCAGCGCTAGCTCCGCCTAGAAAAAAACAATAATTATCAATATATTACTATTATTTTATTATTATTGACCCAACACTAGTGGCATGCGAGTGTGGTGCCCCATCGCAGGACATGGCACACCTTTTGTCCTGCCCGTCCTGCACTACCACCTGCACTCTCCAGGACGTGATGGAGGCCAGCGACCGAGCCATCCAGGTGGCATCTTTTTGGTCAGACAGAATTTGAGTTGGATCTTTGACTCGAAAAGAAGAAGAAGAATATATTACTTAAACCCTTTGCCCGCACTATGTTGTGTTCGGCTTCCAGTCTCACTGCCAGCTGAACACCGTATGTTACCATATGCCACCGTATGCCACTAACCGGCACAAATCCAAATTCCGACCTGCTACTGAGAATTTCATAGAAAAACCCAATAACACCTTGGTCGACTTGGAAATCGAACCCAAGACCTCTAGCGTAGCAGTCGCGCTAAGCACCACTAGGCCAACGAGGCAGTCATTAATTTAGTTTAAAATTATGATTTATTTGTTGCATTATTGTAAATATCTTAGGAATAGTCTAATATTATTATATTTTGGTGTAACATAATATGTTATTAAATAATATAAATAATAATACTTACATCCACTAAGTATGTACTGGATATCATCGTAACTCTGGACTTTCACTGCAAAGAAACAAAATAATATTAATTAGATGACTAGCTGTGCTCCGTGGTTTTACGCGCCTTGCCTTTTTTCTAAGAAGGCAAGTAGCATGATGTTTAAATAGTCTTAAATTTTCGTCTAGATTTTCTCTATCGAAAGGCTAAAAGATTTGTCAACTCTAGCTAAAAAATTCAGAAATAAACGCGTTCTAAATAATAAATAATAATGAAAATAGATAATATAGATCTTGAATTAAATAAAAATGTTTGAAGATGACTAAGACTTGATGATGATTGATGTATTTATTTTTTTGTATTTATCATTGAATAATAATGTGTTATTTAACTCACCTCCCTTTCCAAGAGTTTTTAAGATAGCACCAGCATTGCCTTTCGCTTCTGTAAAGAAAAAACATATAATTAAAATCGGACTCATTGCAAATGTTATCTAAAAAATAATTAGCAGAAATAACTTCAGGCACAAATAACATATACTAGTTTATTTACTTTATTAATAATTACACAATTAAATCAAAAATAAGAACAAACTCTAACTAATACTTAATATACTTGTATCTACCAAAAAAAAATATATATATTCTTTTTTTCGATTATAAATGTAGTTTACTCTTTTTATTGATTTGACTACAGTCTTTATTTAAAGGTTAAAAACACTACGTATTAATAAAAGGATTCTTACCGATTACTCCTTGACCAAGGAATCCTAAAAAAAAGGAAAATGGGTTAATACACAAGTCACTTAAATGTTATTAATAAAAAAATTAGTTTTTATTATATTATTTTAGTAAGTTATAAAATCAGTTACTCAATTAAAAAGGTATATTTTAGAGTCGAGTAGCTAAGTATTATAATATTAACTTTATCAAAAAAAAAAAATTAAATTAATAATAATAGTTACCTAAGCTGACGAGACCAACTTTTTCGACCTGTAAGTAAATTAATAAACATTATTTTTTTATTTATTCAACACAAACATTGCTCTTAACCCAAAGTAAGTTGCTAAACTTGTGTTATGGTATGATAGACTAACAAGATACCACAAACACCCAGACCCAACTTAAATGTTTTTTTTTTCATCGTCTTATGATTGAACTTAGGACATCAGGCCCCAAACTAGGTAGACTCTGAAAACTAGAACACTGATAAACATACTTATATATTTCTAAAATACATACATATTATAGATAAATTACACCCAGACAACAGACAGACAGAACAAATTATCGTGCTCTATCGGGAATGCCCACGAGCTCCGGTATAGCAGTCAGGGTCACTAACCACTAGACCAACAGGCCAGTTAACTATGTCTGCTATGTCTGAAATCTGACATTTCAATTTACAGGCTGTTACCTATAGGGCATAGCTGTCCTAAAGGGATGAAGAGTATATCTCGTCTAGAGGCAATTTACAAAATTTCAGCTCAAAACGAGTTAGTTATCATATACAGGGTGTCACCGAAAGGGTATAACTATCCAAAAGGGGTAAAGAGTATATCTCGCCTAGTATTAAATAACAAAATTTCATTGAAGTCTACTTGCGACCACGGCCGGTGTAACCCGGTCGAAACGTCAAGCCCTAAAGGTATTTATGCATGTAGGCGCTAATCCCCGTTTTAGGATATTACTATAATCAAAATTTCAGCTCAAAATCATTTTCTTTTTTATTTTATAAATATTAGAATGAAAACATCCGGTTTGGCAGTCAGGGTCACTAACCACTAGACAAACAGGCTCTTCAAAATATTGTTTTTTTACTCACATTATGTACCGTCGATTTGATTCCCTTGCCAAGATGGGAGACAAGATTGAGTGTGTCTCCGAGCCCTTGTTTCAATGCTGGGTTGTGCTTGTTCTTCAAAATGTTATGTCTCCAAGGATACTTGGAATAAGTAGGAGTAGAGACTACTGCCACCACCTGTAAGGAATAATAATATAATAATAATCCAGCCTATAAACGTCCCACTAGGCACAGGCCTCTTCCCATATAGAGAAGGCGCGAGCATTGATCACCACGCTTGCTTAATGCGGATTGGCGATTTCAGATCCCAAATTTTTGAAAGAATAATTTAATTAAATACGTACTGATAGTTTTTAACCAACTTCAAAAGTAGAGGAATTTTTTAATGTGACAGTATGATATTTTTATGATTCCTATGTGGTTCTCAATTCAATGGTACGGTTTTTATGTTTTTATAGTATATTTTTTAACCGACTTCTATAAAAGAGGAGTTACTCAATTTAATTGTATGTTTTCTGTGTTTAGTTTATTACACGATTCCTCACTAATCGATTTCGAAAACTGTTTTTGTCGATATACTTTAGAAGTGGTCAATTATTTTTATGGAAATCGGTTATTGATGTTTATTTTATGTGTAATTCTTTATACCTATGTACTTACTTTCAACTACGACTATAATAGAATTTTCGTTCATCTATACTAATCCTTACAATGACAATGTGGTAATTAATTTAATTTTCAATATATTCCACTGACTTAATTCTAGTTTATTAGTCTATCAAAGGCTTAACTATATTAAACATAGGATTTTCATGAAAACTGTCCTGTCCTAGAAGTTAAAAATAATGTCAGTTAATTAATAAACGAAGAATGCTAAATCGGATTAGTGGTTTTGGAGAAACACTTGTACTTTACAGACCTACCAAATATTACTTATTTATATGAAAAGCCTGTTACTATACTAAATTATAACAACATTTTACAGATTTAACATTATATGTAAATTATATTATACATCGAATTAAGACTCGTGTAATTTTGAATGGCGTTTTATATTGGTAAATATTATTAGTCTTGCTTTTCAAGGGCAAGGGCAAGTAACACAATTGATATTGATACAATATGATCAAATAAAAACCTTAAACTGGTCAAGTGCGAGTCGAAGTCGCTTTTGTTAAATTAATATCTTACAAGTACTCTCGAAGTCAAATAATTAGTTAAAATATGAAGGTAGAACAAGCAACATCTTCTGTCAAGACGAACGCCATCTCAGTCTGCCCGTGACCATGATACCTGCAAAGGTGTCGAAACGTCGGGACCTAAAATCTTAAATAACCGTGACAAAATCCGTTTAAGTAGTTTTATTTCAATGGTCTCGAAGTATTAAAAAGAGCTAACATAAAATGGTGTCTAGTCTGTGGACTTGGCCATAATAAATATAACATAATAATAAATACGCTTCGAAAATATCTAAATTCATCGACTTTATTTTTACGTTTATAAGCCTTTTCCCCGATTATTACAAGACGCCTCAACCGCGCGATTCTTTAAAAGTTAGTATCTATTCTCCCCAAATTTAAAATTTTTTTTTTGTTATTTTACTCTTTTTAAAATAAAGGTACAAGGAGAAGAACTGTCTAAACGTTTGGTAGACTCTACTCGTGATCAGAGGGCTGGTTTGTTCCTTACACAGAGAATTGGCATAGCCATTCAACGTGGCAATGCTACCAGCCTTCTGGGCACGATCACCGCCATTGACAACGATGACGATGAGTTCTTTGACGCCTGTTAGTTTTATCAATTTATGTAAGATTAAGTTTTAATATAGTTACAGTTTGTTTTTATATTAGATTTAATTGTGTATTAATAAATAACAACCAAGGTACAAGGTATTTCTTCCGACTCATACAATGTCCAACAAAACTATCTTTTGTATAGTTTATCTGTTGGATTTTAATGTGTAAATTACTTAGAACGTATTTTTTTATTTGTTAATATGGAATAAAAGTTTAACTTACCAAAACGGCGGCAATAAGTAACTGCAAAGACACCATAGTATCTAACAGCTACAGAACCGATAAAAAAATTAGGATGATCAACCGGACGGCTAATCTCCTACTATAGCTAAAAACCACAAATCTCTGCCTATATATACCAAAATAATTAAAAACCAAAAAATATTTTATTTACACAACTGTCCTCAAATTTATATTTGATAGTAATAACCAATTCATTATAAAACAATTGTTTAAACATCTTTTTCTTTGAATGTCAGTAACTGTTTTTGATGCTAATATTTTTGATTGTAATGACGCAAATTCGGTATTGAATTTACTCGTGATTCATTGAATTAATAATTTTCAAATTATTGTTAATTCTTTTTTCATTTTTTTTTTGGTTTTTTCAAAGGCAAACTGCTTCGTTGGCCTAGTGGTTCTCAGCGCGACTGCTACGCTACAAGTCTTGGGTTCGAATCTCAAGTCGACCAAGGTGTTATTGGGCTTTCTATAAAATTCTCAGTAGCAGTCCGGTTAGTGGCAATAGGTTCGCCCCCTATTACATGGGACCTAAACTTAACGGCGAACTGTGGGTGTACATACATTGGTACACCTCTGCCTAACCCTTCGGGGATACAGATGTGATGGTATGATTTAAACGGATTTTAGATGTTATGGGATAAACATTTTTATACATTTGACGGGCCTGTTGGTCTAGTGGTTAGTGATCCTGACTGCTATCGGAGGTTGTGGGTTCGATTCCCACCCAGGACAAATGTTTGTGTGATGAGCATGATCATTTGTTCTGTGTCTCAACAACCAACAATTGTAATTTATCTATAATAATATGTATGTATTCAGTAATATATAAGTATGTTTATGAGTTGTCTGGTTACCATAACGGGGAGAATGCTGGCCACAATGTTTTATTTATTTATTTAAAAACACTTACAACTACTTTTACAGGAATCTAATCCCAATACGATAGAGTAGACATTTTTTTACATTAAAGTATACTATATAAACTTAACTACTGGGTGAATTTCCCAAATGCCTTATTTTTTTGTCTTCGTTGAAATTAGTATTTGAAAAAAGGAATATAGTTGTGAATTATTTTTTTTAGTATTCAATAGGTAGTTATTGGGTTGTGGCAAAAATATGATTTGCCTAGGACTATTACAAAGGTAGAAATAAAATACATAAACCTCTATTTTTTTGCAAATCGGTGCTGTCCCACTACTTTTTTTGCAAACCAAACAGCTTATACACTACTAAAAATAAATAAATTAGGTATATAACTTATTCTATTTCATAGAATATTAGTTGTTTTATTAATATATAGCATATTTTATTACATAATTAACGATTATTATTACTGAGAGGCACAAACGTACTTGTCCTGAAAAATATTCTCATATCGCTGGACAAAAGTATTTCAAACATAACTTTACACCAACGAGTCGGACAGCATCCCCACCCCAATTGTATTTCCCTCGTTGGTGTGTGCTAGTGGGCAGACAGGATAGAAGTGGGTTAAATCGCTGCATATGCCCACCAAAACTGTAAGAACGCCATTTCAGTTACTCCTGGACAATTATTTTATATAATCGGTGGTGGCATTTTTCTAGTGTAATGAGTAGCTTTTTTATTGTTGTTTGATTCTAACAGAGGTAGTAAGTGAATTAGCTTCATTGTCTGTTATTGAATTTATCCTAGATATTATGCATTTTTTATAATTTTCTAAAAAGTGTGTATTTTCTCATGTCGCTGTTCTCATATCGCTGTATTCGGTGGTCTTTTTTACCACCGATGTGATAATTTACACCGAAATGATAAGAAAAAATCAATCGGTGTCATATATCTCATATCGGTGTTTTGATTCGTGATCAACGCACAGTTTTGTCACATCGGTGGATTGCTTTATCATATCGGTAGATCATTTTATCATCTCGGTGAGTCGTTATATCATATCGGTAGATCCCGTGTCATTTCGTTAAGTATACAAAGAAACAATGGCACATACAAACATACATTCAGACACATACATATATACCTACATACAAACATTTGTACATACATACATACAAGGCAAGTTTACCTATATAGACTGCCAAAATCATTACCACGATACCACTGGGTAGTAGAAGATGTATAAATAAATGTATCATTAAGGGAGGTCTGTATTCGGTAATACGTCCGTAGGCTGAGATGATGGTGAGATGGAGCAATTGAACGTATTAAAAGTTTCTATGGCAAAAAATTTTTAGTTAAAAAAATAGTAAGTACCTACGTAATAATAAATAACAAAATAATTAATAGCTAAAAAGAAAACATAATAGTAGCTTAATTTTGTTTAAGAATGCCGAGGCCAAAACTAAAAGATGAGGAGAAAAACAGGTGGAATAGGTTGCTGGAAAGAATAAGCAAAGCTTAAATCAAAAGCGATTCTGTGTTAAGAGAGGAGCATTTAAGAAAACTTTTAGCTAAACTTCGATATGAGATGTTTGTTTTTTTTTCATATTTAATTTAATATAAATAATCATTATTTTTTTTTATTTTTATGTACCTCTAGAAAACGTAAAAAGTGGGTACATAATTTAAAAAAAAACATTTTTGTTTTATATCTAAGAACTCAGTTCTCTTTGGATGTGATCTACCTTAAGTTCAGATCTTCATTTCTAAGTCACCTTTAAGTACCTACTAACTATTTCCTTTTTGATGTTCAAAGGTGAATAGATTATCATATCGCTGGATACGTACATCATTTCGGTGGATACACTTATCATATCGGTGTACAAAAAAAATAATCGGTGCCGGTTTTTCACATCGGTGGAAACCAAAATTCAAACTGAATTTTCTCCTCAGTCTTAAATGATATGTTAATGATATTAAATTTGGGGATATTTTGTATCCTAAAGATTACATAAAACCTGAAAAATCTACAAAAAAATGAAAATTGTAAAAGTTCACCGATATGATAAGAAAAATGGCATTTGTTGAAATACACCCTACTAATAATTCAAATTTTCCAAATCACTTAATACTATTAGGAACATATTTATTTAAGACTAATAACTAACTATGCTGGGCAAAGGGAGGCCTTTGCCCAGCATTGGGGCAGCATGGGCTGAAAATAATAATAATACTTGTGTGGTGAAACAAATGTTTGTTCCAAGTGTGTTCGTTGTGATTGTGATTTTATTTTATTTGTTTATTTAAAGGTGTATCATGTTTTAACACGTGTAACGAATTACACGTGACTGTTAACTCACATTATTTTATATGTTTTACTTTTTGTATGAAAGTTTTAATAAAGAATAATAATATTTTTTTAACAATTTTTTGGTTTTTCAGATACCAAGATAAAAAGAAGCTTATTTCCTCACTTAGGGCCCAGCTTTATATTAACTTTTTTCACAATGGGTTCAGTAGTTTAGCTATGAAAGTGTTACAGGCCGCAGTTTATTAAAAGAAGAAATTTTAATAAAACATTTTCCCTTAACATACATTTCTTTTAGAGCCCTTAACTAATTCATTAAAATATTGTTCTCCAAAGAAGAATACATAAAATACAAAGTAGAGTTTGTATAGTACTACCTCAATTACAGAATTGTAATAATACACACACATTGCTCTGAACCCAAAGTAAGTAGCTAAAGCACGCGTGTTATGGAATACAGAAACAACGAAGGTACCACAAACACTCAGACCCGAGACAATGTAGAAATGTGACTTTCTACATTGTCCTGTCCTGGGATTGAACCCGGGACCTCAGAGCTAGCACGCCACTCGACCACAGAGGTCGTAAAGATTCCGAGAAGATATTTACTTCGGCTATTTTATTCTTATACTTTTTTGAAACCACAAATGGTAGACTATTTATTAATTTATTTAGTTCAGGTTAACCAACAATTGTTTACACACACTTTTGCGTTGAGTCTACATAAATATGCATAGTCATGTATACCTTGAGGACGAAAATAAATAAAACTCAGATTTAATTTGAAGCTTTTTGTTTATCACCTAAAGAAATGTAATATTATTTCCGAGGCAACTCACACTCGGTAACCGAGTCAGACAACCGTTGTCTGATCCCATTTTACATTTATTTCTAAATACATAAATATTTTAGATAAATTACACCCAGACACAACAAATGATCATGCTCATCACACACACGTGTCCTGGGTGGGAATGACCACGAGCTCCGGTATAGCAGTCAGGGTCACTAACCACTAGACCAACAGGCTAGTCTTTTTAAATATGTAAAAAATTCAAGAACGCCTATTATAAGTTTAATAAACTCTTAAATGCACCTGAATCAATACTGCATTATTAGGTATATTAACTAGCTACACATTTTTGGCTACCAATTGTTGTATTAACGGGAATCAGAATTAAATGTAGACTGCCTCGTTGGCCTAGTGGTGCTAAGCGCGACTGCTACGCTAGAGGTCTTGGGTTCGATTTCGAAGTCGACCAAGATGTTGTTGGGTGTTTCTATGAAATTCTCAGTAGCAGGTCGGAGTTAGGATTTATGCCCGGTTAGTGGCGTTAATGGGACCTAAACATATCGGCGTACTGTGGGTCTGTACATTGGTACACCTCTGCCTAACCCTTCGGGGATACAGGCGTGATGGTATGTTATGTTATGATAAAAATATTGTTTGTAAAGTTAAATAAAACATCTATTAAAATTGCTTAAATATTTAATAACAGATTGTACAACAAGCTTTTATTTAACTTGCTATGTATGTATGTTTGTCATCAAATCTTGCAATATAAATTGGAAAGACTTCTGAAAAGAGTTGATATCTTGCATACTTATACTAATTCGTTGACAATATCAATATGTTATATGAAGGTACTTTCGAGCTGGTCTGATGATGGAGCCAGAAGACGGCTCTAACTCTGTAACGAAACGACGCAATCCCATCGTGTTTGGGCGCGTTTGATTTGTCTTCACTAGTACTTTGAGTATAGCTGATGTCTGGTATAATAGATTGGATTATTTTTTCAAAATGTTCAGTGTTTAACAATAATTGACGATGTTGTGTTTTCTTCTTAGTTTTTCTTTAGTTTCTTATATCATAGAGAAGGGACTGCTTGCGCGTGTCCTCAAATGGAATATTCCGGTTTGTCTGTGGAAAGATAAAATTATTATATTCTAAAAATGTAAAATTAATCTTTGTAAAATTATAATATTTTAGGTGACAACACCACGACACAATCATTATAATAAAAATTCACCGGTTCACATTATAACAAGATGGAAAATTAAAAAACCCATTTGTTTGGAAGGAATATCATACTACATGCATAAATGGATTTCACAAATAATTTACTTTGAATAGTCTTAGGAGCAGTTTACTTTAAGATATCAGTTATTTTAAACTTTTCTCTTTAAAATTATAGACCATTTTTTTTACCCGGTCTTATTTCTAGTACTAAAACCGTAAGTATTAAAAAAATGATATGTGATTCCGTCAAGGTCGTTTTTTAATTTTATTTCAACTAAACTAAATCCTTTACCGTATTTTCTTTTAAACTATGTCTGTAAGTAAAAACAAAAAAGTATACACTTCAGAACTAGAAGGTTCTTTTTCCTGTATATTCTGAAGGCCACTCACCCAGTCTTAGGCACCAGTCCACCCATTCTCAGTGTGCCCAGAAGTAGGCAGTTCTCAGTCATAGCGGTGATGTAGGAGGCACAGCGGCGACCTATGAAGCCTCCACGGGTTAGAGACTCCGCTAGGTAGAAGTATGACCTGGGAGAAAAAATACCATAAATAAAACATAATTAAATATTTTAAGAAACATAAAATGGCAATAAAAGTTTTGCTGCAAAATTTTTCATTGTCATAAATTGGGATCTGAAATCGCCAATCCGTAATTGAGCACGCGTGGTGATCAATGCTCGTGCCTTCTCTATATGGAAAGAGGCCTGTGCCCAGCAGTGGGACGTTTATAGGCTGGAATTGTGATTATTATGTTGCTTTTACTTGTATGTACGTTTTCATGTGGAAACCGTTACAGCTCTTCTACGTTATACATTTCAGTGTAGGGTTATCGGAATACGAAAATTAGGCACAATAACAAGAACACATGAACGTTCATTAACCTGTGCCACCAATTATAAATAAATAAATGCGGGCAACATCACATACATTGCTCTGAACCCAAAGTAAGTAGCTATTAAGCACTTGTGTTATGGAATTCAGAAACAACGAAGATACCACAAACACCCAGACCCGAGACAATGTAGAAAAGTAACTTTCTACATTGACCCGTCCGGGGATCGAACCCGGGACCTCAGAGCTAGCGACACCTTGAAACCGATGCTTACGCCACTCGACCACGGAGGTCGTCAATTGACATTAAAATAGCGGCATCAGGCCCCGTACAGTTGCCAGCTCTGTAGTGCGATTCTGTAAGACTTCATTCTAAAATTCGAATCTGAATCCGCAGTGAGTTTCTTGATTGGCATTCTGTAACTCGATTGATAATTCGAATCTGCACTAGCGCCACACTTGCGAGCGTGTTTGCGAGTTGAACTAAATCAAATACGAGATTTTGACAGATAATGTATGAGATGACGTTTTATCTGGCATTCTGTAAGATAATTCCTAAGTCACTTCGACGCTCACTTCGCACTCAATCTCGATCCAAAAATAAGCATATATTTTACGAGTGAAAAAAATTTTTTTGCAAAAAAACGATTTCAAAAATGAATAAAAGCACTAAAAGTTAAAAATAATACTATTTTAGATTGAGATTTATTTATTTACTTTCTTCAAATCTTAACACTAGGTTACATTACATTGCCCCACAAAACTGCTTACGCAGTTTAACTATGAATGAAGTTTATTACCTACCTACATTAATAAACCGAACCTAAACTACTATTAACCTATACTTAATACAATTTAATATTATTTTGGAGACGGTGCCTAGCTAGGTAGGTAATGAAACGACAAGTAATTCCTGAATATATTGGTATTGTGTTTGTAAAATTGGTGTCATGTTATGGGGAAACAGTGTCAATTGTATCGATCTGTTTATAATACAAAAGAAACTTGTTAGAATCCTAGCTCAAATAGACAATACAGAAAGCTGTAAACCATACTTTAAGGAATTTAAACTATTAACGCTACCATCAATATATATACTAGATATATGCACATTTGTTTATAAAAATATTAACACATTTAAAAAAATAGAAGATTCTCATAACATCAATACCCGTAACAAAAATAAATTATGTTTACCACAATCCCGTATTAAAATGTTAAATGAAAGTCCATATTATATGGCAATTAAATTATTTAACAAGCTACCAATAGGTATAAAAAATCAAGAATATTTATTAGCATTCCAGAGAAAACTAAAAAATTATTTAATCCAGAATTGTTACTACTCCATAAAGGAATATTTTGAAAATAACAATTTTTATAAATATAAATAGGAACAATAAATTACTAAATAATTATTAATATAGTTACAACATATGAATATATAAACTATGTATATAAATATGTTCTTTTATATCCCTATTGTAGCTGTGTGTCAGCTAATACCTAACTATAAGTACCTAGAATATACCCTTTGTTTTTTGCTAGTTATTAAGTATGAAATTATATAGAGTCAATAAATTAGATAAAACCAAAAAAAAAAGTTAAAACTGTAAAGGATAAATATATTAATTATTAGATGCTAATTGTTTTAGAATGAGTGTTAGATTTTTATAATAGGTATTAATTATATTGCTATGCTTGTAAAAGGCAACTAAGTAATAAGTCCCACATATTTTTATAACATCTAATGTACACTTAGTATGCAATAAAACTTTTGACTTTGACTTTGACTTTGAAATGTATTATTTTCCGATTAGAATTAATATTTAGAAGAATGTTTATGTTTTATTTTTTCTGGCTTCTTCTTAGTCTGTAGGTATACTATGCAGTCATTAAGTTTTGTATATTGTTATTCCATAAACTCTACCAGAGTTTCAACCTGAGCCGACGATGGGTGAGAGGAACGTGTCTCATTTGGACTGAAACATTATTAGAACCAGATTAGAAAACAAAATAAACACTTCTATAATTAATACAACAAGGAATATATACTTACTTCATGATTATTTTCCAATTATTATCAAACCAAACTCGAACAAAACAACGCAACTCACAAGATTAATAATATAAATATTGACCACAGATTAGTAATGATATTGACTGTCAGTCATTTTTATCGTTAATTATGTAGATTATATTCACGGCACGAATTTAGAGTTTTCTCTGTATTGTTTACTTATTAGCCGTCTTAAATTCCTTAAAATAAGAAATTTTGATTTAAATATCAAAACAGCTAAAATTCTGAGCCAAAAACTAGTAAAATAAAAAAACCGATAAATCTCGAATTAAATTTTGTTGAGTGTGGCAATCACTAGTGCAGTTTTGCTCGCTTCGGAACTCACTTCACTTCGCAACCGCCTAAGTGATGTTAACAGAATGCAAAATCAAGGTCATTTGGAATGTGATGCGAAGTGTAAGTGAATAGCGAAGTGAGTTGCGAGTTGTTGAGTGAGTTTTACAGAATCGACAAGCTGAACGTGTTGTGACTATTTCCTACGTTTTGTACGAACCTCGCATGATCGCAGTCCTGAGAATCGCAGCCAGGCATATCAACCCCACCGTTGGGATAAAAGTCGACATCACCGAGGGGCATCATATAACCGAGCCTGCCGGCATTGGTGTGAATGACTTCAGTGTAAACTCCGTCTGTAGCCCTGAAGCGATCGTCGTTGGTGTTCCAACCGGCGTTCATTGCTTCTAATGCTGTGGAAAGATGCAAGGTGTTACTGAAAGGGTATATCTATCCTCGTTAACCTAGTGGTGCTAAGCGCGACTGCTACGCTAGAGATCTTAGGTTCGATTCTTCTTAAGTGAGTTAATTTTCTATACAGGGTGTTACTGAAAGGGTATATCAATCAAAACGGGATTAAGAGTCAGTTTACAAAATGAGAGCTTAAAATGAGTCAATTTAATAATAATAATAATAATAAATCTTTATTGCACTAATTGTGGTTACAGTGTATGGTCTTAATATAGGTTTTGAAGCTCTGCACAATTTACCTATATAGGCATGCAATAGAACACTTAGTGTATATACATAGGTATAATTTTAGCTTACTTAAGTTATTACTTACATACTTTAGTAAAACTACATTAAAACAGTAAACAGTACAAAAAATGCATTGTCTTCTTACAATAATCTTTCACTTCCTCAGTTTTCATAATTTAGCTTCAAAGTATTCTTTTAAATCATAGAAACAGTATTCAATTAGAAGTCTTTTCACAACATTTTTAAAACTGTTTAGCTTGAGTGATCTAATATACACAGAGTAACTAAAAAGTTACATCTACCGAAGAGTATATCTTTTATCGAATCATTTTACAAAATTTCAGATCAAAATACTTTTTCTTATAGGATACCTTACTTTTCAACCGACTTAAAAAAAGGAGGAGGCTCTCAATTTGGCTGTAATTTTTTTTTCCATTCCTTTTCAATAGCTGCCCTTAATAAAACATATTAACTACATTATTATTGTAATATTTATTTATTTATTTATTATTAAACATACACACACTATCATTACAGAGTGATCCAATACAATAGTGGTTTCCATAGCCATACACATACAATATGAATAAAATCTAACTTACAGCTAAGACAAAGAAAAAAATAAAACAAAACAAAACTAACTTCAATAATTAAATCTATATAACAATAACTTATTAACCTAAACAATTTTTAACCTTAAATGTACAATGTAAAAGATAACACAAATAAAACATATATATTTATAAATATTTACTTAGACATAACTAACAATATTCAACAACACTATTGCGAATTCACTCAAATTGCACGAAAAAATATCAACTCTCTCATGCACTTCGTTTAAGACCCGTATTGTGCGAGTGAGGGGTGTCTTTGACAACAGATTGGTTCTGGCTACCGGCACGGCCAGCAGCGCCTCCATACGTACCTGTCCGGCACGCACAGCTGCAGGTGACGCAGCACACCCGGGTTATGTGCTACTCCACGCAGGAGCTTTAGCGCATACACCGCGAGTGTAAATTCCCTGCGCACTCTGAGTTCGTTGAACCCCACCATACCAAGTACAAAAAGTGTAGGATACATCAGCGGGTAAAATGGGTACACCCCGTACAATTTGAAATACAAGTGTCTTGTAAACTTATTTTGTACTCGCTCAAGCATGACACTGTATTTCGCCTCATGAGGCGCCCAAATCACCGCACTGTGCTCCAAATGACTCCTTACCAATGCGTCATACAGCACCCTGAGGGTGGTGATGTTGGTGAAACCCTGCGACTGTCTTAGCACGAAACCCAGGTTTCTGTACGCCTTCTTGCAAATCTTAACTATGTGCTCCCGGAAAGTTAGATCAGGGGTAAGCAGCACTCCTAAGTCTCGTACCTGCGTAACTCGCTGCATCGGCTCTTCATCTACTTTGTAATTGTAGGCTAAGGTAGACTTCGCGCGCGTAAATGTCATCACTGAGCATTTCGTAGTGTTGAAATAGAGCTTATTTTTATTACTCCATTCCACCACCCTATCTATGTCTTCCTGCAATTTCTCACAGTCCGCCTCACTCCTGACCTCGAGCAGCAATTTGAGGTCATCAGCAAACAATAAACATAAACTATGTTTGACTACCTCTGGTAAGTCATTTATCATTAAATTAAATTCGAGAGGACCCAAATTGCTGCCCTGGCTCACGCCTGACCTGGTGTAGTATGGCTGGGATTCGAAACCGTTGTAGTCGACGTACTGCTGGCGGTCTTCCAAGTAGCTGGCGAAGAACTGTAAAAGGTGTTGAGTACAGCCAACTTTTTCCAGCTTCATTAGCAGTACATCATTATCGACGGTATCAAATGCCTTTTTAAAATCAAAATAAGCCGCGTCTACCCGTACACCAGCATCGACTGCCGGCACCGCCCTCACCATGAAATTAAGCAGGTTTGTTGCAGTGCTGCGCGCCGGCCGGAACCCGTGCTGCGCGTCCGATAGCTGTGCGTTCACCTGAGCCTGCACACAGCGTTGGATGGCAGACTCGAACATATTAGCAGGCGTCGACAGCACCGCCACCGGTCTATAGCCACTGACATCCGGGCCGGACTTACCTTTTGGTACCGGAATAACTCGCGTCGTTTTCCATCTAATCGGAAATGTTGCTTGTTTTAAACAAGTATTAAATATATGATGCAGAGGCTCTGCCAGCACCCTGCCACAGTCTCGGAACAGAAATGCTGGAATGCCATCGGGGCCCGATGAGCGCTTTGGCTTGAGCTTCATGAGCGCTTGCCTAACATCGTGCAGACTGAGGGTGTATATATCTTACCAGTAATATAAGCGATCTTTCCGTCGAGGTTCCTGCCGACAATACCCGCCTTATGTCCTCCCAGACTGTGGCCCACAATGTGATACATTGTAGGAGAGGCGCCGGTCACGTCGTTCAACCACGTAATGAACTTGGCAACACTTTCACCTGGAAACGAGATATGAAAAATGCTTAAAATTAGTTAATAAAAATAAGAGGGGCTCTTTTGAAATAAAACTACTTTTTACGGATTTTTTCGCGGTTTATATTTAGATTTTAGGTCCCGACGTTTCGACACCTTTGCAGGTATCATGGTCACGGGCAGACCATGACAGAGGGGCTCTTTTTTTTTTTTTGGTAGAGATTAGCGGGTTACGGCGGGTTTCGGAGGAGTCAAAAAATCGGATCGCGGCGCGTTTCATGAACTGCCTGATAGTTGGCAGCTTTAAGTCACAGTGCAACTGCAAGTTACGGACGTAACCTGGAGCGCCTGTGGCTCTACGCATGAAAGTTTTGGAGAGCTTGCATTCGTTTGAGTCGATAATCGGGTACGCATAAGAGGGGCTCGTGGCTAAGTGTAAACCTTACGGTTTAACTGTTAATGCAGGTTAAGCGGCGCTCGCCGCAGTTAGTCCGTGGATGGGTGACCATTTCTAAACATACCGAGGTCCCGACTGTTATACGATGATCTTTGGCAGTCGTTAATTCTGACAAGCAGTCTTACTATGGGTTACTGTGTTACCCAGAAACATGGGTTGTGGAGGTCAGATAGACAGTCGCTCTGTAACATACCGTGTTCAGCTGAATCCAGTAATACTGAAGGCGACATAGCTGGGAAAAGGCTCGGCAGATGATGATGATGATATATTATGCATTATTAACATAATAATATCCAATTCAAAGGATCAATGTGTGATTCACAAGTCTAAATTTTTTAATTAAATATACTATGAAATTTAAAAAAAAATTAAAATATACATCTTCATACAATCCAGTTCATCAGACAATTTAACAAGAACCAAGTAAAGTTTTATCCAAACATCGTAGAGACCAAAATAACAACCACCATGATCTTTTTTAAGTTTATATTTGAGTACAAACCTGAAGGCACGGTGTTAGCTAACGCGGCGAGGTAGTTGATAGAACCTGCGCCGGCGCTCCAGTCCACCACGATCACGTTCACGTCCTCCGCTGATAAGAATGCTGGAAGAAGATACATAGGTTAATTATTGTCATGCACCTGCACTCTCCAGGACGTGATGGAGGCCAGCGACCGAGCCATCCAGGTTGCATCTTTTTGGTCAGACAGAATTTGAAAGTTGGATCTTTGACTCGAGAATAAGATAAACAAGATTATGTGTATTTAATGTAAATATAATTAAGTTTTAAAATATTTAAAGTTGTGTTTGTTCTTTGTCTTAATCTGTCTTTTGTTGTGTTTTTTTTCCTATTCACCACCAAAAACCAACCTTTGAGACATTGATTTGTATTCATTACGCATGACATTTTGATATACTCATACTTGTCTTCCTCATTGATGGAGATAGCTTGTAACAAACATCCAAAACGACTGCCAAATTAAGAACCTCCTCATTTTGAAGTAGGTTAAGCTCAACTTACCGGGAACCAGCACGTTGTTGACGTCTGAAGCCACATTGCACAACCAACCATGGAGTAAGACAACTGTTCTTCTGGCAGAACAACATTAATAACCTCATTTTGAAGTAGGTTAAGCTCAACTTACCGGGAACCAGCACATTGTTGAAGGCTGAAGCCACATTGTCCATCCATCCGTGTAGTAACACCACCGTTCTTCTGGCTGGGTTGTAGTTTGTGATGCCGAGTAGACCAGCACTGCCGATTAGGAGGGGCTGGCTCACTGTGGGGTTTTCCCTGGAAATTTCAGACAATATAATAAGAATAATTGTTTAAAAATTACATAAAATACTTTGATGCCTGAAACTCATACTAGGATTCCCTATGACTGAGTTAGGAGATCAACATTATCAATGAAAAGTATTCGAGCCGTTTGAGATGGAAACTCTTGGACCGATGTCGACTAATTTTGGGTCCAAGACGATTGCTCATATTTTATTTAGAGAGTCAGTATATTAAAAAAAGAATAATGTAACGATGTAAATGTCATAGTTTGTACAGAAATATCGGAATTGCCTTGTAAACAAAAATTACAGTCAAATAAAGGGTGTTTTTATCTTATTATGTATCTAAAAGTTACCATAATTTGACGGGCCTGTTGGGCTAGTGGTTAGAGACCCTGACTGCTATACCGGAGGTCGTGGGTCCGATTCCCACCTGGGACAAATGTTTGTGTGATGAGCACGATCATTTGTTCGGTGTCTGGGTGTAATTTATCTATAATATGTATGTATTTAGAAATATATAAGTATGTTTATCAGCTGTCTGGTTACCATAACACAAGCTTTGCTTAGCTTGGGATCAGACAACCATGTGTGAGATGTCCCGGAATATTATATTATATTTTTTATCGTTGACAAATATCCCATGGTATTAAATAAACAGTCTTAATAAAAAGTACTGTAAAATGTGCAAAAATATAAAAAACCTCACCTAGTAAACAGATGGTACACATTCTGCCTCTCAGGGTTGTATCTCGCAGCCTCAGCTACATCACTAGCCTTCATCCATAGGTCGACAAGATGGAGGCCATCGGGGCCCTCGACGTACTGGTAGCGGAGGCCGGGGTCCCTCTTGCTGATGACGGGGTCATAGGGCAGCGCTGTGGGGGAGAGAAGGTTAGAATTTAGAAACCAAGTGAGGGATATCGGGGTCATCGGGGGCCATGTAGGGTACGGCAGGGGTCCCTCTTGCTGATGACGGGTTCATAGGGCAGCGCTGTGAGGGACGAGAAGGTATGAATTAAAAACAAGTGGGGGATACTGGGGCTATCAGGTACGGCGGGGGGGGGCTTCTTATTTATAACGGGGTCATAGGGGAGCGCTGTGGGGGGAACCTACTCTAGGTTGGAATAATAATAATATACAAAACGCCGCATGTCAGACGACCAAAGGGCCAAACTAACGACCCAATGGGTCCCTGTTAATGGCAAGAGACATCGCGGTAGGCCCAGACGGAGATGGCGGGACGAACTGGAGGCCCGCCATCTACGTCTGGGAATGATAAGGAGTGGATGACCACGGCCCTAACCAGAGACAGATGGAAGGAGGTTAGAGAGGCCTTTGCCCTGCAGTGGGACAGAAAGGGCTAGGAAAAAAAAATGTAAGTCTACTTCTGCCTAGCCTTTTTCCAAGCCATGTTAGGATCTGCAAATGAGCAAGCGTGGTGATCAATGCTCGTTACTTCTCTATATGGGACGACGCTTGTGCCCAGCAGTGGGACGTTTATAGGCTGGAATTATGTTAGTATTTTTATATTGGAATCAGCTTCCTAAATCACTTTACGTTACTCAAGTTCATAAGTAGGTATAATATGGATTCTGGGTTACTAAAAAAATATCTTACTAATAGGTAATAACCAGTATAATCGACTACGGAATTGAAAATCAGGAATCAAGAACTACAAATCTCGTCTTGTCTCTTCTACAAAGATAATAAAATAATTAAAATGATAAAATAATAGATACCTGTTAACTCAACAATCGGTAATAAGCATTACATCTTTAGGTTATATAATTCTAATAGATAACGAAAGAATTTGAATAACACATGTTCAAACACGCCACATACACGCCTACTGATTAAAAGATTAGATTTGCGTCTAATTGTCATAGAAACATGCTATCTAGTGAAGATCATGAATTGTTTCTAGCCTATAAGTTATGTAAGAAATCATGGTAGTCGAGGGCATTTTTACAAAAGACACAAAAGACAGGTTCAGAATAGTTCAGATGCACCATGAAGAGGTAGACTTGATTCATACATACATACATATCATCACGCCTGTATCCCCGAAGGGGAAGGCAGTTGTATACCAATGTACACGCAGATATGTTTAGGTCCCATGTAATAGGGGGTGAGCCTATTGCCACTAACCGGGTACAAATCCAAACTCCGACCTGCTACTGAGAATTTCATAGAAAAACCCAATAACACCTTGGTCGACTTGGGAATCGAACCCAAGACCTCAAGCGTAGCAGTCGCGCTTAGCACCACTATGCCAACGAGGCAGTCCTTGGAACAAACATGTTAAAAATGTTAACGATTTACATTGTGTAACTTGTCAACTTTATCATCTCCCGAGCCTTTTCCCAACTATGTTGGGGTCGGCTTCCCGTCTTACCGGATTCAGCTGAACACCGTATTAACACTCGAAGGGAGTAAATATTAATATATTAATTTGCTTAGAGCGTAAAATTGAAAAAGGCCAGGTCAAGAGTACCCTAAACCGAACAGCATGTATGAAGGGAATAATGACAGTGGACGAAGCGAAACAAGTGAGTAAGGATCGTAGCAAGTGGAAAGAAGTGGTCCCTGCCTACCCCTACAAGGGAAAGAGCCTTTTTTTGGTAGAGATCTTTGCAGTTATCCTAAGCGCAGGCTTTGACTGCTTCACCGGACTTTAAGGGAAAGAGGCTTGATTATATGTATGTATAGAATAGAAAGGTGTTACATTTGTGAGTGTGGTAGCCAGGTGTAGTACCACAATGTAAACGTTTTTACTGCCAAGTGGCATAACTAAAAGCTTTTACAATAATAAAATTCAAATAAACGACATTCATTCATGTAAGAAAATTACATTTCTTTTCGATAAGTCCACTACACATTTAAGCAAATCGCTTGGAGAAATGGCACTTGGCCAGGGTCACATAACTGAACAAGTAATGAGTATGACTGTGAATGGGTATACATACATGCAGAGGAAGACCAAGAGAGAGATGGATGGATTGTGTGAAAGATGATATGAGAAAGAAAGAAGTAAATACTGAGAGGACGAGTAGTAGAGATGAATGGAAGCTGAATACGCATTGCGCCGACCACTAATTCGGAACGGAATGGACTTGACTAGGCTGGCAGAGAGAATTAGAATGCTAGAAGCACATAGCAACAGAAATGCGGTAACAAAGACTGAATGATTATTCTGCTTATTCTGGCATTATAGAAGGCATTTTGAGTACCTACTTTCAATGAAAATGCAATCATTATGATATCAAGCTCGTTTGATTTGTCTTTACAACTTTATCTTTGATTAAGTCCTCAGCTTTTACTGAGGTGACTGGAGGTCAGATACAGGGAGCGGTACGTATGGCGCGGAACCGGACCGAGTGGAGAAGATACATACAGTCACGATCCTCAGCATTCAAGGAACGACCAGAAAGATTTACATGATACCGAAATATTTTATAGAACTTCTTTATCCAGACTATGTTATGTTCGGCATCCAGTGTTATTCAATTTAGCAGTATACTTAATTTCACTGAAGCATCTGTCTCTGGTACACTGTATATTAACTGGGTAACATAGTATCCCTTAGCAACACGGTTTTTTTGCATTGAAATTGCATAATGTCAAAGATAACTGACATGACAACTAAGATTAACGGCTAAACGTGTTCTTGAGGCCCTAAGTTTTTTCATAACAACCAGTCTTGCTATGGAATACTGTATCCATTAGTAAATGTGTTGTGTGTCAGACAGACAGTCGCTCTATAACATACTGGTGTTCAGCTGGCGGGGAGACTGGAAGCCGACCACAACATAGTGCGAGGAAAAGGCTATGTTATTATATAATAATAATAAATTATTTACCTGTAACAGCGGCTATAGCACAAATAAATATTATCGACTTCATCGTGTCTGGATCGGCTTTGATTAAAAACTGCTAATTATATTATATTAGGTGTTTTGTTAATCTGAGATAGAGTTTAATTGTATAATTGTATTTTAACGCGGATTTGCGTGGCATTTATTTGAATGAAAACAATTAAGTACTTAATAATGGCATGCCCATAAGAGAGCTGGTTTGTTCCTTGCACAGAGAATAGCCATTCAACGCGGCAATGCTGCCAGCCTTCTGGGCACGTTCCCCGCCATTGACAGGAATGACGATGAGTTCTTTGACGCCTGTTAGTTTTTATTTATGTAAGTTTTAATTTTAGTATAGTTAGAGTTTGTTCTTACATTAGATTTATTTGTGTTTTATGACACTAATAACTATCATGTCAGATATTAACTATACTTAGCAAGAAAACCTAGACACCAAACTGGGATATCAAACTGCCCGCACTGCCTAGCCTGTTTACGTACTATTTTGAATTCAGCTGAACACCGTATGTTACAGAGCAACTGTCTATCTGACCTCCACAACACATGTTACTGGGTAACACAGTCACATAGTAAGACTGGTCTTCGAAGATAAAATTTTGTCAGCCGGGACCAACGGGTTAACGCTCTTTCCGAGGCGAGAAGGGATATGTTTACAAAGTAAACATACTAACCACAATTGCGGTACATTTTTTTTTTCTTACCTGTACTGTCCCACTGCTGGGCAAAGGGCTTCCCCAATTCCTTCCATATTACCTTATCCCGCGCCGCCTCGAAGCAGCCCTCGCGGTACAATTAACATTCCCAAACATTTATTTGGCTCACATACATACAAACATAACGACTGTTTTTCTATATAAAGTAGAAAAATAATCTTATCAGTAATAAGTTATATCGAACGATATTAGCAGATTACGACACCTGCGTATTTTCCTAAATTAGTAATTAAACGTATTTTAATCATTTACAATCTTTAATTGTGACTTATTATTATTATTGCGCTGTGACCTCTGCATTGAAGGCAGAATTAATGTTCTATTTTCTTGCAAAAAGAAGTAATATTAGAAATTCCTAAATTTCGGATCTGAAATCGCCAATCCGCAGAGAGCAAGCGTGGTGATCAATGCTCGCACCTTCTCTATATGGGAAGAGCCCTGTGCCCAGCAGTTGGACGTTTATAGGCTGGATTAATTATTTCAATTCCTACGTGCTTTTTTTCGTTTTATTCATCAAGTCTTTTTCACATAACATAACATATCATCAGGTAGGCAGAGGTGTACCAATGTACACCCACAGTTCGCCGATATTTTTAGGTCCCATGTAATAGGGGGCGAGCCTATTGCCACTAACCGGGCACAAATCCAAACTCCGACCTACTACTGAGAATTTCATATAAAAATCCAATAAAACTTTGGTCGACTCGTGAATCGAACCCAAGACCTCCAGCGTAGCAGTCGCGCTTAGCACCACTAGGCCAACGAGGCAGTTAAAACGTCTTTTTCATGGTTATGAATAAACCTTTTTCATGATTGAAAAGCAAGTCTTGGGTCGAATTTTCATAAATTAAGCCCACATGGCACTCAAATAAATAATAAATAAATGCGGACAACATCACATACATTGCTCTGAACCCAAAGTAGCTTATGCATTTGTGTTATGGAATTCAGAAACAACGAAGGTACCACAAACACCCAGACCCGAGGCAATGTAGAAAAGTTGGTTTCTACATTGACCCGTCCGGGGATCGAACCCGGGACCTCAGAGCTAGCGTCACCTTGAAACCGGTGCGTACGCCACTCTACCACGGAGGTCGTCAAATGCTTTGGTGACGAAAAAAACATGTGGTTATTATCAGTGTGTTTATCTTAAGCTAAAGTAATGATTCAATTAAAAACAATTAATGATTAAATCTAAAATATTTCCTACGACTATTTTATCCAATTACTCCCTTGCAGGTGTTTTTATCTTTCCATCTATATTCTTCATTTGTAAATCTAAAAATCCACGTAACCTAAAAAAAGGTCAAAATTGAAAAAAATAAATAAAAAGATTACATTATTTATTTTATTTGATTCATAATTTATTAATATGTAACCCATGTCATATAATTATATGTAGAGATTTTACTTAAATGAATACAAAATAAACCATTATAAAATATGTAATATTTTATTTTTATTACAGTTTTTCATTCTTCTGAGTAGCCTTTTCCCGCACTATGTTGTGTTCGGCTCCCAGTCTCACCGCCAGCTGAACACCAGTATGTTATAGGGCGACTGTCTGTCTGACACACAACACATGTTACTGGGTAACACAGTATGCCTTGCTTGGAAGTCTTATATTTGAAATCTTAGTCAAACTTGTATAAAATTTGCTCAAAAATTTGTTTACCTACGTCTTAGGACAAAAAGTGGTCAAGTAACAACTGTACAGATATTTACTTGGTTCTTTAGAAATAAACAGAGTGTAACCGAAAGGGTATATCTATACAAAAGGGGTGAAGAGTACATCTGGTATAGAGTCAGTTTACAACATTTCAGCTCAAAATGATGTAATTTAATATATTGATGCCTAATTTCTCAACACATTTTGATTGCTTGAATTTTGTTTACTGACTCTAAACCATACATAGGTACTCATCACCCTTCTTGAATAGATCGATATACCCTTTCCGTAACATCCTACATACGTATTATAAAGCAAGCGTAGGGCTATAAGTTGCCAAGCAAATGTAGACTTTCCTGTTGGTCTAGTACTTGGTGACCCTGACTGCTAAAGCCAAGGTCGTGGGCTTAATTCTCACCCAGACCCATGTGTTTATTTAAAAAATTTATAGGTATGTTTATCAGTTTTCTAGTTGACCAAAGTACAGGTTCTGCTTATTTTGAGATCAGATAACCGTGTGTGAGTGGTCCCAAAATATCAAATACTATTATTAGTGTTGATAGACAGGCCTCGCATCCATAATATAAATAAATAATTTATATGCATGTTTTATATTTTGTAGTTTTATAAATTGAGTCGCACACCCTGACTCACAGTGTCAATATTGGCATATTGACACCTTCTCCTTTCGTGGGTCTGCTGGCAGAAATTTCTTAAGAAATAAGCAGTACCTTTGTACATATTTTTTAAATATGAAATATTATCTGTTAATTAATGTGTTGTGTGTACATAAATTATTAAATAAATAAATAAAATTAATTCTCCTCAGTTTTTCTTTCACATAATACAAAACAGAACTCTGAATCCGTGTTTTGTTTCGCTTTTCATTCAATCAATGCTCAGATAAGAAAGAACTTACATTTTAATTGAAATAAAAATGTTCAGAGAAGATGTGTAGCATATAAAATGAAGATTTTTCTAAACTTCTTTTATTTAGGTAAGTACATTGATAGTAAATACTTATAATAAACTATCATATTTAACTGCCTCGTTGGCCTAGTGGTGCTAAGCGCGACTGCTACGCTAGAGGTCTTGGGTGCGATTCCCAAGTCGACCAAGGTGTTATTGGGTTTTTCTATGAAATTCTCAGTAGCAGGTCGGAGTTTGGATTTGTGTCCGGTTAGTGGCAATAGGCTCGCCCCCTATTACATGGGACCTAAACATATCGGCGAACTGGGGGTGTACATTGGTACACCTCTGCCTAACCCTTCGGGGATACAGGCGTGATGATATGTTATGTTATAATAAACTATCATAATTAATAAACTAGTTAGGCCTTTTGGTTTTACTCGGGAATCTATCAGAATGTATGTGTGTTAATGGTGAAAGTCTATTGCGTAATCTAAACATATTTGCCACGTATCAAAAAAATCTAATAAGATTTTTTGGACTTGTCAAACCAAATAAATAAATGTGGACATTAGAAACATTGCTCTGAACACAAAGCAAAAAGTACTTGTGTTATGGAATCATGCAATAAAGGTACCACAAATAAAGACCCGAGTCAATATAGAAAATTGATTTTCTATATTGACTTGTCCAAGGATCAATCCTGGGACCTCAGAGTAAATACTCTTTATTACCTTCATCAGATCCTACAGAAGAGTTCCTTTTCAAAACAAAAATAATTATCCAAATCCAGTGCTGGCGTCATTGAGTGTCAAGAAACTAAAATACATAGGAAACGATTAAATTCTGTAATAATAAATTCTTCAAGTAACTATAAACGTCTTTGAGTACTGTAGTTTAGCTTATTTACTAATCGTTAACAAGCATGATATTTTTTTCTGTGTCTGGGTGTAATTTATCTATAAACTGTTTTTCTAAAAACATAAGTACGTACCAGTGGTCTGGTTTCTATACATGTTCTACCTAGTTTGGGATCCCAAGCTAAGCAGAGCTTGTGTTATGGTAACCAGACAACTGATAAACATACTTACATATTTCTGAATACATACATATTATAGATTAATTCCACCCACACACAGAACAATTAATCATGCTCATCACACAAACATGTGTCCCGGGTGGGAATGACCACGACCTCCGGTATAGCAGTCAGAGTCACTAACCACAAGACCAAGAGACCCGTCTCAATAATCATTTTCTTTTATTCCAGCATGCATACTAAGCAATGTACTATCAGCTCTACAAATTACAACACCGATACAAGTTTCAAGACAGAGATTTGCACCGAGACAATTTTCTAAAACGGCTCAACTTATCAACTTCGTGAACAGTGGGTTGCAAATTAAAGAGACTGAGGTCACCAGCCATGCTGCCAGACGCGGGCCTTACAAACGTATGTACATTAAGACTGAGCCTTACGTAGGATTCTGGTATTATAATTAATAATTTAGAATAGATTTTTGGGGATTTTTTTGGGATTATGGGTTGATTTTTTGATAGGTTAGGTTTAATGGGTAAAAATGCGAAAAGTAATCTGATTTCGCCTCTTTGAGTTTCTTTTTTTTTTCATTGTGCCTCTTTGATTGTTATAATCTTGAAAATAAAATTCTTTAGATTTAATAGATCTAAAAAGTTATAAGATACATAGGTATATTCGACATGTTAAAAATAAATATTGTCGATGGAACATAACATATTAACATTTGTAAAAATAAAGTACCAAATTGTTCAGGTGCGCTTTCTTGTTCATTGTTGGCCTGACCAGTACACTGTAAAAATTTATGTTAAATATATATTTTTTTATTAACTCTGTATTTAAAATCAATAAATATGTATGTATTTTATTGCTTGTTTTTTATTTATTAAAATCTAACTGGGTGTAAGAGGATAATAAAACAATAAACCTCTATCACTAAAACTCTAATAAATTAAACGACTATAATATGTCCAGTTCAGCTAAAATTATTCAGTTAAAATATGTTAAAAATGTAACTTTTATCAATTGGGTAGTTTACTATGGCCCAAAGAACGGTCCCTGTAGTACTCCTATCAAAAATATTGGTTTCCCAAGGACAGTAGTACAAGAAAGTATATTTTTAGTCTTTATGTTAGTCAAATCACAAAATATGTAAGACAACGTTAATTTCAGAGAATTTTGACTGAACTGCTTTTTAAATAACATATTCAGTGCAATCGAAAGCTATAGTAAAATCATCATTCAATTCTAGGCCTCTTTCAATAATTTGGGAATCTTGCTCTCCACACAATATTTTCCTCAACCTATTGTCACTTGTTTCTTACATGCCAGAAGTAAAATCCAAACTATTTTGAAAGTCATATTCCTGCTTCTAATAATGAATTTGAACCGGCAACCTTGTGCTTGACTAGCAATCATTTTATCAACTTAATTTTAACGCTGATCGACCTTGAGTTAGATAGGTCGACACCATAGCAAAATCACACAGCACCGTAGAGAATGGCACGAGAAAGGAGAGGCCTATGCACAGCAGTAAGAGGACAAGGACTGTTAACACTAGCCTATTGGTCTAGAGGTCAGTGACACTGACTGCTATACCAGAGGTCGTGAGTACGATTCCTAGGACAAATCTTTTGGGTTTTCGATACCCACCCAAGACAAATCTCTGTGATGAGCACGACTATTTGTTCAGTCTGGGAGTAATTTATAAAGTGTGTCTTTAGAAATATACAAGCATTCTTATCAGCAGTCTGGTTACAATAGCACAAGACGCTTAGTTCGGAATCCGAGATCGTTTTGGAGTTGTACCAGGATATAAAGTTGTAATATTATTTTCAGGTAATAACTTCGATATTGGCAAAACTACTTCGGGGATTGAAGACATAAATCCCTGGTTCAAATCCATGGTCGGTATTATGAAAACGAATTATGAAACTGACGAGGATTATATGAAAAAACTTCAGAAAGCAGTCAGATTCCACGTTATAGATAACCCAGAAGTACTGGATGAATATCAGAAGGATTTACATACTGAAAGGTACGAGAGTTTTTAGGAATATAGCCTTAAATTGTAGGTTACTTTAAGGTGCACTTCTTCGTTGGCCTAGTGGTTCTTAGCGCGACTGCTACGCTAGAGGTCTTGAGTTTCCCAATTCGGCCAAGGTGTTATTAGGTTTTTCTACGAAATTCTTTGTACAAGGTCACATTGTCTCGGGTCTGGGTGTATGTGGTACCTTTGTTATCTCTGAATTCCATAATACAAGTGCTTTAGTTACTTACTTTGGGTTCAGAACAATGTATGTGATGTTGTCCATCTTTATCTTTTATTTATTACTTATTAACTTGATCATTATCGTGTTTTAGAGTTGAAACAGACTCGAGTAGTCTAGATGATATGTCTAGTTCATCTGGAGATTTTTATGGAAGACGGGGTAGAAGAAGAAAAAAAATGTCTACGGTCAGAAGAAATATTGAAGATTTTAAAATGGATAACGGTATGTAGTATTTTTAATAAACAGTAATTCAAATTCAAATAGTCTTTATTCAATATAGGCTACACAGTAGCACTTATCGAACATCAAACACAAAAAACAGACAGCACCCTAAGGGTCGGTTCATATCCGTTGGAAACGCACCGCACACCATCGGGCGCGCAACGCCAGGACAAACAAACACGCATTAAGACATCCAACCCACACGCGCTGACGCAACAGCAGTTGAGTTTGAAAGGCCGAACGCCCCACCATGCATCTGTCCGCCTGAGCGACAAGCGACGCCTCCCGCAAAAGATAAACCGACCCTAAATTGGACAGACTTTACCTTCACCTTCCCTTTATTAATGTAGTATATCCCAATATCCTTGGATAACTTACAGACAGCCATCGGATCCCAAACAGGGCAGAACCTGTATAGCAACTAGACAACTTGTAAACTGACTCTAAACCAGGAATACTCGTCGCCCCTTTTCGACGGGCCCAATGGTCTAGTGGTTAGAGACTCTGACTGCTATACCGGAGGTCGAGGGTTCGATTCCCACCCGGGACAAATGTTTGTGTGATGAGCACGATCATTTGTTCGGCGCCTGGGTGTAATTTATCTATAATATGTATGTATTTAGAAATATATAAGTATGTTTATCAGTTGTCTGGTTACCATAGCACAAGCTCTGCTTAGCTTGGGAGCAGACAACCGTCTGTGAGATGTCCCGGAATATTATATAGTTGTACAGTTTCGATAACACCGTACATTTAGTTACATACAATGATAGTGTAAATATTTTACAGCTGAATCTACGGAAATGAAACATGATGCCGCAGAGTTGCTCCAAAAAGAAATGACTCAAGAAGTAACCGAAGTATCTTTCGCGCCAAGTTTCCCCGACGATGACGAACCAAACTTTCAAGAAGAGGAAAAAGAAAATGAAGGAAAAGAGCCAAAAAACGAAGAATTACTAAACGTTATTAAAAGTAACGAATTCGTGAAAGAAACAGAAGATTGGAAGCCGTCATCTAAGGCACAATCTTGGGCTAAAGAGGACCCAAAAATTAAAGACTTCAGAACAGATTTAGGAGAACATGGTGAGGAAGCAAAGCAGAAAGAGAAAGAATACCAAATGAGAGAGAAAGGAGATGGAATGGATTGGAACAAAGACGAATTTGATAATCCTAAAAAGAAACTAAGCTTTGAAGATGAGATAAAAGACAAAGAACTATTATTCAATGAAAAAGTCGATTGGGAAAAAGATGATGTAAAAGATATATCAAAAGATAAAAGCAGTCAAAAAGATAGCTGGAATAAAAAAGATAAATTTCGAAACGAAGAAGATGATTACAATAACAAGCAAAATAGTAAAAAGGATGCACAAAAAGGTGGAAACAAACACGGAGATTGGAAGGATGAAGGTTATGGATGGAAGAATGAAAACAACTGGGGTAAAGAAAAAGATGATGAAAATGATAAAACAACTATAAAGGATAATGAGTGGGATGAAAGAGATAAAAAGAAAAAGAAAGAACGCGACTGGGATGAACACAATAGCTACCAACAAAAAGATGATCATCGATCAAAAAAGAGCCAGGAATATGAAGAAAAGAGACCCGATTGGGATAAAAAGTTAGAAGACGATGACAGTAAAAAGAAAGTAGAAAAAAACTATGATCGCAACAAAGATGACAATTGGAACAACAAAGGTAAAGGCAAAAAAGATGACTGGGACAAAAAAGATGACTGGAATAAAAAGAATGATGACTGGGACAAGAAAGACAACGATAGAAAGAAGAAAAACAATGATTGGGATAAAAAGGATGATGACTATGGTAAAAAAGATGATTATAATAAAAGGGACGATGATTGGAATAGGAAAGACAAAGATAAAAAGAAAAATCATGATGATTGGGATAAAAAAGATGATGATTGGAATAAAAAAGATAACGATTGGGATAAAAAAGACAATGATTGGGATAAAAAGGATAATGATCGAAAACATAAAAAAGACGATTGGGATAAAAAAGATGATTGGGATAAGAAAGACGATTGGAACAAAAAAGACAATGACAGAAATCATAAGAATAATGATTGGGATAAAAAGGACGATTGGAATAAAAGAAAAGATGATGACAGGAAGGATAAGGACGACTGGAACACGAAAAAAAATAATGACTGGGATAAGAAAGACGACTGGAATAAAAAAGATGACTATGGCAGAAAAGACCGTAAAAATGATGACTGGAATAATAAAAAAGATGATGACTGGAATAAAAAAGATGACTATGACAGGAAAGATCGTAAGAAAGACGATTGGGATAAAAAAAATAAAGATGATGACTGGGACAGAAAACTAGACGATTGGGACAAAAAAGATAAATACGGCAATAAAAAAGACAATGAATGGGACAAAAAAGATAGTGATAAACTTCTTCGCAAAAATGACTGGGATAAGAAAGATAATGACTGGAATAAAAAAGACAGTGATAGAAAGAAAAAAGACAATGATTGGGACAAAAAGAATGATGACTGGGATAAAAAAGACACCGACTGGGATAAAAAAGACGATTGGAATAAAAAGAACGATTGGAACAGAAAAGAAAACAACGAGGATACAGGTCTAAAGAAAAAAGATAAAGACAGCTGGAATAAGAAAACTAAAGAAGTAACAAAAGGTATTTGGGACAAAAAAGAAGAATTTAAGGACAAGCCTAAATTGGACGCAAAAGCCAACGATTGGGCCAAAGTCGGAATCGAAAGAACGGACAATTGGGACAAAGATAAGCCGAAAGAAAAAAAGAAATCCATCGAGAGTGGGAATGACAGTTCAGGGGCAAAGAAGAAGAAGAAGAGTGCTAGTGATTGGGCTAATTATGTTCCTAAAGATGTTGACTATTATAAACCTAAGAAAACTAAATGGCATGAGAGTTATGAAAGACCAAGAAATAATCAACATGCTGTCCCAGCATTCAGCGGCTTTGGGAGAACGCCTATACCTTTTGCTGGTAAAAAAAGAATATATGCTGATAAATAAAGTGTTCCTTTATTTCTTTTGCCTTTTATCGATAAAAAAAAAGACTTTAAAGGTTCTTAATTCGTCTTTTTTTATGTTTTTATTTTTGCTGCGGGATGTAGGTATCTGTCAATTTCAAAAAGTATTTTTTGATATCGTCATACTTTAAAGGTGGTCTGATATTTTTATTGAATTCGGTTCTTCTTTCTCGGTTCAAGTTTTTGTGTAATCAATTATGTTTTAAGAATGGAGATGTCGTATACCAAATATACAGGTAAGGTTTAAATGAAGAATATTTTTTTTTTTTTCAAACGCAAGCTTACTTACTGTTCAAAGTACTAGTGAAGACGAATCAAACAAGCCCAAACACGATGGGGTTGCGTCGATTTGTTACAGAGTTAGAGGCACCTTCTAGCTCCATCATCAGACCAGCTCGAAAGTACCATAATATTTTTAATGGAATTTTTGTATTTTAATTACATGTCAGGATGTTGCTTAAAAAGTAATTAACAAGGTTTGTCCCAAACACTATCCTTTATTAATACACAATTAAATCTAATATAAGAACAAACTCTAACTATACTAAAATTAAAACTTACATAAATAAAAACTAAATGGCGTCAAAGAACTCATCGTCATCCTTGTCAATGGCGGGGAACGTGCCCAGAAGGCTGGCAGCATTGCCACGTTGAATGGCTATGCCGATTCTCTGTGCAAGGAACAAACCAGCCCTCTGATCACGAGTAGATTCTACAATAAACATAATATACATTGAAAGTTTATTAAAAGCTAGAAAAGCAGTCGAATTGAAAACCTCCTCCTTTCGTAGTCGGTTGCAAATATAAGATGATTGCATATTACTATGCTGTGCGTACAATTTTTATATTACATGTAGGTGTAATAAAAACAACATAAAATAATTTTACTGTCGAGGCATTTTATATAAGTAATCTTAGTTTACAAAGCATGCAGAAAGGAATAAAGAAATGGAGTTTGTTGGTAAAAATATGCATATTTTTAACTTTCGGTAAGTTGATAAATTAATACATACATACATATAATCACGTCTCTTTCCCTTGTAGGGGTAGGCGGAGACCACTTCTTTCCACTTGCTACGATCCTTATACACTTGTTTCGCTTCGTCCACTTTCATCATTACCTTCATACATGCTCTTAATAAATTAATTATTGTTTTTAATACGTCTTAATACTGGTGAAATGAGAAAAACAGTGAATGCTGAGATGACGAGTTGTAGAGATGAATGGAAGCTGAATACGCATTGCGCCGACCACAACTAATTTGGAACAGGGCAGGGGGGTGATGATGATAGCATTAAAATTTATTGAAGAGTTCTTTTAGGATTCAAAAACTGGTCACTTGAAGCTCTTCAAGAGTTTTAATGTATTTGCCAGCAGTGTGAAATTTTAAGCTGGTTTTGATTTGTATGGGGACATAAAAAACCGTGTTATTATTATTAATTGTATCCTGGCATAGTTAATAGTTTTGAATGATATTTTTAGTTTAAAGGACAAATAAGTGATCGTAATTAATGTTTAGTAAATTGTTTGACACATTTAAGTTACATCTTCCTGTTGGTCTATTAGGAATACATTCTGTCAAGGGCTGGACCATAGTTGTGAATGCATATTTTGCCAACTGGAAGCTTGCAAAATCAAAACTATTTTTAAATAATCAGTTGCACTGGGTCCAAGACAGCTAGATAGATATAGCTTTTATTCGGTGCAAAACAAGACACAGCAGACATGGGGGCCGAGTCTGCTATTTACAATGGCTCTAATCGTCTGAGTGGGTGGCGTTAGTAAGTCCATTTTAGGATAATTGGCATTCTACTAAACACCAAAACGTCAACATTGGCCGCCCCAATGGCCAATTTTGACGTTAAAATGATGTTTTACCTACGTAATGGACCTAGTAACGCCACCCACTCGGACGATTGGAGCCATTGTAAATAGCAGACTCGGCCCCCTGGTAAATGTGTTTTTCTTGGTGATAATAAGGAGTTAAAAACATAGCAATCAAAAGGTTTAGGACACCTTAATATGGAAACTATACAAGGAAACAAGATAAGATGAAATAGACAGTTTACTATAGTATGGGTCGCATTACTGTGGGTATAGTCTGAAGTTACGTAAGAGAAGAGTGTCTGGAAGGATATGGGGAAGGCCTTTGCCCAGCATTGTGACATTGTTCTTTGACCTACTAATGTTTGATACCGCTATAAAAATAAAAAAGTACTTAAAATTAAAAGTGGGCTTTAACTTAACAATTTAAATCTTCACAAGTTCTTAACGACCAGTAGGCGTATTCGCTATCGCTTGCTGACAACTCGATTTTCAGTAAATAAAAATAACGGTATAAACACAAAATTAGCATCGACTATGATCGGTGACCAATTATTCAATAGTATATCTCGTTAATAATCGGCGTTAGACGATGCGAAATTGGTATTTTCACATAGTATTTAAGATAGCCTGCCTCGTTGGCCTAGTGGTGCTAAGCGCGACTGGTACGCTGGAGGTCTTGGGTTCGATTCCCAAGTCGACCAAGGTGTTATTGGGTTTTTCTATGAAATTCTCAGTAGCAGGTCGGATTTGGATTTGTGCCCGGTTAGTGGCAATAGGCTCGCCCCCTATTACATGGGACCTAAACATATCGGCGAACTGTGGGTGTACATTGGTACACCTCTGCATACCCCTTCGGGGATACAGGCGTGATGATATGTATGTTATTGGTCAGATTACGCCCAATGCCCTTTGTTTCCAGTTACATCAGCTGTAGCTTCGACGAACCGTAAATATGATGTCGAAACGGAGGCATTAAAACTCTATGGTGAAGACTTTACATCAGTTTTGAGAAGATTTAGAAGAACACCGGATTATCTAAAAATATTGAGTGATAAGGTAAACTAAGTTACCTATGCGATACTTTTTTTTTTTTTTTTTCGGTGGGAAATCCTCATGGACTTCCTCCGCCTGGGGAGAGGCGGAGGGGCATGCCGGACTCTTACCGGCTAAAACCCCCCGGTGTCTCCTCCTCGCACGTGCACGTGGGGCCGCGGGAATCCAAATTCTTCCGCAGCCCCACGCTGGTGCTGGCCCGGTTGTCCGGGCCTCCTCTCGTGCACGGGGTAGTGAGGTGTAAGACTACCCCGTGCTCCGCCTCGGAGGCGCGCGCCGACACCCGCGCGCGCCTACGCCTCGGGTCCAGCGGTTAGGGGGCGGGGACTTCCCCAAGTCCCTCGCCCCTGGACCCATTTATGGGGGGCGGAAAAGGGCGTTGTCCGCCCTTCTCCTGCGCCCGGTGCGCCTTCTGCGGCCGGGGAAGAGAGACGAGATCTCCCTCTCCCGTTCCGCAGTCTCCTTCTGCGACATCACGTCCTCGCAGAAGGACACCACCGCGTCCCACGACTCTGCGCTACCGACCATACTCTGCACTACGGCCGGCAGCGACAGATCGCGTCCTACTTCATTTGTGAGGACACGGCGCTGCTCCTCCCAAGCTACACACTCAGCGAGCGTGTGTTGCGCCGTGTCCTCCCCGCAATGGACGCAGTGGTGGCACCGAGCGTCCGGCTCCCTGCCCATGCGACACAGGTACTTGCCAAAGCACCCATGCCCCGACAGCACCTGCGTCACCCTGAACGACAGGGAACCGTGCCTTCTCCCGAGCCAGTCATCGAGTACCGGCCGGATCGCCTCGACGGTAGCGAGGCCGGCGGCAGGGCGCAGAAGCCTTTGCCGCCATTCCGCCACCAGGACCTGACGGAGCTCTCCTCGGCGCAGCTCGATCTGCCGCTGCACCGGCGTCGAGCCCCGCGCCCGCTCTTCCTCGCGCCATCGGTACAATGACGCGAGTACTTTCGCCTCCAGGTCCCAGGGCGGGGATCCGGCCAGGACACAAGCCGCCTCGTAGGAAATCGTGCGGTACCCGCGGGCGACTCTGACGGCCATCGCCCTCTGCGGCTTTCGCAGAATGGCGAGAGTGCTGGCCGTCAGGTCTAACGCCCAGACGGGAGCCCCGTAAAGGGCTATAGACCGCACGATTCCCACGTACAACCGCCTACAGGCGGCGCTCGGGCCCCCCATGTTGGGAAGCAACGTTGAAAGCGCGCCCGCCGCGCCCATCAGCTTGGGCGCTAGCCGCCGGAAGTGAGGCCCGAATTCCCACCGGCTGTCGAGCACCAATCCCAGGTACTTCATGGTGTACCCGACAGCTATCCGAGCCCCACCGACCACAATGTGTGATCCCGGCGCCGGCGCCCGTCGGGGGCCATGAAACACTATGGCCTCCGACTTGTTTAGGGCCACCTCCAGGCCCAGGCGCCGGATGCGGTTCACCACCTGTGACACCGCAGCCGTGGCTACCTATGCGATACTGCGTCAACTAATGGCAAACAATTTATCGAGTCTTTAGTATAGTCGATACTCTACAGACTCGATAAATATCGCGATACATATCGAGCGTGTAGCATTCGCCAATAGCATGTGTTGTGGAGATAATATAGACAGTCGCTCTGTCCGTGAGGGAGACGCGAAAGGCGGGGACGGGGGTCTCTCAGCCATCCTTGCGCGTCTTCTGCTTTGCTGGGTCCGGGTGTAGTGCCATACAAGCCCCCACTGTCCTCCCTCCTGCATAGGACGGAGGTCATGTCGGGCCCGCCACTAAAAGGGCAGTCGCCAGGGGCGTTATGGTACAAAGACTTCAGTTGGACCCGTAACGGTGCCACTAAGGTGAATGATGGCACCAGGTGTTTTCCGGAGTAGTCAGACTTTTTCAAGGCTCTGGAAGAGCGGACTCTTGCAACGCCACCCCTCATGGAGATGCAAGGCAGGCTCATAAAAGAGTTTCAGCTGAAGAAAAATAAAATAAGGACAGTCGCTCTGTGGCATACGGTGTTCAGCTGAATTCTGTAAGACTGGAAGCTGACCATAAATATTTGGGAAATGGCTAGGCAGATGATGATGAAGGTATTAAAGCCTTAATTTGAACCAACTTCAAAAGGAGGTTCTCAATTCATATCCAGTTTTTCATTGAAGTGTTGAATGTTCAAGCGTGGTGATCAATGCTCGTGCCTTCTCTATATGGGAAGAGGCCTGTGCAACAGGGACATTTATAGACTGGAATTATTATTATTTTTTTTTACTATCAGCATCTTTTCTTAAATTGAAGCTCTTTGCAGATGGCAGAAATGAAAATATACTTCAACGAGATGAGTCTACAAGTCTTGCATTTTTATCATATGAAGATGACTCAAAGAATTGGAGATATGGTCGGGGTATCCAGAAACTTTGTAGACCAGACCACAGCTCCGACTAGCGTTCGAGTGTAAGTACATACATATAAGGTGTTACCGAAAGGGTATATCTGTCCAAAAGGGGTGAAGAGTACACCTGGTGTACTCAGTTTACAAAATATCAGCTCAAAATGAGTTAATTTAATAATTGATTTCAAATTTTGGATAAAGAATTTATCTATACCAGGAGCACTCTTCACACCTTTTGCATGGATTTTTACCATGGATTACCATTCAGTAACACCCTATTAAGAAAGCAAATAAATAGAAAATTCTTATAATTTTCGAACAAAAATCAAAAATTTATGTTATCAGTTTAACAAAAATGCTGTAAAATCGGTCTATTAGTTTAGGAGATATGATGCCACAAACATACATACATATTTACAACACGACTATAAAGACTATCGCGCTATCGCACACAAACATGACATCCGTCTTACGGATTTTCTATCAGGTCACGTTTCCTGACGAGAGTATAACAATTTTTACTCATAACAAAAAAAGTGTACAACGCCGCTAAAGAAGTCTACACTTCAAAAAAATGTCAATCCAAAAGTATTACTTTCATTAAATTTTTAGATTCTATCACAGTTTCAACCACCGAAGACAAGATGAGGATGATAAACCGGAACCGGACCCAGCTGAACCCGACCCGGTTGAGCCGGAACCCGAACCGGAAATAAATAAAGAAGCCATCAAAAATCTAGATAATTATAAAGCTTTTAATTTAGAGCTTACTGTCACTGAGAGAAACAGTTACAGAGACATGGGCTACGAATTCGCTGGGTAAGGATACATTGGAAATTTTTACCGACTTTGAAAAAGGAGGAGGTGTCAATTCGGCTGCGCTTTTGACTAGGAGAACCGATTCTGATGATTCTTTATCTTTAAGGCTGTTGCTTCCTTTTGGTCCAATTTCGTTTGGGTTTGACAACGGAATTTTAAGGAATAAACATAAGACTTATTTCGGAGTCGATTTTCTGTATTTGACGGGGCTGTTGGTCTAGTGGTTAGTGACCCTGACTGCTATACCGGAGGTCGTGGGTTCGATTCCCACTCTGGACAAACGTTTGTGTGATGAGCACGATCATTCGTTCTGTGTCTGGGTGTCATTTATCTAGAAATATATAAGTATGTTTATCAGTTGTCTGGTTACCATAACACAAGCTCTGCTTAGCTTGGGATCAGATAACCGTGTGTGAGATGTCCCAGGATAAAAAAAAATTAACTGTCCGGGTATCGAATCAGGAACTTTAGAGCTAGCGACACCTTTTATTCCAGGTTACGGCAGACTGAATGAGTCTGCCCGTGACCATGGTACTTGCAAAGGTATCGAAACATCGGGACATAAAATCTAAAATCAACAGCTACAAATTCCGTAAAAAGTAGTTATATGTAAAGTCTTAATTGTCTTCTTTACAGGCAACTAATTCATACAATAATAACAAACATGGGTCCTGATGATCCACCGGTCAAATCTACGCGACAGCCGGGCGGTGGAGAAAACGACAAGAAGAATCCAACCACAACTGAACATCCATCCAAACATGAGGTAAGTCATTATCATCTCCCGAGCCTTTCCCCAAGTATGTTGGGGTCGGCTACCAGTCTCACCGCCAGCTGAACACCGTATGTTACAGAGCGACTGTCTATCTGACACACAACACATTTTGCTAGAAATGAAATGAAATGAAATGAAAAAGCGTTTATTCAGATGTACTTCTTTACAAAATAACATGTTACTTCTGCCAAACTGCAAAGCAGTTTATTAGGTAACACAGTATCCCATAGTAAGACTGGTTGGCAGAATTGACTTAACAACTGCCAAAGGTCTATGTATGACAACCGAGACCTACTGTTTAACGTGCTTTCCGAAACACGGAGGAGTCTCGATAGGTTATAAATGGTCACCCAGCCACGGACCAAGCGAGCGTGGCTTAACCTGTATTATCGGTCAAACCGTACGGCTTACACTTAGTTAGGGCCCCCCAAACATGAGGTAAGTGATCTCCTTTAAGCACGACCTCGCAAAATGGGGAATAATCGATCCCCTTCATACCCCAGATCCCAAACTAGGCAGAACCTGCATTGCAACCAGACGACTGATAAACACACTCATACATGGTGTAACTGAAAGGGTATATCTATCCAAAAGGGGGTGCAAATCACGCACCTGATGTACTAATATTTTTGCTAACAATTTTTAGTAAATTTATATTTTTTTCTGATCGTTGGCCTAGTGATTCTTAGCGCGACTGCTACGCTAGAGGTCATGGTTTCGATTCCCAAGTCGATCAAGGTATTATTGGGTGTTTCTATGAAATTCTCAGTAGCAGGTCGGAGTTTGGATTTGTGCCTGGTTAGTGGCAATAGGCTCCCTATTACATGGGATCTAAACATACCGGTAAACTGTGGGTGTAGATTATTCCACCTCTGCCTAGCCCTTCGGGGAATACAGGCATGATGGTATGTTATATTTTTACAGGTGACAGAGGAAGAAAAGAGTACTCTAGCGGAGGTCGAAGAGGAGACATCGACGATGCCTTCGACCGATACGTTCAGATTCAGGTATCAACCCCAGCCACTAAGACAGGGACTACAAAAGTATTAAGGGTGAATAGCGTGGAATTTATTAAAATAGAACTCCTCTTTTTTTCGTACCTATTTTTTTCTGTTTATTTTTTCAATAGAACAGTCCATTTTAAACTCTTAAAATAGAACTCCTCTTTTATTTCATACTACTTCTTTTCTATTTTTTTGTAGGCCATTTTTAAGTTAGAATCGAAGTATTTTAATTACAAGTAGACGTTTTAAAACTCTTAATATACAATCTCTTTTTTTTCGTACTGTCTTTTTTTCTCAATTTCTTTTTTTTTAGTTTTTCAGTCAATTTTAAAATCAGAATCGACATTTTTTTTTTTCAAGTAGGTATTTTACTAAAACCTTTTACTTAAACTCTTAATTTAGAATGTCTTTTTTCTTACTTCTTCTTTTCTCGATTATTTTTTTTTTTTCATCGAAACATATTTTTTACAAGTAGGCCTTTTTAAGATCTTTCAAAACTTTAATTGATTCTAGCTGACCGTTTTTTTTTCTTGTAAACTGTTTTATTTTAGTAAAAAATAATGATTTTTCTTCTTCAATTTTATGAAAATTTATTTATCATCTATCTTAAGTTTTATCAATTCTAATTATTGATGATTATTCACTATACTATAGGTACATATTTTTTTATTCCTAATTCCAAGTTACTCTTTGATGAGTGACGTAAACATCAGGTTTCAAGGTGTAGCTAACTTTGAGGTCCCGGGTTCGACCCCTGGGTCAATAGAAAATCATTTCTCTACATAGGTCTGGTTTGTGGTACCTTCGTCGTCTCTGATTCCATAACACAAGTGCTTGAGCTACTTACTTTTGGGTTCAGAGCAATGTATGTGATGTTGTCCATATTTTTTGATTTTGTCTTTTTTTCTCTTGTTTCCTAAGACTTAGATTTTTAGGCTTTCTAATATAAAAAAATTTTTTTTTTTCCAATTACAGGCAACGCCACTATGAGCAAGTTTTCAAGTAGAGACAAATTCACGGTTTTTAAACAACAAATAAATATTTACGAATCATTAAATACATACAAAATTAATGTCCATTTTCTTTTTTTCTGAAATTGATTCGCGGAAGCGATTTTAAGTAGCAGCAATCCATTAAGTATTAGCATATGTTGTTTTATGATTATTTCTGATCTAATAATGTCTATATTATATTTAAATTCTTGTGCTTATTGATGTTATTTTCGTGAATATCAACTTTATGTAAGTGTGAATAAAATTCATTTTTGCAGAGCAAATTGAACCACAATTAGCAGGGGTCCGAGTCTGCTATTGACAAATGTTTGAATCTTCTGAGTGGGTGGCGTCTACTCAATGTCAGAACGTCAAAATTGGCTGTCCCAATGGCCAATTTTGACGTTAAATTGACGTTTTACCTACGTAATTATCCTAAAATTGACCTACTAACGCCACCCACTCAGACGATTCAAACAATTGTCAATAGCAGATTCGGGCCCTGTTAGTTTTCTAGAGCTAGTGACTTTGTTAAATTATGGGCATAATAATATAAAATGCTAACAAAGTACAAAATTAAACATTATTGTAAAGAAGAACCCACTACAGTGAAATTTTGATAAAACTACCTCTGAGGTATACTCTATTGATAACAAGAATAACTACAAAATCTATCAACAATAATTGTCGTAAATATCTAGAAATGAACATACAAAAATACATTCAAACGAATTGATCACTTCCTCTTTTGAAGTCGGTTAAACATCCAAAGTAATCCCAATCGAAAATCCCCATTAGTTCTCTATAGGTTTATCCCAACAGTGGGCCAATTAGTAAAAATAATAATCCAGCCTATAAACGTCCCACTCCTGGGCACAGGCCTCTTCCCATATAGAGAAGGCACGAGCATTGATCACCACGCTTGCTCTCTGCGGATTGGCGATTTCAGATCCCAAATTTTGGAATCCAGTTTTCCTCACGATGTTTTCCTTCACCGTTTGTCAGAAGTGTCTTAGAATAATTAAGAAAGTACATATAACTTTGAAAAGGCCAATTGTTTATTATTATTATATATTTATTCGATATTTTGTCCTTCCAGGTCGGGCAGGAATCGGGTAGAACATTTATTAAGGGCTTGGGATGACCATGATATTCCCGCACTTATATAAAGAAAAAAATACACATAAATGTAAATAAATTTAATTCAAATTCGAAAAAACCTATTAATCTTTCAAAATACTTAACATATCATCTTAACTAGCTGTGCCCCGCGGTTTCACCCGCGTTAATACCTATATCCTATGGATCCCTAACTTTTTTGAAAATTTAATATAGCCTATGTTAACCGCAGATAGATTTCCCAACAGTGAAAGAATTTTTCAAATCTATCAAGTAGTTTCGGAGCCTATTCAATTCAAACAAACAATCAAATCTTTCCTCTTTATAATATTAGTGTAGATAAGTACATTTGTTTGTAAGCTACGATTTCACAGATAGGCTGACATGTCATACTAAAAATCCCCTTATTTTGCGTCGTGGGTTAAAAATAAATCGATTTCAATGGAATTAATATGGGACTATCTCTGACGTATAATATAACCCTATCAATAACTAAAAGACTGTAATTAATCCACATCTATAGCTGGATATATCGCAAAATAACACATAAAACAAACATACAGTCAAAACGATGAACCATAACATACCATAACGCCTGTATCCCCGAAGGGTTAGGCAGAGGTGTACCAATGTACATCCACAGTTCGCCGATATGTTTAGGTCCCATGTAATAGGGGGCGAGCCTATTGCGACCAACGCGGCATAAATCCAAACTCCGACCTGCTACTGAGAATTTCATAGAAAAACCCAATATCACCTCGAATCGAACGAAAGACCTCTAGCGTAGCAGCCGCGCTTAGCACCACTAGGCCAAGAAGTTTGAACGATGAACCACTCCTTTTATTTAGATTAAATAACCTTTAATTATTATTATGTATTTCATCAAGTGATTAGTTTCATAGAAAATGGAGGTGCTAAAATATTGGCAAATAGAAACATTAGCTGAGTTTGAAAAAAATTATGGTTCCAGACTGATGATGATTTTTTTACGACTCTACTTCCTTGAAAAACATCGAGAGCGAGCTACTTGACTATTATCTACTACTTAAAACTACAATAATAGTTGTGTTGAAATAAAACGTGTTGATATAGTTGTTAGCGATCCTGACTGTTAAAGCGGTGTTTGCAGGTTCGATTCCTACTAATCAATTTGTTCTGTGTCTGATTGTAATTTATCAGTAACAGGTATTTAGAAATATATAAGTATGTTTATCAGTTGTCTGGTTGCTGTGCAGGCTCTGCCTAGTTTAGGATCAGATGGCTGTGTGTGAGTTATCCTAATATATAAACAAAATAAGAGGCCTATGCATGCATGCCTAGCCAAATGTTGTGGTGACATAGACATATATTATATTCTTATGGTACACAAGACAATTATTGCGCGGTAGATGAAAACTCATCAACTTCGTGCACGGAGCGATGACACCGCATCTCCAGTCTGCTTGCGACCACGGCCGGTGTAACCCGGTCGAAACGTAAGCTCTAAAGGTATTTATGCATGTACGCGCTTATTCCCGTGAATTATTATGTAATTACTATAAATTATGTAACTGCCTCGTTGGCCTAGTGGTGCTAAGTGCGACTGCTACGCTAGAGGTCTTGGGTTCGATTCCCGAGTCGACCAAGGTGTTATTGGGTTTTTCTATGAAATTCTCAGTAGCAGGTCGGAGTTTGGATTTGTGCCTGGTTAGTGGCAATAGGCTCGCCCCCCTATTACATGGGACCTAAAACATATCGTCGAACTGTGGGTGTCAATTGGTACACCTCTGCCTACCCCTTCGGGGATACAGGCGTGATGATATGTTATGTTTTTTTTTTTTATAAACATGCAGTGCGATAGTTTAAAAGTTAATAAGGTCTGCCTAGTTTAGGCATAACTAGACTGTTCTAAAAGAAAATTTTACTGTCCAACAAAAAAAAATATAAGGAGGTTTGGTTCGATTCCAAACCAATGTGACTTAAAAGTTAAATTATTACAATATACTCTCTTAATTTTTCCAAGTCACCACTGAACGAAAACATCGCGAGGAAAGTTAGATTCCGTAATTAAATCTGAAATCGTCCGCAATGAGCAAGCGTGGTGATCAATGCTCGTGCCTTCTCTATATGGGAAGAGGCCTGTGCCCAGCTGTGGGACGTTTATAGGCTGGTATTCTTCTCAATACAAATTACGCTGTTTTACAATTACAGGCAAAAAGCAATTATCAAATAAAAAACAAAACAAGAAGCGTAATACCTAATTAAGATTATCAATCACTATCTTCTTATAAAGAGATATTATTTATCGGACACCTGTATTTTGAAAGAATTTTGATAATTAAGGTTGGGACACAAAATGTCATCTTTATGTCAATACTATGACTTCACATAGACTGCTTGAACATAACATAACATACCATCACGCCTGTATCCCCGAAGGGTTAGGCAGAGTACCAATGTACACCCACAGTTCGCCGGTATGTCTAGGTCCCATGTAATAGGGGGCGAGAAAATTGCCACTAACCGGGCACAAATCTAAACTCCGACCTGCTACTAAGAATTTCATAGAAAAACCCAATAACGACTTGGGAATCGAACCCAAGACCTCTAGCGTAGCAGTCGCGCTTAGTACCACTAGGCCAACGAGGCAGACTGCTTGAAGCAGTTATTAAATATAACTAAGAATTAAATGTAATATGTTACCGAAAGGGTATATCTATCCAAAAGGGGTGAAGAGTACTCCTGGTATAGTCAGTTTACAAAATATCAGCTCAAAATTAATTTATTTAAATATTGATGTCCTATTTTTCTTATCAATTATTTGACCCCCAAAAATCATAACCAGGCCAGCAAGTGTAGTAATAAGGATATTGATTCTTGCCATGCGGTGACACGAATATTATCACTTTTGATGTTAAAATTAGACATCAATTATTAAAAAAACTCATTTTGGGCAGATTTTTTGTTACCTGTCTCTATAGCAGATGTACTCTTCACCCCTTTTGGATAGATATACCCTTTCGGTAACGCCCTGTATATATGTTCTTTTTATGTTCCGGTACATCTCACACACGGTTGTCTGATCCCAAGCTAAGCAGAGCTTGTGTTATGGTAACCAGACAACTGATGAACATACTTATATATTTCTAAATACATATATATCGAATAGGGATGGCGGGCGGTCGTTGTTGCTCAGCTTTCATCTGATCCCGAATACGCCCAAGGCGGTTAAACCTTGACGCTCCTCTTTACACTCTCCGACACGGCCATCTTGACAAGTCACACGTCCCTGTGTGATGCTCCTGTAAGAAAGAAAACCAACTGCAATATCCAAAGGCCTTCGCTCGGCCAATCCTGACCAACATTTGGTTAAGGGTCTTATTACGTAACAAAGTAAAACACACAGTATACAGTATACAGTATCTCATCACACATTGTTCGTTACGATCACCTAAATCGAGTGACCGCAACTCATGCCACCTCCATCGAGTGACGTAAACCACCACACATTGTTCGTCACGATCACCTAAATCGAGTGACCGTAACTCATGCCACCTCCATCGAGTGACGTAAACCATCTCACATTGTTCGTTACGATCACCTAAACCGAGTGACCGTAACTCATGCCACCTCCATCGAGTGACGTAAACCATCTCACATTGTTCGTTACGATCACCTAAACCGAGTGACCGTAACTCATGCCACCTCCATCGAGTGGCGAAACCACAACACTAAGAACCATATCACCTACACCGAGTGATATGTTCCATTGCTAACTACTGTTCGCTAATCAGATAAAAAACACTAAAGCCTCTCACCGGATTCAACTGTTAGGTGACCAGTGGCTGGCCTAATAGTGCAAGCACCCACCCGGTGCTCTACGTTGCCGCTGTTAATCTTGGCGTTCCTTTCCAGGCAGCGAGCAGCGATGCGACCTGGCTCGCCGAAGCAGTAGCGCGCAGGCGACAATGCTTTGTTTCGTACACTGTTGCCTTGGGTATCTTGCTGTTTGTTTGTTGATTAGCACGTCCTCGTACGACTGTTCTCGCCTCGAGTTATCTGCAAAGACAAAATACAAGTCTGTAGTACCCGTCTGGGCACGTTCGTCCATCCCTGACTAGCAACCCATTTATGACACCATGGACTTTTATCTTTACTCCTCACATCTGAATGAAACACACTGTTGCACTGGACGGACTACTGACCAGGCGTCCCTTCGACTAACCACCAACTCGCATGGTGCGATAGACCCGACTACCTGTCAGCGTCCCTTCCACCAGTCACACACAGCTGTTGCAATCAACTAGTTGGAACGACGACCCGCACAGCCCGTTCCCATACCAATCTGATGCCACCCAACTCATACTGAAGAACTCGCAGTCTGACCGTGGGCGTCGACCCGGTTCTGGCCAGCCCAAGCGATCAATTACGCTATATACCCCATGTTAAAACGTGATCTGATCAGAGGCATCGACCCAGTTAAGGCCAGCCCCATTTTTCAACCACACTACTCTCAACTACTTAAAACAATAGAAAGTGGATCACCGGATGATGTAGTCTAGATGCTCCTTGATGAACGACGATGAGCTCGCTGCGCTTCTCGTGCATTCCCCCCGATGTCAAACCACCCTCTGCCAAATTTGACTGCTCGCACGGTGCTGCCAACATCTGATCCCGAATACGCCCAAGGCGGTTAAACCTTGACGCTCCTCTTTACACTCTCCGACATATATATTATAGATAAATTACACCCAGACACCGAACAAATGATCGTGCTCATCACACAAACATTTGTCCCGGGTGGGAATCGAACCACTAGACCAACAAGCCCGTCCAACATTAAAACAGCTAACAACCATCTCGCTGATGCCAGCTGTCAAATAGAAAACCGCATCAAAATTGGTCCATAAGTTTCAGAGCTACAATGCCACAGACAGACACGTCAAACTTTTAACTTCCCGTAATTTTTTCATAGTAGGTTAAAAATCGCCACCCATCACGTCTCGTTCCTCGCGGAGGCGAAAAGTGGGCCACGGAGAGCCGCCTCGCTGCGTTGAATGTAAGAGGAGGAATGGATGGTAAGGTGGATGAAGTGTGTCAGATGATGGATGTCGAGACGAAAATAAAGAATGGTATGCTGAGATGGTTTGGCTATGTCGAGAGAATGAATAAAAGAACGATTGACGAAAAAGTGTATAAGGCGAGTGTGAATGAAAAAAGGCCACATCAAGAGCGTACCATAAACCGAACAGCATGTATGAAGGGAATAATGCAAGTGGACAAAGCGAAACAAGTTGTAAGGATCGTAGCAAGTGGAAAGAAGCGGTCTCTGCCTACCCCTACAAGGGAAAGAGGCGTGATTATATGTATGTATGTATGTAGGTTAAAAAAAATTAAATGCTCTTAAATCATTTAGTCTTCTTTTACACACATTTGGTGTACTTCCTGTAAAACTAGATGTACCATACTCTTCACCCCTTTTGGATAGAGATACCTTTTCGTTGACACCCTGGGAAAAAAGGTTTTTTGGAAACTGTCTCTGTACCAGATGTACTCTTCACCCCTTTTGGATATATATACCCTTTATATAACACTCTGTAAAAGCCGAAATTTTCTAAACTTACTCTATGAGTACTCTTCGCCTCTTTTGTATAGATATACCTCTTATAAATGTAATACCTTGTATACATGAAATATAGCTAAGAACTATCTCCAACATTTCTACTTTCAAACAAACTGAATCGTTAATTTAGGAGCTACTATGTGATAGACAGACTCACACGTCATACTTATCACATTTTTCTTTTTGCGTCGGTGGTAAGAAGAGCGACCGGAACTCCGCCCAGATAATTTATTTATCTCAGATAATAATAATTAGCTTTATTAAGATAATATTGCATTATGATAATAGCTTACTAATTCAGTCGAATTTTTCAGTGTTTTTTTTGCCATGGGACCGATCATTAGTCTTTTTATATTTGGTTTAGCTGCTGTTTCAGGTAAAATTATCATTTTTAAACCAGCTTTATAAAAAGCTTTTTTTTTTTTTTTTTATTTACATTTTTTTTATCCGATTACAAAAGGACGGGGTTCTTGATTAGAATATATATATATAGGAATCGTTTGCTATGTGACAACTTTGGTAAAAATAATGTGGAATATATAAGAGGTAGTCTTATTTTAATTGTAGTAGGTTATTTTTTAATGGGTTTTATTGCCTACTTTAATAAAACAACGATTTAAAATACTTGTTATAATAACTATCAAGTTATGACCTTATTTGGGTGTAATTTATCTATAATATGTATGTATTTAGAAATATATAAGTATGTTTATCAGTTGTCTGGTTACCATAACACAAGCTCTCTTAGAGCTTAGCTTGGGATCAGATTACCGTGTGGGAATTGTCCAGGAATATATATATATATATATATATATATTTACGTCTTATTCTGTTACATTGCTGTATAAATTTTATCAGGTACTTTGATATTAGAAACATATATATATGTATTATTATGTATTTATAAATGAATTATGACACGATGATGATGAGTTTACATGCAGAGGAAGATCGACAAAGAGATGGATGGATTGTGTGAAAGATGATATGAGAAAGAGAGGAGTGAATGCTGAGATGAGTAGTAGAGATGAATGGAAGCTGAATACGATACGTCAATCACGAATAATTGGAAACAGGGCAGGGAAACGATGATGAAATGAATTGTGAAATTTCAAATAGATCTACACATTGAAATATTGCGTAACAAATATACAAAATTAAGAACCTCCCCCTTTTGAGGTCGGTTTAAAAATCTATTGTAAAAGTAGTTATTTATCTTTTTAGCACTCCCTCATAGAGGCCCAACAGTGGAGGGTTGGGAGACCAGTGACCTGTCCGAGGCTGCAAGATACAATCCTGATGTACAGAACATCTACCATCTATTTACCAGGTAACTTACTCTTATTTTTATTATATACTTGGGGCGTATTTTTTAAATGCCAGTTTTTTTTTTTATAATCCAGCCTATAAACCTCCCACTACTGGGCACAGGCCTCTTCCCATATAGAGAAGGCACGAGCATTGATCACCACGCTTGCTATCTGCGGATTGGCGATTTCAGATCCCAAATTTTGGAATCCAGGTTCATAAATAATTATTCAGAGGTTTTGTCAGTTCTTCCGTATAAAATATATCAGAAACTTTGAATTAAAAATATGTCGTTTTTTAAAAACTAGCCTTCAATGACAAGATATAATCACTACTCTACTACTCTAGTTTTTTCCCACAATTTGGTCTACATACTTGGTTATTGTTTTGGTCGATGTGAAACCTACCAATTGCATGTCTTTCACGACATTGACCATTTACCATTTCACAAGGGATAATAAATTAAAGTAACCACTACTTTTTTTAACCTATTATGTGTCCCACTGCTGTGCAAAGGTCTCCCCCAATTTGCTCCAAGCTTTTCTGTCTGGAGCCGCCTCCCACCAAACCAACTTATTATTAATAAAATAATAAGAATTACGATTTAATTTCAATTAAATAATTGTAAACACGTGTACAATTTGTTATTAGATAATCACAATAAAATAGCTCTTTAAAACATATTTAAACAAATCATCACGCCTGTATCCCCGAAGGGGCAGGCAGAGGTGTACCAATGTACACCCACAGTTCGCCGATATGTTTAGGTCCCATGTAATAGGGGGCGAGCCTATTGCCACTAACCGGGCACAAATCTAAACTCCGACCTGCTACTGAGAATTTCATAGAAAAACCCAATATCACCTTGGTCGACTCGGGAATCGAACCCAAGACCTCCAGTATAGCAGTCGCGCTTAGCACCACTAGGCCAACGAGGCATTTAACAAATATATTTTACCATGCAATTTTGCGTGCAATTTTTATGATATATATTTTAATGGTTCTGATCTTGCATGTTATGTATGATCTTGACAATAAAATTAAATAACATATTATTATTATGTTTCCAGACTGAACCCTACAGTAAGCCAGCCACTCCTGCAGGGCACTCACGGGTTACTAGGCAGCACCAACTTCAGCCCAAACAGAAGGACGATAGTCCTCCTCCACGGCTGGCTGGACTCTATCACTGCTGATTTTAATACTGTGCTTATACCAGGTATTTTACTTTTACACAATAAATAAGAACAATTATAAACTATATAAAACTAAGAACTAAAATAAGGCATCAAAAAATTCAGTCAGTTAGTCAGCCTTTGGGTCACGTGTAGTGTCAACCAGGCGTTTTTCAATTAATTAATTTATTTGTTAGTGGAATTTTATACAAATAAATGTAATAACAAAGTAACATTAATCGTTGGACCGTAATAAGGCGTAACTTAGAATATTTTATTTGTTGTTATTTCTTTTTTTTTTAAAGTGTTAATTTATTTGATACATTTTCTTGTTCTCTTAAAGTAGTATAATTAAAAAAAAGTTTTAACATATTAAATTCTTAGATATATTTAAATGATATTTTGATTCTTTTTTGCTTTCTTTCGCTATAGTAACATATATAATATAATTACTCCTTCGCCAGCGATCCTGTCAGCCGAGGATGTGAACGTGATCGCAGTGGACTGGAGCGGCGGCGCCGGCACCGTCAACTACTTCGCCGCTGTCACCAATACTGTTACTTCTGGTGAGAATGTTCATATATTTTTTTATACATTGTTAGTACAGCCAAATAAAACATAGCTAAGAGCCGGTCCTTACAATTGAAATTAACTTTTGCGAGTTCTCCGATACAAGTGTCAATTGAATGATTTGGTGTTGTAAGAACCGGCCCCAAGTATTTTAATGAACGAAAGACCTGACACTTGAAAATTGCACGGAACTTTTTTTCTTTTTTATTCTTAGTTGTTTTTCATAAATAATAATGAGGAACCATCTCGATAATGTCAGGTTTGAAACGAAAAAAAAAAAACAGCATTATAATGTATATTATTATATCTTTAGGAGCTATGATGGCACAGACACACGAAACTTCAGTTTTTTTTTTTTGTTTAGTATATGACTTAATTGGCTCTTAGCCACAATTTATGAAGGTCAATCAGTATTTTGGAAATTACGCACACTTTTAGAAAACTTTTTTTATCCCAAATTTAGAATTGCTAGTTATAGAATTTTGTACGTATATATTTTTTTAATTAATTCTTTTTCTATTATTTTCAGGTGTCAGCGTAGCCAGATTCATATCCTGGTTGAACGGCGTAACCGGAGCGTCGCCTACCAACTATCACATCATAGGCCACAGCCTCGGAGCGCACCAGGCTGGTATTATCGGCAGGAATCTAGGTGGACGAGTCGCTTATATTACTGGTAAGAAATTAGATCTATTTGACTGATTTTGTAGAAAAGATCTTACTGAAAATGATGGTATTTGGTTGTTTTATATAATGTTGGTTAAAAAATGGTTTCGGAATTGATTAAAAAGCAGAAGAGTTTGTTAGTTTGAAAGCGAGAATCTTGGAAGCAGTCGGATGTTTTTTTTAGTAATACATTTTGAACAGTAATAGGGCAGTACAATAGGCAACCCCATTATACCGTTATAGGTAACATCGGGGTATATTGTATCGTTAAAAGTATAAAGCGCGTCAGTAATATAATTATTATTCTATTCACGGTCAACTTTTGTGTTCAATAGTTTTCTGATGCGACACGACACACCACAACACAATATAATACCGTCACTCAACCTAAACCGCTTCCTAAATACTCTAGATCCACAACTAGTATTAAATAAATACAGATCATTATAAAAACAAATAATTAATGCGGACAGCATAACATACATTGCTCAGAACAGTCAGAACTCAAAGTAAGTAGCTAAAGCACGCATTTTATGGAATTCAGAGACAACGATACCACAAACACCCAGATTCAAGGTAATGTAGAAAAGTTGATTTCTACACTGATACGTCCGGGGATCGAAACCGGGACCTCAGAGCTAGTGACACCTTGAAACCGGACTACTATCATAATTTTTTTTTGGTCTTTCAGCTCTCGACCCCGCCTTCCCATCTTGGACATCCCACAACGAGAAGTTCCGACCCTCAGACGGCGTATAAACTGAGGTCATCCACACGAACGCCGGTAACCTAGGGTACATGGCCACACTCGGCGATGTCGACTTCTATCCCAACGGTGGGATTGGCATGCCGGGCTGTAATAGCATGGATTGTGATCATAGCAGGTAAAGTTGACAAAAAAAAAGTACCTATAATAATAAAAATTGAAGTTTTTGTTTGTCATTTTAAACTATCAGCTTATTATATAAGTTACTCATCTAAAAAGTCAAATATTTAAATTGACTGTTTCTTCTTTGTTCCGGCTGATCTCTAAGACGGCTGGCCTGATTTTAACGGGACTTTGCCTCGCAGATAGCTAAAGCTATAAGGAGTCACTAAAGACAAACAACCAAACAGTCGATAGGGTTAAACTCAGAGATGACTTCCATATTAATCAAAATTTACCTAGCAATATTTTTTATATTGATATTTATGTTAATTTGACGGGCCTGTTGGTCTAGTGGTTAGTAACCCTGACTGCTGTACCAGAGGTCGTGGGTTCGATTCCCACTCTGGACAAATGTTTGTGTGATGAGCACGATCATTTGTTCTGTGTCTGGGTGTAATTTATCTATAATGTGTATGTATTTAGAAATATATAAGTATGTATATCAGTTGTCTGGTTACCATAACACAAGCTCTGGTTAGCTTGGGATCAGATAACCGTGTGTGAGATGTCCCAGGATATTATTATATTATATAATTAATTTATTATTGTAATAAAAAAAAACATTTCGTCAATAAATAAAACTGAAATAGCATGATAGAAACTTAAAATCAAACTATAATCTTTGTAGGCTTAATAATATGCTGTTCATCATTCCAGATCCTTCCACTACCTGGCTGAGACCTTCACGAGTGGCGGCTTCACTGGAAGACGCTGCTTATCTTACCTCACAGCTATAACTGGTAACTGCTTCATGCTGGGCAACCTCAGAATGGGTGGATTGGTGCCTAAGACTGGGTAGGTTATACTATAATAACTGTATCATAACTGAGGCCCGGTTAGTGGCAATAGGCTCGCCCCCTATTACATGGGACCTAAACATATAGGCGAACTGTGGGTGTACATTGGTACATCTGCCTAACACTTCAGGGATACAGGCGTGATGATATGTTATCTTATGTTTATAACTGTAAAGTTAAAGAAAAAAGTTATGAATTTTAAAAGTTATAGATTCCATTTGTATATTGTAATACTAGCTGTGTCCGCGACTTTGTTCGCGCGGATGACGAAACTTATCAATAAGTTTTTTTTGTGAAAATTGCTATTTGTGTAGAACGTTATATGACATAACTTTTTTATTTATGAACCGATTGACATGAAATAAACACTAAATGTTAAGTGAAGCTTACTACAATATATTAGTGAAAACCGCATCTAAATCGAATGAGCCGTTTCTGATATTAGCGTGCACAAACACACAGACAAACAGAAAAAAAAATAATGATTACAATTTCGGGTTCGGCATTGATATAATAACATCCCTTGCTATTTCTTTTATATATATTTCCAATTTACAGACACCACTTTTCTACATTTTTATTATATGTATAGAATAGATATATATTTTTTTGTTTGTACGCGCTAATCTCTGAACGCCCATAAGTCAGATTTGAAACAGTCCATTTATGTGGTGAATATGTCATTTGATTATAAATAAATGAAATGATATTTCATCATAATATATTTAAAAACGGAAAACGGCTACATTGTCCAATATTTAATATATTTACTTCTTTTACAGACAATCTGGAATATTCTACTTGCAAACCAACGCTAGCCCACCATTCTCAAGAGGATAAATGAAAGTGAAATCGACTGAAGAATTTATTTAATAAAAATTATTGATTCATATTGGTGTTCTTTTATTTACATAATGTCTTATTACTTCAAGTATTTTAACTATGAATAAAAAATATGGGCAAAAAACAACATGTTATAATGTCTTCACAAAAGTGCTTAGAAATTTTTTAACAGATTGTTTTTATTTTGTGTTAAATTTTTGATTTTGTAATGTTTGCTATATTGATTAAGTGTTATGTTTTCATATTCTAGTTTATAATGTAGTTCATAAGAATTGGTACTCATGGCATCGCTTTGGTGTAAACTGTCAAGATGTTATGTTGGTGAATAAATAAATAAATAAATAAATAAAATGTTTTTATACTTTTATCTTCAAATGGATGAGAAACATTATTTTTAGAGTAATCAAAAATACCGACGTTACACGATTTAAAATGACCCTTTATGTCATAATTTTGTTCGACAGAATGATGTTATGCCTCCACTCCTGAACTTTGATTCGCTGTTTCTAATTAAAATAATTAACTACAAAAAAAAATATTCTCTGTCATTTCAACCTTTGCAATCTAACTACTGAGACTTTCACACTCTTATCTTACAAACACAAAAATATTAATTTATCTTAAAAAAATGTTAATCTAGTTTAATGCTAAGTTCTTGACGTCATTATCTAAATCCTAGGCCAATCCTATCTCATTACATAATATTGTACTTTATAAGACTCTGCAAAAAGAAAACGGTAAGCAAAAAAATAAAAAATGTCTGTTTAGAATAACATATTTACAGCTTTTTAATAAATGTATATACAATTATTTTGCGATGCTTACATCAAAAAATCATTTTCCATTTGTTTGATCTGGCTAATCTACTGAATGGCTGGAATGATTTTAGAAAGTATTTCTCGCGCGATTAGCTACTGTTATAAAGCTACTTTGGTTTTATATATTTCTTCAAAAGGCGACGAGTAACTAATCCGTCTCAAGCAGCTAGTCATTAAATGAAACTATTATAAAGAAGGTAAATCAGAAGCTGACCATAACCGACGCCAACCATAGTCAACGTCCTCAAAAGTCGACGTCCCCCTAATCGACGTCCCCCATAGTCGACGTTTCCCATAGTCGACGTCCTCAAAAGTCGACGTCCCCCTAATCGACGTTTCCCATAGTCGACGTCCCCCCATAGTCCACGTCCCCCATAGTCGACGTCCTCAAAAGTCGACGTCCCCCTAATCAACGTCCCCCAAAGTCGACGTTTCCCATAGTCGACGTCCCCTTAATCGACGTCCCCCATTGTCAACGTTTCCCATAGTCGACGTCCCCCCATAGTCAACGTCCCCCTTAGTCGACGTCTTTAATAGTCGACGTCCCCCATAGTCGACGTCCTCAATAGTCGACGTCCTCTATAGTCGACGTCCTCAATAGTCGACGTCCCCCATAGTCGACGTCCCCCATAGTCGACGTCCCCCATTGTCGACGTTTCCCATAGTCGACGTCCTCAAAAGTCGACGTCCCCCTAATCGACGTTTCCCATAGTCGACGTGACCCCATAGGCAACGTCCCCCATAGTGGACGTCCCCCATAGTCCACGTCCCCCATAGTCGACGTCCTCAAAAGTCGACGTCCCCCTAATCAACGTCCCCCAAAGTCGACGTTTCCCATAGTCGACGTCCCCTTAATCGACGTCCCCCATTGTCAACGTTTCCCATAGTCGACGTCCCCCCATAGTCAACGTCCCCCTTAGTCGACGTCTTTAATAGTCGACGTCCCCCATAGTCGACGTCCCCCATAGTCGACGTCCTCAAAAGTCGACGTCCCCTAATCGACGTCCCCCATTGTCGACGTTTCCCATAGTCGACGTCCCCCCATAGTCAACGTCCCCCTTAGTCGACGTCTTCAATAGTCGACGTCCTCTATAGTCGACGTCCTCAATAGTCGACGGCCCCCATAGTCGACGTCCCCCATAGTCGACGTCCCCCATAGTCGACGTCCCCCATAGTCGACGTCCCCCATAGTCGACGTGTCCCATAGTCGACGTCCCCCCATAGTCGACGTCCCCCATAGTCGACGTCCCCCATAGTCGACGTCCCCCTAATCGACGTCCCCCATAGTCGACGTTCCCCATAGTCGACGTCCCCCATAGTCTACGTCCTCAATAGTAGACGTCCTCATTAGTCGACGTCCCCCAAAGTCGACGTCCTCAATAGTCAACGCTCCCTACAACCAAAGTCCCCATAGTGGACGTCCCCCATAGTGGACGTCCCCCATAGTGGACGTGCTCTATAGTCGACGTCCCCCATAGTCGACGTCCCCCATAGTCGACGTCCCCCATAGTCGACGTCTCCCATAGTCGACGTCCCCCATAGTGAACGTACTCCATAGTGGACGTCCCCATAGTCGACGTCACCCATAGCTGACGTCCCCCATAGTCGACGTCCCCCTTAGTCGACGTCCCCCTTAGTCGAAGTCGCCCATAGTCGACGTCCACCGTAGTCGACGTCCCCCATAGTCGACGTCACCCATAGTGGACGTCCTCCATAGTCGACCCACTGCTGACTTTCTCCATAGTCGACGTCCCCCATAGTCGACGTCCCCCATAGTGAACGTACTCCATAGTGGACGTCCCCCATAGTCAACGCTCCCTACAACTAACGTCCCCCATAGTCGACGTCCTCCATAGTCGACGTCCACCGTAGTCGACGTCCTCCATAGTCGACGTCCTCCTCAGTCGACGTCCCCAATAGTAAGCGTATTTAAAATGTTCATTGGCATTACATAAGATCGTACACGTACTTGTCAATATTCTGAATATCTATCAATCTCTTAATCCTGTTATCATTGACAATACAATTATTATCTTATTTTGTCTATACTATCTTCAATAATTTTGATTAATTATTTTTTTACGCATAATGATAATTATGGAAATAGTTGGATTATCAACTGAAGTCAAATATCAGAGAAATTGTAATTTGAAGTTTCTATGACACCCTGAAGGCAAGGTAAGCCGTTGCTCCCGACTGTTATACATAGACCTTTGACAGTTTTTAATTCAATTCTGACAAGCAGTCGTTACTATGGGATACTGTGTTCCCCAGTAACATGTGTTGTGGAGGTCAGATAGACAGTAAAATAGAAAAAGGAGCAAGTCACTAATTTCCAGTTTATATTTCTCTATTTTTTTTTTTAACATTATTAAAAAGACAATAGGATGTACTTATTATAAACACAGATCGACCTTGATATGAAATTCTTCATTGATTAATTTTGGCAAGATATAACGTTAGATTCTGTGAAATTTATTATTATATTATTAGGTATTAAAGGTTTTAAGGCTAAAGTTTAATGTGTGAGTTTGCATTTTTTTAGTTTGTAAACTAAGTGTAGTACCAATGTTACTTTTCCGAAGTACTTAAATTAAATATGCAATTAGAAAAATACAGATTATATTAACAACATGTTATCGCTAAGTAAAGACAAAACATAGCTCTACTCAAATAGAGGTCTTAAACCATGCATAGCCTCGATTCAGTGCTGTCAGAGAGTTCAATAAGATTTTAATGCAGTCCTATCGGAATACGAAAATTAGGCTAATGACAATTACACTGACCGACCACTGACATGCATTTGAAATAGCTGAATCGAGGCCCAGTTTCATGTCTGCTTTGGCCAGAGTCAAGGGGTCGCTTACGCAGGTAATATAACATATCATCACGCCTTTATCCCCGAAGGGTTAGGCAGAGGTGTACCAATGTACACCCACAGTTCGCAAGTATGTTTAGGTCCCATGTAATAGGGGGCGAGCCTATTGCCACCACTCGCTTACGCATGTTGATAAAAACTTCATAATTAATCTATGTAATCAATGGACGACTTAACATATAAGTTAGATCTTACTAGTATTAATCTTATTAGTTAATCGTTTTATCTGGTTATAAATAAAGGTATTTATTTGAGGGATTCGTTTTAAATCTTTATTATCAGAGTGACAGCTATGTGGACAGCTATAGCGATCGTTTGTCTGGGGTTAAGCGCTGTTACAGGTAAATATAAATTAATTATGGTTTTATTTTACAGGTAATTAATAAGCATATTATTTTTTACTGCAAGCTTTTAAATAACTTACTATGTATGAGTGTTTAGGTCAAATCGTGCTAGCTAATAAAGAACCAAGTTTCTGACATTCGATTGTAATATGAAATAACTGTGAGCCTAGTTTATAAATAAAAGTTTGTGTTTTAAAATAACTTTTTTTAAGTCATAGTCTTAAATAGAAACATTGGATGCACCTCAACAAAAAAAGTCGGGTAAAGGTTTTTATTTAAAGTTTTTCATGCTAAAATTGTAAACATAGTCGTTTTTATATGCATACTATTTCACAATTTATATGTTATTTATGTATAAAAGTCCCTAATATAAATAAACAGAATAAATAACATTTTATGGAGGGCTTTGTAATTGCTATGGTTGCCGCAATCCATTTGTTTGCAACTGGAATTTTAGATTGTTAAATTTACAAATAGGACTAACCACTTTCACAATGTCTTCTTAAGCTATATGTAGTAATTTCGTTACTGACTATCCTCCTCGTCATTTCAATTAAGCAACGTCTGCCACTGTCAAGTCTTTTTACCAAACAGACTATGTTTGGGGTTGGCTACCTGTATTACCGGATTCAGCTGAAAAAATCAAAACAATATTATTTCAATTAGGCCTTTTTTGTGCTCTTTTAAAACGTTTTTACTGACTCTAGTTGCAGGTTCCAAAATTTCATTCCAATGGAGAAAAACCTACAAGAAACTCCAGAGGTTACTTACTTTTAATCCATAAACCAATTAAACAATATCTCTTCCAGCGCTTCCCCACGACTCCGTCATAAGGAAGGTAGACTCTGGTCTCCGCTACCAGTACATCAGGGATGCTGACGGAGCCCCCCTCCTGGCGGACCTGTGGGGAACCACCAGCCATCTGGCCGAGGCTGCGAGGTACAGCCCCGCCGCGGAGAATGTCTATCATCTCTTTACAAGGTAAGTTATTGGGATTTTGGTTCTAGTATTTTGGGATTGGATGGGAACCAGAGATTGTGAGTTCGATTCCTATACAGGACAAATCTTTATGAGTTAAGATGTTATTTATCTATTTAATGTGTATGTAGAAAGATGTAAGTGTGTCAGATATCGGATCAGATAACCGTGTGTGGATAGTAGGGTTCATTAATACACAAATAAAAAAACTTACAAACTATAAGATTAAATAAATAATATTGGAAGTGCTCAAAAATATTAAAAATTGCTGCCATTGGTAATAAAAATCGCTTAAATAAAATAAAATAAAGGAAATGCTATTTCATTTCGATGGGCCATGTGCTCGCAAAAATGTATTTAAAATAAATTTTACAATATTATTTAACATAGATTTGACCTTTGCTAAGCAGTGGACCACCTAAAAGTTTGACTATTGTTGAAAATTTTATTAGGGATCAACAAACTTTGTTATATGCAGTACCTGATTAACTAAATAAATATCACTGACTATTTACAGAAATACATTTGGTTTATTATTTTCTATTCCAGGGCCAATCCCTCAGTCAGCCAGCCCCTTCTCTTCGGCAACACCAATCTCCTCGGCATCAGTAACTTCAGTCCAGAGAAGAAAACCGTTATCCTCGTTCACGGCTGGAGAACCAATGTCACTGGGATTCTGGGGACTACCTTGATTCCAGGTAAGATGATCAGCACATGTAAAAAAAAAATCATAAACAAAAAATACGGAATAAAAGATGAAATTCACACATTCATACTACGAGTGTCATCGCACGGGTATATCTATCCAAAAGGGGTGAAGAGTAGCAATGCGTAAGCATACAGTTATTATATAGTATTATTATTATAGTTAGCAGTTTACAAGTTTCAGCTCATTTGTTATCAATTAAAAAAAGAAATCAATTACAAATATTACATAAAACACAAACATAAAACAAAAACTACTTTTTTTCTACTTTTAAACCTGATATTACTCAAATAAAACTAATTTATAGACTTCAGAAGGAAAAATATTTTTTTGTTTTTATCTCCATATAAATTAAATGAAAATCAGTCCGTAGTTTTGTAATGAAATCAAGATAAAAAGATCAAGAATGTCAAAACGACATTACTTCCTACTTTTTGTTGAAATTTAATTTTACATTTACTACAAGAAAATGTAAACTCAATATTTGTTATTATATTACAGCATTACTGCAAGGAGCAGACATCAATGTGATCGGTCTGGACTGGAGCGCCGGCGCGAGCACCATCAACTATGTCGCCGCTATAGCGAACACTGTTGCCTCTGGTAAGCTATTGTTATTTCATTCTTTTATGTATAACTAGCTGTGCAAGAGATGAATCCAACAAATCACTATTAAATAGCAATAGACATGATTACTTAATCATCATCTCCCTGCCCTGTTCCCAATTATTTCTGGTTGGCGCAATGCATATTCAGCTTCCATTCATCTCTACAACTCGTCATCTCAGTATTCACTCCTTTCTTTCTCATATCATCTTTCACACAATCCATCCATCTCTTTGGTCTTCCTCTGCATGTATACCCATCCACATTCATACTCATAACTCGTCTAGTTACGTGACTTTCATCCCTCCTCATCACATGCCCATACCACGGCGATCTCTTATCTTTTCAATCACGGGGGCTACTTACAGGATTACTTAGTATGGTGATTAAATATACTAAAATTTTCTATATTTCAGCGCAATTTTTATTTTCATAAGAACCTTCTCTTGACAATAACAAATACAAAAAAAAAATACGAAATTGGTCCAGGCTTTATTGAGTTATGCGCTTACCAACACGTTTAGCGATTCTCTTTTTACATATAATAATATAAGATTAAAAAGAGATGGATGGATTGTGTGGAAAATAGGAATGAATGCTGAAATGACGAGTAGTAGGACGAATGTAAGCTGAATACGATACGCTGAAATGCGCCACTAATAATTGGGAACAGTAGAGCTATTCTGTAACATTATTTTCGTATCTCGACAGCGGAATCCGCGGTGAGATGTCAAAAACGTATTCTCAAATTTGAATTCTAAATCAAGGCCAATTGGGTTCACTTTTGAAATGAGCTTTATTATCACTCAGGTGAAGCTCGATATCGAAATTATTTACAGAATATACATACAGGGCAGGAGGAAGATGATTTATTAAGCTTCACACTAAACCATATATTTTAAAACAATGCCCAATAAGCTACATTATTACAATCTATAATCAATTCTCAATATCTTTATTCTTCTAATTGTTTTCTCAAGTCAATTGATTTTATTTCGACTTAAAAAGAGCATAAATATACAAAAGCAACTTTATGCTTATTAATCAACTGCAAAAGAAGGAGGTTCTCAAATCTGTATTTTGTGTATCCCTCGAAGTCTTACATCAATCTCATCAAAATCAATTCAGTCGTTTAGTTTTTAAATTAAAAACACTGAAATAACCCAAGAAGGTCAAACAGCATTTTTTTCCTGCATTTTTTCCTCTGATCTTTCCTCCCTTTTACATTTATGTGCATTTTATACTTTCCTACTGTTTTTTACTCGAAAATTCTGCATATTTAATAAAGTAATGTATTTACAAAATTATTAATATTTTTTATGTACTATTCCATATTTAAATCTAATACAACAACAAACACTAACAATAATACTAAAATTAAATCTTATATAAATTAATTAAACTAACAGGCGTCAAAGAACTCATCGTCATCCTTGGGAATGGCGGGAAACGTGCCCAGAAGGCTGGCAGCATTGCCACGTTGAATTAAATAATTTAATATATTATTGTTTTATATATATATGTTCACAGGTGCAGCAGTAGCAGAATTCATCACCTGGTTGAACAGCGCCACTGGCGCCTCTGTCTCCAACTATCACGTGATCGGCCACGGCCTGGGTGGGCAGCAGGTTGGAATCATTGGAAGGAACCTGGATGGGCAGATGCCTTATATCACTGGTATGTAGTTCGCTTGACCAACTGCAATAAAGAGGAGGTTGTCAATTCGATGTCACGATTGTTACGTGACATCTAGGGAAATTGTGAATCGATTTCTAGAATATTTGGCGTTTAGGTATAAATTAAGATGAAGTTTTATATACTTATAAGTTCAGTGACAATACAATATTACAGCAGTTATTTCTCTAATTATATTTAAAGGCTTTTCTAGTACTATAGACGTCTCAAATATTGGGCTATTCTTTCTATATTAAGTTTCCCTGAGATGTTTCATTCACAATATTTTCAACCAACTTCCAAAATTGTCCTCCTGTTTTCTATGTTCGACAAAATAAACCTATCTGTTTTTCATTTCCACCAATTACCATTTTATTTCTTCAACCGATTTTAAAAGTTCACATTATTGTTTTGCTAAACAATTTCTCCATTAACTATTAAATTACATTCATCATCTCCCGAGCCTTTTTCCAACTATGTTGGAGTCTTACCGGATTCAGCTGAATACAGTATTTTACATTTAAAAAAATCCTTTTATCTACAGCTTTAGATCCTAACCTAGCCGGCTGGATAACCAACCCTGAGGGTATAGCAGCCACCGACGGCATCTACACGGAGGTCATCCACACCAACGCCGGCTCCAACGGTCTGCTGCTGCCGGCTGGTGATGCTGACTTCTACCCCAACGGCGGCGTGGTCATGGCTGGCTGTACCACTAACTCCTGCAGCCATGATAGGTAGGTTACCCGACTGTAAGAGGAGAGGTTGACAATTTGAAGGTGTTCTACGAGACCACTAATTCGGGTCATGAAAGGTAAGGTTCTACTGGTTGAAAAATTAGGAGGTTGTCAATTTGATGGTGGTTTGTTTGTGAAATCTTGTAGCCAGGATAGATAAGTAAACCAACTGTCAAAGGAGGAGGTTGTTTTTTAAGGTGTTCCATGAGGGTGTACAACTAATTCTTGTAGCCATGATAGGTAAGACTTTTGTAATCTAGGGCCCAACAATCACATCATCACAGTCATGATAGGTGAGGTTCTTATCATCATCATGATCCATAGTCCTCGTTCTTCCGATGCTGGGCATAGGCCTCTCCTTCCTCGTGCTACTTTCTGCGGTCCTGTGCCAGCCTCATCCAGACCCGACCCGAGACTTTAACTATGAGCTTCTACTTTAGCTACATAATTAAAAATATTGGATACCTATGTTTGCTTTCTTTTAAATAAGTTCAAGTTAAGGAGATAATTCAAATCAAAGCTTAGGAGTGACGTCAAGCTTTTGCACATAATGTACGAAACTGTGACGTCATGTGACATTGCAAATCGTGTAGTGGTCGATTATTTAGGTAGGTATGTAAAAAAGCACTATTATATCTACAAAGAAAAACTACTCAGTTAAATGATATCTACCTTGTGAATCGATTACATATTAATTTATAAAAAATAATTGAGAAGTTATATTTTTTAAAAGAATACAGTTTCTTTTCCATTATTTCATATTTTACAGTTAACCAATATTCTTCCTTCCAGATCTATCCTGTACATGGCCGAGTCAGTGATCAGCGGAGGCTTCACAGGGCGTCGGTGTGAGACCCACGTGGACGCCATCAGCGGAGACTGTGACCTGCCTGGAAGTCTTAAATTGGGAGGATTGGAACCTAAAACTGGGTAAGACACCTACAGCCTTGTTCCTGACTCAAATATCGTGGACCAACTCACACTCAGTCATCTGATCTCAAACTAAGCAGAGCTAGTAACCAGACAAATGATAAACCCAGAAGACTTTTATATTTCTAGTATATGCAGATAAATAACAGCAACACAGAACAAATGTCGTGCTCATCCCACAAACATTTGTCTCGGGTGGGAATCGAACCCACGATCTCCCGCATAGTCTCTAGATGTAATTTATCTAGAATATGTCTATCGCCCCAAGCTCTGTTGTGGTCTTCCAGTCTCACCGCCAGCTGAACACTGTATGTTACAGAGCGACTGTCTGTGTGACACACACAACACATTGTCATGTTACTGGGTAACACAGTATCCCATGGTAACGACTGCTTGTCAGAAAAGTGATGACAACTTAGGAAAACTTTTTGGCAAAAAATCTAACACTTTTTTTTCTTTGTTGGCTTACACGCCGGTTTTTAAACTGTAACTAAGGCTTTGGTCTGGGTTGAATGCCCGGACGGGTCAAACAACAAAACACTATTTCTACATTTCCCCGTGTCCATCTTTGTTCTCCTACTTACTTTAGTTATAAAACAATCTATGTGATGTTATCATCACGCCTGTATCCCCGAAGGGGTAGGCAGAGGTGTACCAATGTGCACCCACAGTTCGCCGGTATGTTTAGGTCCCATGTAATAGGGGGCGAGCCTATTGCCACTTACCGGGCACAAATCCAAACTCCGACCTGCTACTGAGAATTTCATAGAAAACCCCAATAACACCTTGGTCGACTCGGGAATCGAACCCACGACCTCTAACGTAGCAGTCGCGCTCAGCATCACTAGGCCAACGAGGCAGTCAGTATGTGATGTTACATTTATTTATTATAATATTTATCCTTTTTTATGTTTTCAGGTCCACTGGCATCTATCGTTTAGACACCAACGAATATCCTCCATTTTCTCAGGATTAAACTAGGAGATCATAGAAATAAATTATTGGGATCAGTATATATGTTGTATAGTTTCACAATTCATGAATGTAGATTATAATAAAAAGGACATAATAACATTTTGGTGTGTTTTTAACCGACGAAAACAGTGGAGGTTCTCAATTCGACGCGTATATTTTTTTTTTTTATGTATGATCACGCATATCTTTTTACTGAGTAGTCCGATTTTCATAATTCTTTTTTTATTGGAAAGGGTATCCTCCAAAGTTGGTCCCATATAAATTTGAAAAAAGAATTCCCACCCTAAGGGTGGAAAAACAGGGGTTAATTGATTGTTCACGCACTGATCGTAATGTATTACCACGCGTAACTTTTTACAGAGTAGTTCTATTTTGATGATCCTTTTTTTATTGAGTAGGCTATATCTAGAAGTTGGTCCCCTATAAATTTGGAAAAAATATTCCAATCCTAAGGGTAGAAAAACAGGGATATATTGATTGTTCACTAACTGATTTTAATATATGACCACGCGTAACTTATTACAGAACAATCCGATTTTGATAAATCTTTTTTTATTAGATATAGGGTTATACCTTGAAGCTGGTCCCATATAATTTTACTCTAAGGTTGGGAAAATAGGGGTGATTTATTGTTCACTCACAGATTTGAATACTAAAATAAGGTAGTTAGCTATTTTAAAAATAATAAATAATTCAGCATGTAGCAATTAGTATATAATAGCCACAAAAAAATATAAAATAAAAACTTTTTAACAAAAAAATTAAACCGCCGAAAACACTGAAAAGTAAAAAATAAGAAACCTTTTTTTAGATATTTTTATACCTTTAAACTCAAAAGAGCTAGTTTTTAATGCTAAAAACTCATTTATCGCTAATTCTTTTAAGTAGCTAAGATTACAACAAAGAATCTTTATCAACTTAGATCCATTGTAAAAAAACAGTTTACAATTTTAGTATTAATTTACATAATTAATCTTATCATTTTGCCTTTTCTTACATAAGGTAATGTAAGTCTCCTATACCCGAAGATTTTCGCCAGTTCTTTACGAGATTTATACCTTCTTTAACGTTACTAAATAGATATGTCACAAAAACTATAGCAATAAATGTCACACTATAGTTTTGCCAATACAACTGTTACTTCAATTGAATCTTCATCCACAGCCCTTGTCCTCCCACTGCTGGGCATAGGCCTCTCTTTTCTCGTACCATTCTACGGTCCAGTGCCAGTCTGATCCAGACTCGACCAGAGACTTTAACTATGTCGTCGACCCATCTTGCTCCCGGACGATCGGCGCTTCTTTTGCCTTGCCTTGGCCACCATTCTGTCACCGCCTTAGTCTACTATTCAATACCAAGTGATTTTGTTTCAAAGGATTTAATTAAGATGACGATAACATTTGATGTGTGATTGATTATATATAAAGGGGCTAAGAGTAAGTCTTGTAAGGTTTGACCGATAATACAGGATAAGCCGCGCTCGCCGCGGTTGGTCCGAGGATGGGCTACCGTTTCTAAACACACCGACACCCCTCCGTACCTCGGATAGCTCGTTAAACCGTAGGGCCCGTCATACTGTGGTCTTTGACAGTCGTTAAGTCAATTCTGACAAGCAGTCTTACTATGAGATACTGTGTTACCCAGTAACATGTGTTGTGGAGGTCAGATAGACAGTCGCTCTGTAACATACGGTGTTCAGCTGGCGGTGAGACTGGGAGCCGAACACAACATAGTTGGGAAAAGGCAGATGATGATTTATCATGATACAAAACATGATTTATGATTGATTACATTGCATGACATTTTCAATAAAAGAAGCGAAAGAGATAGCGCGATATAACCCATAAGAAAAAAAGAGACAAATAGTGTTGTTGTTAATGGCAATACGTCCCAATTAGGACGTTTTCGAGTCTTCACGATTGCACGCTCATAACATATCTGTTTGTTAGAATATCATTGCTCTAAGTAAATTTATTAACCATAGTAATGTAAGTTAGAATTCGGCCGTGTTAGCCTAGCGGTTCACTGAACGGATTTGTATGCATGAGGTTGCAGTTTCGAACCCGGGCAAGTACCAATGTAACTTTTCAAAAGTTATAACATATGTACTTTCTTAATTATTCAAAGACACTTCTGTCAAACGGTGAAGGAAAACATCGTGAGGAAACCTGGATTCCAAAATTTGGGATCTGAAATCGCCCGCAGAGCAAGCGTGGTGATCAATGCTCGTGCTTTCTCTATATGGGAAGAGGCCGGTGCCCAGCTGTAAGACGTTTATAGGCTGGATTATTTATTGTCGTCATGTCAGTTGGTCTTGATTTGTATGGGGTAATAAACCTTATTATTATTATTCATTGTAACGAGCATAATGACACAGTTTTGAATGTATATAAGAGAAATTAAATATGTGACAGTAATTTATATTTAGAAAAAACTTCACAGCATTATAATCCTTACTTCCTTACTAATCCTACTAATATTATAAATGTGAAAGTTTGTGAGAATGGATGTCTGGATGTTTGTTACTCTTTGACGCAAAAACTACTGAATGGATTTTAATACAACTTTACAAAAATGTAGCTGATACATCGGGATAACACATAACACCACAAAGATAGTGTATGAATTGTCAATTCACGGGGGTGAAACCGCGGGACACAGCTTTTTTTCAATTTTTACACATCGACGTAAATCAAAATACGAAGGTAGACCGAGCAACACCAACCGTAAAGACAAACACCACCTCAGTCTGCAGAATCGGGAGCTAAAATCTAAAATAAACCTCGAAAAAAATCCGTAAAAAGTAGTTTTATTTCAATGTCTCACATTCGCGTAAACCTAAGAAACCAATATAATATTTTCGAATTGAGTTGTTGTCCACGACACCCCCAGCAACCTACTACATGTATTACATTTAATGCAAAATAAACTTATCTTTAATCTATGTATAAAAAGTATCTTTATTTTATCTGTAAGGAAAATAATCGATAAAGTCGTACCATTATCTAAGACGTGATAATTTACAGGATGTTATGAAAATACCTGGTCTTATTTGAAGTATTGCTTCTGCATTTAGGAACCACTTTCTTCAATAAAACCAGTCTATTCTATATCCGACAACTCACACACGGTCATCTGACCCCAAAGAAAGCAGAGCTTGTACTATGGTAACCAGACAACTGTTAAGCACACTTGTATATACATATATTTTAATATGTGACATTATAGCAAAATTACACCCAGACACAGGACAATTGTCCTGGGTGGGAATGACCACGAGTACCACGACCTCCGGTATAACAGTCAGGGTCACTAACCACATCTGCGCTGAGAATGCTTAGCGATCCCGCGGCTCCAGCAAAGGCGAGAAGGGGACCGGGGTGTTTTTGGTCGGTGCAAGTCCGACATATCCCCACGTCGTCATCATTATCACCCCGCAAAAAAAAGGGTCACTAACCACTAGACCAACACGCTAGTCAAAGACAACTTTACCACAAACACCCAAACCCAAGACAATGTCGAAAAATTTTGACTGCAATGTGGAATGTACCACCATTTTCAAAAAGAAAGTACCCTGTATTATTTTGATAGGTACACCTTGCAAGGCCGAATTAATAATCTTATTACAATCAAAAAAGCAGTGATTACAATTATCAATATTGGCCAAACAACTTCAATTTCAAAAATCATGTTTTGATCAATTATGCAAACCGTTTCAAAGGTTATATTTATATATACGTCATACAATTACAAAGCGAAATTGATAGTATCCTTATAGATTAAAATGCGCATTACAGGAATAAAACTATAGCAGAATGACATTTTTTATTTTTTATCTATCATTGAAATTGTTATGAAAGTGTGGGAATGATTTTTCTTTTTTATGTCAGAATTGAAATGTGATTTGTCATGTAGCGGCCCGTTAATCTTAGGGTGTGTCCACATCTAACGAACGAGCAGTACGCGAGCAGCTTGCTCGTTCGTCAGGTCTAGACGCACCCTTATGAGAAGGTTTCAAATTATTTTTTATATCCTAAGTTAAAAAGGGTTAAGGGTCGACCCAAGGGCTGGCTTCTACCTAGGTCAGCGCATAAGCATTGCCATACAACGTGGCAATGCTGCCAGCCTTTTGGGCACACTCCCAGTCGACAGCGACGTGGGTGAATTTTTTGACGCCTTATTTTAGTTCTTAGTTTTATTTAGTATATAATTTTTCCTATTTAATATGTAGGCTTAGTTTTTATAGTATTGTAAATATTTTAAGATATTCTGTACTGAATAAATAACCTATTAACCCTGCTAAGTTAAAAGTAAGAGACTTTTAAAATTAATTATCAAAATAGATGAAGGCATCGTGGCTGTACGCCATACGGTTTGACCGATAATACAAGTTAAGCCCGCGCTCGCCGCGGTTGGTTCGTGGATGGGTGACCATTTATAGCATAACGAGACCCCTCCGTGTTCCGGAAAGCACGTTAAACAGTAGGTCCCGGCTGTCATACAAAGATCTTTGGCAGTCGTTAAGTCAATTCTGACAACCAGTCTTACTATGGGATACTGTGTTATAGGCAGTCGCTCCATGTAAAATATGGTATTCAGCTGAATCCAGTAAGACTGGAAGCCGACCCGAACATAGTTAGGAAAAGGCTCGGGCGATGATGATGGTATCTATCAAAATAAACATAACTACAATATTAACTTAGAGATTGCGTTCCTGACAGGTGATGGTCAACTGGAAGATATACCTAACTTTAACGTAGCGAAGAATTTACTATAAATGAATTTTTCTCACTTATTTGTCCTACAACGAATAATAATATATTGTTCTAAACTATGTCATCCAATGATGAAATATACTGAAAATTATTTAAACGCTTAGCGACCAAATGAAATTTCAAATTGACTCTAGTGGATCCAAAGTTTCAGAGTATTCTATAATTTGTCATACATATGAGCGATTCGATAAAGGTTAACTTTTGTAGCAATGTTACTTTGCTTGCTAGCATCTTTGAGACTTTTAATTTTATATCATGTATGAAAGGGTTTGATTCCCATCAAAACAACATCAAACACCATATACATATATTTAAATAACACCCTGACACAGAACAAATGATCATGCCCATCATGCAAAGACTTTTTGAGGAATCCTCAGGAAAAATAAACTATGGTTTGATGTAAATATTTAAATCTTCCTCCTATTTTCCTTATTTATTAAAAAAAAAGAACTATGATCCGGTCGTTGAGAGAATGTTAATGACAGGTGGTGATCGACAGGAAATCATAACATTGATCAGACGAATTATTTACTAAACCTAATTAACTGAAACACCGCCTGGAGCACGATGCAAGATCTGGGAAGAACAGCACCCACCACCAGACAACTACATAAAGCCTCAGGAACATCTGCCGCCCGGAGGCAAATTGCAGTGGCCTGCCTGGAAAGCACTGAACCGATTGCGAACCCAAGTAGGTCGCTGCACACACAATCTAGCGAAATGGGGGATCATTGACCCTTCCGATATCCGGTGTGAGTGCGGCTTTTCCGATCAGACAATGCCACACCTGCTAGAGTGCCCAAAGTGTCCGGACACCTGCACTTTGGAGGACTTGAACCTCGCCAACGACGCTGCAGTTGGTGTGGCCAACTACTGGGCGCAGCGTATTTAGATTTAAATAAATTAGTTACCATCGGCTCGAAAAGAAGAAGAAGATTAACTATCCCTTATGTCTCCTATCAACAAATAATACAGTTCAAAACTGAACAGTTTTGATTTATAATATGTATTTCAATATCATTCGCGCGTTTTTTATTTGACCATACAAATCAATACGAACTGACATGTGCCAGGAACGCATGCTCTCCGCGGTCAGACTATACCATTTTGAAACTTCAAGGGTGATTTCTGGTCACTGAAGTTTCTCTGACTGCCTTGTTGACCTATTGGTGCTAAGCGCGACTGCTACGCTAGAGGTCTTGGGTTCGATTCCCAAGTCGACCAAGGTGTTATTGGGTTTTTCTATGAAATTCTCAGTAGCAGGTCGGAGTTTGGATTTGTGCACGGTTAGTGGCTAGCTCGCCCCCTATCACATGGGACCTAAACATATCGGCGATCTGTTGGTGTGTAGTACATTGGTACTCCTCTGCCTAACCCTTCGGGGATACTGGCGTGTTGGTATATTTAGTATGTTATGTTATGAATTTTCTCGATTTTTCGTTTTTATTTCACTTTTTCTCCCTAAAAAAGATAAGCTGTCATGGCTGATGAAATAATGATAAAAAAAAATATTGAATGAAAATTATTATTTTATCTATGTTACCAATTTGCGTGATCATCGGATGACTTACCAAAGGTAAATCGTAACTTACTTTTGAGTATTTTTATCTATATTTGAGTATAAATATCCATATATTGGGAGGATAATTAAGTTTGTAATTAGTCGATTGTCAATCATGTTAAAGGCAGCAGTCGTTGTGTTGGGATTGTGCGCTGTTACTGGTAAATATTTTTTACATATTATTTACCACTGTAGTATTTTTGTTACTTAATTTTACTTATTTTGTATTTTTAATCATTTGCATTTTTTTTGTTTTATATTTTTCTATATTGATAAAGTTAAGGCTTTTCATTTATTAGAATGTTTTTTCATACGCAAAATTCAGATTACATTTAATTTAGCAAATTGAATAAATGTAAAAAAAATTAAGTATAAGCTTCAAATAAATAAATTTAATTAATTGTGTATATGTATTTGATATGTATATATATATATATTTAATTCTTTCTATGTGGAATTTGTTTCTTGTGAGTTATATTATGTTGTTTTAATGTATTAAAATTTTACTGAACTTAAAAAAACAAGATCTCAATTACTTAGTTTGTAACACGATATTTAGGGTATTTACTTCAGAGGTCCCATATAAATTTCATCAAAATCAATCCTATAGTTTTGAACTTTCCAATTGTAGTCAGTTTTTTTGCAGTAAAACAATTTATATGTGTTGCACTAGAAGAACTTATACTTTGTCTTCTTCATCATTCCTCATAGGCTTTTTTATTCACCACGACTAACTTCACTCCTTCCTTCCAGCGCTACCCCAAGACCCAATCCTGAGGAAGCTGGAGCCAGGGCTCCGCTACCAGTACATCAGGGATGCTGACGGTGCCCCACAGCTGGCGGACCTGTGGGGCTCCGCCAAAGACCTGGCCGAGACCGCGAGGTACAACCCTGCGACCGAGAACATCTACCATCTGTTTACAAGGTAATTAATTTACTTAATAATTAAAAAAAAATAAGTAATTCCCACTTTTTTTCGTTGGTGGTTAGAAACATTTTTTTTATGTAACCTGTTTAGTTTCCCACTGAAAAATCACTATTTTATTTGATAATTTCTGTGATCCGGTTTTTAAGGTCCAGGGTTCGATCCTTGGACAAGTCAATGTAGAAAATCTATTTTCTACATTGTCGTTGGTCTACAAGTGGTTTACCTACTTACTTTGGGTTAAGAGCAATGTATGTGATGTTGTCCACATTTATTTATTTGACTTTTAAACTATCGCGCTGAATACAGTAATATAATTCAACAGGGATTGGCGTGAAAATTAGGAAATTCAATACCTTTTAGGGCTTGACGTTTCGACCGGGTTTCACCGGCCGTGGTCTCAAGCAGACTCAGTCTGCGCGTGACCGCGTCTTTACCCAAGCTATGTCGGCTTCTAGTCTTACCGGATTCAGCTGAATACCGTGTTTTACATGGAGCGACTGCCTTATATTATTTCCTTTATTTTCATGGTATTTAATTATTATTTATTTTATTTATTTCAGAGACAACCCCACCGTCAGTCAGCCTCTACTTCTCAACAGGAATGACCTGCTATCACCCAGTAACTTCAACCCCAACAGAAGAACCATTGTCCTCGTCCACGGCTGGAGAACAGACATCTATGGGAACTTCGCTACTGTCTTAATACCTGGTAAGAACACTAAATAATAATATAACAATCATCATCATCAGCCGGAAGACGTCCGCTGCTGAACAAAGGCCTCCCCCTAGAACGCCACAATGAACGACAACTCGCCAATTGCATCCACCGGGTGCCCGCAACTTTGACGATATAAAGGCTGTTAATGGGTTAGTGGATACCCACTAACCCATTAACAGCCTTTATATCGAACAGATATACATCTGTACTATAAAAAAGGGGAGAAAAAGTTTCACCGGTTTTCAAGGTGTCGCTACCTCTGAGGTCCCAGGTTCGATCCCCGGACGGGTCAATGTAGAAACCGACTTTTCAACATTGTCTCGGGTCTGTGTGTTTGTGGTACCTTCGTTGTTTCTGAATTTCATAGCACAAGTGCTTTACCTACTTACTTTGGGTTCGGAGCAATATATGTGTTGTCCGCATTTATTTATTTATCTTTTGTTTCACAGCATATTTGGCGAGCGAGGATGTCAATGTCATCGCATTGGACTGGACAGCCGGCGCTAGTACCATCAGATACCCTGCCGCTATGGCCAATACTTATGCATCAGGTAAGAAGCTTATGTTACTTATAAATAAGATTTTAATAAAAACTAGCTGTGCCCTGGATTTTCAACAGCGTTAACACCTAGTCCCCTTAGAATATAAATAAATTGATTAAGTAAACGCTACTCAAACAACAGACATTTATTTGTAAAACATTCACGAACAAACGTAAACAGTTATAAGGAGTATACGAAACTCCTTATAACATTAGCTATCTTCAAGTAAAAGTGCCATCAAAACCGGTCTACCCGTTTCAGAGATTAGAATAGAATATAATACTAATTTACTGTATTTTTACATGCGTCAAGTGGAAGCTTTTGATGATGACAAAATTAATTTTGCGATTGACAGGTTTTAAAAATATCTCGAACCAGTAGGTTTTGTCAGTTTTTTATATATTTCTATTTATTATTACAACGAATCTTTTAACCTTATATGTACAATTAATACATTTTCTAATACACATGACATGTACAGCTGCATCAGTAGCCGACTTCATAAACTGGGTGAACAGACAAACTGGGGCCACACTCGGTAGCTACAAGCTGATCGGACACAGCCTCGGGGGGCAGCAGGTCGGGAACATCGGCAGACATCTTGGTGGAGAGGTGCCGTATCTTATTGGTGAGTTTGGATTACTTGAGGAGAAGTGGTGGTTGGTGGGGATGACTGCTGAATGGGTGGGCAAGGGTTCGATCCCCACAAAGTCCGTGAATCTTTTGGATGAAAATGAAAAATAGAAATGTAGTTTTTGGTCGTATATAAACAAGAAAACCTTAAATAACCATGGGAATCGAAGTTTAAGACACCTTGCACGAAATTGTGATGTCGTCCAATCAATATATGAGGTTATATTATGTAAAAAGTACTGTTTTGTAAAGTTGACGTCGATAAGCGTTACTTTGAAGCCTAGATCAAATAAATTAATTTTCATTTTATAAACTTTTAAACTATCGCGCTGCATGTTTATAGTAATATTATAGAACGGGGATTAGCGCGTACATGCTTAAATACCTTTAGGGCTTGTCGTTTCGACCGGGTTACACCGGCCGTGGTCGCAAGCAGACTCAGTCTGCAATTTTTATTTTGTGTACTTAACATACTTTATTATTAAATTATTTTAAATACAGCATTAGACCCCGCTTTCTTCGGCTGGTCTTCGAACCCGAACCGCTTCAGTCCCACCGACGGCATCTACACGGAGGTCATCCACAGCAACGTGGGCCTCATGGGGGCGCTGGCCCCGCTCGGGGACGTCGACTTCTACCCCAACGGGGGACTCAACATGCCCGGCTGTACGCGCCCGATGTGCGATCATGACAGGTAAATTGGATATCAATTATTGAATTAAATAATTCTGATCTGAAATTTTGTAAACTGACTCTATAACAGATGTAGTTTTTGCCGCTTTTGTATATAATATGATATGATACGATAATAATATGTCGCAGACAAATAATATAATTCCGCCGTTTACATACGGCGTCGTCAGTTTAAAAACGTTTGCAGTTATGTAATATGCCGAAAAAATATATATTGCCGTGTCAATTTATAATATTACTAGCGGCCCGCCCCGGCTTTGCTCGGGTGCAACGCTGATACCTACACTATATATCTGTCGCAGACAAATAGTATAATATGGCATTTTACGTACGGCGTCGTCAGTTTAAAAACGTTTGCGGTTATGTAATATGCCGAAGGCAAAATGTCAAATCATTCAATCGTTATAATGCGACGTTAGTGTTATTTTAGGGTGACTATGCTCATTAAAATCTCGAGAAAAACTTTGAATTACATACGTCGTCGTCGCTCGCTTCGCCCGCTCTGTTGCAAGGTCACAATATCTAACCTAACCTATTGATCTCTGTCACAAAGTCGAACCTAATCAAGCAATGAATTTCTGAGCCTATGAATATATGAATATTCGATCAAATACATGGTTTTTTGACCAAAAATACTCTGCAGGAGTCCTTCACGACCCAGGGTCTAAGGATACCTTAGCATTTTTGACGTGCTGGATAACCTCAAAAACTAAATACTTAAATTTGCCTCGGCATTATGTATATGGTGTTTAAATTTTCGATGAAATGTTGAGGCATATTATAAAGTGACACGGTAATCTACATTTTGCCTTGGGCATATTACATAACCGCAAACGTTTTTAAACTGACGATGCCGTATGTAAAATGCCAAATTATACTATTTGTCTGCGACATATCTACACAATCATAAAGTTCTGTAGTGCGAAGCACAGCCTTCGACGCACTACTTGGTATAGGCACGCGCCCCCCGGCCCCCCGGCCGTTACCGCCGCAACCGCGATGTCCCTGCATTTTAAATTTGTAATATCTTCGAAAATATTTATTTAAATTACATGCTGTAAAGGGCAATATTGATCTATATTACATGCACAATTTATTAAAGGTACTTAATTGGATAAGGATTAATACTGTATAGCTTAAAATCGCTTTTTCGTAAATAAGTAATAAATAAACGATAAAAAATGGTTATTGTGGGTTATCTTCAAGAGATAGACATATGCCATCGCTGACTTTTTTGTAGATCTTTTTAAGGTGCACAATACTGTAGAACATTATTTTGATCTATCTCGTAGGGTTCAGCCAGCGTTTGCAATGTAAGCGCAAAAAATTTGTTCATTTACTTAAATCTCTAAGATTATCCGTGTTCCTCTACTAAATTATGCATGTATTATACATATAAACCTTCCTCGTGAATAACTCTATCTATTAAAAAAAACCGCATCAAAATCCGTTGCGTAGTTTTAAAGATTTAAGCATACATAGGGACAGACAGCGGGAAGCGACTTTATTTTATACTATGTAGTGATGCCACATTTCATCGACAATTTAAACGCATATGTAGTGTTTTTTTTTTTGTTTGGTATCTGACGTAATCGCTATGGTTCCTTATTAGCTATCTCAGGATGAAGAGCCGTTTAAGAGATTCATCATCATCATCATCAATTTAAGAGCCATGCTCTTGTCGGTGCAGCTCTTTCCATTTATGTCTGTCCTATGCCAATTCTTGAACCTCTTTGTACGTCATGACCTCCACCTTCTCTTTTATTTGTGTAATATAACTGTATCTCGGCCGCCCCCTTCCTCTCCTTCCTTCAATCCTTAAGAGATTATCTGTAACAAAAAAAAACACTATTGATTGGCAATAAGCAATAGAATATTCTTAGCAATAATTTATAAAAAAACTGTTAAACCTTATGACAGTTTTACGGCGTCTCCTTAAATTTTCATAGCTCTTCCCTGTAAGTGCCATTGTGAATTTCTCTCTTTTTCAAACAAAGAGTCTTCTCTCTCTTTCTCTTCTAAGAAACTAACGTTCTATCTCTTTCTAGACCTATCTACTACCTAGCTGAATCTCTCATCACTGGAGGGTTTATCGGCCGCGAGTGCTCCTCCTACCTCACAGCCCTCGGCGACGAGTGTACCTTGCCGGGAAGACTGCCTATGGGAGGGAAGGAACCTAAGACTGGGTAAGACCTTCATCTCCCTACCCTGTTCCCAATTAATTGTCGGCGCAATGCGTATTCAGCTTCCATTCATCTCTACTACTCGTCATCTCAGTTTTCACTCCAATCTTTCTCGCAATATTTAAAGAAATATCACAATAATAGTAATCCAGTCTATAAACGTCCCACTGGGCACAGACCTTCCCATATAGAGAAGGCACGAGCATTGATCACCACGCTTGCTCTGCGGGCGATTTGAAAACCCAATTTTTGAAATTCAGTTTTCATCACGATGTTCTTTCAGTATTTGTCACTTACAAACTTATAAGAATACGAAGATCTAAATATCTATAAATAGCTGAATAGGTTTTTTAAACTATAACATAGTAGGGTAAAAGTCTAGTGTATAAAAAATATATATTTAGTCGCCGTTAGCCAGGGTCATCGTAGCTCTTAAACGAATAGACCGATAATGATGCGGTTTTCTTTTTATTTCAATTTGACGTGCCAAGTTGTTGGCGAAACTAATTTATTGTATTTATTTCTTTACAGAGCAACTGGAGTATACCGTTTCGACACCAATGCTTTCTCCCCATTTTCTCTAGATTGAGATATAATATAAAAGAAATATAAATATTAAGCTGTGGAGTTTGTTGCGCCGTTTCTTCTCCACAGCCAGAGCACTTAGGAAGCGGTGAAGGGTGGGCGACTCGGGGTGTCATGCTTGTATCGTTTTGACGTTTTAAAAGAAAACAGTTTTTTTTGTATGTGAGATATTTATTATTGTTTTGTTAGAATCAGTTTTTTTGTTGTTTAATAAAAGTATCTATAATATAACTTGATTTTTTCTTTTGTGAAATTTTCTTTATTTTAATAATTGATTAGAAATACCATTACTGTACACACAAAAATAGATTATTATAAGACCAGCAATCTTTGAAAACTATCCAATCACTGCCAGAGTAATGAGTAACAGACTTACTAAAATAATATAAAAATACAAAATGAATATGTATAATATACCAGCAAAATCGGATGCCAAAAATGTAATTGTCAATCAGCTTGCAAGTTTTGTCCTAAACATACATACATTCATTGCTTTAATATGACAGATAAAATATATAGTAATACTAGCGGACCCGACAGACGTTGTCCTGTCTACACGTCTTTAATTTGAAAATGTCAAACTTTTTTTAATAAGCTAAAACATTCTGGACCATTTTGATGAAAATAATTATTTAAATGTTATGACAATATCTAACGTCAATGATAACAAAACTTTTTTTTCATTTGATCGCAGCGTTAACTGTCGGGACAGACTAAAATTAAAATTCGAATATTATTTAAAATTTGACACTGCGATGGTAGCGCCGTCTGTCGGATCCAATGTAAAACATTCCGAAATCAACAGCTACTAATAAATTAAAAATACATTGTCCAGCGGACAAAATTGTGAATCTAAACCATTCCCAGATCCCCTTGAACACACACAAAAAATTTCATCAAAATCGGTCCAGTCGTTTGAGAGAAGTTCAGTGACATACACACTCACAGGAGAATTATATATATATAAAGATGAGATTTAAATATCACTTCAAAAATAAAAATATTGGTGACATTGTCGCTAGTACACACAATGGTGCATATTTAAGTCAGGCGCTGTAAAAATTTCGTCACTTGAGTATTGGTTGCCACGCGCTATTTGGGCGGCAACCCCTGAACATTCGATGTCGCAGTCAATTTGATCGAGACAACCAGTGATTAAACGCGGTCATTTCTTCCTGATGAGTAAATTATGAGTTGGTTGTTTGATGCTGTGATGCAGTTTTTATAAAAACCATAAAAAGTTTATATCTTCAACTAAACCGCAATAACAGTGAAATCTTACATAATCCTCGTTTTATGTATGAAGTATACATGCAAAGGACTACATACTCATAGTAACTCGTAAAATAAATAATACAACAGCATACAACGAAATTACGCGTTAGTCATAATTGTTAATTACTTTGACCAAGAAAATCTAACTCAATTCCTAAAAACAGCCTAGACCTTTCCAGAGCGAAAAAAGGTCTTAAAGGCCAAAATAAATAAATCTAATTTTTAAATAACATAATAATAATACCAGCATGTAAACGTCAAACTGCTGAGCACAGGACTCTTCCCATATAACTACGGAGAGCACGAACAAAATAAAAATACTAAGTAAAAATAAACAGCCTTATTTTATTATGATCTAAACCACGATCTTCTGTCCTTGGTCAATCCAATGAGTATGGTGGGTAAGCATTCGTCTCCAAGCGATATATTCCAGACACTCTGCAAGTAATAAAAACAGTTAATTAGTTAAAAAAAACAAAGGAAAATAATTATAAGACCCTTGGCACCCGTGTTTCGTTAAACAGTAGGTCCCGGCTGTCATACATAGATCTTTGGTAGTCGTTAATTCTGACCACCAGTTTTTATGGGATACTGTGTTTCCCTCTGCCTAATCCTTCGGGGATACAGGCGTGATGGTATGTGATGTTTGTACAGTTTTGAATGTTATTATTTCTTTTAGGACAAATTAGCAATCATATTTTTTTTGTAGCAAATTCTTCGCCATAATATTATTAAAGTTATCTTCCCGTTCACCACGACCTGTCAAGAACGAATTATCTCAGCGACCGGACTGTACCACGCATTTGAGCGATTTGATCAACGTTTACGCTTACAAAAATGTCACTGGCTCTCTAAACAGTTTAAAAATAAGTTTATCTTTGTCAGAAGTCCCTTAGAATTAGTTAAAATGTATACATACCCTGTCTTAGGTTCCATTCCTCCCATTTTGAGGGTTCCCGGCAGGTCGCAGCTTCCTCTGACTGCCGCTAAATACGAAGCACACTCGCGACCTGTAAAGCCTCCGGAGACCACTGACTCAGCTAGGTAGTAGACAGATCTAGAAAAAGGAAGAAGATGGATTAACTTAGGCAATAAGTATATGTTAATAATATAACATACATCTGAATAAAAAGTTAGCTGCAGCACTTATGTTCTGGTAACTGCGTCTGCGTAAATAAGAGACAATAAAGGTTTGAAAGGCGGACCCAAAATAATGTATATAATTGGTTGTCTACATTGACATGTCTGAAGATCGAACCCAGGACTACAGAGCTGGCAATATCTTGAAAACCGGTGTGGATTACCGTTTTTAGCCCCGACGCAAAAAGAGCGATGTAATTAGTTTGATTTGTCTGTCAGAGTATCTGTCTGTAGCTTAATAGCTTCTTAGCGGATGGACAGATTAGTGCGCAGTTATTTCATTTATTTGAAAATGCTAAGTTACGAGATGGTTATCATTTTTAAAGATCCGTTCAGAATTTTGTAAGTCAGGAGTTTTCTACATTTTTCAGTTTTCTTTTCTCCGTTCCACATTGTTTAATTTTCTTTTAAGCTGCATATAAACTGACTATCATCAACAATTCTTACTTATCATGACTGCACATTGGAGTAGGACAGCCGGGCATATCAATCCCACCGTTGGGATAGAAGTCCACATGACCCAGGGGTGTGAGGTAGCCCATCATGCCGGAGTTACTGTGTATGACCTCGGTGTAGATACCGTCTGATGGCCGCAGGAGGTGAGAGTTGGTTATCCAACCGGGGAGGGCGGGGTCGATTGCTGGGGAAGGTTAAATATTTTATTAGATATTAGGAAAATTGTAATTGTTTCGATGAAAGTGACTGAAAGCGAGATTGGACTTTTTGAACTGTGCTTTTCGGATATTTACATAAAAAAAAATATAGTTTCATACTTTATTATAAGCATATTTATTGTAGCTTTTCTATTTTATTGGTAATTAAGTACTTAATGAATAAGAATTACATATTTCTAGGTTAACCACTCTTGTCAAAATGAAAATAATGTTCTAAAAAATCTCCTCTTCCTTCGGGCGTCCGGCAAGAACGGTCGTGTGCTAGGCGTAAAGTTGTTTTAATTTATTTTTATATTTTGAGTTTAATTTGTGTCTTTTGGTTCTGTTAATATTCGGACCCTCCTTGTTCCTCTTGAGACAGTGCCTATAAGAAGTGGCGGACATATTGAATTGTGTCGGAGATCTCGCTCACTCAATCGCTGGCCTGGGAAGAGGGTAAGTGAGAATTTGTGAATCAGGATATCTTTGATCTTGGAAGTCACGCCACACATACCGGGGCTCGAACCATCAACAGCGAACGCACGGATCAGCTTGGCCGACCGCTACGCCAAGCAACACTGACGTCATCGCAGCGAATTAGCGTCCTACATCTACCGCTCGGACACGGAGAGCGCCTGACGATAAAGTTAGAGCAGTGACACCGCTAAGCGCCTGCCATTTTACAAAGAGCTACGTTGGTTAATTAACAGAATATTTTATTATATTACACTGGGCTGAACTAAATCACGAAGATCAGTATTTATAGATTTACAGCAACTAGGAGGTTTACATTATCATGCCACTGCAAAGATCGCCTCCTTCCCAATCGCCGAAACCGGACTTAAATTTAACTTTAATGTCACAGTTCTCTTCTGATCCCTCCCTCTATAGAACAACAAGCAATAGCGATGTATTCCCATCGCTCAATGAAAATATCACTCAACGCAATAACGGCCTAGAGATGAAGATTCCGCACCAAATCATTTCTCCGTTTTTAAGGACGAGATAAAGGACTTAATTAACTCGTTAGTTAACACTCAAAGGCAGGGAATCGCATCAATAACAAGCAAATTACAGGAGATAACTGAGTCGAATGCTAAAATTGACGCGGCTATAGGACTCTTGACTGCACAAAACGAGGAGTACTGCGCCAAAATAGCAGTCCTGGAAAACCAATCTCAAAAAGACCGGGAATACATAAGTTTATTGGAGGAGAAAGTAGAGGACCTCCACAGGCAGTCGCGCAAGACCTGCGTAGAAATTAAAAACGTCCCTAAAATTCCCCAGGAAACCAGGGATGATTTGACACAGATGGTTGTAAATCTTTCAAAAACCATTCATCTTGGTTTAAATGGATGTGATATAAGCGACATTTTCCGCCTGAAACCCCGAGGAGAAGGGGAGAAGAAACCTATAATCGTAGTGGAATTAAAGTCAGCTATACTGAGATCTGACCTCCTTAAGAAAGTGAAAGACTTCAACCTTATGAACAGGACCCGATTACAGGCTAAACATCTAGGCCTCACAAGCAACGAAGACACTCCAGTTTTTATAGCTGAACAACTAACTCCTAAGGCGGCTCGTCTGTTCTTCTTGGCTCGAGACCTGAAAAGGGCTGGAAAATATAAATACTGCTGGACCTCTTTGGGAAAGGTTTTGATACGGAAAGATGACACGACTAAAATTATCCATATACAACACGAAGCACAGGTGCAACAACTAATGCAAGAACAATGACTAACTATGGGTATATATACTTCAAAACTGCTTCTTCAACTTATAACAACTTACCTAAGCCCAAAATCTAATTTATTAAACAATATGTTAAATGGCAACAACACAACAAAACACGCGCAAAAACCTCTTCACAAATTTAAACATTACTCATTTATTCACTTTTACACACATATACATGTCTACACACTTTTACACGTCTACACACCATGTTGCCTTTGTCAAGCTGGGTACGGATTGCCTAGCTTGATAAAGGTAATATCAAACGTTTATTATAAATTGGACTGTTCACAGAAATCTATTTGCAAACCCTTACATACATACACAACTTTATACCACAATTATAACTACCAACGATATATCCCACACATACTTCATCTCATGTCTGACAAAAATCAAAAACACGCTCATAATACAAACAGATCAACATACTTACACCCTGTATACAACCCTAGTCACTATAGTTCTAAACCTCTATTATTAGAAAACCTCCACTACTTAGATACTAAATATACAATTTGTTGCAACCCCGTGAGTACTAACTTGACATATTTAAATGGATAATTTCGATACACTAATGGAAATTGATCAAATTGCACCAACGAATTCAATAAAGTGTAACATACAGGAACTAAAATTAAAATCGGGTAATTCTCCACATAATTTAACTATTTTAACACAAAACATTAGAAGTATATACAAAAACTTTGATAACATGCAAGTCACCCTATCACAACTAAAATTTGAAGTAGATATTTTGATTCTCACAGAATGTTGGTTAAACTCCAAAAAAAACATACCACAATTAATGAATTACACATCTATCCAAACAAAACACCAAATTAACCAAAGTGACGGGGTAGTTGTATACATCACAAATAAATTGTCAGTAAAATTTAAAGAACTAAACCTTGTAAATGCCACCGGTCTCGAGTTAAATATATCAAATTACACCATACTGGGTATCTACCGTTCCCCATCATTTCTACATGCAGGTAACTTCATTACATCGCTTAACAATCATCTTGAGAACATTTCTCATAGTAAAAACTTTCTGATCTTAGGGGACATTAATATTGACTTAATTATTTCCCCTACTGAAACTAATTATGAAAGAAATAATAGACTAACCTACTTAAATATGCTATCTACACATGGACTTTTACCTTCTCACAACTTACCCACGAGGGGGGATGGTTGCCTAGATCACGTCTTCCTTAGTCTTGATCAACAAAAAAATATAGCTTTTACAGCAGTTTTAAATACAACCGTGACAGACCACTGCCTGATTTTAGTATCTATCGAGAATAAATATTGCTATAATATACCTAAAAAGCACAAAACAATAGTTAACTACGAAAATGCTCTTAATAATTTAAAAAATACTGACACCTCCTTTTTTAACATCTTCAAAGACCCTGATACTTACGCCTTTGCGCTTATACAAATGGTCAAGACAGCATTACTATCGAACTCAAAAACTGTTATTATCACCAATAGCAAAAGAACAATTAAACCCTGGATCACAACAGGTGCCCTAAGGTGTATAAGACTAAGAAACTCAATCTACCTTAAACTCAAATCAAACCCACATAATCAAATTCTAGTGATTACATATAGACGGTATAGAACTTTCTGTGGTAACCTTATAAAAAAACTAAAAAATAAATTTAACCAAGATAAAATCAAAGCATCAGCTAAAAACCCTCGGGCTTTGTGGTCAACCATTAATTCCATTACTAATTATAAGCCATCCAGGAGCTCAAATAGCAACCTACTTAATATAAAATCATGTCCCCAAGACTCAGTTAACTATGTTAATAATTATTTTATTAACATTGGACAAGTTCTAGCTCAGAAAATCCTAAATAGTAACGTACCCCCTACATCCTTTAATTCAGACAGCCCTAAGCTGTCCTCCTTCGTTCTCCTAGACACCTCTGAGGAGGAAGTTGAAAATGTATTAATGTCCCTTGACTCTGGGAGTGCACCAGGCTGGGATGGAATTTCTACCCTTTTCCTAAAAATGGCCAAGGCGATCTTAGTCCCACTGATCAGTGAGCTGACCAACCTATGCTTTAACACAGGCATCTTCCCCTATCTTCTTAAGCGCTCCGTTGTTACTCCAGTGTATAAAAGTGGAGATAAAGACGACATTAATAACTATCGGCCAATTTCAGTGTTGACCTCCATTTCTAAAATTATTGAGAAGCTCTTGAACTCTAGAATAGCTAACTACCTAACTAAGTATAACTTCTTATCTTCATCCCAATATGGGTTTAGAAGGGGAATCTCGGCCCAGGATGCTACGGAGGAACTTGCTAAGACGATAACCAAGGAAGTAGACAAGGGTTACAAATGCCTAGTGGTTTTTCTTGACCTTAAGAAGGCATTTGATACCGTTTCTATCCCTAAACTTATACACAGGCTGGATAACTGGGGATTTCGAGGTTCTGCTCTCTCCCTTCTCAGCAGTTACCTTCAAAACAGAAAACAGGGGGTAAAAATTGATAACCATGTCAGTGATGAAGAGAACGTGACGTATGGCGTCCCGCAGGGCAGTGTCCTCGGCCCGACGCTCTTTTTGATTTATATTAATGAACTCTGTAACCTTAATATCTACGGTGCGAGGATACTGTCCTACGCGGATGACACCGCTATTATCTTCTCTGCAAAGACCTGGGATAAAGTAAGGCTGGAGGCTGAGAGGGGACTGGCTAGAGTTAGTGATTGGTTACGTGATAATCTACTTACTCTAAACACCCTAAAAACCAACTACGTCTGCTTCACTAAATACGCAAACTCTCAGCCTGTCCCTGACTTTAAGATTAGAATACATTCTTGTCATACCCTAACACAATCCACCTGCAGTTGCCCTGTAATTCAAAAGGTAATATCCGCTAAGTACCTGGGCATTGTTGTAGATCAAAGGTTAAGCTGGTACCCACACCTCGAACTAACTATAGGGAGGGTAAGAAAACTCATTTGGGTTTTCAAATCTTTGAGACACGTTATGACCACAGAACTACAGAATAGGATCTATATCGCACTGGCCCAATCAGTAATCATATATTGTATCTCGGTATGGGGTGGAGCAGCTAAGTCTTATTTTATAGATCTGGAGAGGGCACAAAGGTCTTTGATTAAGGTCATGTATTGTAAGCCCTACAGATTCCCTACTGAAACTCTATACGCAAGCTCTAAGCTGCTCTCCGTTAGAAAACTCCACATACTACACATGGTACTAAGATATCACAAAACTCTACCCTTCAGCCATACCAAACTTAATAAAAGACGATGTGATATAGTGGCCCCTACATACTCAGCACGTTCAACTTTTGCTAGTCGCCAAAATGTAGATCAAGCTCCACGCGTTTATAATAAAATAAATCGCATACTTAACATTTACCCTATGCAACTGTATGAATGTAAAAAGACTTTGACGGAATGGCTCTTCACACTTAATTATGATGCCGTGGAAGGCATTTTGGTGACTCCGAGTTGAACGCCATGCATTCAGACACCCACACACACCTACAGAACGCCCATTCATACACACATACACCACACAAACACACACAAACACACACAAACACACACCCACACCCACACACACACACACACACACACACACACACACACACACACACACACACACACACACACACACACACACACACACACACACACACACACACACACACACACACACACACACACACACACACACACACACACACATACACACACGCGCGCACAAACACAACAAGCAAACACTCTCACACACACACACACACACTCACACACACACCCTAGCATTCCATAGTATACACTCAATCTAGCACACCTCCAAACTCATTCACACATACACACACCCACTCACGCTCACTCATACATACAAAATATGCAAATATGCACACATTTAAACAAAACACACTATAGTTTTCACACACTGCCATTAACAAGATTTTCATTCTTCATTTCTTTTTTTAATAGTTTTTTCTTTATAAAAATGTGTAACTTCTGTCTACTTAGCACTACGAAATAATTGTTATGTAATCGAGGAAGAGCGAGGTTTATCCCATCACAAGTATCTTCGGATTACTTTCTGGGAAGCCCCGGCAACTGAATTGTATAGACTTGAAAGAATAAACACATTTTTTTTTTTTTTTTTTTTTTTTTTTTTTTTTTTTAAACTTTTTTTATGCTTTTTCATACTAACTATTTATCATTGTGCTTTATTTGGCTGCCTCGTTGGCCTAGTGGTGCTAAGCGCGCCTGCTACGCTAGAGGTATTGGTTTCGATTCCCAGGTCGACCAAGGTGTTATTGGGTTTTTCTGTGAAATTCTCAGTAGCAGGTCGGAGTTTGGATTTGTGCCCGATTAGTGGCAATAGGCTCGCCCCCTATTACATGGGACATAAACATATCGGCGAACTGTGGGTGTACATTGGTACACCTCTGCCTAATCCTTCGGGGATACAGGCGTGATGATATGTTATGTATGTTATGCTATTTGAGGATCTGTAGTATTCTTAATTTAAAGTATACTTGTATGTTACATAAAAAAGCTAAATATAAGCAAAAAACGCTTTAATATCTCTACTTCACTACTGGTTGACACGATCAAAATAATGAACTACGCGTTTGGTTGCCGCAGTCTATTTACATGTAATTAAACATTCCTATCGATTCCAACACTGCGCGATCTCTACAATATTAGGTAATGTATATAGTTGTAGTAATATAGTATGTTTAAGTAATTCTTTACCTAGTATATAAGGCACCTTTCCCTCTAGATTCCTGCCGACAATCCCAACCTGGTGTCCGCCGAGACTGTGCCCAATAAAGTAGTAGCTACTGAGGTCTGCCCCGGTCTGTACGTTCAACCAAGTTATGAATTTTGCTACTGATACTCCTGTAAGAAATATTAGAAATAAATAAGCATGAATAATGAAAGTGGAAGCGAAACAAGTGTGTAAGGATCGTGGCAAGTGTAAAGAAGTGGTCTTTGTCTACGCCTAATGGATGTATGTTTATCAATTGTTTGGTTACTATACAGGCTCTGCCTAGTTTGGGATGTGATGACTGTGTGTTAAAGATCGCTTCTTAAGTGATTGGTGTCATGTGGCTCGAGACAGGAATGTCTGGAGTCAGGGGAGACCTTTTATTTATGATGGAGGAAGTCAATAAAAAAAAACTATCTCATATTCAATTTAGATGATACATATTTATAGATAGATAGTATTTTTTTTTTGTGACAGGTTACAGTATAAATTACAATAAAATTGATTTAGCATTTTTACTTCAGACGATTTTAACTGGTTTCAAAAGGGGGCGAATGTACCCAATTATCCCATACACTTGTTAGTATTTTTTTTATTATTTGTATGGTATTATATCTCGGAGGCGATGATAAAAAAAATGAGAAGTCCTTATTTTTAAATTTTAAATTGTTCTTATTTACATATTTTTTAAATATAATCGTTTTTGTCCTATTTAAGTAAGCAGTACAGTATTTCACCGCAAAAAATTGTATATCATAAAATAGGCGGGAAAAATAACTTACCTGAAGTCAATGTATTAGCAACGGCCACAAAGTAGTTGATAGGATTGGATCCAACGAACCAGTCGACACCGATGACGTTCACATCTCCGCCTTCCAACAACGCTGTGGAACGAAAGAGAAATAGTTATGCAGGGTGTTACCGAAAGGGTATACTCGTATCTATACAAAAAGGGGGAAGAGTACATCTGGTATAGAGTCAATTTATAAAGTTTCTTCTTGAAATGAGTTGCTTTTTTTAATTATATCTTGTTTTATTTTTCAATGTTTCTATTTATAGTTAAGGTTGTGTTTGAGGAGTCTGCTTACGGTATCAAGCCCAAAAAAGGTATTCATGTATACATGTACGCGTTCATTCTCATGAATAATATTACAAATAAAAAACATACGCAATAAATGATTTACTGAAATAATTAATTTCCAATATTTTGTTACCTCCGACGCAGAAACGATTTGTTATAATGTCTATGTGTGTACCACATTTAAACCAATTTGTAACTTGAACTTTTTTTTGTTTGTAACTTGATTATATCGGGAGTGTTTTTAAATATAAACTTTTAAACTATCGCGCTGCATGTTTATAGTAATCCGATAATTTATAGAGTCTGCTTGCGACCACGGCCGATGTAACCCGGTCGAAACGTCAAGCCCTTAAGGTATTTATGCATGTACGCGCTAATCGCCGTTCTATAACGTTTTAAAATATCCTTGATGTATGTGTTAAGTATTTTTAAAGCTATAAGCAATTTTCCAAAATTAGTCGTGTTTCAAGATAGTATTTTCACATTCAAGAACCAAGTTCTTACCAGGAATCATATTAGATCCTAATATCCCAGTGAGATCATTCCTCCAGCCATGGATGAGGACCACCGTCTTCTTCTTAGGGTCAAAGTTGGTGGCTAAGAGATCCTTATTGCCTAGTAGCATCGGTTGACTCACGTTGGGGTTTTTCCTGAAATAAGATAATTTATTGATGTTATTTATGTTTTTTACACACAGTAAAAGGATAAATAATGTGATACTATAAATAAAGTACAAAAGTTTATATTCATACAATTAAAAATCTGAAATCATGCTAAGTCAAAGTTAATCAGAGTTATTTTTTATTCCAAACATTGATAAATTTTTCAGTACATATTTCAAATATTAAACAAGCAGTTATTCTTAATAAGTGAAATATTATGAGTTTAGTTGATAAAAAGTTGGTATGTATTTGTTGTTTGTTTTTGGTATGTATAAGTTGGTATGTATCTTTGATTCTTTATGGATAATTGCACTTCACATTAATCAATTTAAATAAATGAATTAGGAGTATTACTTACTTCATAAACTACAGAGCGTCAAAATAATTCTATTGGTTGCCAGACAAGTTGAGCGAGGCAACCGACTTAATTACAGCAACCCATAACTTGACTATTACCGTGAGCCTATTTGATTTAAAAGCTTGTTTATTTAACTAATTCTAAAGTAAATTAAACTAGTCACCTTGTAAACAAATGATACACATTGTCCTTCGCAGGGTTGTACCTCGCAGCCTCAGCCAGGTCGGCGGCGGAGCCCCACAGGTCGGCCAGCTGCGGGAGACCGGCAGCATCCCTGATGTACTGGTAGCGGAGCCCTGACTCCAGCTTCCGCAGGATTGGGTCTTGGGGCAGTGCTGGAAGGATATTATAATAATAAAAATCCAGCATATTTAATAAATGTCCCACTGCTGGACACAGGCCTCTTCCCATATAGAGAAGGCGCATGCATTGAACACCACGCTTGTTCTTTATGGGTTGGTGATTTCAGATCCCAAATCTTGGAATTCAATATACAAGGTTATATTTAAATTAGCTATTATTATGCCAAACATGAGGAAAAAACAACTTAGATGGCTTACTGTATAAGGTTTAGTTTGCCTTGCAACTTTACATTACTTATTTGCTGATTTTTTTGTTTGTATACAGACCACCATGTGGTAACTGTTTTCATTGGTGGTTACCGCCCACATTCGGGATGCGGGAGATCTAAATTAATAGCCAGCGGATTAAGTCCGTTGGTAGAAAGGCCCTAATTAAGATTGTTAGAAACGCACTACGTTGAGTTCCGAACTCCGCGGGTGTTGCCCTTAGTGAGGAGGTCTTAGGTATTCACCGAAACTCCGGTGAAGTATTCAAAGCCTGCACTCATGCTAACTGCAAAGATCAATGCTAAAAACAGGTGGTATGGCCGCATGCTACCGTCATGCAATATAGTGACTGAGGTATCTATGGCGAACTTTCATGAGCCTATGACCTATAGTCTGTGGTTCCCCGCATGCGTTGTAACGACTGAGTTAGCGACCAATTAAAATAAGCGTTTAGTCAGGGGGCAAGCACTTTATCTTAATGATTGATTGGTATGAAAGACTCCTAGTTAGTCAGAGATAACCGACTCGTCATTTTACTCATAAGCTCTGAAATCGGAAATTATTGACATATCTGAACAATGATAAATTATTATCATGATGAATGCTTGGGTAAAGTGATTTAAGCGATATTCACGTGTTTTTAGCTTTATTTTGTTTGGATCTGTGCCCGGTTAGTGGCAATAGGCTCGCCCCCTATTACATGGGACCTAAACATATCGGCGAACTGTGGGTGTACATTGGTACACCTCTGTCTAACCCTTCGGGGATGCAGGCGTGATGATATGTTATGTATGTATATTATGTTTAAGCTTTATAATGTAAACATAGTGAGAGATTTTATTGTGAAACATTATACGTCACTGATAGAACATATCGAGGGGTAACGGGCTATTTGGTTTAAGCGACATTTTTGCAACTTTACAGGAGAGCCATTTAAAGATTGAAATTTCGAAAAAAAAATCATAACACAAAAACTTCTGCAGCTACTTGAACGGGGTAAACTGCATTAAAATTTAATTAAAAATATCTAGTTATTGATGCTAATACCAAATAAAACGGACCTTTAATTACAAAGATAAATGTCGCTTAATACAATCTGCCCTTTTTTAGAGACAGGAAAAACGATTTAAGTGACTTCATAACTACAATTGGCTACAGGAGAAAAAAATTAAGCGCCGACGCATTCTATTTACAGAGTAAGCCAAAAAGTATGAAGTAACGAAACCCAAAATTAATAGAAGCAAGCTATTTATCTCAACGACCAATTTAGACTAAAATGACTGACAGGCTAATTTACTTATGTGACATATAACATTGAAATTGTTACGTTAAATGTTCAAGTTTATTAACATCTAAAACTATCAATGGCTGATAAAACAACCTGGATACATCGCAGTCACCGAAAATCTCAGGTGCTTACATTGAATAAATAAAGAAACACAACACAATATCAATCAAAGTATTTTTATTTAGAGTAATAATTATTATTATGATAGAACAGTTTCAATAGGATCATCAATTATATTTATTTACTTTTCAGTCTTAATCATCAAAATCAGTTAAATTATAAGTATTTTGTAAAATAATTAAGTAAAATCAGTCTCAATGTAGAAACATCAACTATAATCATTTTTCTTTTAATATTGATTTACAATTAAATCTAATATAAGAACAAACTCTAACTATACTAAAATTAAAACTTACATAAATAAAAACTAAATGGCGTCAAAGAACTCATCGTCATCCTTGTCAATGGCGGGGAACGTGCCCAGAAGGCTGGCAGCATTGCCACGTTGAATGGCTATGCCGATTCTCTGTGCAAGGAACAAACCAGCCCTCTGATCACGAGTAGATTCTACCAAACGTTTGGCAAGTTCTTTGAAAAGATTTCGTGCGCTCGGACCCCATGACCCGAGCGTTTCAACCCCAAACGGCTCGAAAATATAATCACCCACAATGTTATTATACTTCCGCCGCTTAAGGGTCTCCGCAGCTCCAGCAGCAGCGCCAGGAGAGGCTGCTGAACTTAGAACGTGGGACGGCGCAAGGGTGTCGACGCACGTTGCGTCCCACACCAAGGGCCGACCCAATTTCCAAGGCAGCAATGACATACCGTCAGGTCTCTTGCCATCGCCGCGCACCAAACCATTGGGTTCCACAGCTGGTACACCGGCGGTGACAAGAGCACGACGAATTATGTCATTCAAATTTGAGTGGCGAGTAATACGCCCTGCGCTCCTGCTGCAGGACAGGCCACCTATAATTATGTACTATGTACCCATTCATTCAGTAGTCAATGAGCGTTTTTAACCGACGAAAACAGAGGAGGTTCTCAATTCGACACGTATATTTTTTTTTTTTTATGTATGATCACGCATATCTTTTTACTGAGTAGTCCGATTTTGATAATTATTTTTTTATTGGAAAGGGTATACTCCAAAGTTGGTCCCATATAAATTAAAAAAAAGAACTCCCACCCTAAGGGTGGAAAAACAGGGGTTAATTGATTGTTCACGCACTGATCGTAATGTATTACCACGCGTAACTTTTTACAGAGTAGTTCTATTTTGATAATTATTTTTTTATTGAGTAGGCTATACCTAGAAGTTGGTCCCATATAAATTTGAAAAAAATATTCCAATCCTAAGGGTAGAAAAACAGGGATATATTGATTGTTCACTAACTGATTTTAATATATGACCACGCGTAACTTATTACAGAACAGTCTGATTTTGATAAATATTTTTTTATTAAATATGGGGTTATACCTTGAAGCTGGTCCCATATAATTTTACTCTAAGGTTGGGAAAATAGGGGTGATTTATTGTTCACTCACAGATTTGAATACTAAAATAAGGTAGTTAGCTATTTTAAAAATAATAAATAATTCAGCATGCAGCAATTAGTATATAATAGCCACAAAAAAGTATAAAATAAAAACTTTTTAACAAAAAAATTAAACCGCCGAAAACACTGAAAAGCAAAAAATAAGAAACCTTTTTTTATTTAATCTTAATAACTAAGTCCTTAAACGAATGTGAGTGTACCTAAATAATTTTGAGGCGGCGCCAAACTATCAATTAACAAAGATCACAAAATTACCTTAAAAATAAAGAAACAACCAAATCAAAAACGCTATATACTATAATTATATTCTTTACTTACCACCTACTAATTCCATTGTGGAAAGCAAATAAAAGTTTTGAGTTCGAGTTTGAATCAATTTAACAATGCAACGAAATCTCCAGCGATAAACATTAAAATTTCTAAAAAAATTAAGTATCTATATATCGTAATTAATTAATTTCGGCGGTTTAATTTTTTTGTTAAAAAGTTTTTATACGTAAACACTGGTCTGCTGGGTCTTTGGCGCACTCTGGAGTGTGACTGAAGCGCCCGCGCACGATAGTCCAGTTGAATGATTACGATTTTACACACCCGGGCGATGAAATAAATATGGTATCATATGACATGATTGAAATTTACCATATTAAAATTTAGTGATTAAAAGACCTACTCGTATTTTAATGAATACTGGCAAAATGTTTTAATATTCATCATTCATTTTATCGTCTGTTTTAAACAACATGCATTTAAAAAGAAAAGTAGGACTGAATGGTTTAACGACTCAACAAAATATCTGAACGAAAATGATTATTTGGTTTAAGTAGCGCCCTGAGTGGAAAATAGATTCAGCTAAAAGAGTTTAAGCGACGAGCCATGTCGTATTTGGGTGACGGACAAATGGTTTAAGCGACATCACACCGTGTGTTTAGTGGGAAGGCAAAATGATTTAAGTTACTTTTTAATAAAAATTAGAAACAGGAAAAACGCATTAACTCTTATGGACATATTTATGAGAGACAGGGTGACTGGTTTATGTCTCGGTTATTAATATGACGGTATGGTTCAAGTACATACTTTAAAAAAAAATGCGAAAATCACGTCGTTTAATACACTGCCACTTTGGAAACAACACGAAAATAGGATTGTTTCAAACGCCAAAAAAGTGCTCCGATTTTAATGAAACCGGCATCATTCGACGGAGAAAAATTCGCTGATTCCAAATATGTATATAACTCAATATCACCCAAAATGTCGCTTAAACCAAATAGCCCGTTACCCCTCGATATATATATTACATTTCTAACAAAAAACTGATTTCAAAACATTTCTTAAGGATCTCACTGCCAAAACTGGACCAAAATGGAGGACTACACGGGAAAACCCAGTTAAAAAAAAATAATCATAAAAATTGGTTCACAAATCAAAAGTTGTGTGGTAAGAAACATAAAATAAATACATACATACAGTCGAATTGAGTATCTCCTCCTTTTTTGAAGTCGTATGTGACTGTTTCTTTAAATAAACTAAGTATATAGCTAGTACTTGGTTTTGACACCATAAGCCCATAAAAATTAATTAAGTTCTTCTTCTTCTTCTTTTCGTGTCGATGGTAGATGGTAAATTACAGTATATTGGCCCAGAAAGTTGCGACATTGATGGCAGCAAATTTAAATTCAAATTCAAATTCAAATTCTTTATTTTGCAAATAGGACTACATTCAATCACTTTCACACGTCTTCTTAATCTAGATGAGGTCGACATTTCCTAACTGACTACCCTGAGAAGAAATGTCGAAACAAACTCGGGGGTCACAGTCTCTTTTTAGTCCTGACAATACAATAGTAAATTTGTGTAAACAAATGCAGAGTATTTACTGGACTAGTCTTTAGAGGAAAGAACCAGATCGATCTGAGCAAGCCTGTGCCAGCAGACGGCAAGCATGCCCCGAATAGCTCATGCAGCTCAACCATTTTTGAGGGAGCTGCACAACCCGGTACACAAGCATCGTTTGCGCTCTTTAAATTAAGTTAAAATAGCATTTATTCAGGCCGCCGAGAGAATGCGTTCGTTACACATGTCATTTGATCTTGTTTTATATTCTCATTGTAACCTGGCATAATGATATAGTTTTGATCGACATTATTATTTTATAGGAAATAGTAATTTTTGTATTTTTCTTTGTTATGTTATTTATGATAAAACTTTAATGTGACAAAGCAAAATACATAGGCCTGTTGGCCGCGACCTGTCAGAAATGCATTCCCTCAGCGGTCGGACTATATGTATTATACTTTTTTTATCGAATAGCTTAAATTATTTACCTGTGACAGCACTAAATCCCAGAACAACGATTGCAACCACCCGGAACATGTTTGATAGTGTAATAATTAACGATTTAATTAATCATCTATCATGAATCGATATTTATACTGGTATTAATTGATAAAGAGCTAAAGTTTAGTTCAGACTACACTTAATAATATTGGCACTGAATTCTTTGTAAGGAAAATCGATCAAATTAAACTATTGTTATCTGTTTATTATCATTAATCTTTGTTATCTATCATTCAGTTTGAAAAAGACAACAATAGCCTGTTTCCCGTAGGGGTAGGCAGAGACCACTTCTTTCCACTTGCTACGATCCTTACATACTTGTTTCGCTTCATCCACTGTCAAAATTCCCTTCATACATGCTCTTCGGTTTAGGGTACTCTTGACCTGGCCTTTTTCCAAGACGTCTCCGATTTGGTCTTAGAAATATTAAACTATTTTTCGCCTAAAGATCATTCACATCTTCTTGCGTATCGGCAAATTGTTTGAGAAAAATTTGACAGCTCTAATTTTATTCTGTCCTTCTCTGATCATGTATAAGTGACAAAGATACCGATAGTCTAAAGACAGTTCTGTTTAACAGACAGAAACGGGAAATCAGTAGATGTAACTTGTATCAAAATAAGATTCAATTAAAAATGTATTTATAAATACAAAAATAATAAATAATACGAACCATTAGCGTCCAACTTTGATTCATACACGAATTTTATATCCAAGTTTCTTCGCAAGTATTCCGTTGCTATACATTTTTTCTTAATCCACAGTCTTGTAAGAATCTTACCTATATTATCGCTGTGACTGTCCGTCCGTCTGTATCCGGCTTAGTCTGCTTTAAAGCTTTTTTTTATAAGATGTACTGGATGCACACATAGGTACCTATATCATGCTGGCAATAAAATAAAACATTTATTATATCTACCCTAGATTTATTTATTAAGGTTTACCAACAGCTAGATACTGACATCTACGTAAAGCTAGGAGGTTTTTATAAACAGTTAAAAAAAAAACTCAATTCGTCGGAATCATCGTCTGTTACCCGATTACTTAAAGAAGTCTAAAGTGATTTGGAAAATGCTTATTTTGTTTGAAAGAGTATATTTCAGGAGTCCCATGGTCATGATCATGATCTGATTTTAGTATTCTAAGGAAATCGAGGGCAACGCTCAATTGCCACAACTGAACACTTGTCACGTACTTCGAGTGTCTCATTGGTTCTCTTGAGTTGATATTTTACATTTAAGTGCAAGTAATCAATCAATCATTTTATCTATGTGTACTTACAAAGCACGTGGCCTGACATACATTTGTCTGGATTTTAGCACGCGCACATTACAGTATATAGGAAATCAAAAATAATTAGCCACATCTGTATGAAATATATTGATAAATGAATATAGTAATAATGTTCCAGGACAACTCACACACGGTTATCTGATCCCAAGCTAAGCAGAGCTTGTGTTATGGTAACCAGACAACTGATGAACATATTTTTATATTTCTTAATACATACCTACATAGTATAGATATATTACACCTAGAGTCCCAGACCCAGAACAAATGATCGCTCAAGATTTGTCCTAGGTGGGAATCGAACCCACGAGCTCCGGTATAGCAGTCAGGGTCACTAACCACAAGACCAACAGGCCCGTCATTATGTAACTCTCAGAATGAATGACATACCAACCTCAAAATGACATAAAAATCTCAACTTACTAATTATAATACCAAGCTTAGTTTTGGCGATATATTGCATGCCAGGTACTAATTCGGAATTTTCAAAATTTCGGGAAAGCTTCTGATCGGGAAAGCTATTGAAATTACTCCCAAAGGTGCTAAACGACAAAAAAATTGTACACCAAACAAGAACAGTTCTTGTCCATTGGTTGACGTTGAAACTTCTTTGGTTGTCGCGCTCAATTTTCGGCAACCACCTTACCTTAATTGGCGTCTAAGTTAGTTGGTTAAAAAGATTATATTCTTTGTTAAAAAAATAACACAAAATAATTAAGTACCAACATGTAAAATTGGTGCTTGTTTCAGTATAACTTCAGAGTAATTAATATTAATAGGTACAAATAGGTTTCTTTTTAATGTAACCTGTTTAGTCTCTGCTGGGCAAAGGTCTCCCCCATCTGACTCCCGACTTTTCTGTCATGAGATACATGTCATTACGCCACCGTCTCCTCGGCCTACCTCGTTTGCGAGTCGAATACAAATAGGTATGATTCGCAAAAATATATTTCTAACTGGGACGAAGTAAAGTGTAAAAACAAAATATACAAAAAAGAACAGGCGAAAAAGATATGGATGGATTATTTAAAAGATGATATAAAAAGGGGGCAATGTTGAAGTTCAAAGTTGGTATGACTGGAAGAATCCTCTGGGCCATGATTTAGTTATTTAAGAGTTGCTTGAATTGACCGAATGATCTGCTTCATTTGATAATTTTTACGATTTTTGGTATTCTGCTAACTGTCATTACGATCATTCTCTTCGAGAATTCAATGAGATTTTATTGTAGGCTTATCTGAATACGAAAATTAGGCACAATGACAAGTACACCGACCGACCCGACCACCGACATTTAAAATAGCTGAATTGAGGCCCTGCTTATATAAAACCTTAGAGTATACATAAGAAACTAGAGTGAGCCTATCAGAGTTTGAACGTAAGCACTAGTGTGAAATGGTTTTGTCGTGAATTATGTGTAAAGATGGAGCTTGCAGTTTTAATAAATCTATCTAAAACACTAATATTATCCTAACAATGTCAAAACCATCGATGTTTTCGTATATAAGTTTCTCGTTGCGCGAAAATAAACTTAAATCAGTAAACGAATGTACTAGGTTCAAACTAAAAACTGCTCTCGCTTGGCACAAGGGGAAACTAGCGATAGAAACAGTCTATGTATATAGTACGTCAATGTACAAAACCTTCAACTTTCAACATTAATATGACATTTAGTCTTTACACTAATCTTATTAATCATAAATTTTGCCCAATTTATCAATGAACTACAAAACATGCTGAACTTAACAATTAGATAATAAATAATTAATGGCAATCGTTGTATTGTTTAATGATAATACGATTATGACTAATAAGCCTTTTGTCAGATTGTTGGCACGAGTATATCAATTATACATCGTCTTTGTGACAAATTATTAAAACATGTACTTACTTTTACGATTTGGAAAAACCACAATTTGAGATTTTTGAAAAATAGGACTGATTTTGCTGCTTTTTTTAATGTCATGCCAACTTTTGTTTGTCCTTTTAATCTTATCTTAATCTATGTTTAACAACCAAAATAAACCTAGGAAACCAGAGGAGTTTTATTAAAGTAACATAAATATTTAATTTGATTAACGTAGATAGGTTTATCCATTATGAAAGCGAAATAAATGTAGGGTATTTCAAGTTTTAACTGTAATTTTAAACAGTGTCAGTTGACAGGTAAAAGTCAATGACTTTCTCATGTTCCTTACATACAATTCACGGAGAAATCATAAAGTTCCTTAATCTAAGCTCGCACACAGTCCGTGTGCGAGCTTAGATTAAGATGAAGTTGATGCGTTTTACGGCTTCTAGCGGTTGACAAAAAAAAGCAAGCGGTTGACAAGGCAAAAAGTAAGCGGTTGACAAAACGAAAAACAAGCGGTTGACAGCTCGCGCAGTCCGTGAGTGAGGAGAACTAACTGTGAGACCACAATGTGCACGTGTATTTTTCTATAGTCCGGCCGCTGAGAGAAATCGATTCTGACTGGTGGTGGTCAACAGGAAGAAATAAATGTGGCAAATAATTAACTAAACATAAATTACGATACCTTATTTGTCATATAAACGAACAATAACATTCAAAACTATTCATTATTCCAGGTTACATCATCATCTCCCTGCCCCGTTCCCAAGGTTACAATAAATAATATAACACGGTTTATATTTCCCCAAACAAATTAAGACCAACTGACATGTGTCAGGAAAGCATTCTCTCAGCGGCCGGACTATGATTGTGAAGATAGTTCGTAAAGGTAGTACGTGTGGGCCATACAGTTTCTATTTATGTTTTTACTTCTGAAGTTTGATGAAGGTGATCAATGCTCGTGCCTTCTCTATATGGGAAGAGGCCTGTGCCCAGCAGTGGGATGTTTATAGGTTGCAATTATTATCATTCCGAAGTTCGCTAAAACGTTTGACAACAATTAGTCATACATTTTAGGTATATAATTATTTAGATAACATCTAATTATTATAAAATAGATAAACAGTTAAGGATAAACTTACCTAGTTGTAGACAGTAGGTCCGGTGTTTAGATAGTAAAATTATTGTATAAAAAATAAGGAAAATCGTTATATACAAACAAATGTTTTTTTGATAACTATGACTAATCTATAAGCCCTAGCAACGAGGAAAATTGTTACCGCGTTGTAGACTAATGTCTACTACGATAATATTATTATGACTGTTCATAACGCCGTATTTTTTAACCAACTTTAAAAAAAAGGAGGAGGTAATGTTTGTTCGCCCGTAACTCCGTTGCTTTCCTACCGATTTGAAATATTTTTTCTTTGTTGGAAAGGGTATAAGGTAAAAAAGTCGTGGTGGCCTAGCGAAAAAAGTCGTGGTGGCCTCGGTTCAATGAACGGATTTGTATGCACGAGGTTGCAGGTTCAATGTAACTTTTCAAAGTTATATGTACTTTCTTAACTATTCTAAGACATATCTGACAAACGGTGAAGGAAAACATCGTGAGGAAACCTGGATTCCAAAATTTGGGATCTGAAATCGCCAATCCGCAGAGAGCAAGCGTGGTGATCAATGCTCATGCCTTCCCTATATAGGAAGAGGCCTGTGCCCAGCAGTGAGACGTTTATAGGCTGGAATTATATACGGGTATACTTCCCAAATGGCCCCATAGTCACCAAGTCCTGATCTGATGATGGAATCATGGCGAAATCGAGGGAACTCTTCAAATGTTATAGGAAAGCGTACAGCGATTTTGGTATTTTCTACAGCAAGTGAAGCATTTGCGTTCAATAAGAACCATTCTACCATCAGATCTGATGATGAAGCCAAGATGACCCTTTTTAGTGCTTTTATCGATTTTGGAAATCGTTTTTTTTTTTGCAAAAATGATTTTTATTTAGAAATTATTTTTCATCAACGACCTCCGTGGTCGAGTGGCGTACGCACCGGTTTCAAGGTGTCGCTAGCTCTGAGGTCCCGGGTTCGATCATCAGACGAGTCAATGTAGAAACAAACTTTTCTAAATTGCCTGGGCGTTTGTGGTACCTTCGTTGTCTCTGCATTCCATAACATAAATGCTTTAGCTACTTACTTTGGGTTCGAACAATGTATGTGATATTGTCCACATTTATTTATTTAAAAGCCCCGAACTTTTTGCGGTACATTTGTCGTGCACTTGGCTTGGTGGCCTCAACATTGAGATATGGGATTGTATTTTGGGGCAATGCTACTCGTAAAGATACAGTATTTAAGTGCCAAAAAAGGTGCATTAGAGCTATATATAATTTACAGACAACAGACAGTTGCAAACCATTTTTTAAAAGCTCAAAAATCTTAACAATGCCATCGTTGTACATCTTTGAAACATGTATGTTTGTAAAAAATAATCCAGATAAATTTGCTCGAGTAACTAGTCAGCGCCGCTGTGACCGGATGCAAATAGTAGGATCTAATACAACTCTATACAAAAACAGTATCTTTGTAATGGCTCCAAAGATTTATAATAAATTACCTAAATGCATAAGGAATGAAGATAATACCCGCAAGTTCAGGGGTAAATTGTATTTGTTTTTATTAGATAAGACGTATTACTCTATAGACGAATTTTTAAATGATAAAACATAACTTAGTTATATATAAAATGTAACACTTTATATAATATAATAGTAGAATAATTTATGCTTATGTAATTAATTGAATAGGTATTTCTTTGGTTTATATAAATTGAATACGGCATTTTTAAATAACCATTATTATTTGTACACCAATTTCTTTGGTAGAACTCAGAGCTCGATTATATGTATTTTTGTATAAGACCTATTTGTACCTGTGTTCACAAATAAAGATTGATTGATTGATTGCACTTTTAATAGACCTTGACCCAAGGAATCATACCACGAAATATGGCTAAATTGACATTCTATATAAATTAAATTAAAAACTTACTAACAAATGGACCAATTTTGGAAAGCTAATGCTTTACAATATACTTACCTAACAAAAAAAAAAACGACAACTTTAAAAAAAATACTGCATCAGAAACGGTCCATTCGTTTATGAACTAAATACTACATGTATATGTACATGCACACACAGACATACACGTCAAAATAATAACACCTTCTTTTTACGTCGGAGGTTAATGAGAACATACATACATATCATCACGCTTGTATCCCCGAAGGGTTAGGCAGAGGTGTACCAATGTACAATCGGGGACATCTTCGCCTTATCACCTTACTTAGATTTAGATGTAAACTTAAAATGTCTAAGTAGTATTTTAATACTATTTACTTACTAAAATCACCGTTTATACTCCAGTTTAGAGTTTTTAAGCTCTATAAACCCAGTATCTGAACCTTACCACCTTTCCCTGTGTGTGTAGCAGGTATTCTTTTCAATGGAGTCTGGAGTGTAAATTTAGTTGCGCCTTTAATTGTGATAGCAATATTTTTTAAGTGTGCGTCTACACCTAGGACACTTATAACAAGGAGTAAACGCGCAACAAGGAGACAATGCTGGTCGGTCAACGACTGGCTCCATGAACTTCAGCATGTTTTTTTAGAAGTAAGGAATAAACAAAAAAAAAACAAATTAGATACTTCAAAATATATTTTTATTTATAAGATTATTAAAAATATAAACATAATGAGAGCTACCGTTATTACGCTCACGTGTTGATGCCTCTAGCGTAGTTCAGAAAATGACAAAAATAACTTATAATTAAAGATTCACCGCGCTTGTCGCGTTGTGTAATGTGTTGTTTTTTACAATCGGATCTGAGTTTCGAAGTTCTCGTACTAGACAATTAACTCGGTTTAACTGATAAGTTGTATTTACTATGATGTTATGTTAGTAAGATGTAGGATATATTGTGGAAATAATATTTACAGAAATAATTTAATAATTATTTGGTAGATAACTCATTTTGATTAAAGTAAAACTGAATAATAACCGGTATTTAATTAATTGGTAAATCTCGATCTTAAATCTTTCATAAAAAAACTTGAATGAGTAGTTCTAACAATATAATGGTTCACTCTTATTACCATTTGCCATCAAAATTATGACCCAAATCGACCATCGATCTTGGCGGTGCAATTAGCAACCCCTTGGCATCTAATGAAGCTTACAGTCAATTACAAGTAGGGATGTTATATCTATCTTATTAAATTTAAGTTTATAAGAATAATAAAAAACTTGTGAGGTGTCAAGGGAAACCCGGATGGAACGAAGTTCCTTTCGATTAATTAGTGAAGTAATTTTAATATATATTTTTTTTAAGTTATAATAAATAAAACAAAAAATTAACAAATATAATGTAATATAAACTTAATCAGTAGGCTCAATTTTAGTAATGGTATTATAACTGAAGTAGGAAACATCATGTTTGGGATTCTATTTTATTTAAATGTCTTGAAAAATCTGGATCAATGGTAGTATTATATTTTGTTGTTGATTCTGCTGGATTTAATTAATAAAAAAAAATATTTAGTAAAAATAAATTTAATTAAATTGATATTAATAATTTTATTCGGGTATCTTTTTGTTTTTTATTTCATAACTAGCGGCCCGCCCCGGCTTTGCTCGGGTGCAACGCTGATACCTACACTATATATCTGTCGCAGACAAATAGTATAATATGGCATTTTACATACGGCGTCGTCAGTTTAAAAACGTTTGCGGTTATGTAATATGCCGAAGGCAAAATGTCAAATCATTCAATCGTCATAATGCGACGTGAGTGTTATTTTAGGGTGACTATGCTCATTAAAATCTCGAGAAAAACTTTGAATTACATACGTCGTCGCTCGCTTCGCTCGCTCTGTTGCAAGGTCACAATATCTAACCTAACCTAACCTATTGATCTCTGTCACAAAGTCGAACCTAATCAAGCAATTGATTTCTGAGCCTATGAATATATGAATATTCGATCATGGATTCGTTCATACATGGTTTTTTGACCAAAAATACTCTGCAGGAGTCCTTCACGACCCAGGGTCTATGGATACCTTAGCATTTTTGACGTGCTGGATAACCTCAAAAACTAAATACTTCAATTTGCCTCGGCATTATGTATATGGTGTTTAAATTTTCGATGAAATGTTGTGGTGAGGCATATTATAAAGTGACACGGCAATCTACATTTTGCCTTGGGCATATTACATAACCGCAAACGTTTTTAAACTGACGATGCCTTATGTAAAATGCCAAATTATACTATTTGTCTGCGACATATCTACACAACCATAAAGTTCTGTAGTGCGAAGCACAGCCTTCGACGCACTACTTGGTATAGGCACGCGCCCTTCGGCCCCCCGGCCGTTACCGCCGCAACCGCGATGTCGCTGCATTTTAAATTTTGTAATATCTTCGAAAATATTCATTTAAATTACATGCTGTAAAAGGCAATATTGATCTATATTACATGCACAATTTATTAAAGGTACTTAATTGGATAAGGATTAATACCGTATAGCTTAAAATCGCTTTTTCGTAAATAAGTAATAAATAAACGATAAAAAATGGTTATTGTGGGTTATCCTTAAGAGATAGACATATGCCATCGCGGACTTTTTTGTAGATCTTTTTAAGGTGCACAATACTGTAGTACATTTTTTCGATCTATCTCGTAGGGTTCAGCCAGCGTTTGCAATGTAAGCGCAAAAAATTTGTTCGTTTACTTAAATCTCTAAGATTATCCGTGTTCCTCTACTATATTATGCATGTATTATACATATAAACCTTCCTCGTGAATAACTCTATCTATTAAAAAAAACCGCATCAAAATCCGTTGCGTAGTTTTAAAGATCTAAGCATACATAGGGACAGACAGCGGGAAGCGACTTTATTTTATACTATGTAGTGATTAATTAAATTAAATTATTATTAATTAAATTAGATAAATATTTTTATTATTAATTAAATTAGATGAATAATTTTATAATTAATTAAATTTAATTAATAAAAAAAATATATATACAGGGTGTTATATATAGGGTTATTATATATATAGGGTTCACAATCACATGCCCAAATAAAATATCAAATTTGGAATATTCATGATGATAACAATAATAATGAACTTTAAAATAGCCTTCGAAATCCATACATTTGAAGATAAATCAAAAACTACACCACCATTTTCGTCGGTATTAATGGTGGCCTTTTGTATGGTCATTTGGCAGAACCTGAGATGATGCCGTCAATATCAACCGCAATTTGGAGAAAAAAAAATATTTGGTTAATTTTTTTTTTTCCTTTTTTTGTAATAAGATATCGATACCTAACAACCCCGGATCGGACAAGGGTTTTCTAACACCCTGTATATAAAAAAAAATAATAATTATTAAGATTATTAAAAATATTAATTTAAGTAAGGAACTTCGTTCCAATTGATAAATTAGCCTGCGGACGCCGCACAGCTTACAATAGCTTACTATAGCAAAAAGTGTCGTTAAAACTTTTCGTAAGATTTTTTTCCGATTTTATCTAAGTTTAAACTTTTACAAAATTATAATATATAAAAGTATAACACCGTCGGTTGTGATCGACAAGCGAGCCACGAGCTCGTTGTAAAGACTACGGTGGTTTTATTCGGTGCTTGTCATACCAGATTATAATGCGAGGCGAGACAAAACTGTTATTTCTCGGTGTATTGCTATAGTAACACATTTAGTACTAAAAGTCCGGTGAAGCAGTCAAAGACTGCGCTCAGGCTAACTACAAAGATCTCTACCAAAAAAAAAAACATTTGCACTAAAACTGAAGTGCCTAAAAACGGAAGCTACATTATGTGATATAATATTATTTATTAATAGCCATGATTATACTTAAAAAAAAATAATCTACTAAGAAACGAAAAAAAAGCTGTCTAGAACTATAAAGATTATAATTATAGGAATGACTGAAAAAACGTATTCGTGTTTAACGTATTTCTTGTAATTATAACACATACACAAAAAAAAACGCCGTTATCTGGCGGCTCTTTTCGCCCCTCGGTGATCGACGCATAGTTTTTGACAACGCGCCGTGTCGCGCCAAATGCCAAACCGCGGTATAGCTTGTTCGTAAATCACAGGTTTCAAGAAAAATACAATTACATAATTAATGACGGTCCTTTATCCAGTCAATAAATGTTATTTATTAGGCTTACGTCATAAACAAATTCTTATAACAATAAAAAAATTACACTTCGTAGTAGTAATAGTAGGTAGCTATTTTACTGAATCCATAATATTTATTTAAATTATTTTTAAATCAGAGTTTTACAAAAAACTAAAGGGAAGTCGGGCATGCATTTTCTAACTGCCGGGCCAAAAGACGGTTATAATCGAATAAAAAAAAATACCTTGTATCAACTAGATATTCTACTTCAATGGTTTGACAACCAAAATAATACTTATGATTTTAGTGTCGGTCTAACTATCCGAAAAAGACAAACAAAAGGTATATTTCTATTCTTTTCTAACGCATGGCTTGCGCGCAGGATAGAGAGAGTTGCATTTTGTGCATTACATTACAGTTCTTGAGTACACTTTAACGATAACAATAAGCTGCCGCGAGCAAAACTGAACTGTTTGGCAATGAGTTTAAGGTTCATAATAAGATGTTACTGTTTTTTTATTGTTTCTCATAGATTTTTTGTAGCTTTTATTCTACACCCGGCGTCCGTTTAGTGTGTTAATGTTAAAATACTATAGTAGGTATATGTATAGTAGTAGTATATATTATATTAACAATGCCAACCAATTTTCCACTGGCTCGCATTATACTCGTATTTAAATCTTTAGAGGTTAATAAGAAGATTATTGGTAGAACTTATAACACTACTTTAAACCGTCAGGGGGCTGAAAATATACCACGAATCACTTTTTTAAACATAATAAAACTGCTAAGAATTATGCTACTATTATATTAAATATCCTCATCAGAATCAACGTCCCAATTTAATGATAGAAAGTTAAAATAATTGTTACAAGAAAGTTTTAAAAACATTTCTACCTATATAGATTGTATGTATTTTATTTTAGAGGCTTTCTGTTTGCCTATTAAATGTTCTGTTTGCATAGAAAAGACGAATTGTCGATCAATGGTCTTCGTCGGAGTAAAAGGGTCGCATTCTTAGGTTCTCAGCATGCGCTGTCAGTATTCTTCGTTGATGACAAAGTAACCATGTCGTCGCTTCCCGCGGACAGTTATTTAGTCTTCCATCCTCTTACTATCGTCTTATCCACAGCCTTACTGTAAGAGCACTGCAAACAAAATGTTATGTTATACATATGTAATAAAATTCTAATAAGTTTACAAAAACAACCGAAGACTGTTATCACAAATAGATTTCGAAGAATCAGACAAGTTGGGTTCGAACTCGAGACTGAAGTTATAACGGGTAATACCAACCTACTAGACTATCGCTAATTTGGTCATCTATGTATTACCTACTTTGTGTCTGTGTTCTTCCGTGGTCTAAATCACCTACACGATTATAACAAATTCTCTCTCAAAATTTAAAACGATTATTTTTTAAACTGCTCCAATAAAAAAATGTTTATTAGCGCGAGCTTGTTTATTAATACATTTTGCGGTGGCACCAGTGGCTAATTTTGATGAAAATACTTGACCTAACCAAAAAAAAAAAATGATTTTTTTTCAATCCAGTATTTACGATTTTATTTGAAATCATTTGGTCATAATAACTAACATGCCCTTTGTGAAAACAAGTACCCGCAAGCTCTGGTTTATGACTCTTTTGTTAAAAGTGAGCCGACTAGTTTTTTATCTATAGCAGTGGAATTCTATTGTTATAGCTCCGGCCAAACCGGCCGACTTTGCTACTTATTGTTTCATTTTTTAAATTAAAATTAACACGTTTATTTAATTACTCTTTTAAAGGTACTAGATCTGATATTATAATAACCGTAAAGAATGAAATATTATTGAAAAAAAAAACACCTAACAAAACACTATTATAAAAAGATTATTATTTAAAATAATGTGTATACCCTAAACAAGAATATAGCCGAACTATCTATTTAACTATAACTTTTTCTATTTAACATATCACTCGTTTGGTATGGTTACATAAATCCCAACAAAAGTATGAATGAAAATGCACTGATTTACTTCATACAGAGCGTAAATGAAACTTTAGTTCCTTTTAAAAGTATGTGTGACGTGTAATATAAGGAAGTTTGAATAAAAAAACTAGAATTGGCCACAAAGATCACTTTATAATAATACACGCTTAATAGTTAAGATGTTAAAACATGAGACTAGTGTCAGATGACTCACGCAATCAATTATAATTATCAATTCTAAAAACATCCTTTAGCAGCACAACAGGCATTTTTAAACATTTGTGTTAAACACATTATTAAAATGTCACCGTGAACAACACTGAATAAATCTGTTTTCATGTTTAGTGCAATAATAATTAGTATCTAAAATAATTTTGATCAACTAGAATTAAGTATTATGTAGTTCACGTTAACAATTTATTTTTCTAACCCACTACTTTGCAGACTTTTTATCTATCTGGTTTAAGGCTGACTTATAAAAACATAATGCTTAAAATATAATTAAAATGTTAATACTTACAAATATTCTCGGGTCATCCGCAATTTGACTAATAAATTTGTTCGCTCTTCGATCGTCAATTTCAGATATCACACAAACAAAATAGTCCGGTAAACACGCGCGAGTATTCGTAAACAGTAGTCAAAGTCACGGAGAAAACAGCGAACGTCAACAATGAACAAACAGTGAGATGCGACTGACGTCCACAAAAATAGTCAAAGCATATATTTCCATCTCGTTACTACAATGCCCTAATTGGTCAACGTCCCGGGAGGGCGGAGCTTCCGTGCCAGTCGCCTGCGTCGAACGTCAAACGAAATCTTCTAAAAAGTGATAAGGCTTCGTTGTCCCCGATTGTACACCCACAGTTCGCCGGTATGTTTAGGTACCCATGTAATAGGGGGCGAGCCTATTGCCACTAACCGGGCACAAATCCAAACTCCGACCTGCTACTGAGAATTTCATAGAAAAACACAATAACACCTTGGTCGACTTGGGAATCGAACCCAAGACCTCTAGCGTAGCACTTAACACTACTAGGCCAACGAGGCAGTTTAATGAGAAAAGGGGATAAATAATAAAATAAATTAATGGCAAGATTCATTTATTAACATAACGACTAAGATTACATTAAAAATAATGTTTTTGGTTAACTTAGGGATTTGAACTAAATGCTTTTATTTTACCCTCTCAAATGAGTTATACTAAATTATAATAATACTATAGTCCGGCCGCTAAGAGCATGCAGTAATGACAGGGGCCCAAGTCTGCTATTTACACTCGGTTCAATGTCTTCATAGTGTCGTGCCAGCAGAGCCATTTTCGGAAAATTGGTATTCTACTAAACGTCAAAACGTCAAAATTGCGCATTACAATTTGTACCAAATGTATGAACTATTGGTCACAGTCGTTGAACATTGAACCGAATCGTTCCAATGCGCAATTTTGACGTTTTGACGTTTAGTAGAATACCAATTTTCCGAAAATGGCTCTGCTGGCACGACACTATGAAGACATTGAACCGAGTGTAAATAGCAGACTTGGGCCCCAGGTCGTTGTCAACAGGAAGATATAACTTTAATGTGGGGAAGAATTACTAAAACAAGTAATATAATATAAAAAATAGATATTTTTTAATTATTTTATTCGTTAATAGGACAAATTACTCTTAGTAAATTCTTCTGACAAACGGTGAAGGAAACCATCGTGAGGAAACCTGGATGCCAAAAATTGGGATCTGAAATCGCCCTGAAATCGCAAGCGTGGTGATCAATGCTCGTGCCTTCTCTATATGGGAAGAGGCCTGTGCCCAGTGGGACGTTTATAGGCTGGATTATTATTAAATTCTTTGCTAAACCAAAGTTATATTTTATTTACTACCGCCTTCTCTCAGCGACCAGACTATAGTTTTTAGAACTCCAAGTTCAACTAAATAGGTAATGACTTAAAATGATTTTTTAAATCAAAAACCAGAAAAAATATTAAAATGGACTAACGGACTAAATGAAACTAAAAAAGGGCGCCGTAATTTAAATATCTTGCTAATCCTGTAATATATTTCTCTACTAAAGCAATGATATTCTAATAAACAGATATGTTATAAGCGTGCAATCGTGAAGACTCGAAAACGTCCTAATTGGGACCTATTGCCATTAACAACAACACTATTTGTCTCTTTTTTTATTATGGGTTTTATCGCGCTATCTCTTTTGCTCTACCGCTGCTGCGCGGAACACTTTTTTCGATTGTTTTGTATGCGTATAACATATCTGTTTATTAAAATATCATTGTACTAAAGTATAACATTTAATTGACAAACTTTTTTAACCGACTTTGTGAAAAGAGGATTTTCTATTTTCGATTATTTCGATATATTTTTTTCGTATGTCTATTTTTTCTGGTCTATAAAAATATTATATTACCCGATTTCAAGAAATTATAACTAATTATTTACAATAATAACCGCATTTAATAGTTTTAGCACCTTTATTTAAATATACTATATCCCTTAGTAAATGTGTTGTGTGTCAGACAGACAGTCGCTCTGTAACATACTGGTGTTCAGCTGGCGGGGAGACTGGCAGCCGAACACAACATAGTGCAGGGAAAAGCTAATATTTTCTTTAAAGAGAAAAGTATCTATTGAATGCGGCTTCTAATATAATTAAAAATAATCACAGCAACACAAAATTATATACAATATAGTTTTTTTTATACATTTAATACAGGGTGTTACCAAAAGGGTGTATCTATCCAAAAGGGGTGAAGAGTACATGTGGGGCCTTTTAACGTCAAAATTGGCCATTAGGACGGCCAATTTTGACGATTTGACATTTAGTAGAATGCCAATTATCCTAAAATGTACCTACTGACGCCACCCACTCAGATGATTGAAGCAATTTTCAAAAGCAGACTCGGGCCCCTGGTATAGAGTCAGTTTACAAAATCACAGCTCAAAATTTGTTGGTAAAATTACTAAATATTTAAAACTGAAATTTTGTGATCTTCACCCTTTTGGATAGATATACCCTTTCGGTAACACCTTGTATACAATAATAGGTATTTTTCTATAGTTTTAAAACTACCTATATTTTCACCTGATGGTAAATGAAAATCACTGCTTGAAAAACTTCAACAACATAGCAAGCGAAATGCTATTAAACTTTAAAATATGTAGGTAAATGGTAACTTTATTTAGTTACAAAAACTCATTTATAGATGGCGCTATTTCCTTACAATATTAGGAACAAAATTGAATACTATTTTCAGAGTCATTGTTCTATATTACATCTTGCAAAAGATATTCAATGCTATTTTGTATGAAAATAAAATTGTAATAATTACCTTCTAAGTCAAAATGGCAATATAGATGACTGGTTAAGAAAATACAAAATCTATTCGCCAGTTAGACAATAAAAAATGAATTACACACGTATTATTTTCTTTTATATAACATAAGAATAAACTGTAGATATATCAAATCAAAGTTCAATAGTGCAACAAATAAAAAAATTGTGACGTTAAGCGACTTTTCAAATTAACTTAATATTTTCTCTTTGAATAAGTAACAACTTAGGAAAAGCGAATCTAAGTTCAAGAGCCTTAGTGACGTCATTCTTTCGTATAAAATGAACAAAATTTTGACGTTAGGCGTTATAGACTTATAGACATTATAAATCAAAGTATCGTCTTGAAATTAGTCACTTATAAAAAGAAAAAATTGTCCAATATTTCTATTCATCCATCAGAATGACATTAAAGAAAATTGTCATCTATTTCAAAAGTGTCTCAATAACTCTTTTAACAAATCAAGTTTTTTTTTCATTCTAAATATGTAGCTAAACAACTTTTAGTGGTATCAACTTTTGGCGCATTTTCTAGATTATCCAAATATTGTGTGTATCCCCCTGCTAGGATACCCATGAATATAATAGCTCCTACAGAGGAATTAGATTTAAATTTAGACGCACAATCTTCCGGATTTTCTGTGTCTAGTGTGTATATCTGTAAATAAATATTATTATTAAATTAACACATCACACATACATATCATCACGCCTGTATCCCCGAAGGGGTAGGCAGAGGTGTACCAATGTACACCCACAGTTCGCCGATATGTTTAGGTCCCATGTAATAGGGGGCGAGCCTATTGCCACTAACCGGGCACAAATCCAAACTCCGACCTGCTACTGAGAATTTCATAGAAAAACCCAATAACACCTTAATCGACTCGGGAATCGAACCCACGACCTCCGGTATAGCAGTCAGGGTCACTAACCACTAGACCAACAGGCCCGTCGCTCGATATTAGCTCGTAAATAACTGTTATAGTTGGATTCAAACTTAATGTCGGCTGTGAAGTTAGCGAGACTTAGCGCAGTACCTCGCCCCGCACCCCCGCTGGCGCATCAGTGTGTTACACAGCAGCGAGGAGCGAGTGTTCAGAGCCGCCATTAAGTTGGCACCGTACTGTACTATAAATTAAGAATTAAAGAAACCCTAGATTTTTTGCAATTAATGATAGCTTATAAAATACTGAACAGATCTGCACAAGAAAATGTTAGTAACGATTTCGAAATCGCACCAAAAACAGTCCATTCGTTTAGAAGCTACGATGTCACAGACTGACACGGCTAACTCATAACACCCCTTTTTTGCGTAGGGGTTTATATAAAATTTAGGGAATTTAACGAAAAAAAAAATGATATTTTTTTTCAAAATTAATTATTATTGTTAATATTCTGAATATTCCGAATCTAATATTTTATTTGAACACTTGATTGTAAGCCCTAATGCACCCTTTCGGCTCGGACAGGGTTTTCTTAACAGCTGTATAGCCTATGTTACTCAGGGATAGTATAGCATTATAATGGTAAAAGATCTTTTAAGAACGACATTTCATTATTCGTTACAAACACACAAAAATACTATTTTTTTATAATCTGCAGATGTCGTTATGACGAGCTACTTGAGTAATTAACGTTTTGAAAGCGCCTGAAGATTTCACAAGATAATATAAAAAAAAAATTGGTGAACCTGTGTAGAGACCTGTGGAAGGAAGGGAGGATTTTGCCCTGCAGAGGGACAGTTCAGGCTTTAAATAATAATAATTTTGATAAGTGAGGACTTGTAATTGGCTTTATGTTGTCTAGATATCTCAGTTTTGTTAAGTTTTTTACATAGCTGTAAGTTCTCCATAGTATATTAAATAAACAATAAATAAATAAATAAAAGTCTGTCAAACTCACCTGTCTCCCAGCATGCGCCAGATACCCCGCCACAGCGACTAGATAAGGCGCGCCCACACCCGCCGCGACCCCCGCGGCCGCCAGACCCGCCGCGCTCACCACCGCGCTCGCGGTCAGAGCCGCGCGTGTGTGCGGCCCGAACGTTAGCGCGGTGGAGCGCACGCCCGCTAGCATGTCGTCCGCTTTATCCTGAACATAATGACTTTATTGTAAAGAGATAGGCTTTACTGACTAGTATATATATATTGTATAGCTTTATTAAACATAGGTGCGACCCCCGCGGCCGCTAGACTCGCGGTCAGAGCCGCGCGTGTGTGCGGCCCGAACGTTAGCGCGGTGGAGCGCACGCCCGCTAGCATGTCGTCCGCTTTATCCTGAACATAATGACTTTATTGTAAAGAGATAGGCTTTACTGACTAGTATATATATATTGTATAGCTTTATTAAACATAGGTGCGACCCCCGCGGCCGCTAGACTCGCGGTCAGAGCCGCGCGTGTGTGCGGCCCGAACGTTAGCGCGGTGGAGCGCACGCCCGCTAGCATGTCGTCCGCTTTATCCTGAACATAATGACTTTATTGTAAAGAGATAGGCTTTACTGACTAGTATATATATATTGTATAGCTTTATTAAACATAGGTGCGACCCCCGCGGCCGCTAGACTCGCGGTCAGAGCCGCGCGTGTGTGCGGCCCGAACGTTAGCGCGGTGGAGCGCACGCCCGCTAGCATGTCGTCCGCTTTATCCTGAACATAATGACTTTATTGTAAAGAGATAGGCTTTACTGACTAGTATATATATATTGTATAGCTTTATTAAACATAGGTGCGACCCCCGCGGCCGCTAGACTCGCGGTCAGAGCCGCGCGTGTGTGCGGCCCGAACGTTAGCGCGGTGGAGCGCACGCCCGCTAGCATGTCGTCCGCTTTATCCTGAACATAATGACTTTATTGTAAAGAGATAGGCTTTACTGACTAGTATATATATATTGTATAGCTTTATTAAACATAGGTGCGACCCCCGCGGCCGCTAGACTCGCGGTCAGAGCCGCGCGTGTGTGCGGCCCGAACGTTAGCGCGGTGGAGCGCACGCCCGCTAGCATGTCGTCCGCTTTATCCTGAACATAATGACTTTATTGTAAAGAGATAGGCTTTACTGACTAGTATATATATATTGTATAGCTTTATTAAACATAGGTGCGACCCCCGCGGCCGCTAGACTCGCGGTCAGAGCCGCGCGTGTGTGCGGCCCGAACGTTAGCGCGGTGGAGCGCACGCCCGCTAGCATGTCGTCCGCTTTATCCTGAACATAATGACTTTATTGTAAAGAGATAGGCTTTACTGACTAGTATATATATATTGTATAGCTTTATTAAACATAGGTGCGACCCCCGCGGCCGCTAGACTCGCGGTCAGAGCCGCGCGTGTGTGCGGCCCGAACGTTAGCGCGGTGGAGCGCACGCCCGCTAGCATGTCGTCCGCTTTATCCTGAACATAATGACTTTATTGTAAAGAGATAGGCTTTACTGACTAGTATATATATATTGTATAGCTTTATTAAACATAGGTGCGACCCCCGCGGCCGCTAGACTCGCGGCGCTGACTATCGCACTCTCCGAATTACATTAATAGAAGTACTTAGACATTAGTATACGTAACGTAAATAATTGTTAAATGCACACGATTGTTTGAATAACAGAGCGCCAACGAACTGTTATACGGTTTAGCGATGTTATTATGTTGTTGTAAATGTTTGACCACGTTCTGATAATTGAAAAATAAAAAAAAAAAACTAAAATGCTAATATCTTGCAGAAGAAAAAATAAAGTTAGATCCCACGGCTGGGTAAAAGACCTACCCTTCTTCTAAACCTCGCCGTTATTCGCGATTTCTAGATATAGATATTTATAATTATCCGTCTAGATTATCACACCATCTTCGCTGGTCGTATTCAATACGATTTAATTAGTCTTTATTAAAGACTCCTTTAAACACATTATTTTATCATTCAAGACAAGAATAAAGTTGCCTTTTTAGTCACCAAATAGAATACTAGCTTACACAAAACAAAAATACAGAGTGTTAAAAAACCCCTGTCCGATCCGCGAAGGTGTTAGGTATCGATATCAGATTACAAAAATGTGAAAAAAATATGGAAAAAATAGAAAAAGTCTAGAGAGAAAACGGCGTCGTCACAGATGCTAACTAATTACATAACAAAAGGACCCAAAAAATTACTGACTTTCCGAGTCGGACATAACATAACATATCATCACGCCTGTACCTCCGAAGGGTTAGGCAGATGTGTACCAATATACACCCACAGTTCGCCGATATATTTAGGTCCCATGTAATAGGGGGCGAGCCACTAACTACACAAATCCAAACTCCGACCTGCTACTGAGAATTTCATAGAAAAACCCAATAACACCTTGGTCGACTTGGGAATCGAACTCAAGACCTCTAGCGTAGCAGTCGCGCTTAGCACCACTAGGCCAACGAGACAGTATTAAGTCGGACAGGGTTTTCTAAACACTCTGTACATAAAGAAACTCACCTGATGAGCGTATATCGTGTCGTACAACACAGTCCAAGCGAGGGCCCCCACATATAAGGGGCCACAAATAGCCCAGTCCACTGTCCCCGTAATAGCGCTGTAGCCCAACAGGGCCCCCCAGTTGAAAGTGGCCCCCAACACAACTTGCGGGTAGTTCGTGAAACGCTTGGCTAGGGGGTAGGTTACTACAAGAACTGTAAAAAGAGAAAAAAATATTAATAAGAAAACATATAATTATAAATAAATATTCAAGAAAACACGCGAGAAAATTTTAAGCGACTTTAAAAGGAGAATGTTCTTAATTGGAGGGGGTTTTTTTTGTTTGGGGCCACAAATAGCAGTTTACAGTGCTTTTATAGCACCGTAGCCCAGTAAAAGTGGCCCCAATTAAAAGTGGCCCCCAACACAACTTGCGGGTAGTTCGTGAAACGCTTGGCTAGCGGGTACGTAACTACTAGGACTGTAAGAGAAAGAGAAAAATAATATTAATAAGAAAACATATAATTATAATTAAAGAAAAAACGCGAGAAAATTTTAACCGACTTTAAAAGGAGGATGTTCTTAATTAGAGGGTTTTTTTGTGTTTGGGGCCACAAATAGCAGTCTACAGTGCTTTTATAGCACCGTAGCCCAGTAAAAGTGGCCCCAGTTAAAAGTGGCCCCCAACACAAATTGCGGGTAGTTCGTGAAACGCTTGGCTAGCGGGTATTTTACTACTAGAACTGTAAGAGAAAAGCTATATAAATAACAAAAATAAAAAATATAAGGTCCATATAGTTTTTTAAAGGACTTTAAAAAGAAAGTTCCTTAATTTAAAGATTTGAATGTTTGGGCCACATAAAACCCAGTCCACTACAGTCACCTGCATAGTACACACACAGTAGCCCGACAGGCCCCCCAGTTTTTTACGTAAAATTTCATGTTTTTTTTTTGGGTTTCATTAAGTTTTTCTGACTTTCGGGGCGAAGACAAATTTAACAAATAAAATTATCATGGAAATTGGTCCTCCAGTTTTTAATATATAAAATTTTTAATCAATAAAATTTTTGGAATAATGTTATTTTTCCTCAAAAATAGTGAAATAGAGTGGCGTTTTTACAGGGGCCGCCAAAGTATCTCACAAAATGTCACAAGAAACTGTCTTGTAACATTAAAAAACTCCAAGATATGAGTGAGGTTATAATCGCAGAGGCAGTTCGTTATAATCACGCCACTCTCCCTTATACCGGTAGGCAGAGACCACTTCTTTCCACTTGCTACGATCCCACTTTCACTATTCCCTTCATACATGCTGTTCGGTTTATGATAAAGTAATAAATATACTCACACATACTACTCGCCCCCAGCACGATGCTATAGCAGTTGAGTTGTAACAGCACTCCTAGCGCCAGACTGAGCTGCGCCGCTAGGAACACCACGGCTTGCGTCTCACTCACTGCGCCCGTCACTAGAGGACGGGTTTTCGTCCTTTCTACCTGTAACAAGGATATAAACGTTATTTATAATTCTCACAAAAAGAACTGCCTCGTTGGCCTAGTGGTGCTAAGCGCGACTGCTGCGCTAGAGGTCTTGGGTTCGATTCCCGAGTCGACCAAGGTGTTATTGGGTTTTTCTATGAAATTCTCAGTAGCAGGTCGGAGTTTGGATTTGTGCCCGGTTAGTGGCAATAGGCTCGCCCCACCTCACATGGGACCTAAACATACCGGCGAACTGTGGGTGTACATTGGTACACCTCTGCCTTCCCCTTCCGGGATACAGGCGTGATGATATGTATGTATGTATTTACAAAAAAAAAGCCGACTTTAAAATAAATCTTACATTTATTTCTTACTACTTGAGGAGGCTCAGGAGAAGATGGCAGTACGAAGACTGCCAGGGTATTCGTACTGCCATCTTTCCCCGAGCCTTTACCCAACTATGTTGGGGTCGACTACCAGTCTTACCAGATTCAGCTAAATACCGTATGTTACAGAGCGACTGTCTATCTGACCTCCACAACACATGTTACTGGGTAACACAGTATCCCATAGTAAGACTGGTTGTCAGAATTGACTTAACGACTGTCAAAGATCTTTGTATGACAGCCGGGACCTACTGTTTAACGTGCTATCCGAAACACGGAAGGGCTCGGTATGTTTAGAAAAGGTCGCCCATCCACGCACCAACCGCGGCTTAACCTGTATTATCGGCAAACCGTACGGCTTACAACGAGCCCCTCCTATAAAAAACCTATATACAGGGTGTTAAGAAACCCCTGTCCGATCCGTTAAGGGATTGCAGCCGGCTATGGAGCCCAGGGCTATGGACCACGCGCAGGGCCAATACAGGAGGTATATACCTTAGCATCAACATCTCTGTCCCACAGATCGTTGATGGTACAGCCCGCGCCCCTCATGAGGCCAGCGCCCACTAGGAACAGAACAGCGGTGTGGAGTGAGCTCTGCAGCGGTACACAGCCGGCTATGGAGCCCAGGGCTATGGACCACGCGCAGGGCCAGTACAGGAGGTAGATACCTGTGGAAGAAGAGACAGGGTTTTGTAAGAAATACAGTGAAAAATAACATATTCAAACACATGGTCTGGCCGTTGAGAAAATGCGTTCCTGACTGGTCAACAGGGTAAACACCCCGTGGAGAATAAACATTTACTATTAATAAACAAATAAAGAAAACAGGTTCAAGACTCAAGTCATTTGAATCTAAGATTATAAATACATATAATCACACCTGTTTCCTTTAGGGGTAGGCAGAGACAACTTCTTTCCACTTGCTACGATCCTTACATACTTGTTTCGCTTCATCCACTGTCATAATTCCCTTCATACATGCTCTTCGGTTTAGGGTACTCTTGACCTGGCCTTTTCTCAAGACGTCTCCGATTTGGTCTTGAAACGTCCGCCTAGGTCTACCCCTTCCAACACTTTCATTCACATTCGCCTTATACACTTATAAAAAGATTGTAAAAAGAATATTAAAATCCTTTATTAATTCTGAATGTTATTACTTGGTTTCCAGTCTTATTTTTACATTTTTTGTAATCAATTATTTCAAGATATCATCATCTCCCGAGCTTTTTCCCAACTATGTTGGAGTCGGCTACCAGTCTTACCGGATTCAGCTGAACACCGTATGTTACAGAGCGACTGTCTGTCTGACACACAACACATGTTACTGGGTAACACAGTGTCCCATAGTAACGACTGCTTGTCAGAGACATAACGACTGCCAACAGTAACATAGCAGAGTTTTCAAGAAACAGTACAGTACACAATATTCATTGTAAAGGAGTCAGGAACGCATTCTCTTAGCGGTAAAATTAAAAATTAAAATATAATACATACCAATAGGTTTATCCCATCGCGCTAACTTAATGTACGGATCAACTTTATCCCAGAAGCTCTCCACCGTAGTCAGGGGACTTGTGCTCGGTAACCGTTCCTGAATCTTCTCATACACTATCTTAGGTGTCGTTGTCTCTATAACCGCCTTCTGTCTATGATCGTTACGGGTAGAATGTACCCGTGATATCTCATAATGGTTACTATTCTGCTTTTTCATGTATACTTGACCGCATAGACATGAGTATGGTTTTGCGTTTATCATTTTTAGTTTTGCGTTTTGTATGGTTCTTTGTAGTAATGTTGTGTATTGGGATAGTTTGTATATTTTTATCGTGTTGTTCAGCATTTTTGGTGGGTATTCACAGCTCTGGTCCTGAAAATGGATGAAAATAATGTTAGTTATGTCATTCCATAATTTATAAGAGTTGCTTAATATCTATAACAAAAATTAAGAAACCATAGCTACATAGATACCTAGGAAGACAGATACATCAATTTTCAGCAATAATATGATTAATAAGCCCTGTCTCCATTATTCCAATATTTTTATATACCAACTAATAATAATATTCCCGGACATCTTCACACACGGTTGTCTGATCCCAAGCTAAGCAGAGCTTGTGTTATGGTAACCAGACAACTGATAAACATACTTATATATTTCTAAATAAATACATATTATAGATAAATTACACCCAGACACCGAACAAATGATCGTGCTCATCACACAAACATTTGTGCCGGGTGGGAATCGAACCCACGACCTCCGGTATAGCAGTCAGGGTCTCTAACCACTAGACCAACAGGCCCGTCAAACCAACTCATGTAACTTTATTATTTTCCTATAAGGTAAATAGATTTACACATTAGTATATATATAAACTTTAGAATATTGTCTTATTTATCCGAAGATTAGCTAAACACGTGTCTTAAGGATGAAATTAAACTTTGAACCTAATCCAATAATAAATTAAGTAGTATTTAGAATAGCAAATAAACTAATTAACATATTAATAGTAAAAACGACAAAAATCCATGCGAATAACATTACGTAATAGTAGTTTTCATTGAGATTAAACCAGGAAATAATTAAAATACAGGAAAATAAATAATACATCTTTTATAGCAATATTTAAATTGTTTACACACAAAAAGAGTTTTATATTGTCTATTATAGTAAAGAAAGCGTGTAACTTACCTTTAAAACGTAGTTTCAGTTAAGAAAATCAATAAATACTTGTTTAAAAACAAATTACTCGTTTTAAAATAATTAACCAGTTAGTCGAGGTTAATGTCAATTTCAAGGACATTAAATAATTACTGAAGTCTTGAACATAAATGTTTAAGTATACATAGTTTGCAGTACTTTTTGTTGGTATTTACATAGTATTTTCATGTAAATAATAAATAAATAAGAATTACTAAATAATCCAATGTGCCGCGAAAGATAAGGATAAGATCGAGATTTATGACATAAGATCTGTCAGTCTGTCACAAGTTTGTTTTCCATTACGTAATTTCGTCCAGAAATATAAATAGTTTTCGTTGTCTTATTTTTATATTTAAAATTACTAACAGGAATCAATTTCAATTATTGTATGATAAAAATAGTACTGAAGTAGTGTTCATATTACTTTCATGTGTAAATACTTTCCGTGGACTTGTAAGGCGTAGACTTCCTAGGTCTTTTCAAATAGTCATGGGCGATCGCCAACGTATACAAATACCAATACAAAATATTCAACAAACTTTGACGAATAATTTACAAAAAAATAACACAATCTAAAGTTATTTTTTCTTTTAACCTGTGGACAAAATAGCTTTTAACGATTTTCTTGTTACTTCCCTAGTTATTATATTTCTCTATGCTTGTTACCGAACGAACTTCTTCACGTCACCGGTAAGGTTACGATTTACGCTAAAAAAACAAATGGAATTATAAAAATTTATTAGATTTTCGTAAACATCACAAATTATAGTACCTAATTTCTAAAATAAAGTTGAAAGTGTATTAAAACTGGAAGCTTTCAACATTACTCTAGAACAATAATTGGTAAGTAATTAAATATTCGGTCGTGGGGTATCTACAGAAATTTAAACAAATAATTTCATTTAAATACCTGCGATATGTGTTACAAAACGATATCATAACGTTTTCAGCTTTATTTACAATCACTTATTTTTCATTTCGGAAACCTAGCAATAATTCTCAAAAAAACCATAGTAATAATTCAATTAACTAAAACTAGAAGCATTAAAATATCTTAAAGTCTGAACCTTTGTTTACTAATTGTTCTTATTTTTACTAATAGTTTATTTTTTATTAAATTTTCAGCGCACATCACATGAATGCAAAATGCGTGGAAAAACAAGAAAGAAAAACACCAAAAATGAGCAGACAACATTCCCATGCCCTGAATGCGATAAGGTAAAGTATTTGTAAAGAATATGATAAAAATAAAATAGTCTTAAGACACATCTGACAAATGGTGAAGGTAAAGATTGTGTGGAAACCTGGATTCCAAAATTTGGGATCTGATATCGCCTGCAGAGCAAGCATGGTGATCAATGCTCACGCCTTCTCTATATGGGAAGAGGCCTGTGCCCAGTGGGACGTTTATAGGCTGGATTATTATATTATTATAATATATTATATATATCCTGGGATATATTATAACATGCCTATTGATAAAACACTATTGTACATGTAGAGCTAGAGGTCTTGGGTTCGATTCCCGAGTCGACCAAGGTGTTATTGGGTTTTTCTATGAAATACTCAGTAGCAGGTCGGAGTTTGGATTTGTGTCTGGTTAGTGGCAATAGGCTCGCCCCCTATTACCTGTGGGTGTACATTAGTACACCTCTGCCTAACCCTTCAGGGAATACAGGCGTGATGGTTTGTATGTGTTTTGGAAGATATCTGCAGTTTTCGAAAAAAAATCCTCAATTTCTTAGAAATTTTATTTATAGTGTTGCAACAAATAGCAAACAATAGAGACCTGTGGAAGGAAGGGAGGCCTTTGCCCTGCAGTGGGGCAGTTTAGGCCAGTTTAGGCCTTAAATAATAATTTATTTACAGTTGTTTTAACACCCACAGCAATTCGCCACCTCACCGCTCTGGAAAGCACACCTCAAGCTCCACACCACCGAGCAGCCTTACAAGTGTGAGCTATGTACATACACATGTAAGATCAAGAAGTACCTATCCCGCCACGTGAAGAAGGTGCACACCAAGCCGGTGGGCCACCAGTGCACGGTCTGCGGGAAGTGCTTCCATTTCGATTGCAATCTGCAGAAGCATATGAGGGTTCATACAGGTTGGTTTTATTAGAATTTATTATGTTTAAATGGGGAAATAGTAGTTTTAATAATAGGCTGGTGCTTATAAACGTCCCACTGTGTTTTCTTCTTCCTGGATATTTTTTCCAGTTAAATATCAAAAAAGAAGTCAAAACAATCCAACAAATTAATTTAAAAACATAACTATTGAATCGATTTTAATTAAATTTATGTGGGACATTTATCTGAGCCTATCAATTACAAGTTGTTTTTTTTTAATTTTTTTTTAATATTTTAAGGTTTTTCTATCTATCTATAATATATTCTATCTAAAGACTTTCTGTAGCTTAAGCCACAGTTTCTATTTAGTTTATTTTTGGTATATTAATGTCTGAAAATGGTTTCTACCATACACATTTTATTATTATATTACGATAAAATCTCATAGTTCATTTCAACCCTCTATTATCCTGAAAGTTTATAAAATAACGCAAATATTACTACATCTAGTGCAAAGTTTAATACTACAATTTGTTTCAGGTGAAAAGCCCTACAGATGCAAAATATGTGGCAAGGCGTTCAGCTCATCATATTCTCTGTCGGGACACAAGCTGATACATACTGGTGAGTTATATCTTAATATATATAAATCTCGTGTCACAATGTTTGTCCTCAATGGACTCCTAAACCACTTAACTGATTATAATAAAATTCGCACACTATGTGCAGTTCAATCCAACTTGAGAGATAGGATAGTTTAAATCTCAAATTATAGTCGCATTTTAAATTTATTGCTAATTATTTGTCTGTTATTATTTGACAGTCACAATTCTCTGTTAACTCCAAATGATTCTAACAGATGTCGATACCTTTCGACTGGGTTGAGTAAGTAATCAATAGATGGCGCTGCTATGGTTAATCTACGAACGTGATCTGTATTGCACCCGGCCGAAGCCGGGACGGGTCGCTAGTAATTATAATACTAAACTATATTCTACTAGATGTGTCCCGCGGTTTCACCCGCGTGAATGACAATTCATACACTATATTTATAAATTATAGCCTATGTGTTATTCCGATGTATAAGCTACATCATTGTAAAGTTTCATTAAAATACATTCAGTAGTTTTTGCGTGAAAGAGTAACAAACATCCATACATCCAAATAAACTTTCGCATTTACAATATTTGAAAGGATAAGGTTTTTTTTGTTGAAATTATAAAAGAAAACATAATATTATTAATTATTTATTTAATTCAACATCTTATAACTATTTGTATAAATAAATTTACTTTCTTTTTCATCTTAAAAATAAAATTTTGACAATGCACTTAATTTAAGACTGTTTTTTTGCATTATAATCATTTAATTAAATTGAAATCGGTATACATGCAGAGGAAGACCAAAAAAGAGATGGATGGATTGTGTGAAAGATGATATGAGAAAGAAAGGAGTAAATCCTGAGATGAGTAGTAGAGATGAATGGAAACTGAATACGTTACGCCGACCATAAATAATTGAGAACAGGGCAGGGATGGTGATAAATGTTTTAAGTTAAATTTATATAGACTGAGGAAACCTAGATTCCAAAATTAGGGATCTAAAGTCGCCCGCAGAGAGCAAGCGTGGTGATCAATGCTCGTGCCTTCTCTATATGGGAAGAGGCCTGTGCCCAGTGGGACGTTTATAGGCTGGTATTATTATTATTATATAGAGTAGACCTCTAGCGTAGCAGTCGCGCTTAGCACCACTATGCCTGCCTCGTTGGCCTAGTGGTGCTAAGCGCGACTACTACGCTTGAGGTCTTAGGTTCGATTCCCGAGTCGACCAAGGTGCTATTGGGTTTTTCTATGAAATTCTCAGTAGCAGGTCGGAATATGGATGCCCGGTTAGTGGCAATAGGCTCGCCCCCTATCACATGGGACCTAAACATATCGGCGAACTGTGGGTGTACATTGGTACACCTCTGCCTACCCCTTCGGGGATACAGGCGTGATGATATGTTATGTTATACAGACTAGTGTATAATAATTCTTTGTAGGTAGTCAGAGTATACTGAGTTCCCCATGCAGTCTTCCGGCTTAACACATTGTCCTCGGTTTTCCACGTATCTGTAAAAAAAAACATATTATTTTTTACCGCCGACGAAAAAAAGGGTTGTTAAAATTTTACGTGTCGATCAGTCGGTAGCATCGTAGCTTCTAAACGACTGGACGAATTCTGATGCGGTTTTACTTGTTTGAAAGTTGAAAAGAAGTGGGTGGTTCTTAGCTATAATTTATGAAGATTTATTTATTACCTTCTTTATTAGTAATATCATAAAACATACAACCATCCGAATTGAGGACCTCCTCCTTTTTTTTAAGTCGGTTAAAAATCAGTCAAGCTGATTCTTAAATTTTTAAATGAAAAAAAAAAATCGTTTATTGCAAGATTTTTTTTTTTTACGTTATTGGTTATGCCCTAGATCCTACATTAAGATTCCCTGTGTTGTAGGGCCTAGGCTCTGCGATCAGTTCACAAAAACTTAATTCTAGAACTTAAAAAACCTAAACTAAAACTATTAACAAATTTCACTGTGTGTGTGTGAGGGTGTGTGTGTGTTTGTATGCGTCTCTGCATCACCTAATCTATAATTTTAATAAATTCATAGTTATTCCTGAAGCGACTCTCTATCTGACCTCCACAACACATGTTACTGGGTAACACAGTATCCCATAGTAAGACCGCTTGTCGGAATTGACTTAACTACTGTCAAAGATCTATGTATGACAGTCGGGACCTACTGTTTAACGTGCTTTCTGTAACACGGAGATGTTACAGAAATTTATGAGATTAAGTTATGAGTATGTTTAGAAAATGGTCACCCAACCACGGACAAATTGCATCGATCGCAGCTTAACCTGTATTACCGGTGAAACCCTACGGCTTAAGCCAAAAACATACTTACGTGTCGTCACGTGTCGTGACGCGCCAGAAGCACGCCAGAAGCATACCGGTTTCATACATTTAATATGGTTAGAGTCATATTTGCATGTCGACACGACACGTAAGTGTGTTTCTAATCATATTAATTGTATGAAACCGATATGCTTCTGGCGCGTCACGTCACGCCACATAAATATGTTTCTGCCTTTACACTTAGCCACGAGCTCCTCAAACCCATGCTTTTCTTTACCAAACAAAAACATAACCCCTCCGTTCGCAGTCGGTTAAAACTTACCCGTTTCTACAGAAGCAGCCAGACACATATATAGTGATACAGTTTCTTGCTTGCACCCTTATGACCTGGTCATTGGTTCTTGACCCATGGTATCTTAACGCCTTCCTTAGGTAAGCTACTATGCGCTTGAAGTCCACCTCCCCGTAACGCAGGTTTAGGTTACCTTCGAGTTTTTGTAGGATTACCTAGAAAGAAAATAATTTGGGTATTTTGTAAAAGAGATTTTTTACCCCTGAAAAAAGGTATATTACACGTACAGTACGATGCAAACTTAATGGCGGCTCTGAACACGAGGCGAGTCGCTGCGCAGTAACAAACTTATGCGCCAGCAGGGGGTGCGGGGCGTGTCGCTAACTTCACAGCCGCCATTAACTTTGAATCCAACTATACATACATTTTAATTAAATGTTGTTTACATTTGCCATTTCGTATGCGGTTAATAAAAATCCACTTAAATAATGACAAAAGTGGCCTTTGTTCACCTGGGTGTTATATTTCCAAAGTGAACAAACTAAACACTCATTTGGTCAATAATTCACCTGGGTTAATTGTGTCCGAAGTCAAATGAAAAGACACAAACATTATTACTTTGATACCTGGGTGAAATTATCCAGTTGAACAAAGTGGACTGTACCAAAAAAGGGGTATTATAACTTTAACTTGTGTGCGGGGTGTCACCGAAAGGGTATATCTATCCAAAAGGGGTGAAGAGTACGTTTGGTATACAGACAGTTTACAACATTTTATCGTAATATAATAATATCCTGGGACAACTCAAACACGGCCACCTGATCATAAACTAAGCTAAGCTTGTGCTATAGTAACCAGACAACTGATAAACATACTTATATCTTTCTAAATACATACATATTGTAAATAAATCACACCCAGACACAAGAAATGATCACACAAACATGTGTCCTGGGTGGGAATGACCACGAGCTCCGGTATAGCAGTCAGGGTCACTAACCACTAGACTAGTGGTTAGTGACCCTGATTGCTCATTCTGGTCCGGACTGGTCATTATGTATTTTGAAATGTATACTTGTATGTTTATCGGTTGTCTGGTTGCTATACAGGCTCTGCCTAGTTTGGGATCAGATGACCATGTCAGTTATCCCAAAATATTACCTACCATTTGTAAAAACAAAGAAAATCATTATAACACTCACCGTAGCCATATCCTCATCAAATTTAAACTTAGGATCAGCAAACCTATTCAAGAACCTAGTAAATTTCTCTACCACTATTGGTTTCTTACTTAAACGTCGAAAACATTTCCCGCCAATAAGCTTCTTATAATTCTTACTATTAATACTTAGAGAATCATTCAAATTACAAGTTCGATTTTGGAACACATATTCAGATTTTGACAGTTCCTTTTTTAAACCGTCAACGAACTTTTCGTTGTTTAGTAGTCTGTGGTAAGTGTTGTACATTTTTAAATGGCGCTTTGTCTCTGGTTTTAGGTTTCGTCTGCCATAGATATTGGTCTCTTGCAGTTTTTGACCGATTGTGTAGAGGTCGATTGATGACATGTTGATACGGTTTTTTAGCTTTTCGTTCAGTAGGTACTGGTAGTCGGTTATTTTTAATCTGGAAACGATAAATGTGTGAATAAAACATACAGAAAAAAAGGTAAAGATCTGTGATATTGACCGCATTTATTTATTTACTAGCGGTGCCCTTGGATTCAATCAAGTAAATACTTAGTAACTGATGTTTTTTAGAATTCCTGCCATTCAGGAACCAAAAGTCTGCCAAAATCTTATTTGACTATGATATTTGGGAGTGCTTAAAGGGCCTAAGTGTGATGACCAATGTAGTACGTACGCCCATGCCGTTTTTGTAAAATATGTAAGGTGTAGGCCTGTACTATACTTATTTTAGATATAAGATCACACTTCTCACAAAAACGGACCTTGGCCCTTTTAGCACCAAGCCACAGATATATAAATGGTATAACAAAGTAGTTTTAGTTAATTAAACAACTTTTTTATTTATATGAGACAATCCCAAGTTATATTTTTCTACATAGAGAACCTTAAGTATGACTTTCACCGCCTATTTTTTACACATTTTCCGCCCTTTTGAGTTAAATATACTCACCTTTCAACAGCAGTAAGTATAGTACTACAAGTCACAGGGCAGGGATGACCGAGTGCCATCCAGGGCGAAGCATTTGTATCTTGGCAATAAACCCTGCCTTCTGGAAAACAGAAGATTATATTTTTGTATTAAGAATCTTGATATCCTATACTGTAGGTACCTACTACACTGTTGAATTGTACATAAAGAAATTATTTTTTATTTAATACAAAAATCGAAATCTCCAACACGCAGAGAGCAAGCGTGGTGATCAATACTCATGCCTTCTCTATATGGGAAGAGGCCTGTGCCCAGCAGTGGGACGTTTATAGGCATAATAAATATTATTATTATTAACTTTTAGTGATAAATAATATTTTATACAGCGCTCAAGCTGTCAAGACACAACACAGCAATATAATAGTTCGGATCCCTTTGCAGGCGATTCCGTCACACACTAGACCATTTTTTAATGTCCACATATCCTATGTCACTCGGGATAACTCAAAGCTGCTAATGATACCACAAACATTGAAATCGGTCAAGCCTTTTACAAGTTACGGTGGAATAAATAAACTCACAAACACATACATACATGAACCGTGAAAACATAACCCTCCTTTTTGGGCAGTCGTGTAAAAAACTAAAAATAGGAGAAAAACTTAGATCCAGCCATCCCTTGTTGTTTTGCTTTATTATGATTGTTAGCAACGCACTAAGTCGAGGTCCGAAGTGCCCCTTTGACGTTGCTGACGTAGTTAGTTTTCCTATTGCTCTGGCTGCAGGCCTTAAGAGCCTCGCAAAAAAAAAGCCTGCGCTCAGTCTAAGTGCAAAGAGCTCTACCAAAATAGAGAAAGCTAGTGGGGCTCAGGGCTAAGTATAAGCCGTAAGGTTTAACGGAACCGATGATACGGTTTATGCCGGTCTCGACGCGGTTGGTCCGTGGATTGGTGACAATTTTCTTAACATACCGAGACCCCTCCGTTCCTCGGATGGCACGTTAAGCCGTTGGTCCCGACTGTCAAACGTTTATCTTTGGCAGTCGTTAAGTCAATTCTGACATCCAGTCTTACTATGGAATACTGTGTTACCCAGTAAAATGTGTTGTGGAGATCAGATAGACAGTCGCTCTGTAACATACGGTGTTCAGCTGGCGGTGCTGCGGTATTTAGCTGAATCCGTTAAGACTGGAAGCCGACCCCAACGCAGAAACATTTAAAATGTTTTACTAGCTGTGCCCACGGTTTCACTTGCGTTGCTTTTGTCCCAAAGCAAGTAACGTGATGTAAATAGTCAAAAACCTTCCTAAAAAAATGGGTTATCAAATTCATTTTTTTTATTTCTAATTCTAACTAGTATTTTTAGAGATGGCGCGTTCAAAAATCTCTGTACCTACTATTATATCAAAATAAAGATAACTAGCAAACCCGGCGAACTCCGTTTCGCCACCAGATGGCTTCGTTTTATGTAACATTTGAAGACCTCCTTGGTCGAGTGGCGTACGCACCGGTTTCAAGGTGGCGCTAGCTCTGAGGTCCCGGGTTCGATCCCCGGACGGGTCAATGTAGAAAATCACATTTCTACATTGTCTCGGGTCTGGGTGTTTGTGGTACCTTCGTTGTTTCTGAATTCCATAACACAAGTGCTTTAGCAACTTACTTTGGGTTCAGAGCAATGTATGTGATGTTGTCCGCATTTATTTATTCATTTTATTTATTTAGTTTGGTGATTAAAAGATGAAGAATATTTTTTTTCGATTTCCTGAATTTTCTTTGCTATAAACCTCACGGAGCCCGAGACCTTTCCAACGAATGCAAAACCGTAGAAATCGTTTCGTGCGTTCTGGAGTTATAGCGTCAGGAAGGAAAACCCGACTTATATTTATATAGTAGATATGTTCTATTTACCTGTAAAACCGATTTTCCACAACACAAGAAACAACAACATGTTTTTAGCCAACCTTCATTGTAACTCAAAGAAAACAGAAAATAATTAGCGTTTAGTAATTGCCGTAATGAAATGCTATTAGTACATAATTATCGAGTTATGTAAGCTCAATTAATTTTTAGTTGAGATTGTATGGAATTACCTTATTTACCTTGGTATTATGACAAAGGCTATGACGGCCTCCGTGGTCGAGTGGCGTACGCACAGGTTTTTAGAAGTCGCTAGCTCTGAGGTCCCGGGTTCGATCCTCGGAAGGGTCAATGTAGAAATCAACTTTTGTACAAAACCTCGAGTCTAGGTTTTTCTAAAATTCATAACCACGTGCTTTAGCTACTTACTTTGTGATGTTGTTCGCTGTTCTTTATTTATTTAATGTCATGTTTTAGGAAATGCCTGATATCTCTGCAAGTACAGAAAAAGGTCTAAACCATCTCGATTATGTCAGATTTCACACACAAAAAAAAAAACCGCATTTCAATCAGTCCTCTCTTTCAGGAGCTACAATGCCACAGACAGACACTCACACACGGATCATTTTGTAATCTGACTCTATACCAGGAGTACTCTTCACCCCTTTTGGATAGATATACCCTTTCGGTGACACACTGAATATTAAAAATGTAATCATCTCCCTGCCCTGTTCCCAATTATTCGGGGTCGGCGCAAATCGTATTCAGCTTCCATTCATCTCTACAACTCGTCACCTCAGTATTTACTCCTTTCTTTCTCATATCATCTTTCACACAATCCATCCATCTCTTTTTTGGTCTTCCTCTGCACGTATACCCATCCACATTCATACTCATAACTGGTCTAGTTAGTGCATATTAAAAAGGTACTGAATAAAATCTTTGTTTCAGGTGAAAAGCCTTTTCAATGTGCGTTCTGCGACTACGCTTGTCGCGACAATTCTACTATAAGAAGACATCAGGAGAGACATATGGGCATCTCTAAAGACTACCCCTGCTCAATATGTAAACGGAAGTAAGTTAACTTTTGGCAAATAGTTCAAATAAGTAAACAACTTTTTAAAATGTTATCGCGGTTTGTATTTAGATTTTAGGTCCCGAAGTTTGGCCACCTTTGCAGGGGGCCGAGTATGCTATTTACAATGGCTCCAATCGTCTGAGTGGGTGGCGTTAGTAAGTCCATTTTAGGATAATTGGCATTCTACTAAACACCAAAACGTCAACATTGGCCGCCCCAATGGCCAATTTTGACGTTAAAAATGATGTTTTACCTACGTAATTATCCTAAAATGGACTTACTAACGCCACCCACTCAGACGATTGGAGCCATTGTAAATAGCAGACACGGCCCCCAGGTATCATGGTCACGGGCAGACTCCGTATATGTAGTTTTATTTCAATGTCTAACATTCGCGTAAACCTCAGATCTCAAAACGTATCTAAATCAAAAAGAATTAAAGTAAGCATCTTGAAAAGTACAGACTAGTTGTTGGGTTCCACAATGCAATACCTGTGAAACTGTATCTTCAGGAGTTAAATTCAAACCTCCAATATAAAAAGAGGGGAGTTATAAGCTGCATGTGTCAGTTTGTATGTGACCTAACACCTAAACGAATGAACCTACTATGATATGATTTTTTATATCAAAGCTAACTCAAGATGAGTCCTGGCAATAATCTGCGTTTCGAGTTTCCAGTAATATCTTAAATTTTATTCAGTGGTTTCTTAGTCGTTTAAAAGTTATACCTATATGTTATTTAATAATAATTCCATGCTATAAACGTCCCACTGGGCACAGGCCTCTTCCCATATAGAGAAGGCGCGAGCATTGATCACCACGCTTGCTCTCTGCGGGTTGGCGATTTGTCTAATATTATTTGACGACCTCCGTGGTCGAGTAGCATACGCACCGGGTTTCAAGGTGTCGCTAGCTCTGAGGTCCCGGGTTCGATCCCCGGACTGGTCAATGTCTTTGCTCAAACTAACATTTCTACATTGTCTCGGGTCTGGATGTTTGTGGTACCTTCGTTGTTTCTGAATTCCATAACACGCGTGCTTCAGCTACTTACTTTGGGTTCAGAGCAATGTATGTGATGTTGTCCGCATTTATTTATTTATTTATATTTAATAATGTTATTTGTTTTTAGGTTTAAAACGAAGGCCTCGTTACAAGTGCATGTCGACGAGGTGCATTTCGAATTGGACGCGCGCAAGAATCCGTGCGAGTTATGTGACAAGCTGTTCAAAACTAAAGCCTCGCTAAGATTGCATGTCGTGAGTTGAAATAACTTATTTGATAGTTGGATGTATTAATGATAATACGCCATTGGAAAATCCGTGTTTCGGAAAGCACGTTAAGCCTATTCCCGGCTGTCATATATAAATCTTTGGCAGTCGTTAAGTCAAGCAGTCGTTACTATGGGATACTGTGTTACCCAGTAACATGTGTTGTGGAGGTCAGATAGACAGTCGCTCTGTAACATACGGTGTTCAGCTGAATCCGGTGAGACTGGTAGCCGACCACAACATAGTTGGGAAAAGGCTCGGGAGATGATTATATATACATACATGCATACATATAATCACGTCTCTTTCCCTTGTAGGGGTGGGTAGAGACCACTTCTTTCCACTTGCTACGATCCTTACACACTTGTTTCGCTTCATCCACTGTCATAATTCCCTTCATACATGCTGTTCGGTTTAGGGTACTCTTGACCTGGCGTTTTCAATCGTTCTTCATTCATTCTCTCGGCATAGCCAAACCATCTCAGCATACCTTTAGACTCGTAATATTTTTATAAATAACTTTGAAAAATAGACTTCAGTGAAGTTTATTTGATAACTTTTTTATTTAAATACCCTTCAGGTATATAAGTTCTTTTGAAGGCAGACATATTTTCTGATAATAATATATATATCTATATATATAAATATATCTATATATATAAATATATCTATATATATAAATATATCTATATATATAAAAATGAATCGCTAAATGTGTTGGTAAGCGCATAACTCAATAACGCCTGGAAGGATTTTGCTAATTCTTTTTTTGTTGTGTTGGTTATTTTCAGGAGAAAGTTCTTATGTAAGAAAAAAATTGGAAAATTGCGCTGGAAAAACACTTAAGTTATCCTGACCTTTGCTACGATACTGATTTGTTGTATTCATTTGCGCACTGAATAACATAAAGGCACCGGGAACGGGGCCTGGGTATTCACGCGGGTGAAACCGCGGGGCACAGCTAGTCTTAAGGATAAGGATATTCGTCTATATTTTTATAGAACGTCATTTCTAGATAATTATTGTATCAAAATAAAAAAAATACGTTTTTTATATCCTACCGAATATTTTTATTTCAATATGTTCTTATTTTTTCTAGAACACAGTCCACAACGAAGCGAACCGCATGCGTTGCGAGATCTGCAACGCTAAGGTGACGAGAAATAATCTCCAGTCGCACATGCGGCGACACGTCGACGTCAAGCCTTACAAGTGTAGCTACAAGCCCTGCGGGAGGAGGTTTAAGGAAAAGGTATGGTAATAATATATCTTTAAAACATTATTTACATAAAAAAATAGAATATAGAAAAAAAAATCTCTCAGAAAAAAAAAGAAAACTCATTTTTAACCACCCATGAAAAAAGAGGGGTGAGTCTGTCTACGGCATCATAGCTCCACAGCGGAGGAAAAAAGGGCAATTTTTTAAACACGTCGAAAAAAGAGGGGTAAGTTTGACATGTCGGTCTTTGTGTTTGTCCGCATCATAGCTCCTAAACAGAAGGACAAGGCTCATTTTTAACCACGGTAAAAAAGTGGGGTTATATTGGGAGTGAGGTGTCTGCCTAAATCATCGTAGCTCCTAAACGAATGTACCGATTGTGAGATTTTTGTTTTGGGAATTCTTAGCTATAATTTATGAATCTTGATTGTTGAAATAAAACTACTCTTTACGGATTTTTTCGCGGTTTAATTTTAGATTTAGGTCCCGACGTTTCGACACCTTTGCAGGTATCATGGTCACGGGCAGACTGGACTAAAATCTAAATACAAACTTCGTAAAAATCCGTAAAAAGTAGTTTTTTTTTCAATGTCAAACATTCGCGTATACCTAAGAAACCAATCTTGATTGTTTTAACGAACTTCGAACTATTTACAAACATTACTGTAGCGGTCTTCTTTAATTTGCAATTAATAGTTATTCCATATTTAACTTACAGGGTGATCTAAAAAAACACGCCGTAATCCACTATCCCGACCACCAATACCAGTGCGACATCTGCGAGAGAAGGTTTACGAGAAAATATAGACTAAACAGACATACACTCATACATAACAGCAAGAAATATGTTGAATGTCATCATTGTGGGGTGACGTAAGTATAAAATATTATAAAATTATTAGATTTGGAATGAAAACTCGAACGAAACTGACTGTCTCGTTGGCCTAGTGGTGCTAAGCGCGACTGCTACGCTAGAGGTCTTGGGTCCGATTTCCAAGTCGACCAAGGTGTTATTGGGTTTTTCTATGAAATTCTCAGTAGCAGGTCGGAGTTTGGATTTGTGTAGTTAGTGGCAATAGGGTCGCCCCCTATTACATGGGACCTAAACATATCGGCGAACTGTGGGTGTATATGACCTCTGCCTAACCCTTCGGGGATACAGGCGTGATGATATGTTTATTTATCTTATTTTTAGGTACCCAACAAAACTGTATTTGTGGCGACATATCAAAAAGGCTCACGGGCCCGACTCAAATCAGTATATATGTGACATATGTCAGATTGTGACATATAATAGAAAAAGTATTATTATGCATTTAAAATATGGACACGGGACTGTCAGAGTAAGTATTATAAAATAATCTTTAGTTTAATGCCTGATAATACACAATTAAATCTTATATATAAAAATGAATCGCTAAATGTGTTGGTAAGCGCATAACTCAATAACGCCTGGACCGATTTCGCTAATTCTTTTTTTGTTGTGTTAGTTATTATAAGGAGAAGGTTCTTATGAAAAAAAAAATAGAAATGCGCAGAAAAAAAAGTAATCCTGATATTTGTTACGATAGTGATTTAGGCACCGGGAACGAGACCTATGGATTCACGCGGGTGAAACCGCGGGGCACAGCTAGTCTAATATAAGAACAAACTCTAACTATACTAAAATTAAAACTTACATAAATAAAACTAACAGGCGTCAAAGAACTCATCGTCATCGTTGTCAATGGCGGGGAACGTGGCCAGAAGGCTGGCAGCATTGCCACGTTGAATGGCTAAGCCGATTCTCTGTGCAAGGAACAAACCAGCCCTATACCTTGTGCGCTGTAGCTTGGTGCGTGTGACATTTGTCAGTATGACGTTGAAATCTATCAGTATCACATGGCTAAGGATGTAACGTTATGCAAGTCATTTTATCGATGACGTTTTTCACAGCAAAAATCACATTTCCTTTTTCATTATTATAAAAATAATTGTAACATTAAATTTAATTGTATCTATTAAACTACAAAAAAATATATTTTTGAATATAAAATTTATCATAAATATTATGTCTGATTGGGATTGTTATATCCATATTGGTGATTTTATGGAATCATCGTTAATAATATCAGTTACAGATTCAGATGATGAATTGAGTCACAATTCAGATGTTTCTGACTCTGATATGAGGTAAGACGAATAAAATGTACTTTTTTATTAGTTATAAAAATATCGATATATCCATCGTAGCAGGTACATCCCATCACTAAAGAAGTCTTTGGCGTTACGTTATACGCATAACACTTTGCTTATTTTTTTCTTCCAATATATTTTTATTTGTAAACTAGAACATTCTGGTTGGTTTAATTTAATTAAGAACCGTGATTAATGATTTAATATATTACAAATATGGTGCACCTGAAATTCTAAGGTCATAATTGTAAATCGCGGCAACCTTCAAGAGTGAAACGAAACATGGCTGACAACTGTCACCCGCACCATGCTACACCGCACCAACTGTAATTATATTTAAAACTATTTTTTTTACCGACTTGCATAAAGGAGGTTATCATTTCGATTGTCATGTTTTGTTTCGCGATATCTCTTGCAATTATAATGTAAATCGATTAAAAAAAATGTTTACTTATACCTTGTGCGCTGTAGCATGGTGCGGGTGACATTTGTCAGTATGACGTTGAAATCTATCAGTATCACATGGCTAAGGATGTAACGTTATGCAAGCCATTTTTATCGATTACGTTTTTCACAGCAAACTGACATTCCCTTTTTTATTGTTATAAAAATTATTGTAATATTAAATTCTTCTAAGCGTGTCGATGACAATCTATTTATTTAGTGTCGGTCCAAAATTCTGCTTCGAGAACTGCATAGTCAGTAGCTTGCATTAATATAAAATTAAATTGCAATATTCATTTTAGTATCAATTAAAAAATAATATTTTTGTATATAAAATAAATAAAAACGCATTCAAAGCACTGTAACACGGTATTTTTTTTTTCATGATAGTATGTTACGGCAAATAAGATGCTGACCCTACTGCAACAGGCCATCAACAATGTTCAGCCTGAAGACTGATCGAAGGTCGTGATTAAAACAAAAAAGGACATTGTCTGATTGGGATCGTAATATCCATATTGATAATTTAATGGAGACATCGTTAAAATATCAGTCACAGATTCAGATGATGATTTGAGTGACCATTCAGATGTTTCTGACACTGATATGAGTTTAGACAAAAAAAAGTGCGTTTTTATTAGTTATAAAAATATCGACTATCCATCGTAGCAGTACATCCCATCACTAAAGTCGTATTTGCCGTTACGTTTTACGCATAACACTTTGCTTATTTTGTCTTCTAATATAATTATATTTATAAACTAGAACATTCTAGTTGGTTTAATTTAATAAATAACCATGATTTATGATTTAATATATTAAAAATATGGTTCACCTGAAATACTAAAGCCATAATTGTAAATGGCGGCAACTATCAAGAGTGAAACGAAACATGACTGACAACTGTCACCCGCACCATGCTACACCGCACAAACTGTAGTAATTTTTGAATTTTTTTTTTTATAAAAAGCATATTATTAAATCTATTTAAAGTATACTTTTTTAACTTCTGAAGTATACCTTAACGATGACAAAAATAATTTATAAAATAGATTCACAAATTCCCGAGATATCGTGTAGCAAACATACACAAAATCAGACAGTCAAATTGGCAACCTCCTCCTTTTGCAGTTGGTTAAATTAATATGTATGAATAATTAAATATTATTAATTATTTTCAGGACACAACTTGCGAAATATGCAATAAGGATTATCATAAATATTTAAGTTTAAAAGAGCATTATCTAAAGAAACATAATATTAAATACAGCTTGCTACCAAAAAAGTAAGTATTACCCACTTATGTACACCTAAATAGAATTTCTAACCGACTTCAAAAAAGGAGGCGCTTCTCAATTCGAATGTTTTTTGTGACCAAAGAACATTTGACTGGTTGAACCGAATTACTAACCGACTTCCAATGATATTCTAATAAACAGATATGTTATAAGCGTGCAATCGTGAAGACTCGAAAACGTCCTAATTGGGACGTATTGCCATTAACAACAACACTATTTGTCTCTTTTTTTCTTATGGGTTTTATCGCGCTATCTCTTTCGCTAGCTGCCGCGCTGCGCGGAACACTTTTTTCGATTGTTTTGTATGTGTATAACATATCTGTTTATTAAAATATCATTGCCGACTTCAAAAAAGTAGGAGGTTCTCATTCGAATGTTTTTTTGTGACCGCAGAACACTTGACTGGTTGAACAGAATTACTATCCGACTTCAAAAAAGGAGGCGCTTCTCAATTCGAATGTATTTTTATTTGTTACCATAGAACTTTTCACTGGGTGAACCGATTTTGATGATTATTTTTTTTTGTTTGGTGGTTCCCGTGTGGTTCCATTTTGGTCTTGTTTTGACAGTGGGATCCATAAGAAATGAATATAAGACTTATTTTGAAGTCGTTTTTTTGTTTTGCAAATTTGGTAAAGCTAAAAAATATAAAGAAATTCTCGGTTTTTACTTACAAATGCGTATCTTTATTAATACTATTAGATATCGATCGATGGATAGCTAAGAACTATCTCGTTCACACCAGCTTTCAAACAAAAAAAAAACACATCTTAATCGGAACATCCTCTATATTGACGACCTCCGTGGTCGAGTGGTGTACGCACCGGTTTTAAGGTGTCGCTAGCTCTGAGGTCCCGGCTTCGATCCCCGGACGGGGCAATGTAGAAAGTCAATTTTCTACATTGTCCCGGGTCTGGGTGTTTGTGGTACCTTCGTTGTTTCTGAATTCCATAACACAAGTGCTTTAGCTACTCACTTTGGGTTCAGAGCAATGTATGTGATGTTGTCCGCATTTATTATTTATTTATTATTATTTATAGGAAAGAAGAGCAAGTGGTTATTAAGGAAGAGCCTTACGAGTTGGAAATAACTACAGACACAGACGGACAGATCGATTTTGCTTACGAAGTTGATATACAGAAACGGGAGTGTGATGGTGAGTTATTATTATTATTAACTAGCTGTGCCCTGCGGTTTCACCCGCGTGAATACCTAGGTCCTGTTCCCAGCGCCCTTATATTATTGGAAATCATCATAAGAACGTTCTCCTGATAATAACTAACACAACAAAAAAAGAATTACCGAAATCGGCCCAGGTGTTATTGAGTTATGCGCTTACCAACACAATTAGCGATTCATTTTTATATCTGTGGCCCTAGTGAAAAGGGGTACAAGTCCGATTTTGTCGAAAATTAGTTAAATATACCAAATTGATTAGAAAGAAATGCTCTATCATTTGGTGTAAACGGATCTAAGCTATGTTTAAAAACAAAGAAGTTATTTGGTGCACATGGGTTTAACTAATACAAACAAAACTACATAATTTGGATTCAAGTACTTTTGTATTGTTTTAAACTGAAAAATAAAATAAATAAATTGTGTTTTTTAATCTAAATTAACATAAACTACCTACGTTTTTATCAAATTGGTGTTTACCAATACAACAAGAGATGGTCCTTATTAAATGGCTTAGTGAGTAATGATGTTACTAGACATCAATTTGTTTTCACCAAAATAAATTTCAAAAATCTAGTATAACTCTTTTGAGATCAGTATTCACATATGCTATTGTGAAATTAATAAATGTAATATAATACAATTCTAGTTGTATCCTACGAATAGCTTTCATTTTACGTGAGAAACGATATAACTCGTCGCTGCGGAGGAGTGGTGCGGGTGAGTGGGGAGCGCATAGCGCCCGCGTCCCGTCAGTCGCTCGCGCATCCTACTGAGCAGAACCTGTGTCGACGCGCTGCAGTAACGCGAGTAAGTTAGATCGTTTTACACATATTTTTTGTAATTTATGTCGTAGTGAATGTATACTTTAGCAGGTTCCAGTCTAATTGTACCTTTTTACACCTAATAATGAGGTTACAAGAAAGTATTAAGGAACGCTATGTATATGGAAATCTCTACATAGTAGGTATAAATCTTTAAAAATACGCAACGGATTTTGATGCGTTTTTAATAGATGGAGTTATTCATGAAGTAGGTTAAATACATAGTTTATGTACATTTTTATTTAATTTAGTTATTTTCTTTTTAGGATGGCTGGTAGAGGTAGAATTAACCGAATGATAGATCTTGTTCATCGAGAACTGGAAATGGTTAATGACGTGGATTGCTTAATTGAAGAACCTGTACCTACTTGTTTTCTGTTTACCGAGAATCAATCTCCAAAGCCAGGATTTTCGAAGGATAACTCTCCAAAGCCAGGATGTTCTACGGATTATGCCCCAATATTTGAATATTTAAAAACCGTTTCACCAATCAGTTCAAAAGTATGTTCTCCTATGCCTGGATGTTCCCAAAATTTTTCCCCAAGGCCGAACCCCGACAAAGATGACAATATAATATTTACTGATTCCGACGAAATATATCTCATATGTCTTGATATTGTTTCTCTATTAGTTGATAAGCTGCCATGCCCTGATCTCGATTATTCTGGTGAAAGTAGTGACGACTACATACCAAATACACCCGATACAAGTGACTCGGATTGTTCAATACGGAATAGGCGTGCAAAAGGAAGACGCAATGTTATTATTCCTCAGTCAGGCTCAGACGAGAGCAATAATACGTCATTTTGGGATAGAGAAGGTGTTATACAGGGTCGAAAACGTAAACCTAGGAAAAGTACAAAAGAAAGAAGAGAAGATAGAGAAAATAGAAAGAAGAAAAGAAATCTTGGAAAAAGTTACCAGACAAAAAACGGAAAACCTGTTAAAGAAAGAAACATGAAAAGTTTGGAAACTTGTAGGATGAAATGTGCTGAAAGAATTCCTGAAACGTTAAGAAAAAAAATCTTTGATCGTTATTGGAGTTTAGGTGACTATGATAGGCGTGTACTGTTCATAAGTAACCTTATAACGTTAAAAGAAAAAGCAACACAAAAAATGGCGCCTACAATCAAAAATAGGAATTATTCCAACGAGTTTTTTCTGAAGTTGGATTTAGAGTGTCATCGCATTTGTAAGGGTTGTTTTTTAAAAACATTCGATGAAACGCCCAAGTTTGTCCAAACTGTGACAGATAAATTAAAACTAAGCGGTGGTTTGATTATAAATAAATCGTCAAGAGGGAAAAAACCCAGTGTCTTTAAAATTGATGACGAAAGGCTTGAAGATGTTAAAGCTCAAATTTTGTCATTCCCTCTTTACGAAAGTCATTATGGGCGATCGAAGACAAACAAAAAGTTTTTGCCACCCCATTTAACTATTAAGGACATGTACAAGGCTTACTGTGAGATGCATGAAAATCCAGTATCAATCACCATCTACTCATGGGTTTTCAGAGCCCAAAATCTATCTTTTAAGGCGCCTTATGTTGATACGTGTGTGAAATGCGATACTTTAGGTACGAAAATAAAATATAGTGAAGGTGAGGAGAGAGAAGAAAATGAGAAGCTTTTGATAGAGCACCAACGTAGAGCAGAAACTATTTATGATCAAAAATCTCAAGATCGGGCGCTTTCAATTACAAAAAAGGATACAGTCGTCTTGTCATTTGACTTACAGCAATGCTTGCCAACACCATACCTTAAATCTGGTGCTGCATTTTACAAACGTCCATTATGGACTTTTAATTTGACTTTGAGGGACTGTACCTCTAATAAGGTATATTGTTTTATGTGGCATGAAGGAATTGGTGGTAGAGGGGCAAATCAAGTAGCTTCCTGTTTGTTTTATTACATAATGAACTGCGTACCTGATGACATAAAGCATCTTGTATGTTATTCTGACTCCTGTTCTGGCCAAAATAAAAATATTCACATTGTTTGCATGTTCCTGTTAGCTATGCGGAATAATACAAATTTAGAAACCATAACGCATAATTTTTTAGTACCAGGCCATACTCACATGGATTGTGACGTGGATCATGCGTTAATAGAAAAGGCAAAGAAAAAAACTCAAATGGACATTCATCACCCGCGGGATTGGTATCAACTTGTCCGAACATGTAGTAAAAAGAAACCATTTACTGTTGTAGAAATGCATTCTGAATTATTTCTAGATTTTGCGAGTTATCTAAAAGGGCCACTGCAACAAAAGAAAATTGATGAAAATAAGAAGAAGTTTAAGTTATCTGAGTGTGCAGCTTTTAAATATAAAAAAGGAGAATTTGCTCAATTTCATTACAAAATGCATGGCGAAGATGAATGGAACGCAGTGAATTTGCAAAGAAAACGAGGAAAGTCACCGCTCCCAAGTGTTTTTGAAACCGAATGTATACCCAAATCATACGATGGGCCGATTGCAATTTCTAATGAGAAAAAACAAGACTTGCTTAGTCTTCTCCCACTTATAAACCCCAGTGTCAGATCTTTTTATACTAATTTATTAAGTGATGATAACAAAGATCAGCATCCTCTTCTAAATGATGACAGCGAAGATGAGATTTTCTAATTTTTTTAGTTTCTTAGTATGTTTTTTTAACTGTTCCTATAATTTTAAATATTGTAAAAGATCCTTTGATTAGGTACCTACTTTACTAAAAGAAGAGATTTATACATTTTTAGAATTTTTTTTTTTCATCTAATTTGTGATTTTTCTGCTGATTAATTTGTGAGTTTCTCTTATTTTTTTTGATATTGTTCAAATACGCAAGAAATTTAAAAACAAATCTTATGTAATAAATATAATTTTGTATTCCGCTTGTTTTATTTCCATGAAAATATGGGTTTAAGTAGCACAAAATAGTTCATATAAGTCTACATGTACCACACGCCACGTATAAAATCTTTGTGAAAAAGACGCCAAGATATTTTTTTTCATAATTTTCATTTTTTTTTAAAGTTGACTTACAGTACACAGCTAAACACTATTTTCTGTTAAAATGAGCTATTAAATATTTCATTTAATTACTTGGTTATCATTAAATTTATTCAAATGCGTATTCCTTTTCACATAAGCGAATTCTCAATTTACTTATGTGTGAAGGGGTATAAGTTATTTTATACCCTCGAGGAATTTATTTTGTGGAGGGTATAAGTCATTATCTTAAAAACTATTAACTTTACATAAAAAATAACTCAATAATAATAAAGAACATACTCTGTTTACCTATAAAAAACATCACATGTATTACTTTTGCTGGCGGTTTAAATGTCACACGAGGACAAACACGCAATTTGAGCGCGCCGTGTGTTTTTTGCCTCTCCTGTAAAGTTGTAGTTTTAGACTTAAATCCTTTTTCACTAGGGCCACAGATATATATGTTTAGATTACTAATATAATACCAGCCTATAAACGTCCCACTGGGCACAGGTCTCTCTCTCCTAGAGAAGGCACGAGCATTGATCACCACGCTTGCACTGCGGACGATTTCAGAAAAAAAATTGGAATCCCAGTGGGACGTTTATAGGCTGCATTATTAATATTATTATAACTTTATCTTAATTCATTGTTAAACAAATTTAACTGTATAGGTTGTATAATCAAGCGTTTATTTAAATCCTTTAGTTAAAATCTTTTATATGTAAGGAACATATAACATGTGCATGCTGAAAGGCAGAATATGGTGATACCATTTATGTAATATAACATCCTTTTGTAAACCCAGAATTCGCAAATAAAGAATTTGAATTTGAATAACAGCGGAATTGGTCCCTAGAAATAATTTAGTTACAGGTTTATTATATTTAAATACGAAGGTAGATGGCGTTCGTCTTGACAGTAGATGTTGCTCGTTCTACCTTCATATTTTAACTAATTATTTGAGTTCCGACCTACGCAATATGAGCTCACTGTGCCTTGGTGTCTGTATATTATATTTAGCTTATATTCCAGAGGAACCCATAGTACACGCCTACCCAATAGACGCCGACACCATAGCCTACTCCAGACGCGTCCTATCCGAGGATATGGCGAGATCTCTGCAGGAGACAGACCTGGATACTGATGACTTCTGTCTGGGTAGACTGGTCAAGGAGAAACGGGTTAAAGGTAGGTTTTTATGTTAAAATTAAATGATATAAAAAAATTAGCTTTAATTCCGCTACAAAAATCCAAGCATGGTAGCAGGATGCAGTCCCACCCTCATGCAAATATGCACATGCAGGAAAGCCTCTCCGGCCCTCATGCATATGCGAACATACACCAATAGTGAGGTAAAAGGAAGGAGCATGCCATGCAACCAAACCAATACTCTGAGTTTTTATGCATTTGTTGATTTTATTTAGTTTAGCTGTTGTAAATGTGTAAAGAACACGAATCACGAACCTCCTCTGTTTATAGTCGGTTGAAAATATGTCATCCATTATCATGAACACAGAAGCTGTAGGTAAACATTTTTAATAAGAAAAAAACAGATAGGTATAATATAAAATTTTATTAAACTGTCTACTTTATTTATGATATGGTTTTATTGAGTTCCGGTGTAATTAAGTATGGAAGAATGTCTGTGACTATACTGACTTAACTGATTTTCAATATTTGAAAAATATAAAGATTTTTACCATAGAATCCGCGAGTAAATAGAGGTATTTCATAATTGAAAAATTGTGTCTTTAGAAATTAATAACTTCGGTATATGTTACTTGTTTTTTTATTAGTATTTAAAAGTAGTTCATGAGAAAACGAATATCAAAAAAAAAAACCAGCAATTTTCTTAATTAGACTTAACTCAATTAGTCAATTGTACTTTTCACACTTATTCAAATATTGATTTTAATGTATACTTCAAAAACGACAAAAAAATATCCATATATATTTATAACATATTTATCTTCCAGTGTTACCAAAACACATAACCGACCGTCGCAAAGAGGAGAAAGTCAAGCAACGTCTACAGGAGCTGTTATCACAAGCGCGGGTACAGAGGCAATGGCAGGCGCTGGAGCGAGCGAGACGGCAATACAACCGCAGGATCAGGCACGCCAGCTGCGGGAGCAGGACAGGTACAGTGCTCATCATGTAGAGCGAGCGAGACGGCAATACAACCGCAGGATCAGGCACGCCAGCTGCGGGAGCAGGACAGGTACAGTGCTCATCATGTAGAGCGAGCGAGACGGCAATACAACCGCAGGATCAGGCACGCCAGCTGCGGGAGCAGGACAGGTACAGTGCTCATCATGTAGAGCGAGCGAGACGGCAATACAACCGCAGGATCAGGCACGCCAGCTGCGGGAGCAGGACAGGTACAGTGCTCATCATGTAGAGCGAGCGAGACGGCAATACAACCGCAGGATCAGGCACGCCAGCTGCGGGAGCAGGACAGGTACAGTGCTCATAGGTTCGCCTCCTATTACATGGGACCTAAACATATCGGCGAACTGTGGGTGTACATTGGTACACCTCTGCCTAACCCTTCGGGGATACAGGCGTGATGGTATGTTATGTTATAAACGTCCCACTGCTGTGCACAGGTCTCTTCCCATATAGGGCAGGCATGAGCATTGATCACCACGCTTGCTCATTGCGGATTGGCGATTTCAAATCCCAAATTTTGGAGCCAGGTTTCCTCACGATGTTTTCCTTCACCGTTTGTCAGAAGTGTCTTAGAATAATTAAGAAAATACATAACTTTGAAAAAGCCACATTGGTACTTGCTTGATTTCGAACCTGCAACCTTGTGCATACAAACCCGTTCATTGAACCGCTAGTCCACTAAATAAATTATATATTTAAGATAAGATAAGATATCATTTATTTGCTTGAAATATGGTACAAAAGTTGTTAAATAATAATACAGAACATGACATATTTCACCCTGGTACGGGCATGCAAACATTATTAAATTATTTTTACTGGTATAGTGCATACCAGTAAAAATAATTGACTACATAGGTACTTAATGTAAAAATTTATTTTTACAGAAAATAAAAAAATCAGATACTTTAAAAAACCAGAAAGCAATACAGTTAATAATAATGAAAACAGTAATAATGATGATATAATTCAAGAAAATTGTGAAATTGATCAAAATCCAGAAACTGTTAGAAATAGTGATGAAAATGATGTTACTCTTGATAATAATGATAAAATTGATGATGATAGTAATATCAATCAAAATGAAAATGCGACTGATGATGAAACTAACATAAATCAAGATAATGACAGTGGTGATGATGATGATTATAGAGACAGTGATGATGATGAAGTTGATAGAAGGAAACTCAAGTTTAACACCCATCAGTGTTATATTTGTTTTAAAGTAAGTATAGTCAATACTTACTTTCGCAATATGTATGTCAAATATAAACAAATTAGTATAAAAGAGAACTCTCAATTCTTAATTTGCGCTATTTCTTGTAGTTCTTCTTTTGCCACTAGTCAGTGTAAAATTAACTTTATTTACTTTTACGCAAAGCTTATATTTGTTTGAGGGAAATTACATCAATTGGCACAAGAATTTCACTCATTTTGAGCTGATATATTGTAAACTGACTCTATACTAGATATTAAAAGAGTACTCTTCACCCCTTTTGGATAGATATACCCTTTCCGTAACACTACATTACATTAATTACAATATCCATACAATAACCCTTACTATAACTTTATATTATTATTTTTCAGCTCTTCAAAACGAAATCCGACTTAAAACGCCACTGCACAGAACATTTTGATATATGCAACGAGAAAATGCTTAAAAAATGCCCCTTTTGCGGTTACGTAACCAATCTTACTATCACAAGACACATTAAGCTAGTTCACAAAATATTCCTAGACATACCTTACGGGAAAGTCAAAGAAAGAAAATGCGAACAAGGATCAAAATACGTCTTTGAAATAGACAAAGACTGTGAATTAGAAATTATACCCAGTATCAGCAATTTAAATAAAATCGCGTCAATGAAAATCGATGAAAAAAACCGCAAAAATAAAAATGTGTTTTTAGGTACCACGAAATTAGTTAAAAAGGGCAAAGATTGGATCGTTGAAAAAGATGCTGTAAATTTAAATAATGATTTTTTGTTGCCAGAGTTCAAAAAGGAAGATTATCAAAAGCTTAAAAATATAGGCGATGGGTATCTAAATAGGATGAAAAGTTTGAGTTTTTTAGCGAAAACTAAAGGTCGGAAAATATTGTTCCCTTGTTCTGGATGCGAAAAAATATGTTTAACTATGAGTGCTTTAAAACTACATAGTCGAAAACATGAATCCAACCCCAAAGCATTCAAACCTAAAGTATGGAAAAACAAAATTTTGAATGGCTACAGTAAAAATCATCAAAAAGTGAAAAAAACGAAAAAAATCAAAACTCCAAAAATTATTATTAGGGAAACCAATTTCGATATTAGCAAAGTTAGGTCTGTAGGTTCAAATAAATTAAAAATTAATAATAATAAAACGGAAAAAGAAGAAAATACAGTTATTTCAACAGATAACCGTTTCGCTAAACCTAATCCTGTTAAAAATAAACACAAGTGTGATAAAAAATTAATTGAGTTTTACGAAAATAATATAAAAGGGGGCGATATCGAATTTTGGCAATTTCTCAAGATTTTCAACAAAATGTCTCGTGAAAATGTCAACGATTTCAAAGATCTTGAAGCAAGAACTGACTTTGGTATGCATAAAATATATGTAAATCAAGTAGATGATATTAATAATGTTATAAAAAATAATAATAGTGACGAACAAAATGTGAAAAAGAGAGTAAAAAAAAATAAGTTTACAAGAGCGATAATGATCAGTAAAAAGGAATATTTGAAAAGAAATATGATGAAAGAAGAGATGAGGAGGAGATTGAAGGAATCTAAGTCATTAGATAGTTTAAATAACTTAAATAAATAATAACACCAGCCTGTAACTGTCCCACTGCAGGCCTCTCATACAGAGAACGAGCATTGATCACTCTTAGTCCCACGGTGGGCGCCATTACCGAAGCTGTTAATAACACCAGCCTGTAACTGTCCCACTGCAGGCCTCTCATACAGAGAACGAGCATTGATCACTCTTAGTCCCACGGTGGGCGCCATTACCGAAGCTGTTAATAACACCAGCCTGTGACTGTCCCACTGCAGACCTCTCATACAGAGAACGAGCATTGATCACTCTTAGTCCCACGGTGGGCGCCATTACCGAAGCTGTTAATAACACCAGCCTGTGACTGTCCCACTGCAGACCTCTCATACAGAGAACGAGCATTGATCACTCTTGTGAGTCCCACGGTGGGTGCCATTACCGAAGCTGTTAACACCAGCCTGTAACTGTTTACCGAAGAGCATGTATGAAGGGAATTATGAAAGTGGATGAAGCGAAACAAGTGTGTAAGGATCGTATAGGTCGCGTCAGGTAAAAAGAACGCTGGCGGAAGATGGGGGGGGGTACGTTTGCGCATGAGTATACAATTCGGCAGGCGAAGGTCGTCCTACGAACCAATAGCGCACCGGCAAACATGCGGCTCGTGCCCCCCCGCACTTCATACCACCAAACAGACCGATACATCGCGTTCTGCGCATCTTGACAGCTAGCGTTCTTTTTACGTGACGCGACCTATAGCAAGTGGAAAGAAGTGGTCTCTGCCTACCCCTACAAGGGAAAGAGGCGTGATTATATGTATGTATGTTAAATGAAAAAGTTTTTTTTTAAGTAATCTATCCATTGCTGTGTAGTGGGACAGGAATGGTTGATAAATAATAATAATATAATGTATAGAAAAAATACTCCAAAATTAAAAAAGTTTAATCCTCTTATAAACATTTCGCATCTAAAAACTACTTATATCAAATACTGTAAGGTAACTCAAATTTAAGTTTTTAGATAGATACAGAAAATTATACTAAATTTTGTCTTTCCTGCCATTTAAAAAAAAAAATCCAATTTTTTTACATTAATGGCAATATGTAAAATAGTTGACTGCCTCGTTGCCCTAGTGTTGCTAAGCGCGACTGCTACGCTAGAGGTCCTGGTTTCGATTCCCAAGTCGACCAAGGTGTTATTGGGTTTTTCTATGAAATTCTCAGTAGCAGGTCGGAGTTTGGATGTGTGTAGTTAGTGGCAATAGGCTCGCCCCCTATTAGATGGGACCTAAACATACCGGCGAAGTGTGGGTGTACATTGGTACACCTCTGCCTAACCCTTCGGGGATACAGGCGTGATGGTATGTTATGTTTATCAGCAATCACAGGTAGGACAGTTCTTAACACCCTGCATATTTCAAGTATCTACTCTAAAATATGTAGTTCAAATAAATTTTGTATCACATAATATAATAATATGCAATGTACAAGAATAATGCATTTAATATAGAGTTAGTTTTCTCTGAAAAAACCTAAGATTTTTTTATTAAATTACTTTCTCAGTTTTTTTTTTCTTTTCCGCATTTATTGTTATATAGTTTTTCTGTGTAGGGAGAATAATAAATTAATATGCATTAAGAAACTTAGATTTTTGAATTGTAAGGTAAATTATGACTGTTTTTTTTTGTTTTCATGAATATTTTTGTTTTTGCACGAATGTATATTTTGTGAGTATCTATGATTTTTTGTGCAATGAGCGATAGATTGTTATTAAAAAAAAATACAGCCGAATTGAGAACCTCCTCCTTTTTTTGAAGTCGTTTGAAAAGAAAATTAGTTTGAAAAAAAACAATTTTAAACGAATTTTCATGTTTAGTATATTATGTCCCAGAAATGTTTGTTTCTCGATCTACCCTCCTTTGAATTCAATGTATCATCACAATTTTATGTTTCTCTTTTAAAATTGATTGCAAGATAATTGTTTGCGTGTTGTTTGTTTAAATAAATAAATAACTTTTTTTGATATTTGTAGTTTTATTATGACATCAATCGCCGTGTATCTGAAAAGAATGAAAGGTAAATCTATACTGATACAATAAAGCAAAATTTGTTCTGTATGTGTAAGTGAACATACTATATCTCTGAAGACGGGCCTGTTGGTCTAGCAGTCAGAGACCCTGACTGCTATACCGGAGGTCATGGGTTCGATCCCCACTTAAGACAAATGTTTGTGATAGAGCACGATCATTTGTTCTGGTCTGGGTGTAATTTATCTATAATATGTATGTATTTAGAAATATATAAGTATGTTTATCAGTTGTCCACCATAACACAAGCTCTGCTTAGCTTGGGATCAGATAACAGTGTGTGAGATTTCAAAAAAGAAAAAACTACTAGTCCGATTTTAATGGGAGTTTCATTGGCAGCTAGCTGAGATTATGGCTCATAATATATGATGCCAAACTGGAATAGGTTTAAAGAATTGATTTGACATCCTCCTTAAACACACTTTATACATAGGTATTCAGTATTATTGAATATTAGTATTTTACCAAGTTTAAAAGAATATCTAGCCTTTAGGAACCCAGGCCCATTGCCCAGCAGTGGGACAGTAAGCAAGTTCTTTACATAATTGAGTTATTTCAAAATACTCACAGCATCACTTATGTCAATCCAATCTAATGCTTTCACCATGTTGTCGTTTTTAGAAGGCTTCTTATCCCAATTCCAGTAAGTAAAGTCTTTGAAACCGCCTGCTACCTGTAAATTATAATACATGGAGAAATAAATAAAGATGGAAGTCATTAAGCTCAGTTGAATCTAAAAGAGCTGAAAAAATATCCAATTTTTTTCTAATTATAATCATGATATACTACATTAAAAAAAAACTCTGATTGCTTTGTAAACCCAGCTTAAACATAACTATCTATATTATATTGTAACACTGATATGTAGGGAGCGTAATGAAACAACCGCTTGCGTTGGACGCTAGTTTATTACTGCCCCCGCGCGCGCGCGCAGGCGCACTCGATCGCGGCGGCATGCGCGTACGTAGGTGTACAGGTACATATGCATCAAACACTCTATGACACCACAGAACCAGCAAAATATGTCTCTTTTTACTACATTTTTTACTTCATATACCTTGTTTGAGGATCTGTATAATCATCAAGATGTATAAGATGTTTTAGATTCTTCTCTTTACTTTTAGTAAAACTGTAATTTTTCATTGTTTTTACTGTCCCACTGCTGGGCAAGACCATAAGCTGTATCAGGCCATCAAATTAGAACTATATCTTTTCTTTTTGCTATAATTACCTGAAACTTCCTCTCAGTTTCTTCAGCCAGTGGTCTCTTAGCTTCAGTGATGACAACGGCTCCGTAACCCTCTGGTAAAGTGACCTTGGTGCCGTCTAGTGGGTAGCCGCGGAATGAGGCTGTTAATTCTGAGAGATACATATGACTTATGAGAGCGCTAGCTAGATGGGTGGAACGACTCAAGGAGGTGACTGGAGGCCAGATACGGGGAGCGGTATATATGGCGCAGAACCGGACCCAGTGGAGAAGATTGACATACAGTCATGACCCTCAGCATTGAGGGTTACAATTAATTAACAAAAATATGAGATATAGTATGATCATAGCTCAAATAATAATGAATCAAAGGACATTTAAAATTAAAATAAGTTGTTGGAGTCATGGTGTCTTTTAATTAGTTCATGGTAAGGTTGGATAGAACGAACGAACCGGAAGACGCAGCGTTGGCAGGCCTCCCACCAGGTGGACTGACGATATCGTCAAAGTGGCGGGCACCCGGTGGATGCAATTGGCGAGTTGTCGTTCATTGTGGCGTTCTAGGGGGGAGGCCTTTGTTCAGCAGTGGACGTCTTCCGGCTGATGATGATGATGATGATGAAGGTTGGATATGAACATAATTATGTCTATAATCGACTTGGTGAACCAGTTTTAAATAAAGTTATTGTATTATGACGTCGACGGTGTCTTGTGTCCCAGATATCTTTTCAATTGTGCAATACTCTGAATTGAATTTGAGGTGAGAGGCTATTATTGTTTGCTATGAACTACGTCGTAATTCACAGGACTGTTTGGAGAGAACGAATTGAGACATATGGCATCCAGCAAGTAGCACTATTAATAAATAAATGTAATATATTATGTATTTACCTCCATCTTTCTCTATAACATACGGTTCGAAGTATTTATCAACATTCGCCGGCCCGTCGTCCTCAACTTTGCACGGCACGTAATGCGCCTTTTGTTCAAAAACTTGTTTGTTTTCAACGTTTTTAAGATTATTTTCCACTTGTATCGACATTGCTAGGGTTATGATCTAATAACAATAAACTGAAAACAATATGAATATAATACTATTTATTTATTTTACCGCCACTTTCATCGAAATTCTTACTGTCAATTTGACAACTGCTACAAAAATCAGTTTATGAAGAACGTTTACGGTCAAACTAAAGCTAGCTTTTTCATTAAAACTTTTCTTGTTCGATGATATTCGTGATTTTCATTTATTTTCTTGATATTTATAGTATATAAAATATATGTGTAAATATTTATGTAAGTATTTATGTAATGTATAAAGCATGAATCATTATTATGTGCTCCGTTTATTAACAACTTTGGCTATTTGTTCGAAACCATCTTTATAAATGCACAATTATACGTTCGTAAACCAAAACAATAACTTTGATTGAACCACATTATTCTTTATAAGCTGCACATAATTTTAATTACCTGCTAATATAAACTTAAATAATTTGAAAATATCATTGGACTACCTTCGAGGTAACAATAAAATTATGTCGAGTTTTAGTAAATTGCCATATCTGAAAAACTATTGCTAAAAAAATGGTTCACATTCTCATGTCACAGTCGATAAATGTCAAAATGTCCAGTGCAATTCATGACGAAATTCTTGCAACCATAACGAAATTATCTTATCGGAATTAAAACAACAGCATTATACATTTCTATATAATAACGTCCGATTATAATCGTATGACGTATTAACAGAGTAAGCTCAGTCACTAACGATGTGTTGCACATAATATTTGTTCAGTTGTAACAAATCGTATATTTACGTCATAGTAAATAATTTGGCTGTGTTCCTGTGTTTGTGTTTGTTGACTCACAAGTCACAATAGCCCGGGAGCTTGTGTTGGCAACAAGCTAGTGAAATAGTGACCTTGGCTTAACAGCTGTTAAACGTAAGTACCTTTGCATAAATTATGACTAAAAAAAAACAATTTAAAAAATTATATACCATATTCGTTTTCTCTTTCTTGTCTATTGTTTTATTTGCAACGATTTCGCGCGAAATCTTAATATATATTTCAAAAGACCTTGAAATTTGAACAAAGGTGATTGCCTTAAAGAAAGGTAATTGCTGCAATTTATGTTACGAAAAGGTCTAGTTCTATTAAGATACTGATAAGTGACTCATTTTACATTAAAAATGTATTAGTCGAAAAAAAACATTGTGAAATGTTGCACAGTCACATAAAAAACTTACAAAAACTTATGGTCTGATTATGAAAATGAAAACCTTACGGTTGGTCTAGTTATTTTATCACAGCTGTTGAGTATAATATACCATAATTAAAGATTTTAATTAAAACCTCTATTGTATTAATATAACTGGTGTGTTTTAAATGAGGAAAATTATGCTTTCTGTCTTAACAATTTTATTATTGTGTAAAACAATCACACACAAGTACTACATAAAATATGGTCTTACAAAACAATAATTTAAATTGTTTAGATACACAAAACATATAGGTAAAGGATGATACATAAACAAGCAATTTTATGTTGTAAAACATTATTTTCTAAGAAAGAGATTAGATTATGTATTGTCGACATGTTTTACATAAATTTAAGGATAGAAAGTAAAAAAAAGTACATACCATCATGAAAAAAATAGATCAACATTTTAAATTAAATTTTCAAATTGTTAGAGAAAACATTTAGTTATAATAAGGGTCTAAAAAGAAAGGCAGTACTAAGTATCCAAAATTAGTGAAAGTTTTTAATTATTAAACCTACTTTCAATGAGAATTTATTCATTTAATCATTTTACCTCCATTTTTTACTTGGTTTGTATAATCAGTTGTGTGGTATACAATGACATTTGATGAAAAAAAAAAACAAATCTACAAGCTAAATCTACAAATGAATTTCTGCTTTTTAATGCAAGATATTTCATTGGAGGAACTGTTTTTGGTTGGAGTTTATATTAGGTTTCTGATATTTCAACTCCTTTGCAGGTTTCAAGGTCATAAATAGGCAGATCCTTCTAATATTATAAATGTGAAAGTTTGTGAGAATGGATGTGTGGATGTTTGTTACTCTTTCACGCAAAACTACTCAATGGAATTTAATGAAACTTAACAATAATGTAGCTTATACATTGGAATAACATATGGGCTATAATTTATAAAGATAGTGTATGTATTGTCATTCACGCGGGTGAAACCGCGGGGCACAGCTAGTATTTAATAGAGACTTGCTTTTTCTTGTTTTTTATTTGTATAGACATTTATTTTTTAAGTAAAACTTAGTGAAAATCTTTTGAAATGATATCAGTAGTTTTTAGTTTATTAAAAACAAGCAAATTCATATTAAAGGTAATTCTGCAAATAAAAACTGGCTTCAAAGTAAGTCTTATATGGTATTCTTATGGATCCCAATCTCATAACTGGACCAAACCAAAATGGGACCACACGGAAAGCACCACCAAACAAATAAAAAAAAATCTCCAAAATCAGTTCACCCAGTCGAAAATTCTGAGCTAACATAAAAATATATTCAAATTGGGTACCTCCTTCTTTTTGAAGTTGTTTAAAAAGAGTTGATTTGTCTGAAAGCAATGATATTCTAATAAACAGATATGTTATAAGCGTGCAATCGTGAAGACTCGAAAACGTCCTAATTGGGACGTATTGCCATTAAAAACAACACTATTTGTCTCTTTTTGTCTTATGGGTTTTATCGCGCTATCTCTTTTGCTCTGCCTCTGCTGCGCGGAACACTTTGTTCGATTGTTTTGTATGCGTATAAAATATCTGTTTATTAAAATATCATTGTCTGAAAGCTAATCGATAAAACAACCAGTCGGATTTTAAATTTCATAGTCCAATTCTCCGCCTTTGCAGTGGGACACATAAAAGGTTATTTAAAAAAAAAGTCCAATCCTCGCAGATAGTTGTTGGCTGTTCAACATCATATTTTTTGCCTTAAGAGAATATCAAGGCAAATGAAACTGTGGGGCACAGCCAGTTATTATAATCAAGATAAAAAAGTAGTTAATAGTAATGACATTTTTATGTTGTGCAATGAATTAGAATGGGTTTATCCTATTACTCATTTATTCATCTAGATTGTTTGGTTTTATTTTAACTTTGATTGGAATGACATCATAATATTATTATATTATAATGTAATATTTTTTTAAGCGGGCAACATTGCATTCATTGTTCTGAACCCAAAATAAGTTGCTAAATCACTTGGGTTATGGAATTCAGATACAACGAAGGTACCACAAACACCCAGACCCCAGACAATGTAGAAATGTGAATTTCTACATTGACCCGTCCGGGGATCGAACCCGGGACCTCAGAGCTAGCGACACCTTGAAACCGCTGCGTTCGCCACTCGACCACGGAGGTCGTCAAATATGATTCAAAGAACTTGTGTTTAAACCAATATCTATCTATTTTACTTTAGGTAGGGTAGATTATTATTATTGCTATTGGCTATTGTTTTCAATGTTTAAACAGTTTCTATCTGAAACAAAAGAGTGTTAACGAAACCCGATTATAATATAAGAAGAATGAAGTTAGAAGCATATTTACAATAATTCTTACAAAAAAACCTGACTTCAAAATAAATTCTTATATGTTTTTCTTATGAATCCCACTGTCATAACTGGACCAAATTAAAATAGGACCAAATGGGAAGCACCACCTTACAAAAATAAAAAAGAATCATCAAAATCAGTTCACCTAGTCCTAAGATCTACGGAAAAAGAAAAGTAATATTGAGTGCCTCCTCCTTTTTGAAGGTGGTTAAGAAGTGACTTTATTTATATACAGATAAGTTTTAAATTCTAGTAAATTGTCATGTCTTATAAACCAATCATCACTCTAAAATCTAATAGAAAATTAATGAGCACTGCACTCATAGCTAAATACATACCAAAGAGGTCACATTAAGCTATATTTAATTACTGCGTCTATGTCCTGAGACTGCCTCGTTGGCCTAGTGGTGCTAAGCGCGACTGCTACGCTGGAGGTCTTGGGTTCAATTCCCAAGTTGACCAAGGTGTTATTGGGTTTTTCTATGAAATTCTCAGTAGCAGGTCGGAGTTTGGATTTGTGTAGTTAGTGGCAATAGGCTCGCCCCCTATTACATGGGACCTAAACATATCGGCGAACTGTGGGTGTACATTGGTACACCTCTGTCTGCCTATCCCTTCGGGGATACAGGCGTGATGATATGTGTGTTATGTTTTTATGTCTATGTCCTTCAATAAAAAGGTGAATTAACTTCTATTTATACAAAACGCGACACGCGTAAAATTATATTTTTGGCGCACATAGATTGTAAATAAAAAATGTCGCGTCAACAAACAACATAGTTTGGTATTCCAATTGCCAAATTCCCGCCGTTTTACTCCAAGCATTGCCAACTTTGAAAAAACAAGTACGCCACAGATAGTTTTATTTTTATCACTGTGATTTGTCTGGGTATAAAGTATTTTAGTAAGATTATTAAAGGTGTTTGGAATTTTGTTGTGTTATTTTTACATATATGCCCTAAATATTTGAGTGTGTGAGAGAGAAAGCTAGTCTGTATTGTAATTTTAACTATATATTTTAATGCATAATAAGTGTATATTCCTATATTGTATGGAAAATACATCCATATAATCACACTCTTTCCCTTGTAGGGTTAGGCAGAGACCACTTCTTACAAAATAATTAGGTTTTTTTTTTTTAAAGAGCTAGTTTTATATGTCTTTAGCAGAAATTACTATTTAGTAGTTCGAGAGATTTTAGAAAAGAACAAAACCTGTATAATTTACCTTCTAGAATAGATAAGGTTCTTTATTTTTTTGGATCCGTGACCAAAGACTTTTTAAGTATGAAAAATACTTGTGCAAGGAGATCGCTACATAACATTATAATATCATGTAGTAAAAGTAGTTACAGTAAAAATAAAACATAGAATTAGGTAATTTAAATGAATAAATATAAAATGATACGGATCCCGTCCCGTTTAAACTAATTCGCACTTTACCGTTTCTTAATAGTTTACATGAAGCAATTTATAACTACGCTAATGTATGTTTTATTTACACACGAGTAAAAATGTTATCTAAAATCTGTTTATTTTGCAATCAATGTCAATGACCCTGCTTAAACGTAAATTAATCTCCGCGAAAATAAAAAACAAAATGAGTTTTCATTTCGCTCTATTTTTAATCGACGAAAACAGAGGAGTTTTCTCAAATCGACGCGTATATATTTTTTTTCTATGTAAAAAACTACTGTAAAAGAACAACTTTTCAGTAAATGCATGAAAGTATCGAAACAATATTTGTAATCAATCAAATTTGTAAATATTGTCTGTTTGTTCCGGCTTTCTGAAACAGCTGGAGCATTTTTGACGGGACTTTCACTCGCAGACAGCTAATGATATAAGGAGTAACTTAAGCTACTTCTTTTTTTTAATGGGGGCTAGGTAATAACAAGCGTGAAACATCTAGTATAAAATAAAATAATTCTCAATCATCATCATTCCCGAGTTTTTTCCCAACTATGTTGGGGTCGGCTACCAGTCTTACCGGATTCAGCTGAACACAGTATGTTACAGAGCGACTGCCTATCTGACCTCCACAACACATGTTACTGGGTAACACAGTAGCCCATGGTAAGACTGCTTGTCAGAATTGACTTAACGACTGCCAAAGATCTATGTATGACAGAAAATAATTATCGATATCAGTTGAAATGAAGACTATAAAATAATTACTTTTATCATTGTCTGTCCTATGTTAGTCTATTAAATAGTTTTCTAGTCCTTCATAAATATCAAGATAGCGATAATCTAATAATATTAACTTTTATCTTGGCACGCATTCTGCATGTTTGTTAATCGTCTTATAACAAACCTAACTAAATATACTGAAATCCAGCGGGAAATTATATTCATACTGACTGACTTGTCGGTCTAGTGGTTAGTAACCCTGACTGCTATACCGGAGGTCGTGGTCATTCCCACCCAGGACACATGTTTGTGAGATGAGCACAGTCATTTGTTCTGTGTCTGGGTGTAATTTATCTATAATATGTATGTATTTAGAAATAAATAAGTATGTTCATCAGTTGTCTGGTTACCATAACACAAGCTCTGCTTAGTTTGCGATCTGATGACCGTGTGTGAGTTGTCCCAAATGCAAAATTAACTAGGCATGTCCGTTACGCTTTCACTGCTAAGCCACACTACCGATTTTGATGAAACTCGGTATAGGATTGGCTTGGGCCCCAAGAAAGAACATAGGCTACTTTTCTCCCGCGAAAACTGACATCCACCTGAGCGAATTCGCTGACAAAAGCTAGCAACTAATTTACCTGATCTACTTTCCTTATCTTTTTGTTTAAATATGCTTTAACTCAATTAATGGTTTTAATTACTTACTTAAATAACCTAGATCTAAATTATAAACTTGTTTTTTGAATAAATAAATAATTGAGGTTACTTTTAAATGTTGTCTTAGTTTTTTGACGAGTAGTTTTGAAAATTATCTCTATCAAAACCTAGAATAAAGTCTCTATGGTCCGGCCGCTGAGAGAATGCGTTCCTGACAGGTGGTGGTCAGCAAGAATATAACTTTAATGTGGTCAAAAGTTAACGAAATATAAATGATTACTACTTACTTATTTGCTAAATAAAATCATTAAAAACTATATCATTATGCCAGGTTACATTGATCAGATAACATGATTTATTATTTCCCGATACAAATCAAGCATCGACGTACTATATACATAGACTGCTACTATCGCTAGGTGCCCCTTATGCTAAGCGAGATCAGTTTTTAGTCTGATCCTAGTACATTTCGTTTTTCATTTAAGTTAATTTTCGCGCAACGAGAAACTTATATAAGAAAATATCGATGGTTTTGACATTGTTAGGATAATATTAGTGTTTTAGATAGATTTTTCAAAACGGCAAGTTCCGTCTTCATACATAATTCCCGACAACACTTGTTCACACTAGTGCTTACGGTTTAAACTCTGATAGGCTCTGATAGGCTCACTCTATAGCTTCATATGTATACTCTAAGAAATCAAGACTTAACTGACATGTGTCAGGAAGGCATTCTTCAGCGGCCGTACCATACCTCTTTATAATATTCGTTTTAATATTTTTTTATCTCTTGTTCACAGAACCATGGACTCCTTTTTCAGCCTATTCGATCCTTCAGAAGGGAATCAAATTAAACATAAGAATAAAAAGAAACACAAACCCGAACAGGACACAGTTAAAAAGAAAACCGAAGTGACTAAAGGTAAGTTAGATCTTTTAACCACAAGAAAAAGTTGGTAAAAAGTAAAATCTATGTATCTAGATTAATAGTACTTGTGAAGACGAATTAAACGAGCCCAAACTCGATGGGAATATTTACATAAAAAGCTTGTAAATAATATTATTTTTACCTAGATTCACAGCTTCATTTAATTTTAAAATACTTTTGAAGTTTATTGATACACAATTAAATCTAATATAAGAACAAACTCTAACTATACTAAAATTAAAACTTACATAAATAAAATTAGATTTAATTTGTTACTACGTATCGTATAGGTATATCTAGACATATTTTCGAGCTAAAATGAATCTAAACATAACATAACATGTCATCACAGAAGTGGTGTTACGCGCGACTGCTACGCTAGAGGTCTTGGGTTCGATTCCCAAGTCGACCAAGGTGCTATTGGGTTTTTCTATGAAATTCTCAGTAGCAGGTCGGAGTTTTGATTTGTGCCCGGTTAGTGGCAATAGGCTCGCCCCCTATTACATGGGACCTAAACATATCGGCGACCTGTGGGTTTACATTGGTACACCTCTGCCTAACCCTTCGGAGATATAGGCGTGATGATATGCTTATTAAATAAATATAAGTGTTGATCTGGTGTTTTATTTTCAGGTCGTAGAAGAGGCCGTAGGTCGGCCGTAAAGAACGAAACTTTGCCGGAAGAATCGTCCTTCCTTTGTGAACCTGATCTCAGTACAGATCTCTTAGTTAAAGATGTTAGTTACATTGAAAACTTTATCGAGATTATTAAGAAGGATGACGGTGAGTTTAGTTTTTATTATGACCTTTATTTAGTTAAGAAGCGTCAATTGACCCTCAATAAATTATAGATTGACTGGGTTCCGTAGAAAGATAGATAGAATATTCTTTTTTGTACACCATTAAAATAAAATAATAATACAAATAGGAACCGTACCTATTGAACAAACTCTCTTTATGTGTATATTGTGCTATGCGAAAGTTTTACATTATTATTTATACTATCATTATGCAATTATTGTGTTATTTTTTAGGATACATACAATGCATCATACATATGTTTCCTGACTAAGCTACTAATTTCTATCTTCGAGTGCACTGAAATTATTTTGTTTAATTGTTTATATGCTAACAGGTTTTTCTGTCATTTGGCAAACAAGACTACATAGATTAAGTTAAAATATTAGTAAATGTTTCAATAGTACGTATTGGTAAGATCTACTGAAGAAGATTTTCAGTACAACATACTTCAAACTCTTACAGATAAAACAGACCCAGACAAAAAACCCAAACGTCGAAACTCAGGCCGCAAAACACGGAGGAAAAAAAACAAAATCTCGCCTTCCAAAGAACTATCTATCTCAGCCTGGACCGAGAATCTAGACAACGAGAACACAAGCTGGAATAATCAATTACAAGTACAAAAAATATGCGATGACAGCATAGGCAAAAACGTCAACGATCTCAAAAAAGAATCAAGTACAACCGACAAACAGCGTAATGATGTGACACCCATCGATAGTTTCAACGATAGAGAAGTGTATAATGTTATCGATAAACTTGAAAAGGTTATATTGAAGGACGACATGTATTTAGCTGGAGATTTTGACAGTGATGACTTTGAGAATGACTTTTTATATAGTTCAGATGATATGGAGGAGTATGTTGATGAATCGTGAGTATTGTTTTAATTATACGCTTTGATTTTGCTCGACGACCTCCGTGGTCGAGTGGTGTAAGCGCCGGTTTTTAAGTTGTCGCTAGCTCTGAGGTCCCGGGTTCGACCCCCGGACGGGTCAGTGTAGAAAATAGCATTTCTACATTGTCCCGGGTCTGGGTGTTTGTGGTACCTTCGTTGTCTCTGAATTCCATAACACAAGTGCTTATAGCTACTTACTTTGGGTTCAGAGCAATGTATGTGATTTTGTCCGCATTTATTTTTTCTGTATTTTGGTGTGCATATGCATTTACCAAAATAATAGTACGCGTAAATTTGCACGTCTTAATCCAAATGTACTGAATCAAAGTATGTTTTGCAATTTCGGTATGTGACTGTACTTTCGTTCATTCCAGGCGAAACAATTTTGTGATTTAAAGATAAAATTTTTATGTTGATATCTGCAATTCGTGTTCTGTTTTTTTCTCTTAAAAATCTGGTCTGAATAAGATAAAATTCATAAACCTATGATTCATGAAAAGTTATCCAAACGTCAAGCATTTAAGTTTGGCTAAAAATCACAGTGATACCAATTTCAAAACATTCTCCTTCAATTTTTATTGCCAGAAATAACATACATAACATAACATATCATTACGCCTGTATCCCCGAAGGGGTAGGCAGAGGTGTACCAATGTACACCCACAGTTCGCCGATATGTTTAGGTCCCATGTAATAGGGGGCGAGCCTATTGCCACTAACCGGGCTTAAATACAAACTTCGACCTGCTACTGAGAATTTCATAGAAAATCCCAATAACACCTTGGTCGACTCGGGCATCGAACCCAAGACCTCTAGCGTAGCAGTCGCGCTCAGCACCACTAGACCAACGAGGCAATTGTAAGAAATCGTATTTAGAAACGTCATTTTCGTATACCAGAACATCAGAACCCGATGACTCAGGCGACGAGGTGTACGGCAGCCTACCGCCGGAACCGAGGTTCGGTAACGTGGAGTACAAACTGCAGTTAGTGTCGCTGTGCGAGAGGAGGTTCCAACATCTAGTTACGCAGGTGAATATCATAATTATAACTATTCCAGAAAATGGAAATTTTCTTTAAAGGAATAATCCTAATATTATTGTACAGGTGAAATTTTGTGAGCATATTTGTATAGTGAAGAATATAATTCTGCACATATATTTTAATTTAGATTTGTTAATAGCGTTTGACTTTGTAAATCACTTGGTATTTCAACAATTTTAATTTAGACATATGGGAAACGTAGAAGAAGACATAGACAAATGGTTTGAAGTATATATTGTAAATATGTCTCTTTAGTTTAGATAAGTTAAGTCGTTATTATATAACTTTTTCTGTAGGAGTACCTCAAGGCTGTATTATAGGTCCATTCAACTTTATGATGATCATTGACTGATTGGCGATCCTTGGTGGTTTCTATTAAAAATTTAATGTTTAACGATTGAGCGGGTAGATTTTCTGAGGTTTTCGTTTTAATTCCCGGACAAGTCAACTTTTCTACTTCTTGGGTCTTGGTTTTAGTAGTACGGTCGTTGACTTTGATATATACACGCGTGCTATTTATTTTGAATCCAGAGTAAATGGCACACGTGATTTTGTCCACATTTGTTCTTCAAATTATTAATAATTGTCTCTAAAAGTTAATGTGTAAAGATTAGTTTCTACATTAGTTCTTCAAACTATACATTTCCTCTAAGAGCCCATATCTAAGGATTAGTTACCTTGTTATCTTCAAGAGTTTGTGACTAAGGCGCGTTATTTCCTTGCCACATAGTTAAAATGGCGCCTCCGCTCGGGCGGCGGTAGTGCTGTGTACGTGCTCGGCGTGCGCGACTGCGGGGCGCTGGTAGGGCTCCGGGCGCGAGCTCTTCGCGGGTCACTGATAGCGCTCCGCCGCATGGCCGCCGCGCTGGGAGCCGCGCTCACGCACGTGCGGGCCAGGCGGGTCGCGCCGCAGAGGGCCGTGGCCGAGGCTTATGTTAGGAAGGTGAGATATACACACAACACATACACACACACACACTGCGTGGGCGCTGGGAGCCGCGCTCACGCACGTGCGGGCCAGGCGGGTCGCGCCGCAGAGGGCCGTGGCCGAGGCTTATGTTAGGAAGGTGAGATATACACACAACACATACACACACACACACTGCGTGGGCGCTGGGAGCCGCGCTCACGCACGTGCGGGCCAGGCGGGTCGCGCCGCAGAGGGCCGTGGCCGAGGCTTATGTTAGGAAGGTGAGATATACACACAACACATACACACACACACACTGCGTGGGCGCTGGGAGCCGCGCTCACGCACGTGCGGGCCAGGCGGGTCGCGCCGCAGAGGGCCGTGGCCGAGGCTTATGTTAGGAAGGTGAGATATACACACAACACATAGACACACACACACTGCGTGGGCGCTGGGAGCCGCGCTCACGCACGTGCGGGCCAGGCGGGTCGCGCCGCAGAGGGCCGTGGCCGAGGCTTATGTTAGGAAGGTGAGATATACACACAACACATACACACACACACACTGCGTGGGCGCTGGGAGCCGCGCTCACGCACGTGCGGGCCAGGCGGGTCGCGCCGCAGAGGGCCGTGGCCGAGGCTTATGTTAGGAAGGTGAGATATACACACAACACATACACACACACACACTGCGTGGGCGCTGGGAGCCGCGCTCACGCACGTGCGGGCCAGGCGGGTCGCGCCGCAGAGGGCCGTGGCCGAGGCTTATGTTAGGAAGGTGAGATATACACACAACACATAGACACACACACACTGCGTGGGCGCTGGGAGCCGCGCCCACGCACGTGCGGGCCAGGCGGGTCGCGCCGCAGAGGGCCGTGGCCGAGGCTTATGTTAGGAAGGTGAGATATACACACAACACATACACACACACACACTGCGTGGGCGCTGGGAGCCGCGCTCACGCACGTGCGGGCCAGGCGGGTCGCGCCGCAGAGGGCCGTGGCCGAGGCTTATGTTAGGAAGGTGAGATATACACACAACACATACACACACACACACTGCGTGGGCGCTGGGAGCCGCGCTCACGCACGTGCGGGCCAGGCGGGTCGCGCCGCAGAGGGCCGAGGCTTATGTTAGGAAGGTGAGATATACACACAACACATACACACACACACACACTGCGTGGGCGCTGGGAGCCGCGCTCACGCACGTGCGGGCCAGGCGGGTCGCGCCGCAGAGGGCCGTGGCCGAGGCTTATGTTAGGAAGGTGAGATATACACACAACACATAGACACACACACACTGCGTGGGCGCTGGGAGCCGCGTCCACGCACGTGCGGGCCAGGCGGGTCGCGCCGCAGAGGGCCGTGGCCGAGGCTTATGTTAGGAAGGTGAGATATACACACAACACATACACACACACACACTGCGTGGGCGCTGGGAGCCGCGCTCACGCACGTGCGGGCCAGGCGGGTCGCGCCGCAGAGGGCCGTGGCCGAGGCTTATGTTAGGAAGGTGAGATATACACACAACACATAGACACACACACACTGCGTGGGCGCTGGGAGCCGCGCTCACGCACGTGCGGGCCAGGCGGGTCGCGCCGCAGAGGGCCGTGGCCGAGGCTTATGTTAGGAAGGTGAGATATACACACAACACATAGACACACACACACTGCGTGGGCGCTGGGAGCCGCGCTCACGCACGTGCGGGCCAGGCGGGTCGCGCCGCAGAGGGTCGTGGCCGAGGCTTATGTTAGGAAGGTGAGATATACACACAACACATAGACACACACACACTGCGTGGGCGCTGGGAGCCGCGCTCACGCACGTGCGGGCCAGGCGGGTCGCGCCGCAGAGGGCCGTGGCCGAGGCTTATGTTAGGAAGGTGAGATATACACACAACACATACACACACACACACTGCGTGGGCGCTGGGAGCCGCGCTCACGCACGTGCGGGCCAGGCGGGTCGCGCCGCAGAGGGCCGTGGCCGAGGCTTATGTTAGGAAGGTGAGATATACACACAACACATACACACACACACACTGCGTGGGCGCTGGGAGCCGCGCTCACGCACGTGCGGGCCAGGCGGGTCGCGCCGCAGAGGGCCGTGGCCGAGGCTTATGTTAGGAAGGTGAGATATACACACAACACATACACACACACACACTGCGTGGGCGCTGGGAGCCGCGCTCACGCACGTGCGGGCCAGGCGGGTCGCGCCGCAGAGGGCCGTGGCCGAGGCTTATGTTAGGAAGGTGAGATATACACACAACACATACACACACACACACTGCGTGGGCGCTGGGAGCCGCGCTCACGCACGTGCGGGCCAGGCGGGTCGCGCCGCAGAGGGCCGTGGCCGAGGCTTATGTTAGGAAGGTGAGATATACACACAACACATACACACACACACACTGCGTGGGCGCTGGGAGCCGCGCTCACGCACGTGCGGGCCAGGCGGGTCGCGCCGCAGAGGGTCGTGGCCGAGGCTTATGTTAGGAAGGTGAGATATACACACAACACATAGACACACACACACTGCGTGGGCGCTGGGAGCCGCGCTCACGCACGTGCGGGCCAGGCGGGTCGCGCCGCAGAGGGCCGTGGCCGAGGCTTATGTTAGGAAGGTGAGATATACACACAACACATAGACACACACACACTGCGTGGGCGCTGGGAGCCGCGCTCACGCACGTGCGGGCCAGGCGGGTCGCGCCGCAGAGGGTCGTGGCCGAGGCTTATGTTAGGAAGGTGAGATATACACACAACACATAGACACACACACACTGCGTGGGCGCTGGGAGCCGCGCTCACGCACGTGCGGGCCAGGCGGGTCGCGCCGCAGAGGGCCGTGGCCGAGGCTTATGTTAGGAAGGTGAGATATACACACAACACATACACACACACACACTGCGTGGGCGCTGGGAGCCGCGCTCACGCACGTGCGGGCCAGGCGGGTCGCGCCGCAGAGGGCCGAGGCTTATGTTAGGAAGGTGAGATATACACACAACACATACACACACACACACACTGCGTGGGCGCTGGGAGCCGCGCTCACGCACGTGCGGGCCAGGCGGGTCGCGCCGCAGAGGGCCGTGGCCGAGGCTTATGTTAGGAAGGTGAGATATACACACAACACATAGACACACACACACTGCGTGGGCGCTGGGAGCCGCGTCCACGCACGTGCGGGCCAGGCGGGTCGCGCCGCAGAGGGCCGTGGCCGAGGCTTATGTTAGGAAGGTGAGATATACACACAACACATACACACACACACACTGCGTGGGCGCTGGGAGCCGCGCTCACGCACGTGCGGGCCAGGCGGGTCGCGCCGCAGAGGGCCGTGGCCGAGGCTTATGTTAGGAAGGTGAGATATACACACAACACATAGACACACACACACTGCGTGGGCGCTGGGAGCCGCGCTCACGCACGTGCGGGCCAGGCGGGTCGCGCCGCAGAGGGCCGTGGCCGAGGCTTATGTTAGGAAGGTGAGATATACACACAACACATAGACACACACACACTGCGTGGGCGCTGGGAGCCGCGCTCACGCACGTGCGGGCCAGGCGGGTCGCGCCGCAGAGGGTCGTGGCCGAGGCTTATGTTAGGAAGGTGAGATATACACACAACACATAGACACACACACACTGCGTGGGCGCTGGGAGCCGCGCTCACGCACGTGCGGGCCAGGCGGGTCGCGCCGCAGAGGGCCGTGGCCGAGGCTTATGTTAGGAAGGTGAGATATACACACAACACATACACACACACACACTGCGTGGGCGCTGGGAGCCGCGCTCACGCACGTGCGGGCCAGGCGGGTCGCGCCGCAGAGGGCCGTGGCCGAGGCTTATGTTAGGAAGGTGAGATATACACACAACACATACACACACACACACTGCGTGGGCGCTGGGAGCCGCGCTCACGCACGTGCGGGCCAGGCGGGTCGCGCCGCAGAGGGCCGTGGCCGAGGCTTATGTTAGGAAGGTGAGATATACACACAACACATACACACACACACACTGCGTGGGCGCTGGGAGCCGCGCTCACGCACGTGCGGGCCAGGCGGGTCGCGCCGCAGAGGGCCGTGGCCGAGGCTTATGTTAGGAAGGTGAGATATACACACAACACATACACACACACACACTGCGTGGGCGCTGGGAGCCGCGCTCACGCACGTGCGGGCCAGGCGGGTCGCGCCGCAGAGGGCCGTGGCCGAGGCTTATGTTAGGAAGGTGAGATATACACACAACACATACACACACACACACTGCGTGGGCGCTGGGAGCCGCGCTCACGCACGTGCGGGCCAGGCGGGTCGCGCCGCAGAGGGCCGTGGCCGAGGCTTATGTTAGGAAGGTGAGATATACACACAACACATAGACACACACACACTGCGTGGGCGCTGGGAGCCGCGCTCACGCACGTGCGGGCCAGGCGGGTCGCGCCGCAGAGGGCCGTGGCCGAGGCTTATGTTAGGAAGGTGAGATATACACACAACACATAGACACACACACACTGCGTGGGCGCTGGGAGCCGCGCTCACGCACGTGCGGGCCAGGCGGGTCGCGCCGCAGAGGGTCGTGGCCGAGGCTTATGTTAGGAAGGTGAGATATACACACAACACATAGACACACACACACTGCGTGGGCGCTGGGAGCCGCGCTCACGCACGTGCGGGCCAGGCGGGTCGCGCCGCAGAGGGCCGTGGCCGAGGCTTATGTTAGGAAGGTGAGATATACACACAACACATACACACACACACACTGCGTGGGCGCTGGGAGCCGCGCTCACGCACGTGCGGGCCAGGCGGGTCGCGCCGCAGAGGGCCGTGGCCGAGGCTTATGTTAGGAAGGTGAGATATACACACAACACATACACACACACACACTGCGTGGGCGCTGGGAGCCGCGCTCACGCACGTGCGGGCCAGGCGGGTCGCGCCGCAGAGGGCCGTGGCCGAGGCTTATGTTAGGAAGGTGAGATATACACACAACACATACACACACACACACTGCGTGGGCGCTGGGAGCCGCGCTCACGCACGTGCGGGCCAGGCGGGTCGCGCCGCAGAGGGCCGTGGCCGAGGCTTATGTTAGGAAGGTGAGATATACACACAACACATACACACACACACACTGCGTGGGCGCTGGGAGCCGCGCTCACGCACGTGCGGGCCAGGCGGGTCGCGCCGCAGAGGGCCGTGGCCGAGGCTTATGTTAGGAAGGTGAGATATACACACAACACATACACACACACACACTGCGTGGGCGCTGGGAGCCGCGCTCACGCACGTGCGGGCCAGGCGGGTCGCGCCGCAGAGGGCCGTGGCCGAGGCTTATGTTAGGAAGGTGAGATATACACACAACACATACACACACACACACTGCGTGGGCGCTGGGAGCCGCGCTCACGCACGTGCGGGCCAGGCGGGTCGCGCCGCAGAGGGCCGTGGCCGAGGCTTATGTTAGGAAGGTGAGATATACACACAACACATACACACACACACACTGCGTGGGCGCTGGGAGCCGCGCTCACGCACGTGCGGGCCAGGCGGGTCGCGCCGCAGAGGGCCGTGGCCGAGGCTTATGTTAGGAAGGTGAGATATACACACAACACATACACACACACACACTGCGTGGGCGCTGGGAGCCGCGCTCACGCACGTGCGGGCCAGGCGGGTCGCGCCGCAGAGGGCCGTGGCCGAGGCTTATGTTAGGAAGGTGAGATATACACACAACACATACACACACACACACACACTGCGGCCGCACTAATATTGTTAATCTTTTCATAATCATCAACCCCTCTTTTTTGTTATGTGTCATTCAAAAACATCAGGTTATTTACTTCTCTTACTAATGAACTATTTTTATCCACAGTTACCGGACCCTAAACAGAGCGTGGAATTAAGAGTGGCCGTAATGGGGGCAAACGAAGCCGGGAAATCAACTCTAATCGGAGTGTTAACACAAGGTAAGTTAAACAAACCGTCAATGTACAGTAATATCTAGAGAAGTTGCTTAGTAATAGCTAACAAAATCATTCATCTTGAGATAACTCACACACGGCCATCTTATCCCAAACTAGGCGGAACCTGTATACCAACAAGACAACTGATAAACAAACTTATATGTGTCCAAAATACCCATATATTATAGATAAATTACACCCCATTACAGGTTTCTTTGACGGGCCTGTTGGTCTAGTGGTTAGTGACCCTGACTGCTATACCGGAGCTCGTGGTCATTCCCATCCAGGACAAACTGTTTTGTGATAAGCATGGTGATAATATGCGTGTATTAGAAATGCCTCTAGAGTGAGGTTTTGGGTTCGATTCCCATGTCGACCAAGGTGTTATTGGATATTTCTATGAAATTTACATGGGACCTAAACATACCGGCGACCTGTGGATGTACAACATTGGTGCACCTTTGCCTAATACTTCGGGGATACAGGCGTGATGGTATGTTATGTTATATTCTAGGGGAACTGGATAACGATTTCCGTGTTCCGGAAAGCAGTTAAAACAGTAGGTACCGGCTGTCATACTACGATCTTTGGCAGTCGATAAGTCAATTCTGACAAACAGTGTTACTATGGGATACTGTGTTACCCAGCAACATGTGTTGTGGAGGTCAGATAGGCAGTCGCTCTGTAACATACGGTGTTCAGCTGGCGGTAAGACTGGTAGCCGACCCCAACATAGTTGGGGAAAGGCTCGGGAGATGATGTGTATGTTATATTCTAGGGGAACTGGACAATGGTCGGGGGAGCGCTCGTCTCAACATGTTCAGACACCTACACGAGGTAAAGAGTGGGAGAACATCGTCTCTGAGCCACGAGATACTCGGGTTTGATGCTCAGGTTTGTAGTATTATTTACTATATTAACTATTTCAAGTTTACATTTAAAGCTAGACTTATTGCTAGAAGGGAAGAATTGATTCTGTTGATTGGGATTTCAAAATATAAGTTCATAATCTTTTTTGAATTTCTCCGACGTTTTTACAAAAAAAAAAACAAATTGTGGTTCAATTTCATCTGTCAAACTGTTTAAAGTTCCAGATAATTGATTACTGTTTTTCTAAAGTTGTAATTTTGAAGATAAAGTGCTGGGCAAAAGCTCCCCTTTGTTCTCCCAAACCTCTCTGCTTTCCGAATTTATACACAAGAATTAATATATTATTTTGATAATACTTATCAAAAGAAAATAAAGTTGTGATTTTTTCATTGAAATATAGATTCGATTATTTGGCACAACTACTAAGGTAGAGTCTAAAATTTATTTATTACTTCACCCAGGGCAATGTAGTAAACTACGGTTGTTCAGAACTGATGACAGCGGAGAGAATCGGCGAGAGAAGCGCTAAGCTAGTCTCATTCCTCGATTTGGCCGGCCATAGTAAATATCAACGCACAACGCTACACGGATTGACCGGCTATTCTCCACATTACGCTATGCTTGTGGTAAGTTAATTAATTTATTTTATTTATTTATTTATTTAAGATTTACACGGCTTGACGCCAATTACATAAATCACATTAAAAAAAAATACATATTATTCTAACTAAAACAAAAACAATTCTTACATATAAAAATAAATTGGAAATATCTACTACATACTATTATTTTCATTGAATTGCAAACAACTTAGCATTAATTTGGGAAAGGCATTAGTAAACAAATCGCAGTCCGGGTTGGACTCTACAAGTTTATTCAGAGCGGACAATACACGTGGTATGGGCGACGCAGCACGAGCTGTTCGACACGTAGGCACGTCTAGTAATCGGTGGCGCCTATTACGAAGATAACTATTTGGCACGTAAAGTCGAATCAGCTCATCGTGGATGTCTGGAGCATCAGCTAAACCCTGAATAATTTTGAGAATAGTGCCCAAGAGAAACTTGGTAGGATAAAGGTATAATAGCCAAGTTACCTTTTGTAGAGAAACCGCAGGAAGGCTTTTTGCAATTTTTCTAACAGAAGTGCATACTTGGCTTCGTGCGGATTCCATACAGAAGAACTAGCTTCTAGCTTGGTTCGGACGAGAGTGCTATATAAGAGCCTTATAACATGCTCGTTTCGAAAAACACGTGCATTCCGGAGGACAAACCCTAGCCTTTTAAATGATTCTGGTCTGGTACTGGTCAAATGAAACATTAATTATTGGTTTCATAAGTTTACGCGAATGTTAGACATTAAAATAAAACTACTTTTTAAGGATTTTGCCGCGGTTTAATGTCAGTCTGCCCGTGACCATGATACCTGCAAAGGTGGCCAAACTTCGTGACCTAAAAACTAAAATTAAACCGCCTAAATCCGTAAAAAGTAGTTTTATTTAATAAACATTAATTGTTGATTTAATTTTAAATTAATTTGGCATTTTTGTATGCAATGTATTACCGAAAGGGTATATCTATCCAAAAGGGGTGAAGAGTACACCTGGTATAGAGTCAGTTTACAAAGTTTCAGCTTAATATGAGTTAATTAAATAATTGATGCCAAATTATTTGGCACCAAAAACCGCTCATTTCTTTAGACAATTGACTTAAAAAGTACGGAAAATCAAAAATAAATATTGATAGATTAGTACTTTGTTTCATATAAGACGATGAAAACGGCGTTCATGTTGATGATGATGATATTATTGATGACAATGATGATTTTGATATTGTCAATAAGCGTTTTCAGTGTGTGATTGATGAAGATCATGATATTTTCATTGGTGATGATGATGATGATGATGATAGTGATAATGTTGATGATGATAGTAATATTGTCATTGTTGGAGATGTTGATCATAGTAATATTGTTGGTAATGATAATGATGATTTCCTCTAGATATCAGCGACGGCCGGTATAACAGCGATCACAGAGGAGCACATAGCTATTCTCTCGGCGTTAGATCTGCCATTCTTTGCGGTGATCAGTAAGTGTGAGCTCGCGGCCACAGCTGTGAGGACAGTCATGATTAGACTGGGTGAGCTGCTGAAACCCGCTAATAAGGTAAGAATGATAAAATATACTTTATTTGTAAGAATATGATCATGAAAAATAATAGCAATTAAAACATTTATAAGTTTGAACACATAAAAAACGTTTACGGCCTGTGTTAGCCGGACGAAACGTCAAACCCTAATGAATGAAATAGTTTATAAGCGCGATAGTTTAAACGTTTCTATTACATAAAACAAAACAATTCAAACTATGTTTCAGCATGTCGTCGGCAGTAGTGTTTTAGAAACATGCGATAAAACTGAACTGCCTTTTTTAATATATTATTCAGTATAATACCCGGCAAATAAGTTGGCAAGATTTTGACGTAGTGGGGATAAACTCGCGCATACTCGACCTAACAACCAATCTCTAATCAACTCGGTCGACTAACGCACCAATCGCGCGCTCGGATCATACCCCGCGTCCCGCTTGACCACCAAATAGATCTAAAAAACGATTTCTGCGCATCTGACGACTCTTGCCAACTTATGTGCCGGCAATTATAACTATTTATAATTATACCCTACAAAACTCATGTTGAAAAAAACTTTACAGTGTGTGTTAGTGATTTTTGGGCAAATGTTCACGGGGATAATAAAATGATTGAACACTGTTAATTGGTCTTAATACACTGTAATAATGACATTCAAAATAACTTCTACACTGCTATGATACCAAAAGCGATGTATGATATATAAGTATGTAGCTATACAGGGTGTTACAAAACCCCTGTCCGATCCGAAAGGGTGATATAGGGTTCACAATCACATGCCCAAATAAAATATCAAATTTGGAATATTCATGATAATAACAATGATAATGAACTTTGAAATAGCCTCTAAAATCCCTAAATTTTAAGATAAATCAACAACTACACTACCGTTTTCGTCGGTATTAATGGTGGCCTTTTGTATGATCATCTGGCAGAACCTGCGACGATGCGACCACTCTCACCAGCAATTTTTGAAATTAGATATCGATACCTAACAACCCCTTAACGGATCGGACAGGGGTTTTGTAACACCCTGTATAGCTACATACTTATATGTCATACATCGCTTTTGGTATCATAGCAGTGTAGAAGTTATTTTGAATGTCATTATTACAGTGTATTAAGAAACCAAATAACAGTGTTCAATCATTTGTTACGATCCTTTACGATTATCATACTTGTTACGATCAAATCTTGCAATATGCATTCACAAGTTATACAAAAAGTCAGCAAATAGATTTTTAATGTGTCTTTGAAACGTTGATTATAAAATTATGTGTTGTTTCAGAAACCCCTACTTATAACTGATGAGAATCTTGCGCGGGACTGTGTGGCGCCGCAAGCTTTGATCCTAGACGCTTTGGATGATTCTAAAGAGAAGGATGAGTAAGTTAATATTATTAATATAATAGATTTATATAAGTATATATTTAAAAATTTCAGAAAACTCTGGCCAATATCAATAGCTTTTAACTTAAAAAAAACTGGTGGTTATAGCATCGCGATCACTTCAGTTTTGAAATATGAAAACTGCCTCGTTGGCCTAGTGGTGCTAAGCACGCCTGCTACGCTATAGGTCTTGGGTTCGATTCCCGGGTCGACCAAGGTGTTATTGGGTTTTTCTATGAATTTCTCAGTAGCAGGTCGGAGTTTGGATTTGTGCCCGGTTAGTGGCAATAGGCTCGCCCCCTATTACATGGGACCTAAACATATCGGCGAAGAGTGGGTGTACATTGGTACGCCTCTGCCTACCCCTTCGGGGATACAGGCGTGATGATATGTATGATAAAATATGAAAAATAGCATCTTAATCCATTATTTTGTTTAGGAGGTACGATGCACAGACATTTCAAACTTGAAAACCCCTCTTTATGGGCGTTATAAAAAGGGGTTTGTTTTGACTATAATACTTTTGTGTTTTGTAGCACATAATGAAGGAGTTTGAGTTGAGTGATTATCGTAGGAAGTAGGAATATTGCTACGAAAATTTCAATCTCGTAGCAAGTAGGAATATTGCTACGAAAATTTCAATCTCGTAGCAAGTAGGAATATTGCTACGAAAATGTCAATCTCGTAGCAAGTAGGAATATTGCTACGAAAATGTCGCGACGCAATGTCAACGAATAGTGCTACGAAAATGTCAATCTCGTAGCAAGTTGGAATATTGCTACGGCACTGTCAATCTCATAGCAAGTAGATATAGTGCTACGATAGTGTCAATCTCATAGCAAGTAGATATAGTGCTACGATAGTGTCAATCTCGTAGCAAGCAGGAATATTGCTACGAAAATGTCAGGCTCGTAGTAAGTAGGAACATTGCTAAAAAAGGTCAATCTCGTAGCAAGTAGGAATATTGCTACGAAAATGTCAATCTCGTAGCAAGTTGGAATATTGCTACGGCACTGTCAATCTCATAGCAAGTGGATATAGTGCTACGATAGTGTCAATCTCGTAGCAAGTAGATATAGTGCTACGATAGTGTCAATCTCGTAGCAAGTAGGAATATTGCTACGAAAATGTCGCGACGCAATGTCAACGAATAGTGCTACGAAAATGTCAATCTCGTAGCAAGTTGGAATATTGCTACGGCACTGTCAATCTCATAGCAAGTAGATATAGTGCTACGATAGTGTCAATCTCATAGCAAGTAGATATAGTGCTACGATAGTGTCAATCTCGTAGCAAGTAGATATAGTGCTACGATAGTGTCAATCTCGTAGCAAGCAGGAATATTGCTACGAAAATGTCAGGCTCGTAGTAAGTAGGAACATTGCTAAAAAAGGTCAATCTCGTAGCAAGTAGGAATATTGCTACGAAAATGTCAATCTCGTTGTAAGTAAAAATATTGCGACGTATTGTCAACGAATAGTGCTACGATAGTGTCAACCTCGTAGCAAGTAGGAACCTTGCTAGGAAAATGTTATTCTCGTAGCTTGTAGTGAAACGTCGTATGAAAATGCGAATTTCGTAGCAAGTTTTTGAATATGACTAACGGATCTTCGTAGCTCGAGAGGCTAGGATTTTACTCTAAAAAAATCTTAGCTTATGTGCTAATCAGTTACGGTAATATTACGGTGATATTTTCTACGTCAAAGTCATCTATCCACCCAACAAAAATGCTCATCTACCCAATTCTCATAGCAAATTAACTACTATCCTCCCCATCTCTCAGCAGCATACAGTCGGAGGTGATCCCTGTGTTCCCGGTGAGCTGCGTGCGCGGCGTGGGGCTGTCGGCGCTGCACGCCTACCTGCTGGCGCTGCGCCCGCCGCAGCCGCTCAACACGCTCCGCCCCGACGATGTGAGTTGTACTTAACGCGCCTGTTAGTCTAGCGGTTAGTGACCCTGACTGCTATACCTGCTGGCGCTGCGCCCGCCGCAGCCGCTCAACACGCTCCGCCCCGACGATGTGAGTTGTACTTAACGCGCCTGTTAGTCTAGTGGTTAGTGACCCTGACTGCTATACCTGCTGGCGCTGCGCCCGCCGCAGCCGCTCAACACGCTCCGCCCTGACGATGTGAGTTGTACTTAACGCGCCTGTTAGTCTAGTGGTTAGTGACCCTGACTGCTATACCTGCTGGCGCTGCGCCCGCCGCAGCCACTCAACACGCTCCGCCCCGACGATGTCAGTGACAATCATCATATAATTTCATAGGAAATTACGCGCAAGACAGACAACAATGGTAGAAAAAAGGGGAGGCCTATACCCAGCAGTTGGTGATTCCGGGCTGATATGATGATGATGATGATAGGAAATACCTGATGACATAACATACCTTCACGCCTTTACCTTCTCTCTATAACTTCTCGTTGGTCTAGTAGTTCTAAGCGCGACTGCTACTGAGATGTTGTTTTTCTGTGAAATTCTCAGTAGCAGGTCGGAGTTTGGATTTGTGCCCGGTTAGTGGCAATAGGCTCGCCCCCTATTACATGGGACCTAAACATATATGCGAACTGTGGGTGTACATTGGTACACCTCTGCCTAACCCTTCGGGGATACATGCGTGATGGTTATGTAATATAATGTTACTCTAACTTCTCACTTTTTTACAGGAAACGTGTGAATTCCAAATCGACGAGATCTTCCACGTGGGCGACAGCTCGGGCCCCGTCGTGGGCGGACTGCTGACGCGCGGACAACTCTACGAGGGAGACAGCGTTATTATTGGTGAGTATATTATGTTTGCTACGAATGTCACACTTGTGCTACGAATGTCCCACATCATGAATCTTCGTGCTACGAATGTCACACTTCGTGCTATGATTGTCACACTTTGTGCTACGAATGTCACACTTCCTGCTACGAATGCCACACTTCGTGCTATGATTGTCACACTTTGTGCTACGAATGTCACACTTCCTGCTACGAATGCCACACTTCCTGCTACGAATGTCACACTTCGTGCTATGAATGTTACACTTCGTGCTATGAATGTCACACTTCGTGCTACTAATGTCTCACTTCATGCTAAGAATGTCACATTTCGTGCTTCGAATGTCATTGTGCTATGAATGCTACACTTGTTGAAACGAATGTCACACTTCGTGCTACGAATGTAACACTTCCTGCTACGAATGTAACACTTCCTGCTACGAATGTACCACTTCCTGCTACGAATGTCACACTTCCTGCTACGAACGTCACTTTGTGCTACAAATGTCACACTTCCTACTACGAATGTGACACTTCGTGAGAATAATGTCACACTTCTTGTTACGAATGTCACAATTCCTGCTACTAACGTCACACTTCGTGCTACGAATGTCACATTTCCTGCTACGAATGTCACACATCATGAATCTCTCTGCTACGAATGTCAACCTTTGCGCTACGAATGTTACACTTCGTGCCACAAATACCCACACATTTCCATACACATCATGAATCTCCCTGCTACGATTTTGGATCTGTCTGCTACGAATATTCTAACTGACATGTGTCAGGATCACATAACCGCACTCTCAGGCTGTATTATAGGTGTTATACATGTTTTACTCATAACACGGTATACTCCCAGGCCCACTAGACGACGGGTCGTTCTGCCGCTCCCGCGTCCGCAGCATCTACCGCAACCGCGTGCCGTGCGGCGGCGTGCGCGCGGGGCAGTGCGCGAGCGTCGGCCTCGCGGGCGGGTCCCCCCGCCCCGGCATGGTGCTGCTGCAGCCGCCGCTACACCCGCCCAGGAAGACTACCTTCGGGGCCTGCCCGCCCGGGGATTGTAAACAGGTATGTGTAACGACTCTAGAATATGAAACTCAGTGACTTAAACTGGAAATATGAGTCTGCCCATGACCACCAGCGATTAATACCGTAAAAAAGTTGTTTTATTTTAGGTATGAGTAATACAGCAACGGAAATTAAATTAAATATTCTTTTGTTAGTGACTATGCTACGAATGTCCCACTTTATACTACGAATGTCCTATATCAGGGGCTCTTTCTGCTACGAATATCCCACTTTGTGCTACAAATGTCCCACTTTATACTACGAATGTTCCACAACGTGCTACGAATGTCCCACATCACGGTCTCTTTGTAGTACGAATGTCCCACATCATGGGCTATTCTTGCTACGAGATTCACACTTTGTGCTACAAAAGTTCCACATAACGGGCTCTTTCTGCTACGAAAGTCACACTTTGTGCTACGAATGTCCCACATCACGGTCTGTTTCTGCTACGAATGTCCCACTTTCTACTAAGAATATCCCACAACGTGCTACGAATGTCCCAGATCACGGTCTCTTTCTGCTACGAATGTCCCACATCATGGGCTATTCCTGCTACGAATGTCCCACATTGTGCTACGAATGTCCCACATCACGGGCCATTTCTGCTACGAAAGTCCCATAAAGTGCTACGAATGTCCCACATCATGGGCTATTCCTGCTACGAAAGTTCCACTTTGTGCGACGAATGTCGCTCATCACGGGTTCTTTCTTCTACGAATGTCCCAAATCGTGCTTCTAATGTCCCACATCGTGCTATGATTATCCCATTTTTAGGGTCACCTTTAGGGTAACGAAGGTCCAACGTTAAAGGCTCTTTCGGTTATGAAATTCTGAGAATCTTCCCCTAGCTTAGAATTACTGCTTCATTTTAAATATAATTTTATCGTTCATAATGTGAACGATAAAATTATATTTAAAAAATTAACTAAAACTTTTATTTCCTTCACAGCTAAAAGAAATAATCGACGACACAATCGCAGAAAAAACGAAAAACCGCAAAAACGTTCGGAGGAAAAACAAGAATCTACTCAGCGAGATCACTACGGCGGAAGAGTGTTTAACTAAAGACCTAGACTTGGCCAAAGAGCTAGACTTGGCTAAAGACCTGGATTTAAGCACTAACATATTTGAGGAGGGCTCGGAATGTGTGTGTACCGATAAGGTGGTGTTGGAAGATCCAAATGACCCAAGAGGGTGTATATATTTTCAGGTAATATATTATTTAATACTCTTTTTTATTACAGGTAAACTTCTTGATGAAAAAAATTAAAATCAAAAGACCTCCTACATTTTTTTTCTAAATTCTTAACAGATCTTCAGATCTCTCGATTAAGTCAGATTACTATGGGTTCATTTGTTTTAGAGCTAATAAGCCACAAATAGATACAGACTGACAAGTCAAACTTTATAACTTCTCTCTTGTTGCGTCAGGGTTTAAAAATAATGTACAGACGTTGCACTTATAAATTATTTAGCATCTTTTATTAAGAAGGCATGAAAATTCGATTTGGCACACCTTTTTATTTAAATTTACCACTCTCAAAGCTAAGATTTGTAAAAAAATCCTATGGTTTCATACCGCTACGAATGTCCTACATCATGGTCTCTTACCGCTACGAATGTCCCACATCATGGTCTCATACTGCTACGAATGTCCCACATCATGGTCTCTTACCGCTACGAATGTCCCACATCATGGTCTCTTACCGCTACGAATGTCCCACATCATGGTCTCTTACCGCTACGAATGTCCCACATCATGGTCTCATACTGCTACGAATGTCCCACATCATGGTCTCATACTGCTACGAATGTCCCACATCATGGTCTCTTACCGCTACGAATGTCCCACATAATGGTCTCTTACCGCTACGAATGTCCCACATCATGGTCTCTTATCGCTACGACTGTCCCACATCATGGTCTCTTATCGCTACGAATGTCCCACATAATGGTCTCTTACCGCTACGAATGTCCCACATCATGGTCTCATACTGCTACGAATGTCCCACATCATGGTCTCTTACCGCTACGAATGTCCCACATCATGGTCTCTTACCGCTACGAATGTCCCACATCATGGTCTCTTACCGCTACGAATGTCCCACATCATGGTCTCATACTGCTACGAATGTCCCACATCATGGTCTCATACTGCTACGAATGTCCCACATCATGGTCTCTTACCGCTACGAATGTCCCACATAATGGTCTCTTACCGCTACGAATGTCCCACATCATGGTCTCTTATCGCTACGAATGTCCCACATAATGGTCTCTTACCGCTACGAATGTCCCACATCATGGTCTCTTACCGCTACGACTGTCCCACATCATGGTCTCTTATCGCTACGACTGTCCCACATCATGGTCTCTTACCGCTACGAATGTCCCACATCATGGTCTCTTATCGCTACGAATGTCCCACATCATGGTCTCTTACGGCTACGAATGTCCCATATCATAGTCTCTTACTGCTACGAATGTCCCACATAATGGTCTCTTACCGCTACGAATGTCCCACATCATGGTCTCTTATCGCTACGAATGTCCCACATAATGGTCTCTTACCGCTACGAATGTCCCACATCATGGTCTCTTACCGCTACGACTGTCCCACATCATGGTCTCTTATCGCTACGACTGTCCCACATCATGGTCTCTTACCGCTACGAATGTCCCACATCATGGTCTCTTATCGCTACGAATGTCCCACATCATGGTCTCTTATCGCTACGAATGTCCCACATCATGGTCTCTTACGGCTACGACTGTCCCACATCATGGTCTCTTACCGCTACGAATGTCCCACATCATGGTCTCTTACCGCTACGAATGTCCCATATCATAGTCTCTTACTGCTACGAATGTCCCACATAATGATCTTCTTGTTTAATCTTTATATATATAATTCTTCTGTGAGTGTGTATGTCACTGAGCTTCTCTCAAACGACTGGACCGATTTTGATGAAATTTTTTGTGTGTGTTCAAGGGGATCTGGGAATGGTTTAGATTCACAATTTTGTCCGCTGGACAATGTTTTTTTAATTAATTTTTAAGTTATTAGTAGTTGTTGATTTTGGAATGTTTTACATTGGATCCGACAGACGGCGCTACCATCGCAGTGTCAAATTTTAAATAGTATTCTAATTATAATTTTAGTCTGTCCCGACAGTTAGCGCTGCGATCAAATTAAAAAAAAGTTTTGTTATCATTGTGTTATTGTAGACAGGACAACGTCTGTCGGGTCCGCTAGTATCTTTATATAAAACTATTTATTTATCTTACAGGCATCAGTCCAAGTGCTACGACACTCGACTGCGATCTACCCCGGCTTCCAATGTACCGTACACGTCGGTAACGTTAGGCAGACGGCGATCATTGAGGTAAGCATATAAATATACAGATTTATGTTAGTGTCTGCCTCGTTGGCCTAGTGTGTGTTGTTGGGTTTTTCTGTGAAATTCTCAGTAGCAGGTTGGAGTTTGGATTTGTGTAGTTAGTGGCAATAGGCTCGCCCCCTATTACATGGGACCTAAACATATCGGCGAACTGTGGGTGTACATTGGTACACCTCTGCCTACCCCTTCGGGGATACAGGCGTGATGATATGTTTATATGTTATGTTTATGTTAGTGTAAACTCAGTGTTTCCCAACTCTTTTTCAGCCACGGACCCTTAGGCAATCTAGTATAGTTTTCAAGGACCCCTTAAGGCGCTACCCCGAGCAAATGACTTTGAGCGTTTGACCTCTAAACCCCCCTCTTTGCCCCTCTACATATACATCGCTACTTTCTATGAAAATACAACGCCATCTGTTTGATATACCGACGTATTAAGTAGTAAAAATAGTAGACTTATGAATTTATAGACAAAAATATAATCAATCATGTTCGCAAGATTAAAAAAAAAGATAAGAGAAATATATTTTATTTGTATCTAAAATTATAAATCAAGTAATTGAAGACTTCTGTGAATCATTTAATGATGTAAAGTTATTTAGTCAGAAAGGTATTGAATGTCTTTTTACAAAAATCTTTTTTCAACCAACTTCGAAAATAGGAGGAGATTTTCAATGCGGATGTTTTTTTTTTTACGTTTGAGTATTTCTCGAAGTTCGGGATTTCTCAAAGACGGCTGGACCGATTTCAAAAATTATTTTTTTAACCATTTATTCAGTGTGATTCTAACAAGGCACGTATACAGAGCAAAGGCGGGCGGCGAGACTTTTGAAAATTCGGTTCTTGAAGAACGTATTGCTGTCTCAATACGGCATGATTTGTGAATGTGTGAAAGTTGACAGTGTGTGAGTGTCAAAGCGCGCTCGCATGGAGTAGTACTTAAGAAATACTCTACGCACATAATAAAGGGCAATGGCGAAATAATTGTTGATATAATTCTTATGCGTGATATACAAACGTCTTAATTACAGATTTACATGAAATATAGCGTCTAAGTCCATGAAAAAAATACATTAAATTGGAAATACAATTGATTGAATTGTACTTTGAGTGTTGCCATATGAACGTTAAATCTAAACTAAGTCATACGAATATCTTTGGCTAGTCAACTATGTATAAAAGCTTGCTTTTAGAATATATTGAAGATTTATGAACATGACTAGTCTAAGGACATATTATTATTTCTACTCAACATCACCGAAATTAATAAATGACATCAAAATACTATTGTGAAAACTTCAATCTAGCATGGCAACAACAACGGATACAATCAATGTAAAATTTTGCGTCATGCCATTGACATTGTCTTGCACGTCACTTTGCTTGTGCGCACCAAAATCTTTGTTTGCGCATTTGTTATTTCTATTATTTTGCTTTTTGACTTGGACTGCTTATGGACTTTCGAGATTTCTCCCTGTGCCTTGTACTTACGACGAAATTTTGCTGTGATGTTTGACTCCGATTTTAAATTAAATTGGATTTTATTACGTGAAAAAGAACGATTCATTTTTCACGATGTGAAGTCTTTTAAAGCCTCTTTGCACCTGCTGGTTTCCTGGATAATATCGTGATAAGGAAGGATGAAAAATAAATGTATTTGAATTAATGCTGTTTCTTTTTTCATACATACTTTTGATCATCTATTTTATAGACTATTTTTGTGCACTAAACAATATAACAAGAAAGCCTATAAGAAAACATTAACATATTCTGTCAGGATTATAAAAAAACTCTGATTATAATTCTTTACAAGTATTATCAAAGCTATACCAGGGAAAACCTAGATAATTATATCTCTAGAAATAAGTATAAAACAACCGCATTAAATCTTTTGAATAGTATATTTCACAAGGTTTACTTTTTCAGAATCAAAGACTTTTTCAACATATTTCCTATGAATTTCTGTCATATAAATGCAAGGTCGAGCAAAAGTAATTAATTGTTTACGAGAGCCCATTAATTTCACTCATAAATAACTGAATTTAATAAAAACACAAGTACGATTCTATCAATTGTATTTCCCATTTTATATATTTTTTTCATAGACTTAGACGCTATTTTAATAAAACTTCAAAAAAGTAACATATTATTTCATGTAAAGTAATTAAGACATTTGTAGACGCATAAGAATTATTTCGACCTTTTGATAGTTTGACATATTTAAACAAATATAAATATGTGATGAAATAAAACTACTAATTATAAACCGCGAGAAAATCCGTAAAAAATAGTTTTATTTCAATGTCAGATTAAAAAAAAAAAAACTTACAACATATAAAGCTCGCCCCCTATTACTTACATGGGACCTAAACATATCGGCGAATTGTGGGTGTACATTGGTACACCTCTGCCTAACCCTTCGGGGATACCGGCGTGATGATATGTTATGTAAAACATAAATATGTATTCCATGCTATTTGAATTTTATCACCAGTGCCGTGTGTAAAACTACATAGGGCTATCAATGACTTTTTGACAGTTGTCATAATTTTAAATTGTAAATGACATTTCAAATAAAAAACCGACGTGCTCTCACGTCGAGAGCCTACGGCTGACTGCTAAATCGCCGCCGCGAGTGTGTTTATGTTGTGAATTTGACCATTTTTAGGAATAATTTGAATTATAAAATAGATGTTTGGTCTTTTTGAAAAACAAAGCAGTTGAAAATGTTAAGAATTAAATCCTCTATCAGTTGGTATAAGTTACATTAATAAAATACGTGTACATCGTGAGCCTATGCAAGGAATAAATTTTGATAGACCATTTTTAAAATGAGTACTACTAAATATTCGCTGCATTAAAAAGAAAAAACCCTGTCTAAATTAAAGACAACATATCAAATAATGATTTGGTATAACAGTGAATTTGATATATGTTTTAAATATCGAGTTTATAGCTTAAGAAAACTCCGCTTTTGCGCATTTTGCTCGGGGGAGCGCCTTAATAAAGTTAACAGCAAAAAAAGTCGGATTAAGTTTTTATTTTAGTTATTACAGAAAAAACTGTTTATAATGAAAATGTTAGCTCATATTAGATTAGCATTTATATTTGGTCCAGAGATGACGCCGCGGACCTCCAGGGGTCCGTGGACCACAGGTTGGGAAACAATGTTTTTTGACGTTTAAGCGAAAACTTCGAAGCAATTGTGATGTTCTTTTTTGACATTAGTGGTTAATCTGAAGCAGGCATGTAAGGAATGTTTAAAAAGATTTTTTTAAAAGTCTATAGTTTGAAGGAATGAATTAAAGTCATAATAATAGTAAGTTGTCTTAATAATTTCAAAATCGACGGAGCTATACCTAAGCAGGGTGTTACCGAAAGGGTATATCTATCCAAAAGGGGTGAAGAGTACTCCTGCTATAGAGTCAGTTTACAAAGTTTCAGCTCCAAATCAGTTCACAAATGAACATACTTATTAATTTTTCGTTATTATTTCTCACAATTATATTACTCTAAACATGCAGCGCGATTGTTTAAAAGTTATTATCTATATCCTCATTAACCGACTCCAAAAAAGGAGGAGGTGTTCAATTCAACGGTATTTTATCTTTAAGTTTGTTACCGCGTAACTTGACTAGGAGAACCGATTTTAATGATCCTTTTATTATTTGGAAGCTGGTGCTTCCCATATGGTCGCATTATGGTTTAATTGACGACAACGGGATCCATAAGAAATATATAATTAAATATATAATTCGTCCGTGTGTCACTGCGGGGTGCCAACTGAAAACCAGCGCTGGGTGTTCTACACCTAGCATATGCTGAGTTGGTGACCTTTTTGGTGCTGTACGCTCGACAACTCTACTAGTATTGTGTTTTTGATTTTCCTTTTTGATTTTTTTTTGTTACTTATTTTCCTTGTTATTTTCGTTTTGTATTTTTGTTCTGTGTGTTGTCTTGTGTACTGTACCAAATAAATGTTTTTCTATTTCTATAAGACTTATTATAAAGTAGGTTTTTTTTAAGCTTATTTGAAATTTTGACTGGTCTTACTATGGGATACTGTGTTTCCCAGTAAAATGGGCTGTGGAGGTCAGATAGGTAGTCGCTCTGTAACATACGGTATTTAGCTGAATCCGGTAAGACTGGTAGCCGATCCAAACATAGGAAAAGGCGCGGGAGATGATGATTTCAGATTTCGACTGGTCATTGTACACTAACCCTGTATAACATTGTGTCCAGGGTATAATGTCTCTGCACAGCGTGCTCCGTGCGGACGAGAGCGCTTCCGTGCTGTTCCGCTTCGTGCGCTGCCCGGAGTACCTCGTGCGGGGACGCCGGCTGCTGTTCACTGCCGGGCTGGGGACCAGGTGAGACTGATACTGTAGAGGATTGTACCTCGTGCGGGGACGCCGGCTGCTGTTCACTGCCGGGCTGGGGACCAGGTGAGACTGATACTGTAGAGGATTGTACCTCGTGCGGGGACGCCGGCTGCTGTTCACTGCCGGGCTGGGGACCAGGTGAGACTGATACTGTAGAGGATTGTACCTCGTGCGGGGACGCCGGCTGCTGTTCACTGCCGGGCTGGGGACCAGGTGAGACTGATACTGTAGAGGATTGTACCTCGTGCGGGGACGCCGGCTGCTGTTCACTGCCGGGCTGGGGACCAGGTGAGACTGATACTGTAGAGGATTGTACCTCGTGCGGGGACGCCGGCTGCTGTTCACTGCCGGGCTGGGGACCAGGTGAGACTGATACTGTAGAGGATTGTACCTCGTGCGGGGACGCCGGCTGCTGTTCACTGCCGGGCTGGGGACCAGGTGAGACTGATACTGTAGAGGATTGTACCTCGTGCGGGGACGCCGGCTGCTGTTCACTGCCGGGCTGGGGACCAGGTGAGACTGATACTGTAGAGGATTGTACCTCGTGCGGGGACGCCGGCTGCTGTTCACTGCCGGGCTGGGGACCAGGTGAGACTGATACTGTAGAGGATTGTACCTCGTGCGGGGACGCCGGCTGCTGTTCACTGCCGGGCTGGGGACCAGGTGAGACTGATACTGTAGAGGATTGTACCTCGTGCGGGGACGCCGGCTGCTGTTCACTGCCGGGCTGGGGACCAGGTGAGACTGATACTGTAGAGGATTGTACCTCGTGCGGGGACGCCGGCTGCTGTTCACTGCCGGGCTGGGGACCAGGTGAGACTGATACTGTAGAGGATTGTACCTCGTGCGGGGACGCCGGCTGCTGTTCACTGCCGGGCTGGGGACCAGGTGAGACTGATACTGTAGAGGATTGTACCTCGTGCGGGGACGCCGGCTGCTGTTCACTGCCGGGCTGGGGACCAGGTGAGACTGATACTGTAGAGGATTGTACCTCGTGCGGGGACGCCGGCTGCTGTTCACTGCCGGGCTGGGGACCAGGTGAGACTGATACTGTAGAGGATTGTACCTCGTGCGGGGACGCCGGCTGCTGTTCACTGCCGGGCTGGGGACCAGGTGAGACTGATACTGTAGAGGATTGTACCTCGTGCGGGGACGCCGGCTGCTGTTCACTGCCGGGCTGGGGACCAGGTGAGACTGATACTGTAGAGGATTGTACCTCGTGCGGGGACGCCGGCTGCTGTTCACTGCCGGGCTGGGGACCAGGTGAGACTGATACTGTAGAGGATTGTACCTCGTGCGGGGACGCCGGCTGCTGTTCACTGCCGGGCTGGGGACCAGGTGAGACTGATACTGTAGAGGATTGTACCTCGTGCGGGGACGCCGGCTGCTGTTCACTGCCGGGCTGGGGACCAGGTGAGACTGATACTGTAGAGGATTGTACCTCGTGCGGGGACGCCGGCTGCTGTTCACTGCCGGGCTGGGGACCAGGTGAGACTGATACTGTAGAGGATTGTACCTCGTGCGGGGACGCCGGCTGCTGTTCACTGCCGGGCTGGGGACCAGGTGAGACTGATACTGTAGAGGATTGTACCTCGTGCGGGGACGCCGGCTGCTGTTCACTGCCGGGCTGGGGACCAGGTGAGACTGATACTGTAGAGGATTGTACCTCGTGCGGGGACGCCGGCTGCTGTTCACTGCCGGGCTGGGGACCAGGTGAGACTGATACTGTAGAGGATTGTACCTCGTGCGGGGACGCCGGCTGCTGTTCACTGCCGGGCTGGGGACCAGGTGAGACTGATACTGTAGAGGATTGTACCTCGTGCGGGGACGCCGGCTGCTGTTCACTGCCGGGCTGGGGACCAGGTGAGACTGATACTGTAGAGGATTGTACCTCGTGCGGGGACGCCGGCTGCTGTTCACTGCCGGGCTGGGGACCAGGTGAGACTGATACTGTAGAGGATTGTACCTCGTGCGGGGACGCCGGCTGCTGTTCACTGCCGGGCTGGGGACCAGGTGAGACTGATACTGTAGAGGATTGTACCTCGTGCGGGGACGCCGGCTGCTGTTCACTGCCGGGCTGGGGACCAGGTGAGACTGATACTGTAGAGGATTGTACCTCGTGCGGGGACGCCGGCTGCTGTTCACTGCCGGGCTGGGGACCAGGTGAGACTGATACTGTAGAGGATTGTACCTCGTGCGGGGACGCCGGCTGCTGTTCACTGCCGGGCTGGGGACCAGGTGAGACTGATACTGTAGAGGATTGTACCTCGTGCGGGGACGCCGGCTGCTGTTCACTGCCGGGCTGGGGACCAGGTGAGACTGATACTGTAGAGGATTGTACCTCGTGCGGGGACGCCGGCTGCTGTTCACTGCCGGGCTGGGGACCAGGTGAGACTGATACTGTAGAGGATTGTACCTCGTGCGGGGACGCCGGCTGCTGTTCACTGCCGGGCTGGGGACCAGGTGAGACTGATACTGTAGAGGATTGTACCTCGTGCGGGGACGCCGGCTGCTGTTCACTGCCGGGCTGGGGACCAGGTGAGACTGATACTGTAGAGGATTGTACCTCGTGCGGGGACGCCGGCTGCTGTTCACTGCCGGGCTGGGGACCAGGTGAGACTGATACTGTAGAGGATTGTACCTCGTGCGGGGACGCCGGCTGCTGTTCACTGCCGGGCTGGGGACCAGGTGAGACTGATACTGTAGAGGATTGTACCTCGTGCGGGGACGCCGGCTGCTGTTCACTGCCGGGCTGGGGACCAGGTGAGACTGATACTGTAGAGGATTGTACCTCGTGCGGGGACGCCGGCTGCTGTTCACTGCCGGGCTGGGGACCAGGTGAGACTGATACTGTAGAGGATTGTACCTCGTGCGGGGACGCCGGCTGCTGTTCACTGCCGGGCTGGGGACCAGGTGAGACTGATACTGTAGAGGATTGTACCTCGTGCGGGGACGCCGGCTGCTGTTCACTGCCGGGCTGGGGACCAGGTGAGACTGATACTGTAGAGGATTGTACCTCGTGCGGGGACGCCGGCTGCTGTTCACTGCCGGGCTGGGGACCAGGTGAGACTGATACTGTAGAGGATTGTACCTCGTGCGGGGACGCCGGCTGCTGTTCACTGCCGGGCTGGGGACCAGGTGAGACTGATACTGTAGAGGATTGTACCTCGTGCGGGGACGCCGGCTGCTGTTCACTGCCGGGCTGGGGACCAGGTGAGACTGATACTGTAGAGGATTGTACCTCGTGCGGGGACGCCGGCTGCTGTTCACTGCCGGGCTGGGGACCAGGTGAGACTGATACTGTAGAGGATTGTACCTCGTGCGGGGACGCCGGCTGCTGTTCACTGCCGGGCTGGGGACCAGGTGAGACTGATACTGTAGAGGATTGTACCTCGTGCGGGGACGCCGGCTGCTGTTCACTGCCGGGCTGGGGACCAGGTGAGACTGATACTGTAGAGGATTGTACCTCGTGCGGGGACGCCGGCTGCTGTTCACTGCCGGGCTGGGGACCAGGTGAGACTGATACTGTAGAGGATTGTACCTCGTGCGGGGACGCCGGCTGCTGTTCACTGCCGGGCTGGGGACCAGGTGAGACTGATACTGTAGAGGATTGTACCTCGTGCGGGGACGCCGGCTGCTGTTCACTGCCGGGCTGGGGACCAGGTGAGACTGATACTGTAGAGGATTGTACCTCGTGCGGGGACGCCGGCTGCTGTTCACTGCCGGGCTGGGGACCAGGTGAGACTGATACTGTAGAGGATTGTACCTCGTGCGGGGACGCCGGCTGCTGTTCACTGCCGGGCTGGGGACCAGGTGAGACTGATACTGTAGAGGATTGTACCTCGTGCGGGGACGCCGGCTGCTGTTCACTGCCGGGCTGGGGACCAGGTGAGACTGATACTGTAGAGGATTGTACCTCGTGCGGGGACGCCGGCTGCTGTTCACTGCCGGGCTGGGGACCAGGTGAGACTGATACTGTAGAGGATTGTACCTCGTGCGGGGACGCCGGCTGCTGTTCACTGCCGGGCTGGGGACCAGGTGAGACTGATACTGTAGAGGATTGTACCTCGTGCGGGGACGCCGGCTGCTGTTCACTGCCGGGCTGGGGACCAGGTGAGACTGATACTGTAGAGGATTGTACCTCGTGCGGGGACGCCGGCTGCTGTTCACTGCCGGGCTGGGGACCAGGTGAGACTGATACTGTAGAGGATTGTACCTCGTGCGGGGACGCCGGCTGCTGTTCACTGCCGGGCTGGGGACCAGGTGAGACTGATACTGTAGAGGATTGTACCTCGTGCGGGGACGCCGGCTGCTGTTCACTGCCGGGCTGGGGACCAGGTGAGACTGATACTGTAGAGGATTGTACCTCGTGCGGGGACGCCGGCTGCTGTTCACTGCCGGGCTGGGGACCAGGTGAGACTGATACTGTAGAGGATTGTACCTCGTGCGGGGACGCCGGCTGCTGTTCACTGCCGGGCTGGGGACCAGGTGAGACTGATACTGTAGAGGATTGTACCTCGTGCGGGGACGCCGGCTGCTGTTCACTGCCGGGCTGGGGACCAGGTGAGACTGATACTGTAGAGGATTGTACCTCGTGCGGGGACGCCGGCTGCTGTTCACTGCCGGGCTGGGGACCAGGTGAGACTGATACTGTAGAGGATTGTACCTCGTGCGGGGACGCCGGCTGCTGTTCACTGCCGGGCTGGGGACCAGGTGAGACTGATACTGTAGAGGATTGTACCTCGTGCGGGGACGCCGGCTGCTGTTCACTGCCGGGCTGGGGACCAGGTGAGACTGATACTGTAGAGGATTGTACCTCGTGCGGGGACGCCGGCTGCTGTTCACTGCCGGGCTGGGGACCAGGTGAGACTGATACTGTAGAGGATTGTACCTCGTGCGGGGACGCCGGCTGCTGTTCACTGCCGGGCTGGGGACCAGGTGAGACTGATACTGTAGAGGATTGTACCTCGTGCGGGGACGCCGGCTGCTGTTCACTGCCGGGCTGGGGACCAGGTGAGACTGATACTGTAGAGGATTGTACCTCGTGCGGGGACGCCGGCTGCTGTTCACTGCCGGGCTGGGGACCAGGTGAGACTGATACTGTAGAGGATTGTACCTCGTGCGGGGACGCCGGCTGCTGTTCACTGCCGGGCTGGGGACCAGGTGAGACTGATACTGTAGAGGATTGTACCTCGTGCGGGGACGCCGGCTGCTGTTCACTGCCGGGCTGGGGACCAGGTGAGACTGATACTGTAGAGGATTGTACCTCGTGCGGGGACGCCGGCTGCTGTTCACTGCCGGGCTGGGGACCAGGTGAGACTGATACTGTAGAGGATTGTACCTCGTGCGGGGACGCCGGCTGCTGTTCACTGCCGGGCTGGGGACCAGGTGAGACTGATACTGTAGAGGATTGTACCTCGTGCGGGGACGCCGGCTGCTGTTCACTGCCGGGCTGGGGACCAGGTGAGACTGATACTGTAGAGGATTGTACCTCGTGCGGGGACGCCGGCTGCTGTTCACTGCCGGGCTGGGGACCAGGTGAGACTGATACTGTAGAGGATTGTACCTCGTGCGGGGACGCCGGCTGCTGTTCACTGCCGGGCTGGGGACCAGGTGAGACTGATACTGTAGAGGATTGTACCTCGTGCGGGGACGCCGGCTGCTGTTCACTGCCGGGCTGGGGACCAGGTGAGACTGATACTGTAGAGGATTGTACCTCGTGCGGGGACGCCGGCTGCTGTTCACTGCCGGGCTGGGGACCAGGTGAGACTGATACTGTAGAGGATTGTACCTCGTGCGGGGACGCCGGCTGCTGTTCACTGCCGGGCTGGGGACCAGGTGAGACTGATACTGTAGAGGATTGTACCTCGTGCGGGGACGCCGGCTGCTGTTCACTGCCGGGCTGGGGACCAGGTGAGACTGATACTGTAGAGGATTGTACCTCGTGCGGGGACGCCGGCTGCTGTTCACTGCCGGGCTGGGGACCAGGTGAGACTGATACTGTAGAGGATTGTACCTCGTGCGGGGACGCCGGCTGCTGTTCACTGCCGGGCTGGGGACCAGGTGAGACTGATACTGTAGAGGATTGTACCTCGTGCGGGGACGCCGGCTGCTGTTCACTGCCGGGCTGGGGACCAGGTGAGACTGATACTGTAGAGGATTGTACCTCGTGCGGGGACGCCGGCTGCTGTTCACTGCCGGGCTGGGGACCAGGTGAGACTGATACTGTAGAGGATTGTACCTCGTGCGGGGACGCCGGCTGCTGTTCACTGCCGGGCTGGGGACCAGGTGAGACTGATACTGTAGAGGATTGTACCTCGTGCGGGGACGCCGGCTGCTGTTCACTGCCGGGCTGGGGACCAGGTGAGACTGATACTGTAGAGGATTGTACCTCGTGCGGGGACGCCGGCTGCTGTTCACTGCCGGGCTGGGGACCAGGTGAGACTGATACTGTAGAGGATTGTACCTCGTGCGGGGACGCCGGCTGCTGTTCACTGCCGGGCTGGGGACCAGGTGAGACTGATACTGTAGAGGATTGTACCTCGTGCGGGGACGCCGGCTGCTGTTCACTGCCGGGCTGGGGACCAGGTGCCAGCAGTATTTCTTTTGTAAATAGTCCCCATGCCTGAAAGAAAATTTTAGGTTATTATTATTAGGAATTTAGTGATGAATCTGACTGAACAAAGATCATAAAAATCGTTTTCCCATTTCTTGAGGTATAAATGGTTTAACTAATATTCTTGTATAGTCACGAGCAAAAATATGTATACACTCTCTAATTATTTCTCTTCAATTCAGGATTTTTATTGTAAAACGTGTCTTGAAGAAATGATTAAATACAGTTCCCTACACAATCATGTACATATTTCCATTTTTTTCATTTTAACACAAAATTTGTTAAATTTGTTGTAAATTTTCGCTGTGTATAATCAGTTTTGCTCGTGACTTGACAATGGTCTAGTTTTAAAATTAAGTATTAGGGTAACTTAAATATTACCTAAAAAGTCTGGGCTTAGACCTAATTGTGACCTAAAAAAGTGCATTACACATGCCTATAACAGATTGTCTATCAAAAAACATATTTTAATAATATTTTTTCTTTTCCAGGGGAATCGGACGCATCACTCAAGTATTTCCCTACGTACCATGAACGGAGAACATTCATAACAGTATCTATTGTCAGAACAATTATCTTTTCTCATATAATAGACGGTCAGCCTATCTTTTACTGTACATTTCTGTCTTTTATTGTAGAAATAATATTTTCTAAACATATTTTGGTTGGAAGTAACAAACAAATACTTTAACTGTGAAGTAATTTTATGACGCTTTTATTGTCTGTCATTTTTAACTCCATACTTAATGATATTCTAATAAACAGATATAGATATATTCTAAGAAAGAGATAGCGCGATAAAACCCATAAGAAAAAAAAGAGACAAATAGTGTTGTTGTTAATGGCAATACGTACCAATTAGGACGTTTTCGAGTCTTCACGATTGCAGTCTTATAACATATCTGTTTATTATAATATCATTGTCTATACACAAAAGAGACGTGTCTGTTCGTGACATCTTAATTTCTAAACGAATGGACCGATTATGATGCGGTATTTTGTTTGAAAGCTGACGTTACAGAGATGGTTTTCAGCTAGTTTTTGTTAACATCATTCACATTCGACGGGCCTGTTGGTCTAGTGGTTAGTAACCCTGTCTGCTATACCGGAGGTCGTGGGTTCGATTCCCACTCTGGACAAATGTTTGTGTGATGAGCACGATCATTTGTTCGGTGTCTGGGTGTTATTTATCTATAATATGTATGTATTTAGAAATATATGCGTATGTTTATCAGTTGTCTGGTTACCATAACACAAGCTCTACTTAGCTTGGGATCAGATAACCGTGTGTGAGATGTCCCAGGATATTATTATTATTATTAACATCTATTCTGAACTTTGAAAGTTTTTTGTAAAATTTGTTGAGAAATTCCAAATTATAGTTATAATTTAAAGTGACAGACAACATTAAAGTTAAAAGCGAATTAAAATTGATTTCAGTTTGAGTATTTGATCAAAAGTACATAAAATTGTTATTAAATCTCTGCCTAATTCATCAGTGTCTTTTAAAACTAGTAAAATATTCACAAAAAATCACTAAAATAGTATTTTTGGGAACATAACCTAACTTTTGTAATGTCAAACAATTTTGATATAGAATTTCTAACAGGCTTAAAAAATTAGACGGGGCTTCATATTTTAATAGTTGAGTATAAATAATTTAATAATAAAGGAAGACGAATAAACAATTTCTTTATAAAAAGAAAAAAATAACATTTTTTCCAATGATATTCTAATAAACAGATATGTTATAAGCGTGCAATCGTGAAGACTCGACGTCCTAACTGGGACGTATTGCCATTAACAACAACACTATTTGTCTCTTTTTTTCTTATGGCTTTTATCGCGCTATCTCTTTCGCTAGCTGCCGCGCTGCGCGGAACACTTTTTTCGATTGTTTTGTATGTGTATAACATATCTGTTTATTAAAATATCATTGATTTTTTCATTCTTAATTTGGGATCTGAAATCGCCCGCAGAGAGCAAGCGTGGTGATCAATGCTCGTGCCTTCTCTATATGGGAAGAGACCTGTGCCCAGTGGGACGATTATAGGCTGGAATTATTGTTTATGTCATTAATGATCGCTCCGTCTATTTCATTAAACCTCAAAAAAAATAGTAAAAAATATTTAACATTAAATTGAATTTAAAACTAGAAAAATTAGTAAAATATTACACTTTTCTAAAAACGCTTTTAGCGTTTCGTTCTATCCTTTTCGCTCTAGTGACGATTGCTATGTGTGTGAGTGAGATGTGCCTATAAGCTATTCATTCTGATCATTAAGAGAATGCTTTCCTGACACATGTCAGTTGGTCTTGATTGATGTATGGGGAAATAAAAAACCAATTTTGTGATAGTATGCGTTTATAGGACAAATCAATTTAACATACCATCACGCCTGTATCCCCGAAGGGTTAGGCAGAGGTGTACCAATGTACACCCACAGTTCGCCGGTATGTTTAGGTCCCATGTAATAGGGGGCGATCTTATACACAAAGAAATTTGTGTTTTGTAAATTCGTCGCCACATTAAAGTAATATCTTCCTGTTGACCACGACCTGTCAGGAACGCATTTTCTCAGCGGCCGGACTTTAGCTAGTTTTCTTTGATAAAGTATTAATTGCTTAGCTAAAAAGAATAAATTGATATCTACTATTATATTAATAAAGACTTCTGTGGTCGAGTGGCTTACACACCTGTTTTCAAAGTTCCGCCATCTGAGGTCCCGGATTCGATCCCCGGACGGGTTAAGTAAACTAATTTACTACATTGTCTCGGGTCTGGGTGTTTGTGGTACCTTCGTTGTCTCTGATTCCATAACACGCGTGCTTTAGCTACTTACTTTGGGTTCAGAGCAATGTATGTGATGTTGTCCACATTTATAGAAAATCTTATTTTGATTGTAAAAGTAGTTATTCAATGACAAACATTATAAATTTAAGTACAACAATGCTTTAAATGATTATTTTAATTTGATTTTAATTATTGAATAAAAACTAAACGGCGTCAAAGATCTCATCGTCATCCTTGTCAATGGCGGGATACGCCCAGAAGGCTGGCTGCATTGCCACGTTGAATGGCTATGCCGATTCTCTGTGCAAGGAATAAACCAGCCCTCTGATCACGAGTAGAATTATAAAATAATTTTATTATTGAATTAATGTTTTTGACATGAAACACACTTTTTGTATGATTTTGACTAATATTGATGATTGTGATTTTTTCAGGTATTTTTAGTTGTGTGTGGATATCTAAATAAGTAATTATAAAACAGCGATAAATACTCATGTTTTACATACATATTGTATGCAAAATAAAATGTATTCAGATTTTTTAACCGACATCAAAAAAAGGATGTTATCCTTTTGATGGTATCTTTTGTTTTACCTTAGAGGTTTATATTGATTTAAAAATTGTTAAAATCTATCCATTTTTGTAGAACTAAAAAACAAAAAGAAATTGTCGAATTAAAAACCTCCTTTTCAAGTTGGTTAAAATACTAACTTCAATAATACATCGTTTAGTTTTTAGAATACAAATGTATGTGATTTTGATTTCTATGATTGACGAAGGAAATAGTTGGGAACGACTAAAAATGTCTTGAATTTTATTTTACTATAGTTATACCCGAAAATAGACAATTTTTGAACAATATAAGGTCAATGGGGGCTAAAAACAATAAAAAATCTCGAAACACTAGCGAACCTAGCGGATTTTGTTTTAAAACTAAATTTATGGATAATATTATATTCAGCGAATACAAGTACTTAAAAATAAAATGGCGTCCGCTTGTCAAAATATTAGCGCCAAAACTGTGACAGATTACTTACACAAAATATGTATAAGTATTGTTATTTCTGCCTCAATTGATATAATAAAAGTATTATTAGAATTTACAAAACAATTCAAAGTTAAATTTTGTTTAAATATAAACCAATTTTGTGGCGGAATATATGAATACTTAAATATATTTTCAGATCGCTTGCTCTTTTGACGGGCCTGTTGGTCTAGTGGTTAGTGACCCTGACTGCTATACCGGAGTTCGTCATTCCCACCCAGGACACATGTTTGTGTGATGAGCACGATCATTTGTTATGTCTGGGTGTAATTTATCTATAATACGTATGTATTTAGAAATATATAAGTATGTTTATCAGTTGTCTGGTTACCATAACACAAGCTCTGCTTAGCTTGGGATCAGATAACCGTGTGTGAGATGTCCCGGAATATTATTTTTGTCGAAGCGGTCGAACTCAAGCAGTCCTTTAGTTAAGTGCTTGTTTTCGCTGAGTATGCTTAATCAATAGCACATAAAAGCGCAATTTATTTTGAAATGATTGAAGGAGTGGTAGATTTTCTCACAAATAAATATGTTGCACTCGAAATAAATGTTTATAATATGAAGTATGGTTGTTTTATTTTATGCCTGAGAAAAGGTGAGGATGGTCTCATTATTGTGACGTAACTGCCTGTTTGTGACATCGTAGCCGCTAAAGCAATATATCGATTGTGATATGGACTGCCTCGTTGGCCTAGTGGTACTAAGCGCGACTGCTACTGGTCTTGGGTTCGATACCCAAGTCGACCAAGGTGTTATTGGGTTTTTCTATGAAATTCTCAGTAGCAGGTCGGAGTTTGGATTTGTGCCTCGCCTTCCTTTTCTCTCAAGGCTAATAACCTGATTTTAAATAGGCCTTCCAAATAATCGGGCTATTAAAGGCAAAAATAAATTCCTATTCTTTCCTTTATTCCGACGCGTAGTTACAGAGATAAGGCCGTTCAAATGAAAAAAAAAATACTTTTTCTCTATAGCGAAGTTAAAACGAAAAAATAAAATCTACTTATATAAGCATTGTATCTAGTATGTTTATGGTAAGTATGTTATCGTCATGAGTATAAATACATTTACTTTTCGTGTTATAAAGCGGTTTCTGGCAGGTTCTATTTGGCAATACTATGAAACACTTGTTCAAACAGCCAAATAACTGTTTTGAATCGAAAACATTCCATTCAAGCAAAGTTTTTATTAAAGTAATTAAATTTATATCTACCTACTACCTTTACATACCATTACGCCTGTATCCCAGAAAGGTTAGGCAGAGGTGTACCAATGTACACCCACAGTTCGCCGGTATGTTTAAGTCCCATGTAATAGGGGGCGAGCCTATTGCCACTAACCGGGCACAAATCCAAATTCCGACCTGCTACTGAGAATTTCATAGAAAAACCCAGTAACACCTTAGTCGACTTGGGAATCGAACCCAAGACCTCTAGCGTAGCAGTCGCGCTTACAACTACTAGGCCAACGAGGCAGTCTACATACTATGCAAGAATTAATATAGTCATCATCATCGTCCCTGCCCTGTTCCCAATTATTTGTGGTCGGCGCAATGCGTATTCAGCTTCCATTGAACTCTACTACTCGTCATCTCAGCATTCACTCCTTTCTTTCTCATATCATCTTGATTTCATAGGTTTACGCGAATGTTAGACATTGAAACAAAACTACTTTTTACGGATTTTATCGCGGTTTAGATTTTAGGTTCCGACGTTTCGACACCTTTGCAGGTATCATGGTCACGGGCAGACATATTATAAAAAAGTACTCTGTGGAGCAGACTGAGATGGCGTTCGTCTTGATAGTAGGTGTTGTTCTACCTTCATATTTTTTTCTAATTATTTGAGTCCGACCTACGGAACATGAGCTCACTGTGTCTTGATGTCATATCATCTTTTTTTCGGTCTTCCTCTGCATGTATATGCCATTCACAGTCAAACTCATTACTTGTTTAGATATGTGTCTTTCATCCCTCTTCCTAACAAAAGAATTACCTACTATAGTAAAGAGGCTATGTGGAACTTATATTTTATCTAAAACTTTATTAGTCTTCTGTAGCAATCAAAGTCTACGTACAGACTAACTACATCTCTATAAACTTTTAAACTATCGCGCTGCATGTTTATATTAATATTATAGAACGGGGATTTGCGCGTAGGTACATGCACATCTAACTAACTACATGAACTACATCTTTTTTAAAAATAAGTTACCTAAAATTAAGAATGTATTAATAAATGCGGACGACATCACATACATTGCTCAGAACCCAAAGTAAGTAGCTAAAGCATTTCGGAACAGTGTGCTTATAATAATCCAGCCTATAAACGTCCCACTGGGCACAAGCCTCTTCCCATATAGAGAATGAACGAGCATTGATCACCAATATTCAGTTATTATAAAGTTACACTAATTCAAAATAATTAATAAAAAAATAAGGTAGCTACAATCGTTTTTGTATTTTTTTTTAACTTGTAAATGCATGAAAGGTTACTTATGTCGAGAGAAAAGTAAATATGTTTTTTTATTATTTAAATACTAATAAATTAGTTATAACTATCGATAACTAATTTAATGGATAATGTGACTTTGAATCTCTTACAGATGAACTCTGTGTTTGACATTCATCTAACATAATAATATTGTTTTTTAAGTAAATGTCAATTTAATGTTAATTAGTTTACATAACATAACATATCATCACGCCTGTATCGCCCAAGGGCTAGGCAGAGGTGTACCAATGTACACCCACAGTTCGCCGATATGTTTAGGTCCCATGTAATAGGGGGCGAGCCTATTGCCACTAACCGGGCACAAATCCAAACTCCGACCTGCTACTGAGAATTTCATAGAAAAACCCAATAACACCTTGGTCGACTTGGGCCTCGAACCCAAGCGAATAGCGTAGCAGTAACGCTAATAACTGGAAAAATTGTATATATCAATATTAAAGTTACACATAACAGGCTAAAACTTTGTAAACTGTCTCTATACCAGGAGTACTCTACACCCCTTTTAGATAGATATACCCTTTCGCTTACACCTTGTTTAGTTATTTTTATTCAAATTGTTTCATTACGTCAAAAGTACAAAGAAAATACTAACAAAATATTTGGACTAATTAAAACCGCGTCAGAAAAACATTATAATGACGTAGAGCATTCCATTTTGACGTTGTTGGTAAATTGTTATTCAATCCATGTGTTTTTGACACAATGTTGTTAAGTCAATAATAAAGATATTTACATATTTTTGGTTTAAAAGTAGTAAGTAGGTATGTTTCATCATGACAGTTAAATTAAGGATTATACACACTATTGAAATATTTTAGTGAAAACTTGATTTCAATGACGGGTGTGTTGGTGTAGTGGTTAGTGACCCTGACTGCTATACCGGAGCTCGTGCCTATCATGACTTACGGCAGCGTCGTATTCTCTCACGTACCCGATTATCGACTCAAACGAATGCAAACTCTCCAAAACCGTTTCATGCGTAGAGCCACAGGCGCTCCAGGTTACGTCCGTAACTTGCAGTTGCACTGTGACTTAAAGCTGCCACCTATCAAGCAGTTCATGAAACGCGCCGCGATCCGATTTTTCGACTCCTCCGAAATCCACCGTAACCCGCTAATCGTAGCAATACAAAACACAACCGCCGTATATTACGTCCTCGCCGGCGAGGCCCGTCGCGTATTATAAATAATAATCCGTCCCTAGACCAAGCTGGCCCGAGCCGGCCAAACTAGCTATAAAAATATGTCCCTAAATAATAAAAATTTAGATCCAGTCATCCCTTGCTGTTTTGCTTTATTAAGATTGTTAGCAACGCACTAAGTCGAGGTCCGAACCCCGCAGGGGGTGCCCTTAGTGGACGTTGCTGACGCAGTTAGTTTTTCCTATTGCTCTGGCTGGAGGCCTTAAGGTCCTCGCCAAAAGTCCGGTGAAGCAGTCAAAGCCTGCGCTCAGGCTAACTGCAAAGATCTCTACCAAAAAAAAAAAAAACCGGAGCTCCTGGGTTCGATTCCAATACCCATACCCAGGACACATGTTTGTGTGATGAGCACGATCATTTGTTCGGTGTATGGGTGTAATTTATCTATAATATGTATGTATTTAGAAATCTATAAGTATGTTTGTCAGTTGCCCGGTTACCATAACACAAGCTCTGCTTAGCTTGGGATCAGATAACCGTGTGTGAGATGTCCCGGAATATTATTATTAATGCAAAATACACACTTCAGACCCTATATCTTGAAAACAACTGAACTGATTTTGTTGAAAAATGTAAGCAGTATAAATACGAGTACGTACCTAATTGTTTAGACTCAGCAAAAGAGTGAATGCTGAGATGACAAGTAGTAGAGATTAATGGAAGCATTGCGCCGACCACAAATTATTGGGAACAGAGCATGATTATGATGGTCTAGCTAGACTATGGGTACCTATAGTCGATTCGGAGCCATGAGTTGACAAACGTACCTACAAAGGTATCCCTACAATATCTGTCATAAGTATCTACATTCATTTTCGACGTCTGTGGTCGAGTGGCGTACGCACTGGTTTCCAAGGTGTCACCAGCTCTGAGGTCCCGGGTTCGATCCGCGGACGGGACAATGTACTCAGTCTGTGGTTTGTGAAGAATACAGTTATAGTGTGGTACCTTCGTTGTTTCTGAATTCCATAACACGCGTGCTTTAGCTACTTACTTTGGGTTCAGAGCAATGTGTGTGATGTTGTCCGCATTTATTTATTTAGCCATGAGTACCTACATGGTTTTCATAACTCCGTATGTGACAAAAACACTTCCAAAAATATTTATATTTATTAAATATACACGTAAATGTAAAAACCGACTTCTAAGTAGTTAAGTGAAGAATTAATATCTCTAAACTAATCATTTAAAAAAAAGTAGTATCTTTCTTATTATAGTTTTGCTATGGCTTCGATTCACCTGGGATCTCATCATCAGACCCTGACCTGATGACCTTGGGACTTGGAACATGGAAAGTCTCAACAAAAAAATTTCAACCAAAAAAAATACAAATCAGTTTCGGTAATCGGGAGAATAATATTGATCTACCTTCATGCATACATTGCATGTCAACGATTTGAGAACCACCTCCTTTTTTGAAGTCGGTATAAAACATTACGAAATAATTAACAGTTTTATGTGTCTATAACCCCTTTTAATTAGATACGGATTTCATTTTGGATATCTATTAATATACAAAACATCTGAGTCAATATTAAGAAGTTATTGCCTTAATGAGATATATTACGACTAGGTATAGCTCGCGGCTCTGCCTGTGCCCTGTTATTATTATACATAACATATAAAACCAATTATATTAAGAATAATTAAGTAAGTATATTTATTAATACACAATTAAATCTAATATAAGAACAAACTCTAACTATACTAAAATTAAAACTTACATGAATAAAAACTAACAGGCGTCAAAGAACTCATCGTCATCCTTGTCAATGGCGGGGAACGTGCCCAGAAGGCTGGCAGCGTTGCCACGTTGAATGGCTATGCCGATTCTTTGTGCAAGGAACAAACCAGTCCAGTCCAGTCCTTACCATCCGTCAAGTGTCACATACCTCTACAAGATGCAGGAGTTTATAAACTAGATTGTGACTGCGGCCTCTCTTATATCGGTCAAACAAAACGAAGCATAGGGACCCGCGTTAAAGAACACATCGCTGACGTGAAACACCGCCGCTCAACGAAGTCTGCAGTCGCCGAATATGCTGAAGGCTCCATCCATTATATTAGATTTGATCAACCACAGATCCTCGCTAAAGAACCCAAATTCCTACCTAACATGTTTCGAGAGGCTATTGCGATTAAAAAACACCCTAATTTCAATAGAGAAGATGGCTGGAATATATCACCTAGTTGGGACCCAATAATACACAAACTCAAGGCCAAACCCAAGAGCAGCGCTGCAAGACATCAAGACACAGTGAGCTCATATTGCGTAGGTCGGAACTCAAATAATTAGTTAAAATATGAAGGTAGAACGAGCAACATCTTCTGTCAAGACGAACGCCATCTCAGTCTGCCCGTGACCATGATACCTGCAAGTGTCGAAACGTCGGGACCTAAAATCTAAATATAAACCGCGAAAAAATCCGTAAAAAGTAGTTTTATTTCAATAATTTGTTAGATCAAGGAGAAGGGTTTTAGTATTTATTATTCATGTTGGTTTTTCTTGTGTATATGGCATGACAAGCCTTTTACATACAGACATAAAACATATTTTTATATAAACATTTATAACAATACAAAACTGTATGAAATTAAATTAATTTATTACATATCTGTTCAAATTGAATATATTAATGTATATTGACATAACAATGATATTAAAAGGTAGATCTTGTTACATTGCAAATAGTATTCAAAGTATCTTTCAACTTCACATACGAAAATGAAGTCTTTACTTATTTTAAGTTTCGTGGTAAGATTTTAATTTTATATATTTTATTATGTAACTGTCCCACTGCAGGCCTCTCATACAGAGAAATATTGATCACTCTTGTGAGCCCCACGGTGGGCGCAATTACCGAAGCCGTTAACAGCAGCCTGTAACTGTCCCACTGCAGGCCTCTCATACAGAGAACGAGCATTGATCATTCTTGTGAGCCCCACGGTGGGCGCCATTACCGAAGCTGTTAACACCAGCCTGTAACTGTCCCACTGCAGGCCTCTCATACAGAGAACGAGCATTGATCACTCTTGTGAGCCCCACGGTGGGCGTCATTACCGAAGCTGTTAATAACACCAGCCTGTAACTGCCCCACTGCAGGCCTCTCATACAGAAAACGAGCATTGATCACTCTTGTGAGCCCCACGGTGGATGCCATTAATTACCGAAGCTGTTAATAACACCAGTCTGTAACTGTCCCACTGCAGGCCTCTCATACAGAGAACGAGCATTGATCACTCTTGTGAGCCCCACGGTGGGCGCCATAGCCGAAGCTGTTAATAACACCAGCCTGTAACTGTCCCACTTCAGGCCTCTCATACAGAGAACGAGCATTGATCACTCTTGTGAGCCCCACGGTGGGCGCCATAGCCGAAGCTGTTAATAACACCAGCCTGTAACTGTCCCACTGCAGGCCTCTCATACAGAGAACGAGCATTGATCATTAGCTTACAGTATGCACCAGTAAATGTGTCGTGTGTCAGTCATAACATACTGGTGTTCAGCTGGCGGTGAGACTGGAAGCCGAACACAACATAGTGCTTGGAATGGGCTACGCAGAAAAAGGACATACATATATCATAAAGCAACATATATCTTATTCTATTCTATTCTATGGATTGTCCAGTCAATAGGTAGCGTGGTAGACCACATTCAAAACATATTTAGGTGGCACCGGATGAGGCCTTTTAAAACCAATTTTTATTCATCATCATCTTCCGAGCCTTTTCCTAAAGATGTCGGGGTCGGCTATCAGTCTTAACGGATTCAGCTGAACACCGTATGTTACAGAGCGACTGTCTATCTGACCTCTACAACCCATTTTACTGGGTAACACAGTATCCCATAGTAAGACTGCTTGTCAGAATTGACTTAACGACTGTCAAAGATCTATGTATGACAGCCGGGACCTACTGTTTAACGTGCTTTCCGGGAAGCCAATTTTTATTTTTGTCATAAATGAATTTAATGTTTTAAAATATATATTTTTTTCACTTTTTCAGGTCGGTACCGCTGTTTGCGTGCCTTTAGGCGGACGTAAGTATTCACCTTATTATAATATATTATTTTTACTATTCTCGACGCGCCTGTTGGTCTAGTGGTTAGTGACCCTGACTGCTATACCGGAGCTCGTGGTCATTCCCACCCAGGACACATGTTTGTGTGATGAGCACGATCATTTGTTCTGGTCTGGGTGTAATTTATCTATAATATGTATGTATTTAGAAATATATAAGTATGTTTATCAGTTGTTTGGGTACCATAACAAAAGCTCTGCTTATCTTGGGATCAGATAACCATGTGTGAGTTGTCCCGGAATATTATTATTTTATTATTATTATAAAGTACGGGAACCTTTGTTTTTTTTTATAGTAACGTTTAGTAAGTATTTTAGTTTATCTATAATCCTTGTCTTATTTACTTCTTCTAGTTGGAGGTAAACTGATCGGTGGTGTGGCTTCTAAAGTATCTGGTAAGTTTATATTTCTTTTATTTATTTATTTGTTTCATGCAACTAGGGTCCATAGAAAATACAAATACTTACACATATATTTAATATAAAAATACTTATAAAATACTAAATACATTTTTCATATTAAAATACAATAATACTAAACAGAAATAACCAATGATATTCTAATAAACAGATATGTTATAAGCGTGCAATCGTGAAGACTCTAAAACGTCCTAATTGGGACGTATTGCCATTAACAACAACACTATTTGTCTCTTTTTTTCTTATGGGTTTTATCGCGCTATCTCTTTCGCTAGCTGCCGCGCTGCGCGGAACACCTTTTTCGATTGTTTTGTATGTGTATAACATCTGTTTATTAAAATATCATTGGAAATAACCAATGAAATAACGAAATATAAAATACTTTAAATAAACAATTAAATTATATCAACATAAAAACTAAAATTATACACGATTATTATTGTTTTTGCGCTGTCGGCGTCGTGTATCGCGCCGTGTCGGGTATCCGGCCACGAAATCGTCGGAAAATAACGCCTTTCGGCCAAAATTTCGGAGAAATATAAAAAATAAGAGCTAAATGTAAAAATAACCGGCTTTTTGTATTTTCATACCCTTACCATGATTAGTCATCTACCTTATTCTGTCAGCGTCTTTTTCGTTACTGTAATTGCTATTTACCAAAAAAAATGTTTTATTACTTGTGAAAGAGAAGACTTGTAGGATGTCTGATTTCATTAACTTACTTCAAAACGATGAGGTTCTCAATTCGTCTGTATATATTTTTATTAATATTTGTTACGTTGTCGATTAAATATCGATTCCAAAAATGCTTTTTGTCATTCATATTGCTCAGGTGCCATATAAATTTCAGTAGGTTCTTTTTACATTAAAATGTAGTCAACTATGGCCCTTTATTTCACAACAATTAAATTGGCAATTTATACTTTTTCAAAAATGTTTCTATTTCATTGGGAGCATTCTTGTAACCTCAGAATATTAATTCCAGTTGCCGCGGGTGCAGTAAGTGCTGCTAAGACCAAGGTCAAAACTGTGGGAGAAGCAGTCGTCGGAGGAGCTTTGGGTAAACTTGGGGGAGCAGGCCTTGGCGGAGGACTTGGTGGAGGACTTGGCGGGGCAGGACTTGGCGGATCTGGCCTTAAAGGCGACGGTAAACTTGATGGGGCAGGTCTAGGAGGAGATGGACTAAAAGGATCCGGTCTTGGTGGAGACGGACTTAAAGGCGCCGGTCTTGGTGGAGACGGACTTAAAGGCGCCGGTCTTGGTGGAGATGGACTCAAAGGGTCAGGCCTTGGAGGTGATGGACTTAAAGAAGCTGGTCTTGGTGGAGACGGACTTAAAGGAGCCGGTCTAGGAGGAGATGGACTCAAAGGAGCCGGTCTTGGTGGAGACGGACTTAAAGGCGCCGGTCTAGGAGGAGACGGATTGAAAGGAGCTGGTCTTGGTGGAGACGGACTTAAAGGAGCCGGTCTTGGTGGAGACAGACTTAAAGGCGCCGGTCTTGGTGGAGACGGACTTAAAGGAGCTGGTCTTGGAGGAGATGGACTTAAAGGAGCTGGTCTTGGTGGAGACGGACTCAAAGGAGCTGGTCTTGGAGGAGATGGACTTAAAGGATCCGGTCTTGGTGGAGACGGACTTAAAGGAGCTGGTCTTGGAGGAGATGGACTCAAAGGAGCAGGTTTAGGAGGAGATGGACTCAAAGGGTCAGGCCTTGGTGGAGATGGACTCAAAGGAGCAAATCTAGGAGGAGATGGGCTTAAAGGAGCCGGTCTTGGTGGAGATGGACTCAAAGGAGCAAATCTAGGAGGAGATGGGCTTAAAGGAGCCGGTCTTGGTGGAGACGGACTCAAAGGAGCTGGTCTTGGTGGAGACGGACTCAAAGGAGCTGGTCTTGGTGGAGACGGACTTAAAGGAGCCGGTCTAGGAGGAGATGGACTTAAAGGAGCTGGTCTTGGTGGAGACGGACTCAAAGGAGCTGGTCTTGGTGGAGACGGACTCAAAGGAGCTGGTCTTGGTGGAGACGGACTCAAAGGAGCTGGTCTTGGTGGAGACGGACTTAAAGTCGAGTCAGGCTCCAGTGGTAAGGCTCAGGTTGACTCCAAATCAGGAACAGCTAAGGTCGAGTCGGGATCAAAGGCTGAGGTAGACTCAAAGTCAGGTGGAAGCGCTAAAGTTGAATCAAAATCAGGTTCTGAGGCTAAAGTAGAGTCAGGATCTGGTGGAAAAGCCAAAGTAGAGTCAGGATCAGGTGCTACAGCTAAAGTTGAGTCAGGATCTGCTAAAGTGGAATCAGGATCAGATGGAAACACAGGAGTTTCTAAATCTGGAGACGCTAAAGTTGGCGACTCTTCGGTAAACACTGGCGTTGGAGTAGATAAGGACTGTGATGATGCAGGAGCGGGTGGCATTGCTGGTGGCTCGAAGGGACTTGACGCTGGTGCTGTGAAGGAAGCTGCCGTTGGTGAGTAAATGGTTTTGAATCTTATTTCTCTGCAAAAGTAAATAGCAATGAATACGTATGTATTGCTTAGGTCAAATCTTGCAAGCTTAAAAAACTTCTAGATAATCGATAGAGATGAAATTTTGTTCGAAATTCATTCATTCGGGGACAATACGATGGCTTTTTAGCTGGTCTGATGATGAAGCCAGAAGACGGCTCTAACTCTGTAACGAAACGACGCAATCCCATCGTGTTTGGGCGCGTTTGATTTGTCTTCACTACTACTGTGAGCCTAGCTGGTTAAAAGTTGTCAGTTGTTTAACACACAATATGTCAGACGTGATTATTTTCCCCATCGACGTATGATATGCATAGACTGCTACTATCGCTAGGTTCCCCTTGTGCCAAGCGAGAGAAGTTTTTAGTCTGATCCTAGTACATTTCGTTTTTCATTTAAGTTAATTTTCGCGCAACGAGAAACTTATATAAGAAAATATCGATGGTTTTGACATTGTTAGGATAATATTAGTGTTTTAGACAGATTTTTTAAAACAGCAAGCTCCCTCTTTATACATAATTCACGACAGCACTTGTTCACACTAGTGCTTACGGTTTAAACTCTGATAGGCTCACTCTATGGTTTCAAATGCAACCTCGTTGATTTCCCCTCAAATCAAAATTAAGCGGGTTTGGAAAAAACGGTTCCTAAAAATAAATTTTGTCTGAGTATTGGAACAGTTATTTAAATACTTATTACTTCGGTTCTAGGTGCTGCTACAAAAGTCGTTGGTACAGCTATTAAGCTTGAGAAGGCGAAGCTAAAAGCGGTGTCTGGCATCGCCACCGGGCTTGCTGGAAGCTTTGGACTCGGGCGTTGAGTAAGTGTTAATAGTTTCCATCTGTAATGTAGGTGGGCACCTTCCGGACAGGCGAATAGCTAAATGTTGGTAATTATGTTTCCATGTAACAATTTAAAAATGACAGTAGAAATTTGCTAAAAAATATAGTAGTTTATTTTTCAGTAACTTGTAGTTTAAACTTCGTTTTGTTACTAAATTATCAGCATTTGTAATTATTTAAAATAAACACAGAATCTAGTGTCATTACAGTGTATCAGGAAAACTAGTTGCCGCTATAATTAAAAATGTAAGACCAACATTTCAATGATGGATACTATATCCAAAAATCACGACGATACATTAATTTATGACGGGCCTGTTGGTCTAGTGGTTACAGACCCTGACTGCTATACCGGAGGTCGTGGGTTCGATTTCCACCCGGGACAAATGTTTGTGTGATGAGCACGATCATTTGTTCGGTGTCTGGGTGTAATTTATCTATAACATGTATGTATTTAGAAATATATAAGTATGTTTATCAGTTGTCCGGTTACCTTAACGCAAGCTCTGCTTAGCTTGGGATCAAATAACCGTGTGTGAGATGTCCCGGAATATTATTATTATTAATTTGTAACAACTGCAATCGTCATAATATTGCACATTTTTGCGAAAGTGTAACGTCATTATTTTCCAAACTTTGATGCGCTTTATCTATTGTTTTGTTATTTTAAAGACATTTACTCAGTAGACAAACGAATATAACAAATTGTTCTAGTAAAATTATAGATATATAGGCTGCCTCGTTGGCCTAGTGGTGTTAAGCGCGACAGCTACGCTAGAGGACTTGGGTTTGATTCCCAAGTCGACCAAGGTGTTATTGGGTTTTTCTATGAAGTTCTCAGTAGCAGGTCGGAGTTTGGATTTGTGCCCGGTTAGTGGCAATAGGCTCGCCCCCTATTACATGGGACCTAAACATATCGGCGAACTGTGGGTGTACATTGGTACACCTCTGCCTAACCCTTTGGGGATACAGGCGTGATGATATGTTATGTTAAAATTATAGATATTATTCATATTTATAACAATAATATAACGTTTTATTAAATTTATGTTTTTGTTACAGATAACTGCTGAACAAAAGAACAATGAATCAACAATGCTAGCTTAGTTCCATAACTTAGTAATTAGAATTATTCTTATTATCAAATTAATTGTATAGTATAAATAAAAACTTAAAAAATCCAATGTTGCTTTTATTTTCATACTTAATTTCGATACTTTAATTTAATATAACAACAAACACTTGCACTATACTAAAATAAAAAAAAACAACTAACAGGCGTCAAAAACTCATCGTCATCCTTGTCAATGGCGGGGAACGTGCCCAGAAGGCTGGCAGCATTGCCACGTTGAATGGCTATGCCGATTCTCTGTGCAAGGAACAAACCAGCCCTCTGATCACGAGTAGAGTCCACCAAACGTTTTGACAGTTCTTAAAAAATATTTCGTGTTAAAATATACATAGATGACACATATCAATATTGCAAGATGTTTAAAACTGATTAGATGTTATCAGATTTATATGTTTGTCTGTAGGTTAGTGAATGAGACAGATCGGGGGCTATTTTAAGTCAGTGTCAATGGCGGGTCAATACACGTTCAAGTGTATTTGTTATTGTGCCTAAATTTCGTATAAAAAATCGACAAAATAGACTTGCATTTGACTGATTTTTGTATACGTATAATTGAAATACACAAAGAACTACCAAAGTTGGACTATTGTTCCATGCGGGGTCGAACCTGCATCACGTCACACGCAGTGGTAGTCCCGTTGACCTATACCATTGAGATAGGACGTACTTGTTAGTATAGTGGTTAGTGACCCTGACTGCTATACCGGAGGTCGTGGTCATTCCCACCCAGGACACATGTTTGTGCCATGAGCATGATCATTTGTTCTATGTCTGGGTGTAATTTATGTATAACAAGTCATCATCATCATCATCATCCAGCCTATAAACGCCCACTGCTGAGCATAGGCCTCTTCCCAAATAGAGAAGGCATGAGCATTGATCATCACGCTTGCTCACTGCGGATTGGCGATTTCAGATCCCATATTTTGGAATCCAGGTTTCCTCACGATGTTTTCCTTCACCGTTTGTCAGAAGTGTCTTAGAATAATTAATATGTATGTATTTAGAAATATATAAGTACGTTTTCAGGTTTCTGGTTATAATAATAATAATAATATTCCTGGACATCTTCACACACGGTTGTCTGATCCCAAGCTAAGCAGAGCTTGTGTTATGGTAACCAGACAACTGATAAACATACTTATATATTTCTAAATAAATACATATTATAGATAAATTACACCCAGACACCGAACAAATGATCGTGCTCATCACACAAACATTTGTGCCGGGTGGGAATCGAACCCACGACCTCCGGTATAGCAGTCAGGGTCTCTAACCACTAGACCAACAGGCCCGTGGTTACCATAACACAAGCTCTGCTTAGCTTGGGATCAGACAACCGTGTGTGAGATGTCCCAGGATATTATTATTATTATTCAGCTATCGTTCATTCACTTAATGGACTTTGTGTAAGCTAGTAATTTTCCGAATGCAATAGCGTTTTCTTTGTATACCTATCAAAACACGATGATTGTTGATGCAATGTAATCTTATCGGTAATCTAATAATATTATTCCTAATGTCTACTTTTTACAAATATTTCCATTGATGTTCAGAATTATGTTTTACACTAGGTTTGCCCGCGAATTCACCTCTTCACTTTTTTTACTGGGTAACACAGTATCCCATAGTAAGACTTGTTGAAATAATATCTATTTAATTCGACGACCTCCGTGGTCGAGTGGCGTACGCACCGGTTTTCAAGGTGTCGCAAACTCTGAGGTCCCGGGTTCGATCTCCAGACTGGACAATGTAGAAAACGACATTTCTACATTGTCCCGGGTCTGGGTGTTTGTGGTACCTTCGTTGTTTCTGAATTCCATAACACGCGTGCTTTAGCTACTTACTTTGGGTTCAGAGCAATGTATGTGATGTTGTCCACGTGTATTTATTTGTTATGTAAATTTTATACTTCTATAATATAGATAGAACCTACTACAGATTTAGATATTAAAACATATTTGATTTTATAAACCCGAGGTATTCGTTGGGTGAAAAAAAACATTGTTGAAATACAAATTTTAAACGAATAGATTTAGAAATAAATCATTGAATGATAAAATTACAGCAAGTGGAAAGAAGTGGTCTCTGCCTACCCCTACGGGAAACAGGCGTGATTATATGTATGTATGTAAGCGTAATTCCGTACTTGGCGTAAACGCTAACTTCGAACCAAATGTTTGCAAAATCGCTTTAGCAGTTCATGCGTCATTACATCAGACAGACAGACAGACTTTTCCATTTACCATATTAATTAAGTACTTAAGGGACAGCAGTAATTAATTATTTTAGTAGTTTAGATAAGATAAAATAGGATTAGATAAGAAAAACACTATATTTATAAATGCAAAAGGGCTATTTCCCCAGTACTTAGTTATTTTTTTGTGAATCAACATAGCTAGTTGTAACAGGTATGAATTATATAATATATAAATATTAAAAACATTTAAAATACATAAGAAAATATTAGTTTTTGTTGTATGTTATTGATGTGCCATAAATAAATTATAGCTACTTAATAACAATTCATTTTAAATCGGTTTTAACTTTAGCTTTTATTTGTTGATCTTTGGCAGTCGTTAAGTCATTACAATTCTGACCACCAGGGGCCCGAGTCTGCTATTGACAATTGTTTGAATCGTCTGAGTGGGTGGCGTTAGTAGGTCCATTTTAGGATAATTACGTAGGTTAAACGTAATTTTAACGTCAAAATTGGCCATTGGGACGGCCAATTTTGACGTTTCTGACATTTAGTAGAATGTTAATTATCCTAAAATGGACCTACTGACGCCACCCACTCAGACGATTCGAACAATTGTCAATAGCAGACTCGGGCCCCTGTCTTACTATGGGATACTGTGTTACCCAGTAACATGTGTTGTGTGTCAGATAGACAGTCGCTCTGTAACATACTGGTGTTCAGCTGTCGGTGAGACTGGTAGCCGAACACAACATAGTGCGGGAAAGGGCTAGGTCGAAAGACATGCTAGAGATTTTAAAGTTTTAACACTTTTGTGTATTTTGGATTAAATAAAACTAATGTAATATTCGTGTACCTACTAAATCTATAAGATAAGATGGTTTGTTATAATTTATATACTTAATCAACAATTTTCTTTGCAGTGATATCCAGTTGACAATATGATGAGATTTTCAATACTTTTGGTGTTTGTGGTAAGTTTTCTGAACATTATTAATAATATAGTATCTTTTGGTCCTGAATTTGCGTTGCTATTTGTAAAATTTTAACCTACCCTGTGATATTCAGAGAGAACCTAGCTGTCTTTTGTCTATCTACATTACATTTTGCCGATCCTGTTGATCTAGTGGTTAGTGACCCTGACTGCTATACCGGAGGTCGTGGTCATTCCCACCCAGGACACATGTTTGTGTGATGAGCACAATCATTTGTTCTGTGTCTGGGTGTAATTTACCTATAAGATGTATGTATTTAGAAATATATGCGTATGTTTATCAGTTGTCTGGTTACCATAACACAAGCTCTGCTTAGCTTGGGATCAGATAACCGTGTGTGTCCCGGAATATCACTTTTTTGTGCGTCACACAAAGGATTTCCAAATCTGTTGTGTAGATTCAGGTATAATCTCAGCGTAAAAACTTACATATTTCATCTCTGTATGATATTAGGTACTTGCTGAAAACAATAATATTCATAGAATCTTGTAACTGCCCCACTGCAGGCCTCTTACACAGACTACAAAGACAGTGAGATTTGTTTTATCTTAAATTCCTTTATTATCATTCATATTTTTTGCAGGTTGGCACGGCTGTGTGTGATCCGATAAATGAATGTAAGTACCTACTACAGTGCACTAGTAAAATGACTGCACGCGCTTGGCCACTGGTTGACGCGAGAAGGATGACCGCAAAAGTCCGGCAACCAAGTTAGGTTAATAAACCTTAATTGGTTGCCGCGCTCAACTTGCTCACGGCAACCTGTGGCCCGAGTCTGCTATTTTAATTCAGTGAATGGTGGGTTAAAAAACGTTCCAGTGTACTTGTTATTGTGATACATATAAGAACAGACACTTGCAATCCTACAATGACAACAGTGGCAAGCAGGTGTACATTTGTCATTGAACTAAAATTATCTGAATACGAAACTTAATCACAATAAAAAGTACATTGGAAAGTTTTTTAACCCTCGGGCTCCTGTAGTGAAAGCGTGGTAAAATGGCGTTCGGCTGCTCATTTAAAATATGATTTTGATTATAGATGGTGTACCCGGCTTAATACTAGACGAGGAAATATCAAAAGTTGACGTAGACGCTTTTGAGATGAATATCGATGAAAACCCTTACGTTATGGCAAGCCTTAGGATGAAAGGGGCTGATGGTCTACCGGGGGGTCCAGGTAGAACTGGATCTGCAGGACAACCTGGTTGCCCTGGTGGTACCGGGGGTGCTGGGGGTGCGGGAGTTAACGGGGGTCCTGGCTTCGCGGGGGGCGCAGGGGGGGCCGGTCTCGCAGGCTGTGTGGGAGGCACTGGAGGTATTTATTTGTGAATTGTGTTTTACTTAATACTAAAGATAGACAAGACTGAGAACCGCGTCTTTAACTTTTATATGAGTATACTTTTTTCTGAGATTATATATTATTTCAACTTTAATAGATCCATAGCATCTTTTATCAGGACCGTGCTATTCATCTGAATCCGGTAACACTGAAATTTGTAAAAAGCTTGAGGAAGGGCTAAACAGAAATTCTTGCCATTGAAGTCTCAATTAAATTCAAAAACTCTTTATATCATAGGTGCTGGTGGAAGAGGCAGTGTAGGTGGCGCTGGAGGCTCCGGCGGAGTAGGAACAGTCGGGGGTACGGGCGGAGCTGGCGGGGCCGGTAGTGTCGGGGGCGCGGGCGGCTCGGGGGGCGTGGGGACCTCGGGCGTGGGTGGCACTGGAGGCGCGGGGGGCGCAGGTATGTAGTTTTAGCAAGCGATCGCATAGTACACTCTTTCGCGATAAGACAACTGGTTGCCATGCTCAATTGATCGAGGCAACCAACAGTCAGTCTGATTTTGTCTAGATCTGATCCCAATCTAGGTTACTGATAAACACACTTATACCTATATTTTGCTAAATAAATTCATATGAGAGATATCTTACACCCACACAAATATTTATCTCAAATTTTAATCGAATTCACAACCTCCGATTTACCAGTTAGATAGATAGAATATTCTTTATTGTACACCATTAAAATTAAATAATAATACAAATACCATCAACAGTAAAGCGTACAATGGCGGTCTTATCGCTAAGAGCGATATCTTCCAGACAACCTTTGGATGGACAGGAAAGATAGATGAGGTAGATGAAAGCAACAAGTGTGTGTAAGGGTCGCTAATAACGAACGAACAGACGAATTATAGTAATTTCGGCCCGACCGATAAATTGCCCCTTTAATCATCGACGAGCCTGTTGGTCTAGTGGTTAGTGACCCTGACCGGGGGTCGTGGGTTCGATTCCCACCCAGGACCAATGTTGTCTTATGAGCACAATCATTTGTTGTGTGTCTGGGTGTAATTTATCTATAATATGTATGTATTTAGAAATATATAAGTATGTTTATCAGTCGTCTGGTTACCAAAACACAAGCTCTGCTTAAATTGGAATCAGATAACCGTCTGAGAGTTGTCCCGGGATATTATTGTTATTATAATCAGCGCTTACCTTGCTTTAGGTACAGGCGGTTGGCGCTCATCAGCCTTGGATGACGAAGAAGTTCAGCAACCTATCAAAGCCACAGTAAGGAGGGGAACAAACGGGGCCCCAGGAGCGGGACCCAGGGGCGGTGCGGGTGGCGTGGGGGGCGCGGGCAGCAACGGCGGGACCGGGGGCGCGGGGGGCTCGGGCTACTCGGCGGGCGTCGGGGGCGCGGGAGGCGCGGGTGGCGCGGGACGACTTGGTGGTAAGTTAATGTTGATTGATGAAGTAGTTGTTTGTGCCCGGTTAGTGGCAATAGACTCGCCCCCTATTACATGGGACCTAAACATGCCGGGGAACTGTGGGTGTACATTGGTACACCTCTGCCTAACCCTTCGGGGATATAGGCGTGGTGGGATGTTATGTAAGGTAATACTAATAATGTTTTTATTTGTATTATTATAGGTACAGGCGGTGCGGGCGGCGCGGGGGCTACAGGCGGCGGTGGGGGCGCGGGAGGGGCGTCCCTCTAATAGAAACCATAATTATATGACGACTTAGAGCATAGTACTGAAATGCCATTCAAAGAAACAAAGTGCAACTTTACGAAGTCTTCCTGTCGCTACTTTACGCCTGTAAAAGACAGAGAAAGCATGAGACTGTTTTTAATCATTTATCTGATGAGGCTTTTTGCACTCGTGCGTCTAAAAAGCCTTGTTAGGTACCACAAATTGTAAAATAAGAAATATAATGAACAATCTTCTCCTATTACATATAAATAACTTATAACTAGAAACCCCATTGAAATGTAACGCCTTTTACAGCACGAGACTTGAATGTGATTGAAAACTGAAAAAGAAATAAATACTTACTGTTCAATTGATTACTTATTTATTTAATTTCGTTGAAATACTCAAAACCTGCGCTCGGAATCCACAAAAGAAACTTACGAAGTTCAGAAATATTATTAATTAAAGAGATGAATTTATTTATTATTGATATAAAATTGTAAAATAAAGTGCTACTACTTACATAATAATAATATTCCGGGACATCTCACACACGGTTGTCTGATCCCAAGCTAAGCAGAGCTTGTGTTATGGTAACCAGACAACTGATAAACATACGCATATATTTCTAAATACAAACATAATTATAGATAAATTACACCCAGACAATGAACAAATGATCGTGCTCATCACACAAACACTTGTCTTGGGTGGGAATCGAACCCACGACCTCCGGTATAGCAGTCAGGGTCTCTAACCACCAGACCAACAGGCCCGTCATGTCAGTACATGCCTAACATAACTAATTATAAATGAAAACGTAACAACAAAATAAAGAACACATTATTTAATTTACTTACTTTTATATAAGGCACCAATATGTACCTACTTACCCCCGGTTTCTGAGAGGTTGAACAACTCAATCTCAATCAATTGATCACTTCTGTGATTGGTTGACCGAAAGGCTAAAAACTGATCAAAATGCTTATCATAAGATTCGGAAGGTGATTAACTAATTATTGTATTATTCCACATAACATAACATACCATCACGCCTGTATCCACGAAGGGGTAGCTAGAGGTGTACCAATGTACACCCACAGTTCGCCGATATATTTAGGTCCCATGTAATAGGGGGCGAGCCTATTGCCACTAACTACACAAATCCAAACTCCGACCTGCTACTGAGAATTTCATAGAAAAACCCAATAACACCTTGGTCGACTCGGGAATCGAACCCAAGACCTCTAGCGTAGCAGTCGCGCTTAGCACCACTAGGCCAACGAGGCAGTTGTAATGTATTGTTCCACGTTTCACAAACAAAAGTTATTGCTCTGAATTTCAAATCAGTATGTCTATTCTGTAAATAATTTCGATATCGAGCTTCACCTGAGTGATAATAAAGCTCATTTCAAAAGTGAACCCAATTGGCCTTGATTTAGAATTCAAATTTGAGAATACGTTTTTGACATCTCACCGCGGATTCCGCTGTCGAGATACGAAAATAATGTTACAGTATTCAGTACCTAAATATAAATCTGATTATTATTTCTGTTATCTTAATAAATATCGTTGTCTTAAAGGCCAATTACAATCAGTCAAATATCAAGTGCAGTGCTTTGATTCTGATTGGTTGTTGATTGTTAATCATTTCGTCAACCTTCGTTAGTTATCATTCAACTACAGATTATATTATTATTATTATTTAAAGCCTGAACTGTCCCACTGCAGGGCAAAGGCCCCCCTTTCCTCCTTCCACAAGTCTCTATTGTTTGCTAATTGTTGCCACTCCTTCCCGTATGCGTCCAGTTCATCCCTCCATCTCCGCCTGATGATATGTCATTGACAGATAGTATGTCTTTATTATTTTGCAGGACAAATGAAGTACAAACGTAGTTTTTGCAAAATGTCTTGCAATTCGCTCAACAACAAATCATGACTCTGGGCCCCGATTTAGCATAATATTATAGAACGGGGATTAGCGCGAACATGCATAAATACCTTTAGGGCTTGACGTTTCGACCGGGTTACACCGGCCGTGGTCGCAAGCAGACTGTATTTATGCATGTTCGAGCTAATCCCCGTTTCTATAATATTTAATATAAACATGCAGCGCGATAGTTATAAACTCGATTTAGCTATTAACGTGTTGATTGAATTGACTGAATGACCTGCTTCATTTAGTCATTTTTACAACAGAGAGTCGGCGTCGTCACAGATACTATGTTATTACCAAACAAAAGATTCCCAAAAATACTGACGATATTGGTGTTGTAGTTTTTGTTTTATTCTCAAATTCAAGGAATTTCGTGGCAGAAAATGGTTATTTCAAAATCCATTATTATTGTTTCTATCATGAATTTTCCAAAGAAGAATGCCCAAAGACTTGCCCACTACGTGGCGCCGTGTCTCGACTTTATGCTATACTAAATTTATATCTTTTTTTTTATGTACATGTGTTTTTATTAGCATTTATTTTGCGCTAGCATTGAAAAACGTAATAAATGTTTATTTAATTGAATGTCAGTAGTTCTATTCTGTAACATTATTTTCATATCTCGACAGCGTAATCCGCGGTGAGATGTCAAATACGTATTCTCAAATTTGAATTCTAAATCAAGGCCAATAGGGTTCACTTTGGAAATGAGCTTTATTGTCACTCAGGTGAAGCTCGATATCGAAATTATTTACAGAATAGACATACAGTACCTACATCTGCACATCTGTACTTTTACACACAAAGAAAAAAAAACTAATAAGTAGGGTAGATTTATCTTTTAAAATAATTAGCCGGTTATTCGTAAACATTGTATTATAGCCCTCCGTATTTACTTATGTTACATTACGTGTTATTGGTATCGAGTTGAGCATTTACATTCCTCAAGTGGTTTTGTTGTGTGATATCGGACTTTTGTTTTGTTGTTAAGTGAGAGAATTGACTCTAGTTTTAACGAGAAAATGTCTCCATCGGGTCGATATCGGACAAACCAACCCTTCGAGTGTACTACGTGAGCGCGACAAATGGATGTGCGATTAACGCTTATGCGACAAAACTGTACTGCGACTCACCGTAGTTCGAATGCACGCTAGTGCGACACACTGTAGATCGACATCTCGCTAGTGCGACAAACGATTGCGCGACAGTAGTTCGACACTACGGTAGTGCGACACTACGGTAGTGCAGTACGTTGGTGCAGTATTGCAGTAGTTTGACACCTAGCAAGGGTAGTGTAGTACGTTGATGCAGTATTACAGTAGTTTGCTGAGATAAATTTTGAATTACATATATTAAATAAGTAAATATTAAATAATCAAAGGCCGTCGCTCGCTTCGCTCGCTCCATTGCAAGGTCACAATATCTAACCTAACCTAACCTATTGATCTCTGTCACAAAGTTGAACCTAACCAAGCAATGGATTTCTGGGCCTATGTCGGTTCTATATGTTTATGTTCTATTTCTTCATATCGCACTAGCGAGATGTCGATCTACAGTGTGTCGCACTAGCGTGCATTCGAACTACGGTGAGTCGCAGTACAGTTTTGTCGCATAAGCGTTAATCGCACATCCATTTGTCGCGCTCACGTGGTACACTTCAACCCTTCTCTCGCAGGTGCGAAAATTGTTTTTTTTAATCAAGCTGTATATTAGGATTAGTTAAAATGCATTTTAACATAAACACCCCAAAGGGATGGCACTTTGATTCGACGACCCTATTCACTTGGTGGCGGAGATTTTTATTTACACGAAAATGTTTGAGGTAGGAGCCATAAGCATTGACCACAATATCCATTCAAATAGTAAATAAATATCTATTTAGAAGTTGATAAACCTTAAAGATTTTTTTTTATAACCTCAAATTCAGCAACCTAAAAATAAGATTTCTCTTGAACCACGGCGAATAAATTTTAAATCGTTTGCATTATATGAAACAAAATGTATTTATCAACAAATCAAAGTCACCCTGACACGACAATCTTTCATAGGGCCTAAACCTTCTAACAAATTGGGGATTGTCCTTTGATATTTTATTTGGTCATGTGTTTGCGAACCCTCTATCCCTTTCGCGTCGGACAGGGGTTTCTTAACAAAACCTTTTTTAAGAAATTATATGCATTTTTTTATATATAATATCTTTATTAATCAGACAGACATCAACATTTATTACTAGTCATCGCTTGTTATACAATCATTATTTAATTACGAATGACGTATAGACATCCGATTTACTATCGGACATCCAACTACCATAGGTTGGAGGACCCCCCTGCTCCCCCGCCGCCGCCGACTGCCCCCGCGCCCCCCGCACCTCCCGCACCTTTAGTGAAAAAATAAAAGTATTTAAAAAAGACTAACAAATCACACTTTTGGGCAAAGGCCACACTTTCCTTAAAATAAGTACTTTTTAATGTGACAAAAATAAATGAAAAATTTCAGAACGAATCGAAAAATAAAAAAATTGCTGGTAACTGTCTAAAACCTGATGAATAGATCTTCATAAATTATATTTAAGAATACCACGCAGCTTTGAAACAAAACTGCATCACAATCGATCCATTTGGTTACGAGCTATGATGCATACAGACAGGTACACAGACGTCGAAGTTATAACTCACCTCCCAACCGCCCCGCGCCCCCCGCTCCACCCGCGCCCCCGACACCCGCGGTATTCCCCGCGCCCCCTGCGCCCCCTCTCCCACCGTTATACCCCGCTCCACCGAAGCCACCAGCACCGCCAGAGTTGCCGGCTCCTGGGATACCATTTGCAGCTCTGCCCTCTGTGGTTTTCACTGCTGGTTTAGGTTCTTCTACAGCTGAGCGCCAACCACTGTCTGTACCTGGAAAAGCAAAAAGCGATGAGTAAACGTGTCAATTACAGGAGAGCAGATGTGACTGATTGATTGTTGGTTGCCGTGAACAAGTTGAGCGCGGCAACCAATTGAGGAATGTGGTTGTAATTAACAGTCATGTGGGTATAAAGTCAGAGTAAAGCCTTTATGTTCTTATAGTTGTCTTTATATTAGTTAATATGTCATACAAAATTTACATATACAAGAGCTTTTAAAACGTTAATTTGATGTATACAAGTTGCACCATTTCCAAATGTCATTCTTATGAAGACGAATGTTTTTAAAGTATAGTGTCCTTGCCTGATGTGTGCAAGGCAAGGTAAGGACACTGTTGGTCACATATTATGCCTAAATGCCTCTACCATCGTCACGATAAGATTAATCTTAATAATATACTCATGCTCCTTACCAGCGCCTCCCGCACCCCCAACGCCACCAGAATACCGGCTGGCACCACCGCCCGGACCGCCCGCTCCTCCCTTGCCACTCGCGCCCCCCCTGGCCGCGCCCCCCGCGCCTCCCGCGCCCCCACTTCCGCCGCTACCCCCAGAGCCGCCTGAACCACCCTGTATTCCTGCGCCCCCGCGGCCGCCAACACCTCCTATGCTTCCTGTTCCACCAGCACCTAGGTAAAGAAGGTTATGGTTACAGGTAAGACCACTTTACTGACTGTTCTAGCAGGTCTCCTATAACTAACATGACTAAGCAATTAACTGATACAGACTGCTGAAATTGATATATACGAGCATAAATCTGCCATTGAGCAGTTGAAAGGCAATGCTCCAAAAGTCATTCTCAACAGTTAGAAAAATGTCAAAAAGAAAAAACTTACGTACTTTTTATCAAGTGTACCTACCACATTGTGACAGTCTACGAAATGGAACAATTCTTCACTGCGATTAGCCCATTTAAAACTGATTTAGAGAGCTTTCAAATTATTCTGAGTCTCATCACAGTATGACAAGTGGGTTCAAACTAATCATCGTCTATTATAAATAAACATAAACAACAATTTAAAACTACCTCCAACGCCTCCCACACAGCCCGAGAAGCCGTCGCCTCCCGCGCCACCTGCGAATCCAGGACCCCCATTGACTCCCGGACCCCCTGCTCCCCCAGCTCCTCCTGGGCAACCATTTTGACCTCTCCCTCCAACTTTACCCGGGGCCCCTGGCAAACCATCAGCCCCAGCCAACCTAGGGCTTGCAATATCATCAGCATTTTCATTCAAATAGTTTTCAATGTCCTCTTCATTTTTAAGTTCCAATATTTCTTCTTTTAGTGTTAATCCTGGTACACCATCTGTAATCAAAATCAATTAGATTCTTAATGAACAGAATGATGAGCGCAACACTGCAGGTTGTCCTGAGTAAGCTGAGCGCGGCAACCAAGTTAGGATTTGTTCGCGTCAACCAAGTAGTAAAGCGCGTCACTTCTCTCCAGTTGCTAATTTACTGTAGTAGGTACTTACGTTCATTTAAACAAGATACAGCAGTTCCAACCTGAAAATAGTTGATGACGTTTTAAATAATACATTATCAAAGAATACCAAGAAGTAAATTCTGTTTTCTTACAACATTTGTAACACTAGAGGTCTCGAATTGGGTGTCTTTACTATAATTACGTAGGTAAAACGTCATTTTAACGTCAAAATTGGCCATTGGGACGGCCAATTTTGACGTTCTGACATTTAGTAGAATGCTAATTATCCTAAAATGGACCTACTAAAGCCACCCACTCAGACGATTCAAACAATTGTCAATAGCAGACTCGGGCCCCAGATAAATGTAAACATATCAGGGACCAAAACAAGTTGAAGAAAAAGTTATATGAAGAAGACTTACCACAAACATCAATAGTATTAAAACTTTCATGATTGCCAACTGCTTGTAACTGTGAACAAAATAATTAGTTATAAAAAATGTAAAACAAGGATTCTTACTATCCTGTCATGATTGAGTTGATGAATACATTAAAAAGCTTTTTATTAGCTAATAAATAACATACAGTATAAAATATATCTTTAACGTGTAACTTATATGGTGCACGAAATCTTTCTAAAGAACTCTCTAAACGTTTGGTAGACTACTCGTGATCAGAGGGCTGGTTTGTTCCTTGCACAGAGAATCTGCATAGCCATTCAACGTGGCAATGCTGCCAGCCTTCTGGGCACGTTTCCCGCCATTGACAAGGATGACGATGAGTTCTTTGACGCCTGTTAGTTTTTATTTATGTAAGTTTTAATTTTAGTATAGTTAGAGTTTGTATCTTTAATCACACACTTCATATTATGTAAATTTATTTATCATTAATTTTAAACAATATGTACAGAATACCTTAAAATATTTAGAATACTATAAAAACTAAGCCTACACATTAAATAAGAAAAATTATATACTAAATAAAACTAAGAACTAAAATAAGGCGTCAAAAAATTCACCCACGTCGCTGTCGACTGGGAGTGTGGCCAAAAGGCTGGCAGCATTGCCACGTTGTATGTCAATGCTTATGCGCTGACCTTATGTAAATTAAGTATAGTTTAGGAATAAATCAAAATATAAATTATATTTATTTTATATATTATACCTGTAATGATTCGATCAACTGGATGGAATGGACGGAATGGACTAACTTCGTTAGGTGCAAACCGTTTTATATTTATAAATATGATTGGTTCCTTATCTTATTGTATCTAATCTTATATTAGTGAAAAGGTAATTATATGAAACTTTAATTTTCCTTTGTATATCACATCATAAGTGGAAAAGTTATTGATTCTGTTTGTACGACGGTTTACGGCTAAGTTAGTAAACCAATTTTGGTGAAATTTAATATGGAGAAAACTTGAGCCATAAGAAAGTATAAATTTGACGGGCCTGTTGGTCTAGTGGTTAGTGACCCTGACTGCTATACCGAAGCTCGTGGGTTCGATTCCCGTCCGGCACAAATGTTTGTGTGATGAGCACGATCATTTGGTCGGTGTCTGGGTGTAATTTATCTATAATATGTATGTATTTAGAAATATATGCGTATGTTTATCAGTTGTCTGGTTACCATAACACAAGCTCTGCTTAGCTTGGGATCAGATAACCGTGTGTGAGATGTCCCGGAATATTATATTATTATTATTATACCTACTAATTTACTACTACTTCGGGAGGCGTTTTAAAGGAGATTGAAAGAAAACCGTAAACTTTAAATATGCCAATAGCTTGCAAAGTACTGAAAAGTACCATTTAAGTTAAATCTTTGAACCTCGATCAAGTCAGATTTCAAACAAAAAACGGTATCATACTCAGTCCATTCGTTTTAAGCTACAATGACACAGACAAACAGACATTTTAGCGTCGATGGTTTTTAATGGTTTCCATCAGTTGCTGACGTAATGCAAATGTGTGGAGTATAAGTTATTTATGAATTAATTTTGCAAGACAATGCTTATTACAAATCCGGGTAAGCTTTGTGTAAGTCAATGGAATATTTGGAAGCTAAAAAAGGATTAGATTTGCAGATAAGATAATAATGCATAAACAATAAACAATCGTATGTGTAGGTTCTGTTCATGACAAAAGAAATAGGTGCATACGTTAAGCGCAATACACACTGAGCCCGCCGGGCCGCCGACAAAGCCCGGTGGCCTGTATGAAAAGAATCATGTCGGCATACAACATACATATCAACCTGTTTTTGTCTTACTGTTGGGACTTTCAGACAAAGAAGTTGCGAGTATTGTTCGCAATCCTGTATTAAGCAGACGTGCTCATTTCCGGGTTTGCGATTATAATGTTTTCCGTCAACGATTGAGTAGAGTAGGTGTCCGTAGGTCTGAGGACCCCAGGTTTCATCCCTGGTCGCATCAATGTTGAAAATCTCTTTTCTACATTGTCTCGGGTCTCGGTATATGAAGTACCTTCGTTGTCTCTGAATTCCATAGCACAAGTGCTTTAGCTACTTACTTTGGGTTCAGAGCAATGTATCTGATGTTGTCCATATTTATTTACTTAACTGTTCTAAGTCTATTTACTCAATCAAACCTTAAATACCTTCTTAGATATAACTTTGAAACGTCACTTTGGTAATGGAAACTTCCCTGCGTCCGAACCTACAACCTTGTGCATACAAATCCGTTCATTGAACCGCTAGTCCACCACGACCTGCACAAATGATTACTGTTTATGCATTATTATCTTATCTACAAATCTAATCCCTTTTTAGCTTCCAAACATTCCATTCACATACATAAAACTTACCTGGATTTACATCGGAACAAGCTTTTTTCTCAGTGGGAGTTATAATTCAGCCTCTGAGAGAATGCGTTCCTGACACATGTCAGTTGGTCTTGTTTCGTTGGAAAAAATACCGTGATTTATTATTCATTGTAACCTAGCATAATGAATGAGTGATATTAAATAATATTAATATTTTTAGTTAATCATTCTTCAAATCAAAGTTATATTTTCCTGTTGACCACGACCTGTCAGAACGGCATACTGTCAGCGGCCGGACTATAACTGTTCTACGCTTAGTATAAGTTTACTACGCAAAGCTTGATTTTGTTGTGTACTTAGATATATCATATATCTAAATAACCCTAATTATTAGAATCCATAAATTATTTTTTACGTAAAGGAACATTATTGTGGTGCCTAACTTTGTAAATATATTTTCAGCAAGTATATAATTTTGAAATTAAACTTCGGGCGATCGCCATTTTTAAATCCGACGCAAAAAGACTGCTGTCATAGGTTTGCCGTTTTGGTGGCAAAGTAGCTCTTAAATAAATAAATGGACAAACTATGATGCGATATTTTTTTGGCAGCTGTGATCGAGATTATTGTTAGCTATAATTTGTAAAGTGTTTTCGGTTTAGTAACTACGCCGTTAAAACATACAGACAGAGTTACTTTTCCATTTATAAAAGTACTTAGGGCACGTACATATAGTAATCTTTTAATAGATAAGATTCAATGTGATAAGAATTATTTATAAATATAAAATGGTTTTACAAACAAAACTTGTCCAGTTGCAAACAACATGAGGATTTTATTATTAATATTTGTTTTTGTGGTAAGTTTTTTTCTTATTAATTATACTTTAAAAACTAGTTTTGGTCGCTGCTATGCTTGATTAGTTTATATAACATAAACCCATCTGAAACAAGATAACTGAATGGGCCTGTTGGTCTAGTGGTTAGTGACCCTGACTGCTATACCGAAAGTCGTGGTCATTCCCACCCAGGACACATGTTTGTGTGATGAGCATGATCATTTGTTGTGTCTGGGTGTAATTTATCTATAATATATAAGTGTATGTGTTTAGAAATATATAAGTATGTGTATCAGTTGTCTGGTTACCATAACACAAGCTCTGCTTAGCTTGGGATCAGATAACCCTGTGTGAGATGTCCCAGGATATTATTATTATTAATATTGAAATACAACATAAGGTTGCTGATAGGTATAGGCATTCATTTGTAATAAGCAATTTATTAAATGTTGAAAACCCTCCCCACCTTGTCATAATCTTCTTGTATAAACATAGACAAAACTTTCTTTCAGATTGGCACTGCTGTATCCGATTCTCTGAATGAACGTAAGTACATTGCATTAGCCAGCCGAACAGAAAGCCCTTGACCGCTGGTTGACGAACTGAATCTCACATGGTTGCCGCGATCAACTTGTTCACGGCAACCAACTGTTTCCTAATTACCAACCGTCTTTAAAAAATAGTTCTCAAATCGTCCGTAGTTCTTTTTATAATTCGCTACATATGAAAAGTTAAGAGCGATTTAAAAATTAGATTTTTCATCGATGGCATTCAGATGCGGTCCCATATTTTTAATCAAAATCGATACAGTAGTTTTAATGGAAGTTTTATTTTTAAATTTATGTACAATCACTTGTAAATGTGACTAATTATTATCGCAGATAATAAATTTTCCTTCATTGTCTGTAAATTCCATAACACAAGTGCTTTAGCATTCACTTTACGTTCAGAGCAATGTATGTGATGTTGTCCACATTTATTTATAGATGGCGTACGCGAAATTACACTAGACGAGGAAATATCAAAATTAAATGATGAAGGAACTCTTGAAAACAATTTACGTGAAAACCCTGATGGCATTACAAGCCCTAGGGTGGCCGGAGCGAATGGCGAACGAGGGGCCCCGGGTAGAGTTGGGGGGGCTGGTCAACCTGGTTGCCCGGGGGGCACCGGGGGTGCAGGCGGTATAGGGGTCCACGGGGGTCCTGGCTTCGCGGGGGGAGCGGGTGGCGCTGGCTTGTCAGGTTGTGTGGGAGGCACCGGAGGTATTTATGAAATGTTAATTGTATATTTAAATTATTAATTCTAGCTTTTTGTTTTTATTGAAAAATGGCTTTATTTAGGGATGTTGTTTGTGATATTTACCGTGAAACTAGATACGTTCCTTCATTCGTCGTGCAATTTGAACTAGGAAATTACCAAAAAATTATATGTAAAAATTTATTGAAGTTTTCATCATAACAAATCTAATCTTTAATTTGCGAGCATTAATACAAATATTTTAATGATAGTAGATGACTATAACAGAGTGTCATCATTATGTTATTGAATTTAATTACGTGAAATGAAACATAACAAAAAACGTGAAAAAACAAATGTGTCATCGCATGTTAGAAAATATTGACAACTGCATTCAATAATAGCAGCATTGATAAAACGTTTGTTTCTAGATATACCTAAAGTGAAATCCCAGTTGTGTGTGTGTCCCAGTAAAATGAGTTGTGGAGGTCAGATAGGCAGTCGCTCCTTGATAAATATGGTGTTCAGCTGAATCCGGTAAGACTGGTAGCCGACCCCAACATAGGAAAAGGCTCGGGAGATGATGATGACCTAAAGTGTAATGACGACCTCCGCGGTCGAGTGGCGTAGGTCCCGGGTTCGATCCCCGGACGGGTCAATGTAGATAGTAACTTTTCTACATTGTCTCTCGGGTCTGGGTGTTTGTGGTAGCTTCGTTGTTTCTGAATTCCTAGCACAAGCTTAATAGCTACTTACTTTAGGTTCAAAGCAATGTATGTGATGTTGTCCGCATTTATTTATTATTTATTTATAGCTCTGAGGTCCCGGGTTCGATCCCCGGACTGGTCAATGTAAAAAGTAACTTTTCTACATAGTCTCGGTCTGGGTGTTTGTGGTACCTTCGTTATTTCTGAATTCCATAACACAAGCTTAATAGCTACTTACTTTGGGTTCAGAGCAATGTATGTGATTTCTGGATTTATTTATTTTAAATCCCGATTTATCTTTAAGGTGCTGGTGGATCCGGCAGTATAGGAGGCGCTGGAGGCTCCGGCGGGATAGGAACCGTGGGGGGCGCGGGGGGTGCGGGCGGGATCGGTGGGGTGGGGGGCGCGGGAGGCTCGGGGGGTGTGGCGAGCTACGGCGCGGGTGGTGCCGGGGGCGCGGGGGGACAAGGTATGTAGGATAAGCGTACAGTCTTATTTCAATGTCCAGGGTATAAGTGGTTTATCACGGCATGTTTGTTTATTTTTTTTTACTTTTATTTTTACACTCACCTATTTACTTTAGTAGGCCATTAACATATAACACTGTGACACTCACGGCTAATAATAGAAGATGGACGTCTAGTTTTAACCCTTAAGTAAAAGTATTGCGTGACGATTGCAGACACAACGTCTACTCCACGCGGCAACCCCATGACTCCTTTGGTTGCCGCGCTCAAATCGCCCTCGTCAACCAATGGTCATACGGTCACAGCCACACTCTGCAACAAGCAAATAGCTAGTCTACTCTTGTTAAATTGTACCAGACTAGAGAGCATTATTTATTTGATGTATTTTTTCTTCTGCATTTTCTTTTCTTTGTGTTGTAGGTTCCATTACATAACATACCAACCAATGTACACCTACAGTTCGCCGGTATGTTTAGGTCCCATGTAACAGGGGGCGAGTCTATTGCCACTAACCGGGCACAAATCCAAACTCCGACCTGCTACTGAGAATTTCATAGAAAAGCCCAAACACCTTGGTCGCCTTGGGAATCGAACCCAAGACGTCTAGTGTAGCAGTCGACCATATTTATTGCATTTATTTCACTTATATCATCACCTAACTTGCATTACAGGTAAAGGAGTTGGAGCCACCTCATCCGTTTCGGACGAACCACAGCCAGCAACAGCTACAGCTGGCAGGAATGGAGTGCCAGGAGTAGGCAACGCTGGGGGCGCGGGCGGCGTGCGCGGGACCGGCAGACACGGGGGCGCAGGGGGCGCGGGCGGGCCGGGGAACGCCGCGGGAGTGGGGGGTGCGGGCGGAGCGGGCGGGGGCGGACGGTTGGGAGGTGGGTACTTGACTGTCTTGCAGGTTCTTGCAAGGATATAACCATCCATACAAGACTTATTGTTATTATATTTCTGTACATGCAAAAGTAGTCGTAACACTGTGTGGTTAGCTTTCAGAGCTAAGCCAATTTTGAAAAAGCTTTCAAGTTAATCTAATTCCAAGATATAAGGTAGTCTGTCCCGCGACAATTGATTTCTGTGTGGGAAAAGCCTTGGGCGAAAGCTATAATAACACAACTAACATAAAGAACAGACTGTTAACCATTTATTGTAGAGTTGACCGCAACACCCAGTAGAGGTTGTGCGCGGCAACCAAAGACCATTAGCGGCCTACATATTCTGACCTGTATGTCTATTCTGTAAATAATTTCGGTATTGAACTTCACCTGAGTGACAATAAAGCTCATTTCCAAAGTGAACCCAATTGGCCTTGATTTAGAATTCAAATTTGTCGGTTCAACACCACCTTTATTGTAAGAAAGAAATGGAGGCCTTTGCCCTGCAGTGGGACGACAATGGCTGAAAATAATAATGGGGTTAAAATATAAAATTTAAACAATATTTTTAGTTAATTGACTAATAATAAGATATTCAAGGGATAAATATTTTAAGCTAGTAATAATATTATTATCAAATTATTTAAGGTGCGGGCGGAGCGGGAGGCGCGGGGGCTGTCGGCGGCGGTGGGGGCGCGGGAGGGGCGTCCAATGCTTAGTCACAAATATATGACAGTTGGATATCCAATTATAAATCGGACGTCTGTTTTGATAATGCATGATATCAATCATAAAATAATTTTTCATTAAATCTATTTTTAAATACTTAGAAGTTTTTGAATTTTCTAGAATTGTGAAGACAAATCAAACGCGCCCAAACACGATGGGATTGCGTCGTTTTGTTACAGAGTTCCTATGGCCACCTTCTGGCTCCATCATCAGACCAGCTCGAAGGTATCATAATGCAACGAATAAATTCATATAAATAATAAATATACCATTATATACTAAATAGACCATTTTTAACATCAGTGCTGCTTATGATTTGGTAAAAGTGTGCATTTGATATGTGGTTTTAACATCGAGTTTATAGCTTAATAAGTCACGGCTTTCGCGAATTTTGCTCAGGGTAGCTTAAAATGAAGTTTAGCTTTTGAGATTTCGCGTAAACAAACATACATGCATAAAACCTAAAATATATTTCTAAATATTAAGTTTTCTGAAAAGATATTGTCTGTACAAGTTATGAATTAAACACAAAAATTCAACTCTATTTATTCTATATTGAGTTCTATTCTTTTTCCAAAAAAAAATAATATCTTCTTATTTGACAACCTCCGTGGTCGAGTGGGATACATTTTGGTTTTCAACGTGTCGATAGCTCCGAGGTCCGGGGTTCGATCCCCGGACGGTACGATGTATGTGTGCTTGTTGTTTCGTCGTCTCTGATTCCATAACCCAAGTGCTTGAGCTACTTACTTTGGGTTCAGAGCAATGTATGTGATTGCCCACATATTTTTCAATGTTTCAAAAATAAAACTATTATTTATAAAAATCACATTATTTATTTACATTAAACAGTAACAAACTTATAATAAACAAATTAAAACTTACGACTAAGTAATTCAGATTAATGATTAACATTTGTCAAAAAGGCGGTAGGCTAATATTTAAAATCATATACAAAGGCAAAAAAAAAAACAATTCATAGTTCAGGTATTCGGGGCCAAAAAATCAAAGATCATCAAAATCAGTCCACCCGTTCTTGAGTTATAAAAGGTATACAGTACGGTGCAAACTTAATGGCGGCTCTGAACACTCGCTCCTCGCTGCTGTGTAACACACTGATGCGCCAGCGGGGGTGCGGGGCGAGGTACTGCGCTAAGTGTAGCTAACTTCACAGCCGCCATTCACTTAGAATCCAACTATACCAACCCAACTTGTTTTATAAACCGGCTTCATAAAAGGAGAAAGTATTTAATTCGACTGTATTTTTTTTTATTTCAAAGCTGGTGCTTCCCATGTGGTCCCATATTTATTTGGTCCAAGTCTGAAAACGGGATCTATAAGAAATAACATAAGACTTCTTTTGAAGTCGGTTTTTTTGTAAGAATTATTTTTAATACACACAGTAACTGTATTTTTAAGCACATACGCAAAATGTCTGCTAGAAACTTGACATGTATGTCTATCTGGAGTATCGTACCTCCGTAAGGAATAGAACAATTCAGATTAGTTTTTTATTTGATAACGGCTGCCTCAAAATTGGCAAGCGAAGCAATACAGTTATTTAATCAGAACTTTTTATTATTTAGCTGCCTCGTTGGCCTAGTGGTTCTAAGCGCGACTGCTACGCTAGAGGTCTTGGGTTCGATTCCCAAGTCGACCAAGGTGTTATTAGGTTATTTTCTGAGAATTCTCAGTAGCAGGTCGGAGTTTGGATTTGTGCCCGGTTAGTGGCAATAGGCTCGCCCCCTATTACATGGGACCTAAACATATCGGCGAACTATGGGTGTACATTGGTACACCTCTGCCTAACCCTTCGGGGATACAGGCATGATGGTATGTTATGATAAATATAAGTGTCATACAAATTGTTCTTTAGGTGGGAACTTAACAACCTACCTCAATACTTAAACACTACTTAAATTTGAGAAGCTCCTACATGTATATTTAATATTGTTGCAACGACAGCTTAAGACTTTTCGGTATTAAGGCATGAGATTTAACGACAACTCAAAATTAAGTAACGTTTAATTATGCCATTAATTTCAAATATAATCACGCCTCTCTCCCTTGTAGTGGTAGGCAGAGACCACTTCATTCCACTTGCTACGATCCTTTCACACTTGTTTCGCTTCGTCCACTTTCATTATTCCCTTCATACATGCTTGCCTTTTTAATACGAGTATAAAGAAAATTTATCTTAAATAAGGCAGAACTATTTATTGAGATTATAATTACTTAATTTTTGTGATTGTAAAACTTAGAAATTAACTGACATTTTCAGCCTTTAAATGAGAAGAGGCCTTTGCCCAGCAGGGGGACAGTTACAAACAAGATTAAAAATAAATAAGCTAAAGTACAAATAGCAGACTACAAAAAATTGGTAGATGTTATAATAATATAATATAGTATATTTAGTACATAGTAAAAAAGTGTTTGGGTACAGAGTGTTACCGAAAGGGTATATCTATCCAAAAGGGGTGAAGAGTGCCCCTGGGGCCCAAGTCTGCTATTTACACTCGGTTCAATGTCTTCATAGAGTCGTGCCAGCAGAGCCATTTTCGGAAAATTGATATTCTACTAAACGTCAAAACGTCAAAATTGCGCATTACAATTTGTACCAAATGTATGAACTATTGGTCACAGTCGTTGAACATTGAACCGAATCGTTCCAATGCGCAATTTTGACGTTTTGACGTTTAGTAGAATACCAATTTTCCGAAAATGGCTCTGCTGGCACGACACTATGAAGACATTGAACCGAGTGTAAATAGCAGACTTGGGCCCCTGGTATAGAGTCAGTTTACAAAATATCAGCTCAAAATGAGTTAATACAATAATTTTTCATGAAAATTATTCGTTCCTACAAATACTCTATACTATACCAGGAGTACTCTTCACCCCTTTTGGATAGATATACCCTTTCGGTAACAGCCTGAGAGAGAGATTTTCTACCATTATCTGTGGTCTGTGTTGACAATATTAAATCATACTCCAAAGGTGGGAAGACACTGAAAAAGTAACATTTTCTAAACTTAAACAACAATTTAAAATTAGTCTTAATGAATAAGATTATTAACATGAAAAATCAAGCTTTTGTTAAAAATAAACTGGCCTTAAATATAATCTTAGATATCTAAGATTACAGTACTAGTGAAGACAAATCAGACGAGCCCAAACACGATGGGATTGCGTCGTTTCGTTACAGAGTTAGAGCCACCTTCTGGCTCCATCATCAGACCAGCTTTATGGCAAAATGAATGGTAATAATAAATCGGTGTGCGAACTGCCTCGTTGGTCTAAGGTGCTAAGCGAATGGCACGCTAGAGGTCTTGGGTTCGATTCCCAAGTCGACGAAGGTGTTATTGGATTTTTCTATGAAATTCTCAGTAGCTGGTCGGAGTTTGGATTTGTGCCCGGTTAGTGGCAATAGGCTCGCCCCCTATTACATGGGACCTAAACATATCGGCGAACTGTGGGTGTACATTGGTACACCTCTGCCTCACCCTTCGGGGATACGGGCGTGATGGTATGTTATGTGTGTTAATGAATAATAAATCTAGGATCGCTAGTCTCTATAGTTCGGCCGCTGAGAGAATGCGTTCCTGACAGGTCGTGGTCAACAGGATGACATAACTTTAATGTGTCGAAGAATTAACAAAGCTTAAATGTCTCACTTATTTGTCCTATAAACGAATAATATCATAAAAAAACTATCCTATTGTCAGTTTACGAGGAAGAATATCACTGGGTTTTTTATTTCCCCATACAAATAAGCATCAACTGACATGTGTCAGGAACGCATTCTCTCAGTGGCTGTATTGTACAATTAATAAAAAAAAAACATACAAACATCCGAATTGATAACCTCCTCCTTTTTTTAAAGTTGGTTAAAAAAGTAGATTTGCTGTGCTGACCCTAAGCTAAAAAGGGCGCGTCATAATTTTAAGTAAAATAATGAAATTAAATCATTTCGTAATAATTATTTACGTACAGTACGGTGCAAACTTAATGGCGGCTGTGAACACGAGGCTCCTCGCTGCTGTGTAACACACTGATGCGCCAGCGGGTGCGGGGCGAGGTACTGCGCTAAGTGTCACTTCACAGCCGCCATTAACTTTGAATCCAACTATACTCTTCTGTCTAGCATTCTTCTAAGCTATGCTCGTTTTGAAATTTACACAGTATCCTATAGTAAGAATAATATTAGTTTCATATCATTTTTATATAACAGTCACAAATAAATAATTCTACATCAAAAAATTTAAGACACTCTTGACAATATTTACAATTTTAACCTTAGAACTACTTCAATCAAATGCAAATCCAAAAGTACATCGAAATCGGCTCGTTCGTTTAGTAGCTATACTTCCTCTATACACTAGTTAATCTTAAAACTTTCTCGTTGGGTATAATAACATAAATAAAGCATAAAAATAGACTGCTACTAACGCTAGTTTCCCCTTGTGCCAAGCGAGAGCAGTTTTTAGTCTGAACCTAGTACATTCGTTTACTGATTTAAGTTAATTTTCGCGCAACGATAAACTTATATACGAAAATATCGATGGTTTTGACATAGTTAGGATAATATTAGTGTTTTAGATAGATTTTTTTAAAACGGCAAGCTCCATCTTCATACATAATTCACGACAAAACCATTTCACACTAGTGCTTACGTTCAAACTCTGACAGGCTCACTCTAGTTTCTTATGTATACTCAAAGGTAAATAAAGTCATTACTATTTTTCAATTTTGTTCAACATCCGTAGTGGTACTGACCAAGCGAGATTGGACCTTATCAACTGCGTTATAAGAGTCAATTTTAGGTTCCAAATTATCCCCTAACGGTTTGTACTCTTCAATAGTTAAATTCTGAATTTTAAAATCTTTTTTATGATGACTCTCCATGTGATCTTTTAGCGAATCAATCAAAAATTGAAAATCGCAAATCTTACACTGAATATACATTTTTGGGTCTAAAATTTCGTGTTTTTTCGTATGATTATTACATAATAATTTAGTTAGGAAACAGACATTGCACTCTGAACATTTGTAATACGTAATTTTGTTAACCGGACTTAAATTTTTATGTGTTTCAGTCAACTCGGAGACATTTTTCGTATTTTTTTGCGAAATTTCTGGAAATATCGAGTCTGTTATTATACAAAAGTCTTCTCTTTTTAATTTCATTCGCTGATGGTGCACATATTTGTGTCTAGGTAACGTGTATTTAGAGAAATCTAGGTCACAAATATCGCATTTGAAAAGCTCAGATTCTACACTGTGGTCGAATTTTGTCGCATGGTACTGCAGCGATTCTAACTTCATGTAGTGTTGGCTGCAGTGCGCGCATCGATAAAGATTTTTATTATATTTATCGACTAAAATCCTCGCTTTTAATTTTTTCGATATTTTTTCTATATTCATTTCTGGGGCATTAGTACTAGAATTTAAAACTGAATCATCTTTCAAATCTTTAGAATCGTCGTAATCAGTATTTTTAGAATCGTTTAAATCAGTATTTTTAGAATCGTTTAAATCAGTATTTTTAGAATCGTCGAAATCATTATTTTTAGAATCGTTTAAATCAGTATTTTTAGAATCATCAAAATCATTTGCTTCAGTCTCTAATTGAATTCTATCTGACCGTCTCGTATTATGCAATTTATAAGGTATATCCAGATCCTTTTTTAATTTCCTATACGGAGTATCCAATCTAGTAGTCGACTTCCGTTTTTTATCAGTAAAAGTATTAAAGCCCTCAATTGTCGAATGGTTACCGTTAATCGGATCGATAATTTTAATTTGATATTTCCCGGTCTGCGTATGAATCTCATAATGCTTGTGTGACGAATGGGATGTGAATTGTAATCCGCAAACATCGCAGATAGTTAACTGGCATTTAGATTCATGGTTAACATCCGTTGCGTGATATCTAAAAGAACTATTATTCAAATAACATATATTACAGTCAACGCACTTATAAACAGTCGCGAATATCAAATTTAATTTTACTTTTATGATTTTAATAATGTAAGTCGCTCCAGTCGCTTTGCCAGAGCACAAATGGATGTCGAAACAAGATTTATTAAATTTTAAATGACAATAATTGCATTTTCTACCAATTTCGTTGTTACAATTTGATACATGCATTTCATAAGATTGCATGCTTGTGAAAATCAATGAGCATTCAATACATTTGTAAAATTGTATTTTTTTTATGTTTTCTACTTCTATATGAGTTTGTTTGCTGTGATGTTTTATTAGATGGGATACTAAGATGTCGGTTGGGAATAATAATCCGCATTTACTACAAATCTCGTTGGAAACTTCTACATTCTGTTCGCAGATATCTAAATGGTCTTGTAAGACATTTAGCGAAGTAAAATGTAAGCCACAGTCACATTTAAATATTTTTGCTATTCCCGGTTTTTGGTTTTTAACTAGTAAAATCCAATAACTACCTTCTTCTTCGTCATTAAGCGATTTATTTTTATCGTCTTCTTTACTAAAAGATTTGACAATTTTCTCTTTTTCAAAAGATTTGACAATTTTCTCTTTTTCAAAAGATTTGTCTGACTTATTGCTGAAAGACTTGTCTTTTTTCTCTTTTTCAAAAGATTTCTCTGAGATATCTTTCTGCTCTTTTTCAAAAGATTTCTTGTTAAAAGACTTTTCTCTTTGCTCTTTTTCAAAAGATGTCTCTGACCTATCTTTTTGCTGTACAAAAGATTTGTCTTTCCTAACTTTTTTCAAGAACTTATCTAATTTAACTTTATCTTCATTAAAGAACATAACATTTAGAGTTTTCTTATTTAAATTAGGTTTTCTTTTATGCACAGTTAAGTGGTGCGGAAATGCTCTGCTTGAATAAAACTGATTGCAAGTCACACAAAATTTCTTAACACTGCACCCGTGTCTCTGCACACTATGTCTTGAGAACACACACACATCGCACTTCGCGCACTTATATACATTATACCTGCTACCTTTTGAAGTCACTTTTTCTTTAATCACTAATTTATCATTAAAAGATTTGTCTTCCGGATCATTAAACAACACTACACCTTTTTTTTTATTTCCATGAGATCCTTCATGTTTTATAAATGTTTGTAGATTTTTGAAAAACTCGTTGCATATGAAGCAAATGTATTTATTGCTTGTCTGGCAAAGTGTGCGCACGTGTGATTCTATTAGATTGCCTTCGATATACATTTTGCAATTCATGCAAAAATATTTCACTTCGTCCGTTGGTCCTGTATACATTTGGAGTTTTATACCGCGAGTGTGTCTGAAAAGAAAAGAAAAATGTGAAAGTTTGTGAGAATGGATGTGTGGATGTTTGTTTCTCTTTCACGTAAAAACTACTGAATAATAATAATATTCCGGGACATCTCACACACGGTTGTCTGATCCCAAGCTAAGCAGAGCTTGTGTTATGGTAACCAGACCACTGATAAACATACTTATATATTTCTAAATATATACATATTATAGATAAATTACACCCAGACACCGGACAAATGATCGCGCTCATCACACAAACTTTTGTCCCGGGTGGGAATCGAACCCACGACCTCCGGTATAGCAGTCAGGGTCTCTAACCACTAGACCAACAGGCCCGTCTTGAGTCTTGAATCAGAATGGATTTTAATGAAACTTTACAATAATGTAGCTTATACATCGGAATAACACACAAGCTATAATTTATAAAGATAGTGTATGTATGTCATTCACGCGGGTGAAACCGCGGGACACAGCTAGTTAATATATAATCGCAAAGAACAGAGAGGTTTGGAAAAAGAAAGGGGAGGCCTTTGCCCAGCAGTAGGATCTAATTTAGGCTAATAAAAAATATTAGTGTTAAGGTTTTTTTAGTATGTTTGTGACGCGATATCTCCGGTAGGAGGATATGAGAAAAAAAAGGTTTTTTTTTCAGTTGGACAATACAAAAATTAAGGTTTTTTTTGTATGTTTGTTATGTAATATTTCTGGTAATAGGGGAGATGTCTGGGTAAGAGACAAAATACATTTAAAGCTATTAGTTAGAATTTAAATAATTAAAGGATATTGCTAAGCGCGACTGCTACGCTAGAGGTCTTGGGTTCGATTCCCAGGTCGACCAAGGTGTTATTGGGTTTTTCTATGAAATTCTCAGTAGCAGGTCGGAGTTTGGATTTGTGCCCGGTTAATGGCAATAGGCTCGCCCCCTATTACATGGGACCTAAACATATCGGCGAACTGTGGGTGTACATTGGTACACCTCTGCCTAACCCTAAGGGGATACAGGCGTGATGATATGTTATGTTAAATTTAGGCTTTTTGTAAATAAGAAAGAATTAAGTAGATACATTGAATGAAAGTTCTGGAGTGGGGACTGATTAAAAATATCTGAAATCAATGTTATATCTATAATATAAAAATGAATCGCTAAATGTGTTGGTAAGCGCATAACTCAATAACGCCTGGATGGATTTCGCTAATTCTTTTTTTGTTGTGTTAGTTATAACCAGGAGAAGGTTTTTATGAAAAAAAAAATGGAAAATTACGTGGAAAAAAAATTGTAATTGACCTTTGAAAAAAATTGACCTTTGTTACGATAGTGATTTGTTGGATTCATGTCCGCCCCCATATAAAGGCACCGGGAACGTGACCTAGGAATTCACGCGGGTGAAACCGCGGGACACAGCTAGTTTGTATTTAAATATATATCAAAATGATTCTTATTCATACTTAAACGAAAAAAAACGGTCATCAACATAAAAAAACTCCTCTTTTTAAAATCGCTTAACAAAACAATACTCACTTGTAAATACTCTTCGATAATATCTGCTCCTCATTCTGCTTCGGTAATTGTTGGAATAGTTTCATCCAATCATCTTTCAACAAATCTTTGAAATTAAAATCTAGAATCTTGAAGGAATTCCTCGTAATCGCCTGGTTATTCATATGCAAAGTCTCATGGTCTTTAAAATCATTTTCCAACACTTTAAAGTTGCATATGCCACAATGCTTCTCTGCATCTCGTGTGCTAATAAAATTAAAATGCTTTTGTGCATGAATTATAACTGAATCGTAATTAACGAAAATTAATTCGCAGGCGATACATTTATATAATATATTCCATATTTGTTTAATAGATTTGTATTTCTTCAGTAATGCCGGGATTATATCTGTGTCTAAATGAAAATGTCTGTGTATCTTGTAAGCTTGTAGATTGTATTTTTTAGCGCATATCTTGCAAGTGACGCCTTTCTCCTTACAATCATGATATTTAGCTGTTCTTTGATATAAAAAGTGTTTTCCACACTTTTTACATTGGTACATATTAGGGGCCATCGGGGAAACTTCTTTACCAGTCAATAAACTGTAAATCTTACAGTTTTTTCTTGTGAATGGCCGCCTTTGGTGTAGTCTGTCATGGTGCTTTTTACTTTTAGCGCTAATACAAAGGCCACAGCGATCGCAGAATTGTTTACTAATATTAGTCTTACACGATCCGTTTGTGTGTCCTTTCACAGACAGCATATATTGGCAGCAACCACAAAATTCACAGTAATATAATGTCACTCCTGTGGGATCAATTTTTCTTTTTATTTTTTTTGTCACATTTGCAACTTTCTCTGGTTGATTTTTATCATGAAATTCTACTATAATAAAATCTTTTTTTGTGTATTTTTTCGCTTTATGCTTCAGTCTATGCCCTTGGTAGCGTGCTGTAGCTATGTTTAAACCGCAATCAGGACAATAACTAGACCCAGCGTTGTTACAATCTTTGTAGTGAGCCCAAAACAATAACTCATCAAAACAGGCATCGCATTTCGGGCACTTGTACAAAACTTTTTCATATATATTCTTGTAAACAGTGTATATCTTTATCTTTTCAGAGTAATCATGTTGTAATTTGTGTAAAGATTCATCTTTATCTTTTATCTTTCGTTCGCAAATACCGCATTTTTTGAATGCAGTCTCTTTTTTGCACACTTTCGAGTGTTTGAAAGCTCCGAAACATGAAATAAAGTTGATATGGCATATGTTACATTGAAATAAAGTATTTTTCGGTACTAAAGAGGCATCCGCGAACATCTTGCCTTCTCTATTCGAGTCTATTTTACTCTTTTTAATATTCTCGACTTTCCTCTCCTTTATTTTAAGTTTATTCTTCTTTACTCTAATTATCAAATTGTTGACGTGACTCAAATTTGGATGAGCATGTTTCTTATGCCATCGGCTAGCAGCGTGATCATTGAACACCATTTTACATTTTTGACACTTAAACTGCGTAATTTCCTCCTTTTCCGGCGTTTTTTGGAAATTATTCATTGGTAACAATTCATACAAATGTTTAATTAACGACGTATCATCGGGAAACGTCTTGAAACAATGATTACAGTACTTTGACGTCACAGTACTCTTTCTAGCGGTATTTCTCTGAGTTTCTAGAGCTATTAAATAGGAATGGCTGGTCATTTTGTGTGCGTCCAAAGCGTTGATCGTGGGGAATAGTATTTGACAGTCATGGCAATAGCAGGGGCTGGTGTTAAGGCGTTCCCCCCAGTTTTCTAAACATACTACTGTTGTAGAGTTTAAAGCTTCTTCGTATAGAACTTTGGGGTCGGCTGGCGGTTTTGAACCTGAAAGGAAATTTATCATATTATCATATAATAATATTCCGGGACATGTCACACACGGTTATCTGATCCCAAGCTAAGCAGAGCTTGTGTTATGGTAACCAGACAACTGATAAACATACTTATATATTTCTAAATACATACATATTATAGATAAATAGAATAATTTATAAGGAATCAATTCATGCTACTAATACTCTAAAAAAAAAGAACTTCAAAAGTCTCATAATTTATTTCTTATGGATCTCACAGTCAAAATTTCTGTGAAAAATTAAAAAAAAAACAGTCGAATTGAATACCTCCTCCTTTTTTGATGTCGGTTAAAATGCATGGTCATATTTTAAATTCTACTTCTGCCTATGAAAATTATATGTGTGGGCAAGTAGGCAATTTTTTTTTTTACATTTTCTGTATTATGTATGCATATTAAACTGAATGGAACACATTATTAATTTGTCTGTATGCCTGCTTCTTCTCCCTAATTTCTGTAACGGTTGGACCGATTCCGACGGGACTTTCACTCGCAGATAACTAACTTTATCTATTTTAATCAAGTACGACGATTTTTTATTTAAGACAGTCAAATATTAATAATAATAATATTCCGGGACATCTCACACACGGTTATCTGATCCCAAGCTAAGCAGAGCTTGTGTTATGGTAACCAGACAACTGATAAACATACTCATATATTTGTAAATACATACATACTATAGATAAATTACACCCAGACACAGAACAAATGATCGTGCTCATCACACAAACATGTGTCCTGGGTGGGAATGACCACGACCTCCGGTATAGCAGTCAGGGTCACTAACCACTAGACCAACAGGCCCGTCAAAGTACATACCTAGTATAATCTTGTTGCTATGATAGTAGTCTTCATACTCCGTTTCCTGGCTGACTTGCTCCGAGGTGGTCTCAAAGCTGTACTCGTATGTGTAGAGCATCTCCTGTGGGCGGTAGTCTATGGTCTGCTGGTCTTCTTGTTCTTCTTGGTCTTCTTGGTAGTATTCTGTGGTAGATAGAAAAGTTTATCTTATATATAAAAATGAATCGCTAAATGTGTTGGTAAGCGCATAACTCAATAACGCCTGGACCGATTTCGCTAATTCTTTTTTTGTTGTATTTGTTATTGTCAAGAGAAGGTTTTTATGAAAAAAAAAATGATAGTGATTTGTTGGATTTATCTACGCCTCCAATAATATAAAGGCACCGGGAGCGGGACCTATGGATTCACGCGGGTGAAACCGCGGGGCACAGCTAGTGTTAAATAAAAAAGAAGAAAAGTATGTAGAAAACTGGTTTTATTACAACATGTTGGTGTATTTGACGAGATCGGTGGCGAGTGGCGTGCATACCGGGTTTCAAGTTGTGTGTGTTTCTCTGAGGACCCAGGTTCTAAACCAGACAGGTTGTAAAATTACTTTTTTATTGGCTGTGGTGTTTGTTACACTGTCCTCTCTCCTTAGCCAGTTTAGAATGGGTGAATTATTATAAGAATGATCTCTATTATTGACGCCGATAATAAATTACACAAAACCAGCTTACAATTTCTTTTTATGGTACCTTTAAAACTTATAAATAGATTTATTATTTTACAATTATTCATAGTATACACATAAAAACATATAATCAAGTTATGCGCTTTTCCACTTTAAGTTTTAAGTAATAATAATAATAATAATATTCCTGGACAATTCACACACGGTAATCTGATCCCATGCTAAGCTCTAAGAGAGCTTGTGTTATGGTAACCAGACAACTTATATACATACTTATATATTTCTAAATACATACATATTATAGATAAATCACACCCAGACCAGAACAAATGATCGTGCTCATCACACAAACATTTGTCCAGAGTGGGAATCGAACCCCCAACCTCCGGTATAGCAGTCAGGGTCATTAACCACTAGACCAACAGGCCCGTCTAAATTATTATATATATATATATTATTATAGTAAATTCAATAAATCAGTATGCATACCTTCATTCTCGACCATCCCCGTCTCCTCTGCCTCCGCATCATCGAGCTGCTCTATCTTCACAATACTGAGGTCGGGGAACATGCTCTTGATGCGAGGGTTGTCCAGCGGGTCATGCTCCTCTATGTCTATATCGTCCTCCATTGTTGGCAGAGCTAGAAATATAAAACAATGTATCATTAATCATCGCCGTCGAGGTCGTCCTAGGCGAAGGTGGTGTGATGATCTAGTCAGTTATGCGGGTCGCACGTGGCCAGAAATCACAATGGATAGACAGGTTTGGAGGACAGAAGGGGAGGCCTTTGCCCAGCAGTGGGATCCCATGTAGGCTAATAAAAAAAATCATTAATCATTTTTGATAGCAGGCCTCGTGGCTAAGTGTAAGCCGTACGGTTTGACCGATAATCAACGTTAAGCCACGCTCGCCGCGGTTGGTCCGTGGATGGGTTACCATTTATAACATACCGAGACCCCTCCGTGTTTCAGAAAGCATGTTAAAGAGTGGGTCCTGGCTGTCATAGATCTTTGGCAGTTGTTAAGTCAATTCTGACAACCAGCCTTACTATGGGATACTGTGTTTCAAAGATAAATGTGTTGTGGAGGTCAGATAGACAGTTGCTCTGTGTAAAATGCTGTACTCAGCTGAATCCGGTAAGACTGGTAGCCGACCCCAACATAGTTGGGAAAAGGCTCGGGAGATGATTGCTCTTGCTGATTTTATAGTTTTTAGTATATTATTTTCTGAGCTGATTTGGATAATTATGGGTAACTAATTTTTGCTAGCCATTATTATTTAGTTGAAGTTACTGAAAAGTTTTTCAATAAAAATATTTTTTCGGTTTTAATCACTAAATACTAGTAAGACTTATCAAAGAATGCAATTGTGTTGTTCATTGACAAAGTTTCTATAGCCATCCAGAACATTAAAACTATGTTAATAAAGCATTATCATTATGTGGCAAATTAATGTTAGGAAGTGGTTTGAACATGCCAATTTAAAGAAAAGCTTGTTATATTGACAGGCATATGTATTCTTGACAGACCTGATGGTCTAGTGGTTAGAGACCCTGCCTGCTATATCAAGTTTGATTCCCACCCGGGACAAATGTTTGTGTGATGAGCATGATAATTTGTTCGGTGTCTGGGTGTTATTTATCTATAATACGTATGTATTTAGAAATACTAAAATGCAATTGTATATTGTGGGATAATATAGGCATCATATCAGACTGGTCTTGTGTCTAGGGTCAATTACTAGATATTTACAGAGGTGTAGGTTCAAACCCGGGCCAGCACCAATTTGGTTTTTTTTTTTAAGTATTGTGTATTTTTTTAAATGTCTAAAGCCACCATTGACAAGTGAAGGATAACATTAAAAGGAATATTGGAATCTGAAATTAAGCTACTGTGCCTTCTCTATATGGGAAGAGGCCCATGCCCAGCAGTGGGATAAAGACTATTATAAGTTATATAAGGTAGTAATATTCACAAGGTGGTTTACATTAAATTGAATTGCAGACCAAACAAGGTTACTCGTTACCATTTCTCAAGGATTCGAGTTTTCTCGTTAGCTTTTCTATGTTTTTCATTTTATACACACCAATTTAATTGAATAATAAACATTTTGAAATAAAACTCTAAATCTATAAATTAAAAAGCTAGTTATGTCAAAGTAGTGTGATTGTTAAAGGAATTGCATTTAAATAGTGTAGCTCAGAAAGAATACTGCAAATGACGTTTTATACAATAATATACTTTCTATAAGATCATAAATTACGAGTTTTACGAACTGCATTAGCATAAAAATTGCAAACACAACAAGTTGTGATATAATTACGATTTTGTAGAAGTAAATTAAGAAATTGTAATCCAATAACAGATAATATCGTCTTAATAAATTATATCAATTCTATTTTTCAGTAGGTCAGCATAAATATATTATTTAACTAGTTAAAAAACCGTTATAAACATTGACAAAATAAAAATAAAATTATTTACCTCAAGCTCGAGGAAAATGAATAAATTAAGTATATGTTTGCACACTGAGTATTAAAAGCGGTATACACAATATAATATGTAGCAAAATAAGAGTTTTTAATAAGAATTTTAACCTATAAACTTTATTGGAAGTTCAATCCACCCAAAAAAGCAGTCGTAAACTCTGAAATGCAATGTTGCCAAAGCGGGTTTTGCGATTTCCTTGAAAGGCCGCTTCCCATTATTTTTAAGAATTAGAGGTCACGTGGGGCTTTTTGAATTTTAATTAATATTTGTTAGTTTATCCAAGAAACGAAATGAGTTTAATAAATTAAAAAAAAAAACAAAAACTTAGTATTATGACTAAAAACTAAGTCTACTCTACCACATTGCACACATAGATTTAACAGAAAAAAATTAAGTCGGCTACTCCACATAACACCTAACGTCAACAGCTCTCCTGAGGAATGTTGTCGGCTGTTATATTCTATTACTTATTTCAAGTTGGATCCTACTTACGCCTAACGATGCCTAACCTAACCAAGTTTGTATATTTAAAATTTGTATCTTCAGGATGGATAGCAGATCTATCATTTCTATGACTTGATGATTGACTGAAAACTATGTCATATTTAAAAAAATAGCGAAACTATTAATTACCAAACAAAAACCAACAACCTATTTGAGAACGTTATTATTTTTTATTCTACCACATATCGGCAAATTAGCCCAGAATAAAGGAATTTCATCGTAGCTGGCAACATTATTTTAAATCTGTGGCCTGCAATACCACAGATTAAATATGCCACACAAACGATAAAAAATCTGCGAAGACATTGAAACTAGAAACCCTCGTATTCAAAGTTATTAATTTTCTTTATTTCAGAACGAAATTAAAAACTATATCCAAGTTGACGTTTTAAATTGACAACAAAGACTACAATAGTATACTGGCAATAATAAAGTTTTCGCGCGTTTTTGTTTTTGCATGGAATGCGTAATTGTTGTCTACTCAAGTCTACTGTAATATTTGTTTTCGATTGATAAAGTTCATTTATACAACAGTGAACTAATAACTGTGAAATGGCGAGAACGAAAGCGTCCGTTGGTTCGAAAGGTAAGATACAATTAATTTGTTTGTACGTCTGTGATCTTTGAACGAGTATACTTATTTAGGGGTAGATACCTGCTCTTTCTGAAAGGTTCTCGAGTGGCGACCACGAACCGGAAGACGCAGCGTCGGCAGGCCTCCCACCAGGTGGACTGACGATATCGTCAAAGTGGCGGGCACCCGGTGGATGCAATTGGCGAGTTGTCGTTCATTGTGGCGTTCTAGGGGGGAGGCCTTTGTTCAGCAGTGGACGTCTTCCGGCTGATGATGATGATGATGATGATGATGACCTGCTCTTTTCTACATCTACATTCTGAATTAAACAAATTCTAGTATATTATAAGCATCGAACATAAATGATAGGGTGCTATATGTAGTTAACTATATGAAAAGGTAATTAGACCTATCGAAACAAACATTTCATAATTCATTTGATAAACAAAGTTATATTACTACAGTAAGTAAATAATAAGTTGTAATAACAATAATAATATTATGATTACGTAGCTTGTAATCTGAATATTCTTTTACGTTAAGACTAAAAATTTTGTCTCTTATTTATTGATGTAATAAAATTTGACTGATTTAGTTATTGTCATAATAAGTTACTTTAGTTACAAGTATATAATAATATTGTGTTCTTCCAGTGTCTGCTGGTAAAAGCAGCAAGGCGAGATGTGTTGCGGCTCCTGCTCCAAGCAGTTCTGGTGCATCAGGTAACACTATGACAATGTTTTATAATTTATGTGAATCACATATTGAAATCAAATCTCTAAACAATGGTTTATCACAGCAAAATTTAATGAGCTTTCAAAGAATCCACTAAAGTAGTTTTATTTCAATACTACTAACATTTTAAGATACTAATACTTGCTCCCAAAATACAAGCGATAGCTTAGTTTGGGAACCAGTAACACCAACTTCTGGGAAACTGTACCTTTTCTATAGAAATAATAATATTGTGAATGTTTTTTTTTCTGGGCCCAATAAGTAAGGTTTTTTTTTTTGCTTGTTATATGAGTGGAAGACAATTGTCTAGATTTTATTTTAGATATTTCTAATTATTTATAAATTGTCCGATGCATTCCATTCTATTTTCTGTAATTTTCTGTGTACTTTTTGCTGGCCTTTCTAATCCGACTGCAAAGGCTTCTTTCTACTTTCGTCCTACAAACTCTTGTCTCTAAATCACAACCTATTTCATATATTTTTAAAATACAACTTTGATAAATAATCAAGAATAATATTTAATTATTTCTCTAGGTAGTTCAGACCGCACAGCCCGTGGTGGCGGTGGGGGCAACCCTGTCTGCCCCCGGGAGACCCCCAAGTGGCAGAAGCCCATCACCACATTCTTCATCAGTAAGGATGAGCCTAAGGAACAAGTGGAGGTAGACGATGTTGACCAGGGAGAAGCTGGTAAGGAATTAATGGATAAAAAAAATATATTAAATTAAGAAACCTCTGTCAAATTTTTTACATGATTTCTATTAGTCTGAACTGACCTTAATAGCTAACAATGTAATTTTTAAACAGACAAAGACAGCATTTATTGTTTTAAGAATAAGAATAATTTATTTGCATGAAATATGAGTACAGATATAAGGTGACAAAAAATAAAAATAAAGACCGTCATATTCTACCAATATTTGGTGTGCAAATCTTAAGATTAGGACCTATAGATCCTTACTTTTATTCTTCTTTTTTTTTATTCTTCTTCTATCCTTAGTTTTTTTTTTTTTGAACGCCAGTGTGGTCTCATTTCATTTTGGTCCAGTTATGACAGTGGGAGCCATAAGCAATAAATATAAGACTTTTGAAGTTGGTTATTTTTTTATTAGAATTATAAGTCTTTATTATTAAAAATCCTTTGGTGTTGTCCAAACTGATCTTTTAGTAAGTTTTGTATTTAAATGTTATTATTGTTGTTCTTTCACAGCGGGCAGCTCAAAACCAAGAAAAACTAATGTAATACAATCAGACGACGAAGAAGAAATATTATCAGAGCGACCAAAAAATACAGTTCTAGACGATACCATAGAGTTAGAACCGTTAACCGGAGAGGACAGCCATAAAATAGAGGAGTATTATCCAAAGGGCGCGAAAGGTAAGGGAGTGGGGAAGAAAACTAAAGGGAAAGAGAATAGGAGAGACAGCAAGAGAGTCAGAGATGAGGATGAAGAGGATAATAGCAGTAAGAGAGTTAAAGTTAATTAGGGAAATAAAAAATGGAGAAAAAAGAGATTTGTGTGTAGACTTAGGTTGGGTTTCATAAGCATATAAAGAAGATCTTTTGAAGGGTGGGCGATTTAGGGTCGGTTCATCTCTGGCGGGAGGCGCGTCGCGTATTGTCGGTCGCTTGGCGCTGGGGCGGGCGGATGCGTGGTGGGGCGTTCAGCCTTTCACACTCAACTGATGTTGCGTTAGCGCGTCAGGTGTGGGGGTTGGATGTCTCATTGCGTGTTTGTTTGGTCTGGTGTAGCGCGGCCGATGGTGCGCGGTGCGTTTCCGCCGGTTATGAACCGACCCTTAGGGTGCTGTCTATCTTTTTTGTATTGTGTTTGACGTTTAATAGGTGCTACTGTGTAGTCTATATTGAATAAAGAATATTTGAATTTGAAGTTAGATACAGCAGAAAGAGCTCAGATATAGCATTTGCTTTTACCATAAAAACTAAACACAATTTGAGTTAAAACGACATCTGAACTCTATTACAAAGAACTTAGATCAGTGGAACTTAGTTATTAATGTAAAGTTACTGTTGAAAATTGTTATAGTACGATGCAAGCTTAATGTCGGCTGTGAACACTCGCTCCTCGCTGCTGTGTAACACACTGATGCGCCAGCGGGTGCGGGCCGAGTACTGCGCTAAGTGTAGCTCACTTCACAGCCGCCATTCACTTTGAATCCAACTATACCTCGAATTTATACATTGAATAGCATATAATTTAGTTATTAATCTGTCAATCATCCAGTAAATTGCCGTAAGTCCTATTTCACCTTGTTTATATTAGTTGAAAAGAGATTTGACTATAGATTACATGAACTATTAAAAAAATCGGGGTTTTAATATCGATCGGGAATCGAATCTGTGACTATTAGTACCTATAAACTCTTCTACATTGACTACATTTTATATAGACAGGGAATGGACTAAATATTATTTATCCCAAATGTTGTATTAACAAAAATTGGGATAATTTTTCGAGCTGGTCTGATGATGGAGCCAGAAGGTGGCTCTAACTCTAACGAAACGACGCAATCCCATCGTGTTTGGGCGCGTTTGATTTGTCTTCTGTAGATTCTTATTACTTTTTAGAGCCATTTTTTTGTGACTTTAGCCCATTCTCTGTCTATTTTATTTATTTGATGTTATTTATTAAGTTACCAAATAATGTAAAGTAATATTAAGAAAATAAATTCTAAGGCTCTATTGACTACCTATGAAGGAAATATCGTAAAACCAAAACTAGAAAACATTAAATGCGACAGGCCTGTTGGTCTAGTGGTTAGTGACCCTGACTGCTATACCGGAGGTCGTGGTCATTCCCACCCAGGACACATGTTTGTGTGATGAGCACGATCATTTGTTCGGTGTCTGGGTGTTATTTATCTATAATATGTATGTATTTAGAAATATATAAGTATGTTTATCAGTTGTCTGGTTACCATAACACAAGCTCTGCTTAGCTTGGGATCAGACAACCGTGTGTGAGATGTCCCGGAATATTATAAATAATAAAAATAAGCAATAATTTGTCATTATCAATGCTCATTCTCTGTACAACAATCACGGGCTGGTTAAATTTGTTTTATTTGAGTTCATGATGAAATAAAAACCACTTTTGATATATTTACATAACTTATAAACCTTTGATAGCTATGTATTTGTGATCTTTGTAATTTTTCTTTTTCATTTTGACAAAAATAAATCACTAATAGTTTTTATAAAGTATGCATTTTTGATAGTAAAAGAGATCTTAATCCCTTTTGTTGGTTTAAAACAACACAGTAATATTATAGAACGGGGATTAGCGCGTGCATGCATAAATACCTTTAAGGCTTGACGTTTCGACCAGGTTACATCGGCCGTGGTCGCAAGCAGACTCATATAAGACTAATATTACTATAAACATGCAGCGCGATAGTTTAGAAGTTTATATTAAAATAACACAATCTCCTAAACCTAAAAGTAATGTATTATTATAGTTTTAAGTGTATCGTTAAGTTTTTGTTATTAAGTATAGTATTGTGGACCAAAATAATTATAAATAAACGACTTATAAATAAAATCACTATTTTATTGTTCCCATTGGCCTTCTAGTGTCCGGCTGCCAGTCTCCCCGCCAGCTGAACACCAGTATGTTATAGAGCGACTGACTGTCTGACACACAACACATTTACTAAGGGATATAGTATTTTGGAATATTGGTAGAGAACTGCCTCGTTGGCTTAGTGGTACTAAGCGCGACTGCTACGCTAGAGGTCTTGGGTTCGATTCCCGAGTCGACCAAGGTGTTATTTGGGTTTTTCTATGAAATTCTCAGTAGCAGGTCGGAGTTTGGATTTGTGCCCGGTTAGTGGCAATAGGCTCGCCCCCTATTACATGGGACCTAAACATATCGGCGAACTGTGGGTGTACATTGGTACACCTCTGCCTACACCTTCGGGGATACAGGCGTGATGATGTTATGTTATGGTAGAAATTAAACTACTAAAGTGTATTTATATAGTTTATTGTACTATAAATCCTACAAAATCTACCAAAGGTTGTAGAAAACATTAAAAATAATTGCGTACAAAAATTACATAGGACCTTAACTTAATAATAAATAATCACATTTTCATTACAAAATTAAACCAATGTGTATACATAATAATTTTAAAGACTATCAAGCGAGTAATGATGTAACTCCAATGCGTAGTCATTGTTTAAATACTGCTTTTTTTCATATAAATGTACAAGTTATCATTTTCCATACAAAATTGTCTTTATTATATCAAAATTCCAAAATGTGGTATCTGTAATCGCCCGCAGAGCAAGCGTGGTGATCAATGCTCGCGCCTTCTCTATACGGGAAGAGGACTGTGCCCAGTGGGACGTTTATAGACTGGATTATATTATATAATAGATTCATATTATTGCTTAGAGATGTTATAAATTACTACAGTTATTTATATTTTACTTATTACCGAAAATAATTACTTTTTTGTAGATTTTTTTTATTACTTTGGGCAAAAACAGTATTTCAACTATAACTAAGCATTTCCATTACACTTAGTAAACAAAACAATGATTTTAATGAAATAAGAAATATAATGTTGCTTGGTAGTCTAGTGGTTAGATAAATGAATTTGATTGCAAAAGGTTGCAGATTGAAATCCATTTTTTTTTAATAGTTTCTCTGTAAAATCGTTTGTTGGTACATAAAATGCTTTTGTCATAATTATAAATATGTTAATTATGGGATATCAAAAACAAAAATATCACTAATATATTTGTAATTTTTTTTTTGTAATCTTTAATTTTTACTGATACATACGGTGGGTTTAATAATATTCTTGTTTACGTCAAAATGTTGGCAATATTTAAAGCAAATTTAATTGTTTACAAACTAATAATAATAAAATCTATTATTGGCACTGACTCTGTTAAACAGAATTCAACATAAAATCGTCATCTCTTTCACTTGTATTAAATTAGAAAAGGAGACGTAAAAAGATCTTTCAAAGTTATTTTTTATGTATCGCCGTCCTTTTCTCTCCCTATATGTTAGTAAGGGATAGCAATCTTATTCTTTTAGTTAGCGTTTCCGTGAATCAAAAATCCACTAGTCTTAAGGTCTATCTGTCAATTTCCACCAATCACAGACCAGCTTGTCTCTCATTGATAGAGTATGACAGATACACCTGATGCGACAGTAGCGATCCAAGCGGATTTTTATTCACGAAAACATTTTGTATTGTGAGTAACAGAGTCAGTTGCATCTATAAAGTAATTGTCAAAGGAAATTAAAAAATAATACATACTTGTATAAAATCTTTCACATATCAGAATAAATGAAAACTTGAAAGAATTTATTTATTATCCAATTCGATGATATTAGAACACAAATAATAAATCTTAATATTACAATACAATAATACTTTTCATATCAATATTTTGATTATACTTCAGAACTTTTGAGTGGCTCGTGGCTAAGAGTAAGCCGGTACTTGACCGATAATACAGGTTAAGCCGCGCTCGCCGCGGTCGGTTCGTGGATGACCCCTCCGTGCCTCGGATAGCACGTTAAGCCGTAAGTCCCGACTGTCATGTGATATCTTTGGCAGTCGTTAAAAAGCGCATTCTCTATACAAATCGACCTCGGTAAGCTTTGGTATACCATCATGAATTACAAGTTGTATTTTAATAGTTTCTTGTGGTATTCCGTCAAACTTGCATGCTTTATTTATGTGTGTTAGGTAGATAAATAAAAAAATATAAACATGTATTTTTTTTACGTAAAATAAATAATCTCACGATGATGGATTTATTTGAAATATCCTATAATATGTCAGAGAGTGTAAAGAGGAGCGTCAAGGTTTAACCGCCTTGGGCGTATTCGGGATCAGATGTTGGCAGCACCGTGCGAGCAGTCAAATTTGGCAGAGTGTGGTTTGATCGGCCGGAATGCACGAGAAGCTAACAAGAGAAACCGACTTCGCCGGTTCCTTGAATACATTCACAATGAAAGGGGAGCTGAACAGAAGGAGAGCTGAGCAACAACGACCGCCCGCCATGCCCCTTCGTTATATTTTTATTACATCAAGATTTCGTTCATTTTATGGGGGAAAGCATGACGACATTAGCTCCCAAAATTAAACTTTAATAAATTTTATCTATTGGTTTCTTATTTACGCAAATGTTAGAAATTGAAATAAAACTACTTTTCGGACTTAGTCTGCCCGTGACCATGATACTTGCAAAGGTGTCGAAACGTCGGGACCTAAAATCTAAATATAAACCGCGATAAAATCCGTGAAAAGTAGTTTTATTTCGTTTTATCTACTTAGTTTTTGAATACTTATCAGAATCGAAAATACATGTCAAATATTTTTTTTATAATTACTCTTCGGATTCATTTGATTTTTCCTTTTGATATAGTCAAAAATCCTATTTAAATGTACTAAAGTATAATCAAAATATAATCTAACCTTAATACTACAGAATATAAAATTCTTATTTATTTACTTATAACCGAAAATTAACCGCTACTCAAATCTGAGACGCCGTTAAGTCTCTTGCCGTCTCTTTCACTTGAAGTTGTAAAGTAGAGACAGATATATTTAAGAGCTGCTCAAATTTGAGTAGCGTTGAATATTCGGTTCTCTATAATAAGAAATAGCTAAAGAAAATTTGGCTGCCATCAATTTAATCTATACTTTCGCTTCAGTCCACGTTTAATCGATTTATTTACGATAATCGATATGGGAATCGAGTACTCGGTGTAACAAATCGAGTACACTGTATACCAAATCGAATACTCGATATAGCAAATCGAGTACAATGCATACCGAATCGAGTATTCGGTATACCAGAGTACTCGGTATACCAAATCGAGTACACTGTATACCAAATCGAGTTTTTAATTCGATTGTTGTATCTTGTGATATTTTACGTAAATCGATTTGAGTATCGAGAACTCGGTATTTTGAATCGATTTGAGTATCGAGTTTTTTAATATTAAATCGATTATTTATTCAATTTGTTTCTAGGTTTCATACCAACTTTATCATTTGCGATAAATTATCAAAATCATAGTTTATCAACTTTTTGTAATCAATGATTATTGCTTATTTTCATATAAACATGCTTAAAGTTATAATGCAGGTAAAAATGCCTTTTTTTAAGTAATTAATATTAATAATAATATTGTCTCTAATACTAAAAGGATACATGGAATTTATGAGTTTGTAAACCCGCGATATTTGTATCAATTGAATAAGTTATCAAAAAAACAAATTTCATCTAAATATGTTTAGCCGTTTTGGAGGTAAATAGCAACATTTGTTTTATAATAAAAGAGTTTATTTAACTTCCAATGTGTATGTATGTATGTTTATGTGACTTTATTCAAGTCAAATTAAAACATTTTTTAGATAGATTGAGATGATTTTTTTCATACTTATGTAAGTTTTTTTTTTCTTTGTTAACGAATTCAATTGATACAAATTATATTTAAACTAAATTCTCAATCGATAATAATTTATTTGGTAATAATGTTACTCTTAATGATCGCTGAAAAAAATCGGTATATCTAAATCAATTATTAAACTAAATAATTTTGAGCTGAAATTTTGTAAACTGACTCGATACCAGATGTACTCTTCACCCCTTTTTCAATCTCCATTATTTCTAGTACATTAATATTTTTGTGTTATTGTTATTGGGTTTTTCTATGAAATCCTCAGTAGCAGGTCGGAGTTTGGATTTGTGTAGTTAGTGGCAATAGGCTCGCCCCCTATTACATGGGACTTAAATATATCGGCGAACTGTGGGTGTACAGTACACCTCTGCCTAACCCTTCGGGGATACAGGCGTGATGATATATGTTATATTTTTAAACAATTTAAACAAACACTAAATAGGTGATTTTGATACCTAGAAATAATTATTATAATCGATTAAGAATCGAGAACAAATATTGCGAGTAAAGAGTATTTGTCATTTTAATAATTGTTAAGCTTTTTTTAATTCAAGATGGTTTATCAATAATAAGCTTAATTTATTAATAAAACAAATACTCTTTTATAATAAAAGTGAGCTTACTTGATACAACGCTATTTAAATAAATAATGTTTCTATACACCGTCTGAAACAAGAGAAATATATTATTAGATAAATTGCGGACAACATCACATACATTGCTCTGAACCCAAAGTAAGTAGCTAAAGCACTTGTGTAATGGAATTCAGAAACAACGAAGGTACCACAAACACCTAGACTCTACACAATGTAGAAATGTATTTTCTACATTGACCCGTCCTGGGATCGAACCCGGGACCTCAGAGCTAGCGACACCTTGAAACCGGTGCGTACGCCACTCGACCACGGAGGCCGTCGAATAAAATAAGATATAATTGCAACAAGTCGTTACTATGGGATACTGTGTTACCCAGTAACATGTGTTGTGGAGGTCAGATAGACAGTCGCTCTGTAACATACGGTGTTCTGCTGAATCTAAGACTAGAAGCCGAACACAACATAGTGCGGGGAAAGAGCCTGTATAGCAGCCAGACAACTGATATTCGTAAGTACATTTTTTTCAAGTACATTATGCAAAAGATTCCTAGATAGAATTCGAACCCGCGACCTCCAGTTCAGCAGTCAGGGTCACTAACCACTAGGCTAACAGGCTAGTCTTAGAAAGTATTACAGTATCATAAATATATTTTGCTAATGGCGCCCACCGTGGGGCCCACTTTGTCAAAGTTTACACGTTGAGATGGATTGTGTGAAGGATGATATGAGAAAGGAGTGAGTGCTGAGATGACGAGTAGTAGAGATGAATGGAAGCTGAATATGCATTGCATATAAGTATGTTTATCAGTTGTCTGGTTACCATAACACAAGCTCTGCTTAGCTTGGGATCAGACAACCGTGTGTGAGATGTCCCAGGATTTTTTTTTTATTAGAACAGGGCTGGCTATTGATGACTGACGTTCAACATTGGCTGCTTCTTCTGGCGCCCACCGTGGGGCCTTGTATCATAAGAGTTACTTACGTTAGACACTGTCGGCGGGGCTCTGGAACTCGGCGAGCGCGTGCACGGGGCTCGGCTGCTTCTTCTGGCGCCCACCGTGGGGCCTTGTGTTATAAGAGTTACTTACGTTAGACACTGTCGGCGGGGCTCTGGAACTCGGCGAGCGCGTGCACGGGGCTCGGCTGCTTCTTCTGGCGCCCACCGTGGGGCCTTGTGTTATAAGAGTTACTTACGTTAGACACTGTCGGCGGGGCTCTGGAACTCGGCGAGCGCGTGCACGGGGCTCGGCTGCTTCTTCTGGCGCCCACCGTGGGGCCTTGTGTTATAAGAGTTACTTACGTTAGACACTGTCGGCGGGGCTCTGGAACTCGGCGAGCGCGTGCACGGGGCTCGGCTGCTTCTTCTGGCGCCCACCGTGGGGCCTTGTGTTATAAGAGTTACTTACGTTAGACACTGTCGGCGGGGCTCTGGAACTCGGCGAGCGCGTGCACGGGGCTCGGCTGCTTCTTCTGGCGCCCACCGTGGGGCCTTGTGTTATAAGAGTTACTTACGTTAGACACTGTCGGCGGGGCTCTGGAACTCGGCGAGCGCGTGCACGGGGCTCGGCTGCTTCTTCTGGCGCCCACCGTGGGGCCTTGTGTTATAAGAGTTACTTACGTTAGACACTGTCGGCGGGGCTCTGGAACTCGGCGAGTGCGTGCACGGGGCTCGGCTGCTTCTTCTGGCGCCCACCGTGGGGCCTTGTGTTATAAGAGTTACTTACGTTAGACACTGTCGGCGGGGCTCTGGAACTCGGCGAGCGCGTGCACGGGGCTCGGCTGCTTCTTCTGGCTCCCGCGGCGGACCTTCGCTCGGACCTCTTCTGGTTTCTCCGGTCGGATTAGGGGTTTCTTCTCAGGGGCCTTCATGCGCCATACTACGATCGGTGACTGTAGGGAAAGAAAAAAAAAATGTATGAAGAAATGTAATTATTTAATAATTTTACTAGTTCATTTTTGAGCTAGTCCTAGTAACTCAAAAAGATATGGATAAAAAAAAACATATAAATATACGTAATACTATATGTCTATTCTCTTCGGTAACACAATATTACAATAACAAACAAAATAATGACTAAAATTCTTGTCAAAATCACTTGAAATAACATAAAGGGCCTGATAAAAATAAATGATACAATGAATAGGTTAGAACAGTTAGATAATAACTTAAATTTTGAATAAAAATTAATGTTTGTCCTTTAAAGTTTACTAAATCATTGATCAGATTGTGTTTTAAATATGTTTTTACTTTGTGTAATATCACAACGCGTGCAGCTAGTTTTATATAATCGTACGGAATCTAAGTTTATAAGTTATAATATAAATAAGTTTGAAAACATGATGTTTAATTTTGAAAGCGACCGAATAGATTTTGAATAATATTGAGTTCTGAGGTTTACGCGAATGTTAGACATTGAAATAAAACTACTTTTACGGATTTTATCGCGGTTTGTATTTGAATTTTAGTTCCCGACGTTTCGACACCTTTGCAGGTATCATGGTCACGGGCAGACTGCCTGATAAAATCCGTAAAAGTAGTTTTATTTCAAGATTTTGAATATTTTTTGTACACAGAACATTACAAAATATCGCAAAGGATCCGAAAAACGAGTGTAAACAAAAAACTAAGTGATGAAACTTTTGTATTTTACGATTAAATTGAATGGCATTCGCTTTATATTTGTGTTAGATGATTATTATTTAAAAAGGCCAAATTATTTTTGTTATAATGTTGGGAGATGTGACTAGTCTGTTTAGCTATATCCCTCTAACAAACTATGGAGATTATAAAACAACATAACAGTAAAAATTAATGAATATTATTAATTTCTATATGATTAAAATTGCATGTACAAGCTAAAAAATAATCACACTACATTACTAAGCTTTAAATAAATAAAACAGTGCAGTTTTTGCTTAGAAAATATCTGTGGACCTAACTTAGATTTAAACCAAAGTCAATTAGAATTTATCAAACTCTGACGACCAGTGTCACCAAGCCACAATGTATCCCTCGCCCTTGCCGATATGTTTAGGTCCCATGTAATAGGGGGCGAGCCTATTGCCACTAACTACACAAATCCAAACTCCGACCTGCTACTGAGAATTTCATAGAAAAACCCAATAACACCTTGGTCGACTCGGGAATCGAACCCAAGACCTCTAGCGTAGCAGTCGCGCTTAGCGGCACTAGGCCAACGAGGCAGGCAAAATACTGTATCCCTTAGTAAATGTGTTGTGTGTCAGACAGACAGTCGCTCTATAACATACTGGTGTTCAGCTGGCGGTGAGACTGGCAGTCGAACACTACATATTACTAATGTTAAATCCACAAACATTTCTACCATGAAAAGCTACTATTAATACCAAAATCTACCACTTACATAATTCTGTCCGGAGTAGAGCATTGTTTAATTAGCAACAAATATAATTATTATTTTAAGCTATATTATAGACTATTGCTTATTATAATCTATCCGTATTTTCACTAAAAGATTTTTATAACTCTTGTAGAGAAAACCAAATATAAGTTATTAACTTAGGGGGTTTATAATGCCAATCAAACGCTACTCAAATTTAAGAGGCCGTTAAATCTCTACTGTCTTTAATATTACTGTAGTGAAACTTATATCGTGAATTTAAGTTTGTTAGCAACGCACTAAGTCGAGGTCCGAACCCCGCAGATGGCGCCTTAGACGTTGCTGACGTAGTTAGTGTTTCCTATTGCTCTGGCTGGAGGCCTTAAGGTCCCCGCCAGGCCGGTGAAGCAGTCAAAGCCTGTGCTCAGGCTATCTGCAAAGATCTCTACCAAAAATAAATAATATCGTGAATGGAGCTGATCTCGTCGTTAACCGACCCTCAAAAAGGGGGAGGTGGTCCGTTCAACTGAATGTACCTTCTTGTTATTTATCTTATACTGTACTTTTGAGCTCCCCTAAGGATTAAAATTGACAATTCGAACAAAATTGTCAAAGATTATCCAAAGACTTAAATTTTGTTTTTAAAAGATATTTCACATATTTTTATTTATTCAACTTTTTATAACATATTATAAGCTACTAGTATCACTTAAAATTCTTAAGGTGCTCCCTCACCGGGAGCATTCGCGTGTAATGTAACGTTACAGATTTGAGCATTACATCAGTGAAGGAGGAGAACCGAGCATTACAATGCGCACCTTGTAATGATACAAAGTGTAATATCTTGATACAACTTGTAACATCCATGCGCGCCACTTCCCGCTTCGTCCGACATCTTGCTATGAAATGCTCAAGGTCAAATCAATATAATAATAATATTCCGGGACATCTTTACACACGGTTGTCTGATCCCAAACTAAGCAGAGCTTGTGTTATGGTAACCAGACAACTGATAAACATACTTATATATTTCTAAATTAATACATATTATAGATAAATTACACCCAGACACCGAACAAATGATCGTGCTCATCACACAAACATTTGTGAAGGGCGGGAATCGAACCCACGACCTCCGGTATAGCAGTCAGGGTCTCTAACCACTAGACCAACAGGCCCGTCATATGCTACATTATACGCAAATGCTCCAAGCGAGGGAGCACCGTTAAATTTTAATTACTTGTAACAAATTTTCAAGGTTAAGCTCTCAGGGACTGGTCTAGCACCATTTAAACAATTAAAATTCTGATTCAGAAGACAGAGGAATATTTAAGTGGCTCTTAAATGTAAGTACCGTTTGAGTTAGACGAGCCTATTCTACTTAACTTAGCTCTCACTTACGCATACTATCTTAAGCTTAGATAAACTTTACTAAGGACGTTCTTTACCTCACAATGTGTTAGCCGACGTTAAAAAAGTGGGAGGTCTTTCCTTGTTTTTACATGATGCATTACTGGTATTTATTAATACACAATTAAATCTAATATAAGAACAAACCCTAACACTAAAATTAAAACTTACATAAATAAAAACTAAACGGCGTCAAAGAACTCATCGTCATCCTTGTCAATGGCGGGGAACGTGCCCAGAAGGCTGGCAGCATTGATGCATTTGAATCGTTGATAAAAACGACATGTTTAAAATCCAATAAATATCAAACAATTTTTTTTTATAATATTTGAATTCCCTGTACCAGAACCTTGTATAATATTTAAATTAATTTATATATTTTGAAATGGCAATGCTGCCAGCCTTCTGGGCACGTTTCCCGCCATTGACAGGGATGACGATGAGTTCTTTGACGCCTGTTAGTTTTTATTTACGTAAGATTTAATTTTAGTATAGTTAGAGTTTGTTCTTATATTAGATTTAATTGTTTATTATATTATCAGGAGTATATTTTGAGAAAGAACGTGCTTAGTAAAGTTATTTTATTATATACTAGCTGTGCCCTGCGGTTTCACCCGCATGAATACCTATGTCCCGTTTCCGGTCTCTTAATGTTATTCAGGGCGCAGATGAATCACTATCATGAATGATAAGCAAAGGTCAGGATTACTTTTTTTTTCACCGAGCAATTTTCCAATTTTTTTTTCATAAGAACCTTCTCCCGATAATAACTAACACAACAAAAAAAGAATTGGCGAAATCGGTCCAGCCGTTATTGAGTTATGCGCTTACCAACACATTTAGCGATTCATTTTTATATATAAGATTTCGGATAATATTAAATTGTATTATCTTGCAAGCCATAGTTATATCATTCAATGTTCAATTTACTTGTTTATTGCAATACTCATTCCAAGCTTCTTTTTTTATTTTACAAAGCTTTTATTATTATCATACTTGCATCTTTCCAAGCCAACTTAAATGTTTAGTTCAAACTTCAAAGTCTTATCTACACTAATATTAAGAGAAAAGATTTGATTGTTTGTTTGAATTGAATAGGCTCCGAAACTACTTGACCGATTTGAAAAATTCTTTCACTGTTGGGAAGCTACACTATCTGCGGATAACATAGGCTAAAGTAAATTTTCAAAAAAGTAAGGGATCCATAGGATATAGGTATTAACGCGGGTGAAACCGCGGGGCACAGCTAGTAAGTAATAAGCCAACACCTTTCTTTAAATATCAAAGCCAGTTATTATCGCATTTACACAATCCAATTATTCCTAATTTTAAACCGACTTCGAAAGCACGAGGTTTTGTTATTTTGTGCTGGCAACGCGTGAAAATCAGCGCCGCGACACATACATACATACATATCATCACGCCTGTATCCCCGAAGGGGTAGGCAGAGGCGTACCAATCTACACCCACAGTTCGCCGATATGTTTAGGTCCCATGTAATAGGGGGCGAGCCTATTGCCACTAACCGGGCACAAATCCAAACTCTGACCTGCTACTGAGAATTTCATAGAAAAGCCCAATAACACCTTGGTCGACCCGGGAATCGAACCGAAGACCTCTAGCGTAGCAGGCGTGCTTAGCACCACTAGGCCAACGAGGCAGTCGCGACACTGTCTCGCATAGGGTCGCTGCATGCTGAGCGGTGGGCCATTTCGCGTGCGTGTGACTCATATTTTATCTTCCTATAAAAAAATATGTTTTTTCTTTCGTTTTGTTATTCCTACGTGTATTTAAATTATGCGTCATAATCATGGCGAACTTAGAGTATACATAAGAAACTATAGAGTGAGCCTATCAGAGTTTGAACCGTGAGCACTAGTGTGAACAAGTGTTGTCGTGAATTATGTATGAAGATGGAGCTTGTCGTTTTAAAATATCTATCTAAAACACTAATATTGTCCTAACAATGTCTAAACCTTATTTTCGTATTTAAGTTTCTCGTTGCGCAAAAATTAACTTAAATGAAAAACGAAATGTACTAGATACAGACTAAAAACTGCTCTCGCTTGGCACAAGGGGAACCTAGCGATAGTAGCAGTCTATGCATATGCTTAGTCTAAGATGGCGAATAATTGTATTTTTCTTTTATTTTGTATATTGTTTTTATTACAACTTTGAAATCCATTATAATTTTGCCCTAATTATAAATAGAATTTGTAGATTATCTATCTGTGGTAAGTTATATTTTGACCAATAACTATTTTACAAAATGTACTTCATTTTAACAGAATTTATAATAACTCTCACTCATACATACACATAATAATAAAAAGGCAAGAGAAGAGAAGAAAATAGTTTAAAGTTTAGTTTACTTTTTTATTGTTTATTTCAAATTTTGTTTGTTTTGGTTTGAAAGATTTATATTTTTTTTGTACTTATGTTTTCTGCGATAGGTGGCTGCTACCCCATAAGCACGCTAACTCCCGCACAATAGCTCAGGGAGTAGGAATGGCCGAAAATCAGCGTTGCGACGTTGTCGAAGCAACTTTAGCTGAGCTATTTCCTTTTGCTACTGATTGTTAACATTTTATGTAAAATATTTCTTGTCTGTTTCTTTAGTAGCAATAAATGTCTTTTTATTTTCTATAACTATAATACTTAGCGATATGTTTTTCAAGCATTAGGAATACTTTGGGAATTGGGATATTATTTAAATTACAAATTTCAAGGCATAATTGATTACATGATAAGCATTATTAATAGACTTACCACCATACTCAGAAACATTCATGGTTTCTGTGATTACTTAGTATAGTTTTAAGTAAATAACCTTTCTGACATCAAAAGTTAACTCACTTAAATCAATACTAAGCAATTTCTTAACTATCCATTAATGTCTTTGAGTACCGTAAATAATTATATGTGATATGTTCTACATAAATTTATATATTTTGCCATACTTAAGCTTAAATTACAATTGCGATATATCAGGGGCCCGAGTCTGCTATTGACAATTGCTTCAATCGTCTGAGTGGGTGGCGTTAGTAGGTCCATTTTAGGATAATTAGCATTCTACTAAATGTCAAAACGTCATTTTGACGTCAAAATTGGCTATTGAGACGACCTTAGAGTATACAAGGAACTAGAGTGAGCCTATCAGAGTTTGAACGTAAGCACTAGTGTGAACTAGTTTTGTCGTGAATTATGTATGAAGATGGAGCTTGCCGTTTTAAAAAATCTATCTAAAACACTAATATTGTCAAAACCATCGATATTTTCTTATAGAAGTTTCTCGTTGCGCGTAAATTAACTTAAATGAAAAACGAAATGTACTAGGTTCAGACTAAAAACTGCTCTCGCTTGGCACAAGGGGAAACTAGCGATGGTAGAAGTCTATGTATATATTACGTCAATGGGGACGGCCAATTTTGATGTTTTGACATTTGAAAAATGGGCCTACTGACGCCACCCACTCGGACGATTGAAGCAATTGTCAATAGCAGACTCGGGCCCCTGTATACATGTCCATGCATATTATAGTATCACAATATAAGTTGAGTTTTGATACTTGCATCTATGAGTCGGTTACATATATCGATCGTATACGCCGACCATAGCTACTTGGTCGTTGAGTCTTCTTTCATCTGTGCATAGACAATACCGGACTTGGTGAGGTTAAGCTTCGCTAGGTAAGGTCGAAAAATGGATGGGAGACCATTTATAAATTATCTAAAGATGGTTTTCCTTACTACCGGTATTCAAAACATTTATTTTATCTTGTGTTGAGTAAATAATGCGAAAAATTGGATATCAATTATTTAATAACAAACTCATTTGGGTTGAAACTTTGTAAACTGACTATACCAGGAGTAATCTTCACCCCTTTTGTATAGATATACCCTTTGGGTAACAACTTGCATATCGAATAAAGGCCGATTTTCCTTCCTGCAAGGAAAATCTTCAAAACAACTGTACGAAACCTGATCGTTAGTAATCAAGCTAAAAATATAAATTAGTGAATGTATGTTTGTTATGAGGCTGTACGTAAGATTAAAGTAGCACAGAGAGCCATGGAGCGCGCTATGCTCGGCATAAAGCTTCAAGACCGAGTCCGTAATGTGGATATCCGGAAACGAACCAAAGTTCGAGACGTCGGTACCACAATATCGAGACTGAAATGGAGCTGGGCAGGCCATTTGGCCAGACGAAGTGACGGCAGGTGGACTAAGGCGGTGACAGAATGGTGGCCAAGGCATGGCAAAAGAAGCGTCGGTCGTCCGGGAGCAAGATGGGTCGACGACAGTTAAAGTCTCGGGTCGTCTCTGGATGAGGCTGGCACAGGACCGTAGAAAATGGCACGAAAAAGGGGAGGCCTACGCCCAGCAGTGGGAGGAAAAAGGCTGTGGATGATGATGATGATGATGTTTGTTAAATCCTCTCGCTAAACAGCTAGATTAATTCTGATAACATTTGCTATCAAGGTAGCTGACACTACAGATTAGTACATAGTTTACTATAACCGTAATTTTTCGCATACAATACATCTATTTAGGCTAGTTATTTTGTCAATTTTGAAAATATTTTGTATGGCTACCTCCATTGACACCCTAGATTCACACATAGGTCACTATTAGCCTTCATTTAGCCTACTATAATAATAATATATATACTCACAGCAATAGTCCCCTGTCGTGTGTACTTGGTGGAAGCGACGTAGGAAGCCTTCACGGTGAGGACCACCGCGTTCATGAGGTTCTTGGCCGCCTGGATGAGAGAGGTGGCGCTGTCCAGCTGTGGGCGTGGGGCAAGATTAATTAATATATGCTAAATATAAAAATAAATACATATATGATAGGTTCCCAGAATATCAGAGGGTTAAATGTTGTATACTTTTTTGTATTTTATAAATAAATGTAACTTTTTTTTTTTAAAAGAGTAACCTATGGAGTTTCTTGCCGGCTCTTCTTCATAGGACACTTTGGAACCGAGCAACTAGAATCAGTAGTATTTAACGTAACGTTTCTTAAGCGCCTTTTTTTTGGTTTACAAGAAATAAACACTTTTTAATTTGATTTGATTTGTAGGCTGTCGCAAAATTTGTTTTAAAAATACAACTAAAAATTATTTTATATTCAAAAAATTATATAATACAAATTATTGTAAACCAGCAAGCAGTACATTGACTCGATGTGAATGCTGTTATTTTTTTAGTTATTTGTAACTATTTTATATGTCATACGTGCCTACGTAATTTCTTGTTCAGTTCTATTAACTTAGTAAAAATTACATAATTTTCTGGCTTGTGATACATAAATAGATTTAAAATGACTTATCAAAATTTGAATAAACCGAAAATCAACAAAACACAGATCAGATCCTATCTGAATCAAAGTAAAGTTGAGTAATAAAATAAATATTGACAGAAAAATAATTTTATACTTTTTTTATAAACAAGGGCATAACAAACAATCAAGACACTTAAAATCTTTATATTTTTTTTATATGTCCTTTTACATAATCATAAAAACATAGAACCCAATCACCAAAAACATAGACCCAAAAACCGGATGAACTCCGGATAAGACAAACACAATAGCCTGACAAATATTCTCACAAAGCGACAAATACTCCAACACCATCCGGCAAAAAAACCGGACGTAAAACCGTACGACACAATAGCACGACAAGAAAATTTTATGAAACCCGAAGATTGGTTTTCAAAATCTGGATATGAACCAGACAAAAACAGAGGATCTAAATAAATTAATAAATGCGGACAACATCACATACATTGCTCTGAACCCAAAGTAAGTAGCTAAAGCACGCGTGTTATGGAATTCAGAAACAACGAAGGTACCACAAACACCCAGACTCGAGACAATGTAGAAAAGTGACTTTCTACACTGACCCGTCCGGGGATCGAACCCGGGACCTCAGAGCTAGCGACACCTTGGAAAACGGTGCGTACGCCACTCGACCACGGAGGTCGTCATAATAATATGGAAAATGTGTAACAACACAAAATCTTGACATATTTATCCTTCAAAATATACCACACATTACTTCAACCACTCCGGCAAAAAAACCTGACGGAAACCGTACAATGACAAACACAATAGCTTAACAAGTCTTCCACAATATACTTCCACCATTCCGGCAAAATTACCGGATAACGTTCACAATGAAACCGGACACGAAACTCACCCCGGAGACTACTAGAGCGCTCGCATTCTGGGCCTCCGACTGCGATTGTCGGTTCTAAAGACATAAAACAATGGAGAATAAAATAATTTATCGAAAAAACATATTTTTTGGCGATTCTTCTTGCAGTAATCTCGTTACCTGACACGTCGGAGAGTTTGGAATACCAAATGGATATTTTCGGACACTAAAAAAACGTCGAAATTAAAATGAAATGTGTCCAAGGTAAACCGTACGGCCGTATACGAACACTACCTAAAAGGTTTTTGACGTCAATCAAAACTTGGAAGAGGTAAACATACCGCCGGAAAAGAACCGGAGAACCGGATACCGATATTCTTACTATAAATAACGCTGGAAAAAAGCTCGCCATGAAAATATTTTGTTTATAAACACACTGCCGTAAATAAACCGGATTCAAGCCGGACAAACGGATACGAACCGGACACAATACAGACTCTAGTTAAACATACTTAAGAGTAATCAAGTCCAAGCAGGATACAAACCGTACAGCTGGTTAAGAACTGGACACAAACCGGATACGAACCGGACACAAACCGGATACGGTTTTTCTATCTTGATATACTACCGTAAACGAACCGAATACGAATCGGACCGCCGGACACGAACCGGACACAAACCGGATACGACTTTTTCTTTCAACTTACCCCGCTCACGATGAGTTCTCCGGATATGTTCTGCACGTCCGCCTTCACCTTGCTAGTGATCTGTATCTGGTGGCAGTACAGAGCTATGCGCTGGAGGTACGCTAGGAGATCCTGTTTGGTCGAAGATTCTGGGCACTGTGGGAGAAAATCATAGGTTTTATCAATGATATTCTAATAAACAGATATGTTATACACATACAAAACAATCGAAAAAAGTGTTCCGCGCAGTTGACATACATGTCACTATAAGTCAAAATAATACAAAAGAGATAGCGCGATAAAACCCATAAGAAAAAAAGAGACAAATAGATAGTTGTTGAAAGGCAATACGTCCCAATTAGGACGTTTTCGAGTCTTCACGATTGCACGCTTATAACATATCTGTTTATTAGAATATCATTGGGTTTTAGTATGTTATATAACGTAAATGTTATCCTCCCGTCCCTAGAACAAGCTGGCCCGAGCCGGCCAAACTAGCAATAAAAATATGTCCCTAAATAATAAAAACTTAGATCCAGCCATCCCTTGTTGTTTTGCTTTATTCAGATTGTTAGCAACGCACTAAGTCGAGGTCCGAACCCCGCAGAGGGCGCCTTAGACGTTGCTGACGTAGTTAGTTTTTCCTATTGCTCTGGCTGGAGGCCTTAAGGTCCTCGCACAAAAGTCCGGTGAAGCAGTCAAAGCCTGCGCTCAGGCTAACTTTAGCTTTTTGTATTTTTTGTTTTGTCCCGTAGATAAAGAATGACGAAGATACAGCGATTTAAATTCTTGCGTGACGTCACGTTTTAGCATAAATTGTACTCAGCCGTGACGTCACAAACCCCCACTACTGAACTTTAAAGCGATTTATCTTCGTATATTTTTATTGATTTGATAAAAGAAAAAATACATGTCTGTTATATTTTGATTATCTAAATGACGGACTAAATAAATTTTGACTTTTCATACCTAGTCATCTACCCTATTACCATTGCAAACAAGCTTGCTCTTACAATAACACGTGTCTCCTGTCATCAGAAACAAGAGTAACTCCTCACCTGTTCAGCGATCTCCCTTGTCAACTTATCCAGTTTGGTGCCAGCCTCAGAAATCTTCTTAGCTGCATTGATCACATCCATAGTCGTCTTAAGAGGGCCGCGTCCTCTGTACAAGAGAAATCAAATTAATACTAATATCCTGGGACAACTCACACACCGGCCATCTGATCCCAAACTAGGCAGAGCTTGTACAGCAGCCAAACAACTGATAAACATACATACATACATACATACATATCATCACGCCTGTATCCCCGAAGGGGTAGGCAGAGGTGTACCAATGTACACCCACAGTTCGCCGATATGTTTAGGTCCCATGTAATAGGGGGCGAGCCTATTGCCACTAACCGGGCACAAATCCAAACTCCGACCTGCTACTGAGAATTTCATAGAAAAACCCAATAACACCTTGGTCGACTCGGGAATCGAACCCAAGACCTCTAGCGTAGCAGGCGCGCTTAGCACCACTAGGCCAACGAGGCAGTTTAACTTACTTTAACTGATAAACATACTTATATATTTAAAATTACATACATATTACAGATAAATTACACGCAGACACAGAACAAATGATCGTGCTCATCACACAAACATGTGTCCTGGGTGGGAATGAGCACGACCTCCGGTATAGCAGTCAGGGTCACTAACCACTACACCAACAGGCCCGTCAAAAATTTGGACAACATCACATACATTGCTCTGAACCCAAAGTCACCCAAAGCCCTACCCGACAACCAGTCTCACCGTCGCACACTGTATCTCTTAGTAAATGCTTGTGTGTCAGACAGACAGTCGCTCTATAACATACTGGTGTTCAGCTGACGGTGAGAGCTGCGGGGGTAAAATCCAAAAGTCTCTCTCTTACCTAGTAAAGTCAGTCATCTCCAGCATGATCATGCACATATGCTTCGCCAGCATGATGATGTCGTTCCCGGCGTCATCCCACTTGGCGACCTCGTTGTCGAAGGTCATCTTCTCCCGGCGGAACAGCTCCACTTGCTGGAGGATCTTGCGTTTGTCCTCCTCTGTCATCTTTCGCATCGCTTCCTGGGGTCATAATTGGTGGGGTAAGTATTGTGGAAGTGATTGGGGTAATTTTGGTCGAAGAAACTGTTGCCCAAAAATACCGACGAAAAAGTGTTTTAATCTCAAATTTAGGGAAAATCGAGACAAAAAGTCGTTATTTTAAAGTTAATTATTATTGATACTATCGTGAATATTCCAAAATAAATATTTTATTTGGGCATGTTACAGCCCTATATTACCCTTTTGGGTTGGACAGGGTTTTGCTTAACACCGTGTATTAGACAGATACGATTTTTTCGACATCGTTCACTCTTTTAGAAATATCTATCAATTGTCTAGACCCAAGGCAATGTAGAAAAGTGTTTTTCTACATTGTACAGTCCGGGGATCGAAACCGGGACCTCAGAGCTAGCGACACCTTGAAACCGGTGCGTACGCCACTCGACCACGGAGGTCGTCTAGTGTAATGTTTGTTTCAATCTCAAATTTAGGGAATATCGAGGCAAAAATGGTTATTTCAAATATTTATTGTTTATATTTATTATTGTTACTATCATGAATTTTCCAAATTCGATATTTTATTCGGGCATGTGATTGCGATACCTATATCATCTTTTCGGGTAATGCAATAGAAAGATTCGTTTATTTTTTAGATTTTTTCGAGAGTTGCGTCTTTTAGAAATATCTATCAATTGTGTAAGGGACAGATTTCTAAGTCGTTAACCTAAGTAACATATATAACTCTATACTTACTCTAGCATTGGTAATGCCGCTGATATCAGGATACTCGTCCACACCGTGCTCACCGGTGTGGGCGCTAGCTGTAAAACATATAAGATTATTAATATAAAGAAGCAAGACTTAAATAGTATCTGAAGCAAAGCGAATTATTTAAAAGTGATTGTTAAAATACTATTTTTAATTAATTTAAGGATAGTATAAATTGTTTTGCAAAAATTATTTTTATACTTAAATCTCAGATTTCATCACTTTAGATTTAATCTCAGATGTCTCTCTTCAGATCAATCTATTTAAAGAATGAATAATTAAATATATTCAACTGTATAAACAAAAATATTTTGTTACTTCATAGAAAAAGTATTCAAAGTTTAATTTTGGGGGTAAAATTTAATTTAATATAAAATAGTACTACTTTACAAATACTACACAAAATCTACATTTTCTAACAAAAGTCTACATAAAATCTACTCTACAAAGCATAACCGGCAATAAACCCAAAACAAATAATACAGTCAAAAACACATCAGTGATAAACGAAAACCAAATTTAAAATACTGACACTGTTTTGTCAAAGGAAATTCACCTCTATTATTGAGCACATTAGGTTCATAGTAACACTGTTGTGTTTTCAACTGTAATATTTACTAATATATGTAAAATGATGATGAAACCGTGAAACCCAAACTACTAAGAAGCGTATACAATCCTATAAAGACATAATAGGGGAGATGATTGGCTATAAAGTGCTAAATCTATTTATTCTGACATCTTAAAATAATTAGATTTTGAAATGTGAAATAACTAAGTAGACAATGCAAATTGTTCGAAAAAAATACGTGTCTAATCTAATATATAAAATTCTCGTGTCATAGTTTTCGGTGCAATACTCCTCCAAAACGGCTTGACCGATTTTGATGAATTTTTTTGGGCTTATCCGGTATCTATGAGAATTGGCCAACATCTATTTTTCATCCCCCTAACTGTTAGGGGGATGAAAAATAGATGTTAGCCAAGAAAAAAGACCAAGAAAAAAAATAGGGGTGGACTAACCCCTATTTTTTTTGTAATTTTTTTTAATTTCTATTTCTTTATGATACAACATACAAAAATACATACAATCCTCAATTTTCACCCTTCTACGATCAACCCTTATTTTTTAATAGCCATTTTAGTAATTTAATCATCTTTCCTCTCCGGTCGAAAACTGATCAATCGTTATTAAAATTTAATGGCAAAACAACGTTTGCCGGGTCAGCTAGTATTTTATATTTATCTGACACACATTAAAAATAAACAAAGTCATCTACCCCTTTACCCTTCGTTCAGTACTTGACTATTTCACTACTTCTTTAAACAACTAAATTTAATTACACTATTTGCAAGGCAAGATAAAAGAGAATATGACACAAAAAAATTACCCCACACTTTAAATAAAATATTACCCCAGTTTCTGTTAACCTACACTTATACATCGCTTACCGTATAACTAAGCTATAAAACAAACCAATCACCTTATTACACCATTTCTTACCCCAACACCAATCATAATACCAACCAACAATAATTAAGCATTGTACGACAAAACCTTAATTACCCCGCCACCTCGTTACCCCGAATCCAACATTCACCCGTCCGGGGATCGAACCCGGGACCTCAGATCCAACGACACCTTGTAAACCAGTCGAACTCTATTGCAGAGGTCGTCATTTATTATAGTCCTTCTATTACCCCCGTCAAAGTCTACCTAATGACTTTACCCCTTAGAGTATAAAAAGTTGACTATAGAGTGCGCATATCAGAGTGTAAACTTAAAGCACCAGTATGAACATGTCTCATCGTAAGTTTTTGAATCACTATAATTGACTTTTTCTACAGTTCTAGCATATTTTTGTAGCTGTTATGACAAAATCATTTAATTATGTACACATTTTTCTTTAAGAGTTTAAAAAAAGAATTTGCTTTAACACTATTATTACACTTAAACATTACTTTATCCATTTCCCTGTCCCGAGAGTCACATGTGAACATTTCCATCGTTTAACTATTGTGTCTACTGGCGGGACGGTTAAGTTGTTAAGATTCCGCTATTTTTGCTCCTCTTTACCTGTACTACATACAGCCAAAAAACAATGTGTTATTATTGATACACACACTATATACTTATTCATACTCTAAGCTATTAATTTATACCCCATACTATTGTATACCCCCAGTGGTTCATTAACTGTTCACACCTTCCCGCGCACTCTACAGTTTCCTTTCCATGCTCTAAGGTTTACCCCCAGTGGCTCAGTATCTACTCACATCGGCTCCTAGTCTCCATGGTCATGTCCTCAACGGGTTCGAATTCCGTGTCCGTATCGAGGTCCTCGCTCGTCTGCGTTAGTTACATGCGAACAAACACAACGTCAAACATGCAAGCACAGGATTCTGTTTGTTTGTATGCTCTTAGGTCTTTAGACTTAAATATTACAAAGTTGTTGTTTTTAGAATTTAAAGTATATTAATTCTTAGTTGTCGGTTGAGAGACAGTTTAAGACAAAGGTAAGTTTTTAATTTAAAAATTTTAGGCCACTAAAATCGTATTTTTTTTTTATTTGCGGACAGCATCACATACATTGCTCTGAACCCAAAGTAAGTAGCTATTAAGCACTTGTGTTATGGAATTCAGAAACAACGAAGGTACCACAAACACCCAGACCCGAGGCAATGTAGAAATGTGAGTTTCTACATTGTCCCGTCCGGGGATCGAACTAGCGACACTCAGAGCTAGTGACACCTTGAAAACCGGTGCGTAATATGTATCGGCCAAATGATAAATACATAGTACAAAACTTTTGTATCATCAAGATCAAACATTTTAGGTAATTACGGTTTTAAAATGGGATGTAATTCGTTGGTATTTTTTTCTTTAAATTGGCAATGAACTCCCCAAAATTTATATTGTGTGTCTGATATAATTTAAGTCTATCAATGTACTTTGCAAACAAAATCCTGTATGTTTTAAACACAAAATGAATGATGAGACAAAAACATAAAATATTATGAATATAAACGGGTCATATAAAACTGTAAGTCAGTATATAAACCATTGTACATTCATAATTATAAAAAAATTAGCTTGAAATATAATTTGTTTATACAACAATAAATCGCCACCCGCAGAGAGCAAGCGTGGTGAATGCTCGTGCCTTCTCTATATGGGAAGAGGCCTGTGCCCAGGGGGACGTTAATAGGCTGGATTATTATTATTATATTATACAACATCTTTAAATTCTATCAACAAGAATCTTTTAAGTCTGAAAATATTATCCAAATTATATTTCAACTACAAAATAAAAATGAGCAATGAAAATGAAAATCGGACAACCATATTTTGGCAGGTTGACAGCAACCAAAATCAAAATAACAATTCCATCTATCATAACTGAAATCTTTAAAAATAGTAGACCAAATATTATGGACAAACATACAATAATGTATTCATATAAAGTTGCTAGCAACCACCTATGGTTACCGATTAGAACACAAATGAACCAAGACGAATACATTTAGCAACCGATAGCATTCATTAAACACATGACGGGCAACCCAACACTGGTTGCTTACAAACCAATGGGGTAGATGACTGGGTGTAAAAAACGAAATATTACAGTCAGTTAGATAATAAAAAATATTAGACAAGTATATTTTTTACAAAATAAGAAACAACTAAAGTAGGTAAATCGAATAAATAATACAAAATGACACGTCAGGTTTCATTTCAAATGTTTCAAATCAAAGTTTCAAGGGTTTATGATTAAGTTAGTATTTTTTTCCATTTAGGAAATAAGAACCGACTCAAATGATTTTTTTACGGGACCACCTCTGAGGTATACCCCTATCAATGACAAAAAGAGTTTTTGAAATTGATCCACAGCTACTGTAGACATAGCGTACAAAAAACAGAAAAAAAATGAAGCAATTCAAAATCGGTAAAAAAGTACGTGTCTAATATTTCATAAAATCTCACTGACGTAAAAGGCATTAGTCATCGACCCCATCAGGCAACCAATAGCAACCAACAAACACGTAACATTTCAGGCAACCCGGTGTCTGGTTGCTTACATTTGCTGCGAGTTTCCAGAGTATAATGCTCGTCGAGTTCCACGTCTTCAGGGTCTAATTCCTCCTCATCCTATATTAATTAACACATATTTATAACAACTGTATCACTATAGAAAACATACGCCTGTATCCCCGAAGGGTTAGGCAGAGGTGTACTCTACACCCACAGTTCGCCGATATGTTTAGGTCCCATGTATTAGGGGGCGAGCCTATTGCCACTAACTACACAAATCGAAACTCCGACCTGCTACTGAGAATTTCACAGAGAAACCCAATAACATCTGGTCGACTTGGGAATCGAACCCAATATCTCTAGCGCAGCAGTCTTATCACTATAGAGGCCTTCAATAAATAAATGCGGACAACATCACATACATTGCTCTGAACCCGAAGTAAGTAGCTAAAGCACTTGTGTTATGGAATTCAGAAACAACGAAGGTACCACAAACACCTAGGGCCGAGATAATGTAGAAATGTGATTTTCTACCTTGTCCCGTCCGGGGATCGAACCCGGGACCACAGAGCAAGCAAAACCTAAAACCAGTGTGTACGCCACCCGACTACGGAGGTCGTGATATGACAGTAACGTAAAAAAAAATGTACAGTAAGCTATCCTTTCCTAAACACAATAGGTAACATAATATTATATTTTTTTCTAAAGTCACTCAAACTATCTCTCTCTCTCTCTTCTACCGACTCACCCTATTCATGAGCACAGCTCTGCGGATCTCCCTCACAGCGTCGTACACCAGTCGGCTGGCGTCTATGAAGTCACTCATACTATCTCTCTCTCTCTCTCTCCTACCGACTCACCCTATTCATGAGCACAGCTCTGCGGATCTCCCTCACAGCGTCGTACACCAGTCGGCTGGCGTCTATGAAGTCACTCATACTATCTCTCTCTCTCTCCTACCGACTCACCCTATTCATGAGCACAGCTCTGCGGATCTCCCTCACAGCGTCGTACACCAGTCGGCTGGCGTCTATGAAGTCACTCATACTATCTCTCTCTCTCTCTCCTACCGACTCACCCTATTCATGAGCACAGCTCTGCGGATCTCCCTCACAGCGTCGTACACCAGTCGGCTGGCGTCTATGAAGTCACTCATACTATCTCTCTCTCTCTCCTACCGACTCACCCTATTCATGAGCACAGCTCTGCGGATCTCCCTCACAGCGTCGTACACCAGTCGGCTGGCGTCTATGAAGTCACTCATACTATCTCTCTCTCTCTCCTACCGACTCACCCTATTCATGAGCACAGCTCTGCGGATCTCCCTCACAGCGTCGTACACCAGTCGGCTGGCGTCTATAAAGTCACTCATACTATCTCTCTCTCTCTCTCTCCTACCGACTCACCCTATTCATGAGCACAGCTCTGCGGATCTCCCTCACAGCGTCGTACACCAGTCGGCTGGCGTCTATGAAGTCACTCATACTATCTCTCTCTCTCTCCTACCGACTCACCCTATTCATGAGCACAGCTCTGCGGATCTCCCTCACAGCGTCGTACACCAGTCGGCTGGCGTCTATGAAGTCACTCATACTATCTCTCTCTCTCTCCTACCGACTCACCCTATTCATGAGCACAGCTCTGCGGATCTCCCTCACAGCGTCGTACACCAGTCGGCTGGCGTCTATGAAGTCACTCATACTATCTCTCTCTCTCTCTCTCCTACCGACTCACCCTATTCATGAGCACAGCTCTGCGGATCTCCCTCACAGCGTCGTACACCAGTCGGCTGGCGTCTATGAAGTCACTCATACTATCTCTCTCTCTCTCCTACCGACTCACCCTATTCATGAGCACAGCTCTGCGGATCTCCCTCACAGCGTCGTACACCAGTCGGCTGGCGTCTATGAAGTCACTCATACTATCTCTCTCTCTCTCTCTCCTACCGACTCACCCTATTCATGAGCACAGCTCTGCGGATCTCCCTCACAGCGTCGTACACCAGTCGGCTGGCGTCTATGAAGTCACTCATACTATCTCTCTCTCTCTCCTACCGACTCACCCTATTCATGAGCACAGCTCTGCGGATCTCCCTCACAGCGTCGTACACCAGTCGGCTGGCGTCTATGAAGTCACTCATACTATCTCTCTCTCTCTCCTACCGACTCACCCTATTCATGAGCACAGCTCTGCGGATCTCCCTCACAGCGTCGTACACCAGTCGGCTGGCGTCTATGAAGTCACTCATACTATCTCTCTCTCTCTCTCTCCTACCGACTCACCCTATTCATGAGCACAGCTCTGCGGATCTCCCTCACAGCGTCGTACACCAGTCGGCTGGCGTCTATGAAGTCACTCATACTATCTCTCTCTCTCTCCTACCGACTCACCCTATTCATGAGCACAGCTCTGCGGATCTCCCTCACAGCGTCGTACACCAGTCGGCTGGCGTCTATGAAGTCACTCATACTATCTCTCTCTCTCTCTCTCCTACCGACTCACCCTATTCATGAGCACAGCTCTGCGGATCTCCCTCACAGCGTCGTACACCAGTCGGCTGGCGTCTATGAAGTCACTCATACTATCTCTCTCTCTCTCCTACCGACTCACCCTATTCATGAGCACAGCTCTGCGGATCTCCCTCACAGCGTCGTACACCAGTCGGCTGGCGTCTATGAAGTCACTCATACTATCTCTCTCTCTCTCCTACCGACTCACCCTATTCATGAGCACAGCTCTGCGGATCTCCCTCACAGCGTCGTACACCAGTCGGCTGGCGTCTATGAAGTCACTCATACTATCTCTCTCTCTCTCCTACCGACTCACCCTATTCATGAGCACAGCTCTGCGGATCTCCCTCACAGCGTCGTACACCAGTCGGCTGGCGTCTATGAAGTCACTCATACTATCTCTCTCTCTCTCCTACCGACTCACCCTATTCATGAGCACAGCTCTGCGGATCTCCCTCACAGCGTCGTACACCAGTCGGCTGGCGTCTATGAAGTCACTCATACTATCTCTCTCTCTCTCCTACCGACTCACCCTATTCATGAGCACAGCTCTGCGGATCTCCCTCACAGCGTCGTACACCAGTCGGCTGGCGTCTATGAAGTCACTCATACTATCTCTCTCTCTCTCTCTCCTACCGACTCACCCTATTCATGAGCACAGCTCTGCGGATCTCCCTCACAGCGTCGTACACCAGTCGGCTGGCGTCTATAAAGTCACTCATACTATCTCTCTCTCTCTCTCTCCTACCGACTCACCCTATTCATGAGCACAGCTCTGCGGATCTCCCTCACAGCGTCGTACACCAGTCGGCTGGCGTCTATGAAGTCACTCATACTATCTCTCTCTCTCTCCTACCGACTCACCCTATTCATGAGCACAGCTCTGCGGATCTCCCTCACAGCGTCGTACACCAGTCGGCTGGCGTCTATGAAGTCACTCATACTATCTCTCTCTCTCTCCTACCGACTCACCCTATTCATGAGCACAGCTCTGCGGATCTCCCTCACAGCGTCGTACACCAGTCGGCTGGCGTCTATGAAGTCACTCATACTATCTCTCTCTCTCTCTCTCCTACCGACTCACCCTATTCATGAGCACAGCTCTGCGGATCTCCCTCACAGCGTCGTACACCAGTCGGCTGGCGTCTATGAAGTCACTCATACTATCTCTCTCTCTCTCCTACCGACTCACCCTATTCATGAGCACAGCTCTGCGGATCTCCCTCACAGCGTCGTACACCAGTCGGCTGGCGTCTATGAAGTCACTCATACTATCTCTCTCTCTCTCCTACCGACTCACCCTATTCATGAGCACAGCTCTGCGGATCTCCCTCACAGCGTCGTACACCAGTCGGCTGGCGTCTATGAAGTCACTCATACTATCTCTCTCTCTCTCCTACCGACTCACCCTATTCATGAGCACAGCTCTGCGGATCTCCCTCACAGCGTCGTACACCAGTCGGCTGGCGTCTATGAAGTCACTCATACTATCTCTCTCTCTCTCTCTCCTACCGACTCACCCTATTCATGAGCACAGCTCTGCGGATCTCCCTCACAGCGTCGTACACCAGTCGGCTGGCGTCTATGAAGTCACTCATACTATCTCTCTCTCTCTCCTACCGACTCACCCTATTCATGAGCACAGCTCTGCGGATCTCCCTCACAGCGTCGTACACCAGTCGGCTGGCGTCTATGAAGTCACTCATACTATCTCTCTCTCTCTCTCTCCTACCGACTCACCCTATTCATGAGCACAGCTCTGCGGATCTCCCTCACAGCGTCGTACACCAGTCGGCTGGCGTCTATAAAGTCACTCATACTATCTCTCTCTCTCTCTCTCCTACCGACTCACCCTATTCATGAGCACAGCTCTGCGGATCTCCCTCACAGCGTCGTACACCAGTCGGCTGGCGTCTATGAAGTCACTCATACTATCTCTCTCTCTCTCCTACCGACTCACCCTATTCATGAGCACAGCTCTGCGGATCTCCCTCACAGCGTCGTACACCAGTCGGCTGGCGTCTATGAAGTCACTCATACTCTCTCTCTCTCTCTCCTACCGACTCACCCTATTCATGAGCACAGCTCTGCGGATCTCCCTCACAGCGTCGTACACCAGTCGGCTGGCGTCTATGAAGTCACTCATACTATCTCTCTCTCTCTCCTACCGACTCACCCTATTCATGAGCACAGCTCTGCGGATCTCCCTCACAGCGTCGTACACCAGTCGGCTGGCGTCTATGAAGTCACTCATACTATCTCTCTCTCTCTCTCCTACCGACTCACCCTATTCATGAGCACAGCTCTGCGGATCTCCCTCACAGCGTCGTACACCAGTCGGCTGGCGTCTATGAAGTCACTCATACTATCTCTCTCTCTCTCCTACCGACTCACCCTATTCATGAGCACAGCTCTGCGGATCTCCCTCACAGCGTCGTACACCAGTCGGCTGGCGTCTATGAAGTCACTCATACTATCTCTCTCTCTCTCCTACCGACTCACCCTATTCATGAGCACAGCTCTGCGGATCTCCCTCACAGCGTCGTACACCAGTCGGCTGGCGTCTATGAAGTCACTCATACTATCTCTCTCTCTCTCCTACCGACTCACCCTATTCATGAGCACAGCTCTGCGGATCTCCCTCACAGCGTCGTACACCAGTCGGCTGGCGTCTATGAAGTCACTCATACTATCTCTCTCTCTCTCCTACCGACTCACCCTATTCATGAGCACAGCTCTGCGGATCTCCCTCACAGCGTCGTACACCAGTCGGCTGGCGTCTATGAAGTCACTCATACTATCTCTCTCTCTCTCCTACCGACTCACCCTATTCATGAGCACAGCTCTGCGGATCTCCCTCACAGCGTCGTACACCAGTCGGCTGGCGTCTATAAAGTCACTCATACTATCTCTCTCTCTCTCTCTCCTACCGACTCACCCTATTCATGAGCACAGCTCTGCGGATCTCCCTCACAGCGTCGTACACCAGTCGGCTGGCGTCTATGAAGTCACTCATACTATCTCTCTCTCTCTCTTACCGACTCACCCTATTCATGAGCACAGCTCTGCGGATCTCCCTCACAGCGTCGTACACCAGTCGGCTGGCGTCTATGAAGTCACTCATACTATCTCTCTCTCTCTCCTACCGACTCACCCTATTCATGAGCACAGCTCTGCGGATCTCCCTCACAGCGTCGTACACCAGTCGGCTGGCGTCTATGAAGTCACTCATACTATCTCTCTCTCTCTCCTACCGACTCACCCTATTCATGAGCACAGCTCTGCGGATCTCCCTCACAGCGTCGTACACCAGTCGGCTGGCGTCTATGAAGTCACTCATACTATCTCTCTCTCTCTCTCTCCTACCGACTCACCCTATTCATGAGCACAGCTCTGCGGATCTCCCTCACAGCGTCGTACACCAGTCGGCTGGCGTCTATGAAGTCACTCATACTATCTCTCTCTCTCTCTCTCCTACCGACTCACCCTATTCATGAGCACAGCTCTGCGGATCTCCCTCACAGCGTCGTACACCAGTCGGCTGGCGTCTATGAAGTCACTCATACTATCTCTCTCTCTCTCCTACCGACTCACCCTATTCATGAGCACAGCTCTGCGGATCTCCCTCACAGCGTCGTACACCAGTCGGCTGGCGTCTATGAAGTCACTCATACTATCTCTCTCTCTCTCTCTCCTACCGACTCACCCTATTCATGAGCACAGCTCTGCGGATCTCCCTCACAGCGTCGTACACCAGTCGGCTGGCGTCTATAAAGTCACTCATACTATCTCTCTCTCTCTCTCTCCTACCGACTCACCCTATTCATGAGCACAGCTCTGCGGATCTCCCTCACAGCGTCGTACACCAGTCGGCTGGCGTCTATGAAGTCACTCATACTATCTCTCTCTCTCTCCTACCGACTCACCCTATTCATGAGCACAGCTCTGCGGATCTCCCTCACAGCGTCGTACACCAGTCGGCTGGCGTCTATGAAGTCACTCATACTATCTCTCTCTCTCTCCTACCGACTCACCCTATTCATGAGCACAGCTCTGCGGATCTCCCTCACAGCGTCGTACACCAGTCGGCTGGCGTCTATGAAGTCACTCATACTATCTCTCTCTCTCTCCTACCGACTCACCCTATTCATGAGCACAGCTCTGCGGATCTCCCTCACAGCGTCGTACACCAGTCGGCTGGCGTCTATAAAGTCACTCATACTATCTCTCTCTCTCTCTCCTACCGACTCACCCTATTCATGAGCACAGCTCTGCGGATCTCCCTCACAGCGTCGTACACCAGTCGGCTGGCGTCTATGAAGTCACTCATACTATCTCTCTCTCTCTCCTACCGACTCACCCTATTCATGAGCACAGCTCTGCGGATCTCCCTCACAGCGTCGTACACCAGTCGGCTGGCGTCTATGAAGTCACTCATACTATCTCTCTCTCTCTCCTACCGACTCACCCTATTCATGAGCACAGCTCTGCGGATCTCCCTCACAGCGTCGTACACCAGTCGGCTGGCGTCTATGAAGTCACTCATACTATCTCTCTCTCTCTCCTACCGACTCACCCTATTCATGAGCACAGCTCTGCGGATCTCCCTCACAGCGTCGTACACCAGTCGGCTGGCGTCTATGAAGTCACTCATACTATCTCTCTCTCTCCTACCGACTCACCCTATTCATGAGCACAGCTCTGCGGATCTCCCTCACAGCGTCGTACACCAGTCGGCTGGCGTCTATGAAGTCACTCATACTATCTCTCTCTCTCTCTCTCCTACCGACTCACCCTATTCATGAGCACAGCTCTGCGGATCTCCCTCACAGCGTCGTACACCAGTCGGCTGGCGTCTATGAAGTCACTCATACTATCTCTCTCTCTCTCCTACCGACTCACCCTATTCATGAGCACAGCTCTGCGGATCTCCCTCACAGCGTCGTACACCAGTCGGCTGGCGTCTATGAAGTCACTCATACTATCTCTCTCTCTCTCCTACCGACTCACCCTATTCATGAGCACAGCTCTGCGGATCTCCCTCACAGCGTCGTACACCAGTCGGCTGGCGTCTATGAAGTCACTCATACTATCTCTCTCTCTCTCCTACCGACTCACCCTATTCATGAGCACAGCTCTGCGGATCTCCCTCACAGCGTCGTACACCAGTCGGCTGGCGTCTATGAAGTCACTCATACTATCTCTCTCTCTCTCCTACCGACTCACCCTATTCATGAGCACAGCTCTGCGGATCTCCCTCACAGCGTCGTACACCAGTCGGCTGGCGTCTATGAAGTCACTCATACTATCTCTCTCTCTCTCCTACCGACTCACCCTATTCATGAGCACAGCTCTGCGGATCTCCCTCACAGCGTCGTACACCAGTCGGCTGGCGTCTATGAAGTCACTCATACTATCTCTCTCTCTCTCTCTCCTACCGACTCACCCTATTCATGAGCACAGCTCTGCGGATCTCCCTCACAGCGTCGTACACCAGTCGGCTGGCGTCTATGAAGTCACTCATACTATCTCTCTCTCTCTCCTACCGACTCACCCTATTCATGAGCACAGCTCTGCGGATCTCCCTCACAGCGTCGTACACCAGTCGGCTGGCGTCTATGAAGTCACTCATACTATCTCTCTCTCTCTCTCTCCTACCGACTCACCCTATTCATGAGCACAGCTCTGCGGATCTCCCTCACAGCGTCGTACACCAGTCGGCTGGCGTCTATGAAGTCACTCATACTATCTCTCTCTCTCTCCTACCGACTCACCCTATTCATGAGCACAGCTCTGCGGATCTCCCTCACAGCGTCGTACACCAGTCGGCTGGCGTCTATAAAGTCACTCATACTATCTCTCTCTCTCTCCTACCGACTCACCCTATTCATGAGCACAGCTCTGCGGATCTCCCTCACAGCGTCGTACACCAGTCGGCTGGCGTCTATGAAGTCACTCATACTATCTCTCTCTCTCTCTCTCCTACCGACTCACCCTATTCATGAGCACAGCTCTGCGGATCTCCCTCACAGCGTCGTACACCAGTCGGCTGGCGTCTATGAAGTCACTCATACTATCTCTCTCTCTCTCCTACCGACTCACCCTATTCATGAGCACAGCTCTGCGGATCTCCCTCACAGCGTCGTACACCAGTCGGCTGGCGTCTATGAAGTCACTCATACTATCTCTCTCTCTCTCTCTCCTACCGACTCACCCTATTCATGAGCACAGCTCTGCGGATCTCCCTCACAGCGTCGTACACCAGTCGGCTGGCGTCTATGAAGTCACTCATACTATCTCTCTCTCTCTCCTACCGACTCACCCTATTCATGAGCACAGCTCTGCGGATCTCCCTCACAGCGTCGTACACCAGTCGGCTGGCGTCTATGAAGTCACTCATACTATCTCTCTCTCTCTCCTACCGACTCACCCTATTCATGAGCACAGCTCTGCGGATCTCCCTCACAGCGTCGTACACCAGTCGGCTGGCGTCTATGAAGTCACTCATACTATCTCTCTCTCTCTCCTACCGACTCACCCTATTCATGAGCACAGCTCTGCGGATCTCCCTCACAGCGTCGTACACCAGTCGGCTGGCGTCTATGAAGTCACTCATACTATCTCTCTCTCTCTCCTACCGACTCACCCTATTCATGAGCACAGCTCTGCGGATCTCCCTCACAGCGTCGTACACCAGTCGGCTGGCGTCTATGAAGTCACTCATACTATCTCTCTCTCTCTCCTACCGACTCACCCTATTCATGAGCACAGCTCTGCGGATCTCCCTCACAGCGTCGTACACCAGTCGGCTGGCGTCTATGAAGTCACTCATACTATCTCTCTCTCTCTCCTACCGACTCACCCTATTCATGAGCACAGCTCTGCGGATCTCCCTCACAGCGTCGTACACCAGTCGGCTGGCGTCTATGAAGTCACTCATACTATCTCTCTCTCTCTCTCTCCTACCGACTCACCCTATTCATGAGCACAGCTCTGCGGATCTCCCTCACAGCGTCGTACACCAGTCGGCTGGCGTCTATAAAGTCACTCATACTATCTCTCTCTCTCTCTCTCCTACCGACTCACCCTATTCATGAGCACAGCTCTGCGGATCTCCCTCACAGCGTCGTACACCAGTCGGCTGGCGTCTATGAAGTCACTCATACTATCTCTCTCTCTCTCCTACCGACTCACCCTATTCATGAGCACAGCTCTGCGGATCTCCCTCACAGCGTCGTACACCAGTCGGCTGGCGTCTATGAAGTCACTCATACTATCTCTCTCTCTCTCCTACCGACTCACCCTATTCATGAGCACAGCTCTGCGGATCTCCCTCACAGCGTCGTACACCAGTCGGCTGGCGTCTATGAAGTCACTCATACTATCTCTCTCTCTCTCCTACCGACTCACCCTATTCATGAGCACAGCTCTGCGGATCTCCCTCACAGCGTCGTACACCAGTCGGCTGGCGTCTATGAAGTCACTCATACTATCTCTCTCTCTCTCTCTCCTACCGACTCACCCTATTCATGAGCACAGCTCTGCGGATCTCCCTCACAGCGTCGTACACCAGTCGGCTGGCGTCTATGAAGTCACTCATACTATCTCTCTCTCTCTCCTACCGACTCACCCTATTCATGAGCACAGCTCTGCGGATCTCCCTCACAGCGTCGTACACCAGTCGGCTGGCGTCTATGAAGTCACTCATACTATCTCTCTCTCTCTCTCTCCTACCGACTCACCCTATTCATGAGCACAGCTCTGCGGATCTCCCTCACAGCGTCGTACACCAGTCGGCTGGCGTCTATGAAGTCACTCATACTATCTCTCTCTCTCTCCTACCGACTCACCCTATTCATGAGCACAGCTCTGCGGATCTCCCTCACAGCGTCGTACACCAGTCGGCTGGCGTCTATGAAGTCACTCATACTATCTCTCTCTCTCTCTCTCCTACCGACTCACCCTATTCATGAGCACAGCTCTGCGGATCTCCCTCACAGCGTCGTACACCAGTCGGCTGGCGTCTATGAAGTCACTCATACTATCTCTCTCTCTCTCCTACCGACTCACCCTATTCATGAGCACAGCTCTGCGGATCTCCCTCACAGCGTCGTACACCAGTCGGCTGGCGTCTATGAAGTCACTCATACTATCTCTCTCTCTCTCTCTCCTACCGACTCACCCTATTCATGAGCACAGCTCTGCGGATCTCCCTCACAGCGTCGTACACCAGTCGGCTGGCGTCTATGAAGTCACTCATACTATCTCTCTCTCTCTCCTACCGACTCACCCTATTCATGAGCACAGCTCTGCGGATCTCCCTCACAGCGTCGTACACCAGTCGGCTGGCGTCTATGAAGTCACTCATACTATCTCTCTCTCTCTCCTACCGACTCACCCTATTCATGAGCACAGCTCTGCGGATCTCCCTCACAGCGTCGTACACCAGTCGGCTGGCGTCTATGAAGTCACTCATACTATCTCTCTCTCTCTCCTACCGACTCACCCTATTCATGAGCACAGCTCTGCGGATCTCCCTCACAGCGTCGTACACCAGTCGGCTGGCGTCTATGAAGTCACTCATACTATCTCTCTCTCTCTCTCTCCTACCGACTCACCCTATTCATGAGCACAGCTCTGCGGATCTCCCTCACAGCGTCGTACACCAGTCGGCTGGCGTCTATGAAGTCACTCATACTATCTCTCTCTCTCTCTCTCCTACCGACTCACCCTATTCATGAGCACAGCTCTGCGGATCTCCCTCACAGCGTCGTACACCAGTCGGCTGGCGTCTATGAAGTCACTCATACTATCTCTCTCTCTCTCCTACCGACTCACCCTATTCATGAGCACAGCTCTGCGGATCTCCCTCACAGCGTCGTACACCAGTCGGCTGGCGTCTATGAAGTCACTCATACTATCTCTCTCTCTCTCTCTCCTACCGACTCACCCTATTCATGAGCACAGCTCTGCGGATCTCCCTCACAGCGTCGTACACCAGTCGGCTGGCGTCTATGAAGTCACTCATACTATCTCTCTCTCTCTCCTACCGACTCACCCTATTCATGAGCACAGCTCTGCGGATCTCCCTCACAGCGTCGTACACCAGTCGGCTGGCGTCTATGAAGTCACTCATACTATCTCTCTCTCTCTCTCTCCTACCGACTCACCCTATTCATGAGCACAGCTCTGCGGATCTCCCTCACAGCGTCGTACACCAGTCGGCTGGCGTCTATGAAGTCACTCATACTATCTCTCTCTCTCTCTCTCTCCTACCGACTCACCCTATTCATGAGCACAGCTCTGCGGATCTCCCTCACAGCGTCGTACACCAGTCGGCTGGCGTCTATGAAGTCACTCATACTATCTCTCTCTCTCTCTCTCCTACCGACTCACCCTATTCATGAGCACAGCTCTGCGGATCTCCCTCACAGCGTCGTACACCAGTCGGCTGGCGTCTATGAAGTCACTCATACTATCTCTCTCTCTCTCTCTCCTACCGACTCACCCTATTCATGAGCACAGCTCTGCGGATCTCCCTCACAGCGTCGTACACCAGTCGGCTGGCGTCTATGAAGTCACTCATACTATCTCTCTCTCTCTCCTACCGACTCACCCTATTCATGAGCACAGCTCTGCGGATCTCCCTCACAGCGTCGTACACCAGTCGGCTGGCGTCTATGAAGTCACTCATACTATCTCTCTCTCTCTCCTACCGACTCACCCTATTCATGAGCACAGCTCTGCGGATCTCCCTCACAGCGTCGTACACCAGTCGGCTGGCGTCTATGAAGTCGTTCTCGTCGAGAGCTGCGCCCGCGCCGCCGCCGAGTGCCGAAACCGCTGCGTCGACTCGGACGCCGAATTTTGACATTACTGTTGAAAGAAAAGGGATATTAATTGATGTCTGAAATTATATGACTGCGAAGCCAGTAAAAAAATAAAATCAAATTAGTTATTATTTGTAAAACATATAATTAGGCCGCTGAGAGATTGCGTTTCTGACACATGTCAATTGGTCTTGATTTGTATAGCGAAAGAAAGTGTAACCTAGCATAATTATTTTTTAATAATGTTTTTCTTCTATAGTACAAATGAGTGATAATCATTTATTTGCAGAAATTTCTTCGCCACATTAAAGATATATTTACTTGGTGACCACGACCTGTCAAAAGTGCATTCTCTCAGCGGCCGGACCATTGTAGGGACATAAAACTGTGTAAGTTTAAAGTTTCAATTCAAAAACCCTATTTTGGACAAATATTAAAGAAAAAAAATGTTAAGTTAGGTCTTATGCATTACTAAATTCAATAAAAATAATATTGTATTAATGAAATTTTTATATCTATGACAAAATATGTTTGAAATGACCTACACTTTTTAGTGTACCGAAAACAAAACAAAATAAAACATAGACACTCCGTCTTTTGTCGGCTTAATTATCCATATTATTAAGATGACGAAATCTTATTAGAGTTTTCATCATGTAAGTATATTTTCTTACTAATCTGAAGAAGGTCATAAAACAATATTTTTAATACCTCAAGGGTGTTACAACAATATAATTCCGTATTTATTTATAATAAAACAAACATATTTAAAGTCCTTCCTATAGCTTCTCACATATATCATATGGAGACGACGCTATGTGCGATGTTACCAAGCTATAAAGAAATATAAGAAACGCGACGAAAGTTAAATTAATACCGAATTCCTCTAAAACTTTAGATTCTCAAGTTCACATACTTATGTATTCAAGTCACTTTCAAGTGATTCATTTTCAGTGATGCGAGAGCCTCTATTTTTTAACTGGTTAGCTGCCTCGTTGGCCTAGTGGTTCTAAGCGCAACTGCTACACTAGAGGTGGTTCTATTCCCAAGTCGACCAAGGTGTTATTGGGTTTTTCTATGAAATTCTCAGTAGCAGGTCGGGATTTGGTTTTGTGTCCGGTTAGTGGGAGTAGGCTCGCCCCCTATTACTTGGGACCTAAAAAGCGAACTGTGGGCGTACATTGGTACACTACTGCCTAACCCTTCGGGGATACAGGCGTGATGGTATGTAGTGTGTAGTTAACATTTGTATTTTTTTGCCGCCTATGTGTCCCTATATGACTCTTTTTCATATATATTTTTTTCTTTTAAGTTAGAAAAATGAGCTTCAAAATATTTTTACATCTTTACTAATAAGCTAAAGATGGTTTAGGATTGATCGCGATTTAAAACAATCATACATTTGTCAGCCCAATACTCGAAGCAGGTATACTATTTTACACTATTTCAGAAAAGTATGACAAGTGAAACATCGGGTCACAAATCGCAAAATGGGCTTGTTCAGAAATCATCATTTACATAAATCTGCCCGTGACCATGATACCTGCAAAGGTGTCGAAACGTCGGGACCTAAAATCAAAATATAAACCGCGAAAAAATCCATAAAGTAATTTTATTTCAATGTCTAACATTTGCGTTAACCTAAGAAACCAATAAAAAATTGATGAAATTAAAAAATAAAATAAAATTCTATATTTTCATGGTTTTTGCCATTGTATACAAAAAAATCTCCACATAATTTTTGTCTTGAATTTATTATCTTATTTTCCATCTCTCTGGTTCTCTCTCAAATAAAACCATCCATTTAATCCCAACCCGTCGATGTCGTAACGCCGTGTTTGACAAGCATCGATGGCATAACCTTGACCGACGTGACACACCTCGGAAGGTCGCACAACATCTGATGTATTCGTTGAAACTAATGATTTATATATTGATATCGTCCACGTGTGTGTTTATGAGAAGAGAACCCAAAAAGGCCTAATTAAAAAACATTTTTATACGCTTAACTCAGATTTTATAATTACGATTGATACCTACATCTTTTATTTAATTCTGATTATTTAACCGACTTCGAAAGAGGAGTAGTTACTCAACTCGACTGTATGTTTTCCGTGTGACAATTTCTTTTGTTAGTGGGATCCATAAGAAAACTATATAAGACTAGCTGTGCCCCGCGGTTTCACCCGCGTGAATGACACTTCATACACTATGTTTATAAATTATAGCCTATGTGTTATTCCGATGTATAAGCTACATTGTGGTAAAGTTTCATTAAAATACATTCAGTAGCTTTTGCGTGAAAGAGTAACAAACATCCACGCATCCATTCTCACAAACTTTCACATTTATAATATTAGTAGGATTGAAGTTGAAGTCAGAGACTTTGACAGAGAGATTCGGCTTCGTCACAAATCACAATGTTGCGAAATGATCATACAAAAGGCCTCCAAAAATACCGACGAAAATAGTGCTGTAATCTTTGTTTCAATCACAAATAATAGGGAATTTAGGGGCAAAAAAAAACTTTTTCAAAATTCATTATTATTGTTACTATCATGAATATTCCAAATTTTATTTTTGGGCATGCGATTGTGAACCCTATATCACCCTTTCGGGTCGGTCAGGGTTTTCTTAACACCCTATATAAATTAATAATTGAATAATTGTATCATCACTTAATAAATTGTGACTAGCCTGTTGGTGTAGTGGTTAGTGACCCTGACTGCTATACCGGAGGTCGTGGTCAAACCTACCCAGGACACATGTTTGTGTGATGAGCACGATCATTTGTTATGTGTCTGGGTGAAATATATCTATAATATGTATGTATTTAGAAATATAAAAGTATGTTTATCAGTTGTTTGGTTAAAATAACACAAGCTCTGCTTAGTTTGTTGGCCTTTAAAATAATTGTAATAGTAACGTAGAATCAGTTCTTATGATAATATATTGTAAAGTTTAAAGAATAAGTGGTTTTCTTTTAACAATACTTGTCCAAAAATTAAATGCATCAGAGAATAAGTAATGCGTAGAATTTCGTAATGTTTTAAAACGCAATAATATTATACATTCAAAGGTGAAGGATTTATTTAACATAGATCTATAAACATAGACTCGATTTTAAAAATATTCATTTGCTGGGCTTGTTTAAATAATCCATATTATTGATAATAATGTAATAATAATCCAGCCTATAAACGTCCCACTGTTGGGCACAGGCCTCTTCCCATATACAGGGTGTCCGGTAAAGAGTCCGACAAACTGTGGTGGCTGATACCTTAGGTCAGGCCCTATCAAATGAACGCAACATATGTTCGCCGAAAAGTTACAGGTTTCGAGTTACAATCGATTTTCGAAAATTTTAGAATTTTCTACCTTGCATCAGACTTTTCCATTTTTCTTGCTGATACATAGCTTTCGTAATACTTTTTGTGCATCAAATTAATCTTGAATAGTTACTCTATCCTATGATAAGTCTCATATTTATCTAAAAGAAGAATATATTGGCGATAACGCCATTCGTTTTACAATTTTCACTTTCGGTTTTTCTTAGTGCTCAACTTTGAACTGCAGTGGTGAAAAATAAATGTATGTAGGATTTTTGTACAACAATCTTAAAAACTTGCTTGAATATTGGTGATTTTGGGCAGGTACAATACTTGCATATTTTCTTTACAAAATTTGACAAAATAAGCTGCTGAAGTACACCCGGGCCTATGTTTTGAAATATTACTAATGTAAATCTGAGTAGAAATGCGACGTAACTTAACGCGGATCGTTATGGTCCAGTGAAATAAGTTATTTTTTTCTAGCGATTAACTAGTGACACGAAATAATTGTAGTCAATTTCAATTTGGAAAATATAAAAAAAAAATGCTCATTAAAATTTTTACAATGATACGCATTACAATGATAGTGCAGATGAATTGGGCGTCTAAAACCAGCTATTTCAGTGTTGTTGCATGAAAAATAAGGTGTTATAAAATCGATTTATCTAGTAAGAAAATATTGAAGGTTAAGGTAACTTTACACTAAAACATGTTTTAATCTGGCATAGAGAGTTAATGGCGAGCAGAAAATACCTCATTTAATTGTACAATGACGATCATGGTTAAGTTACGTATCATTTTTACTCAGATTTACATTAGTAATATTTCAAAAAATAGGCCCGGGTATACTTCAGCTGCTTATTTTGTCAAATTTTGTAAAGAAAATATGCAAGTATTGTACCTGCCCAAAATCACCAATATTCAAGCAAGTTTTTAAGATTGTTGTACAAAAATCCTACATACATTTATTTTTCACCACTGCAGTTCAAAGTTGAGCACTAAGAAAAACCGAAAGTGAAAATTGTAAAACGAATGGCGTTATCGCCAATATATTCTTCTTTTAGATAAATAGGAGACTTATCATAGGATAGAGTAACTATTCAAGATTAATTTGATGCACAAAAAGTATTACGAAAGCTATGTATCAGCAAGAAAAATGGAAAAGTCTGATGCAAGGCAGAAAATTCTAAAATTTTCGAAAATCGATTGTAACTCGAAACCTGTAACTTTTCGGCGAACATATGTTGCGTTCATTTGATAGGGCCTGACCCAAGGTATCAGCCACCACAGTTTGTCGGACTCTTTACCGGACACCCTGTAGAGAAGGCACGAGCATTGATCACCACGCTTGCTCACTGCGTAATATTAATGTTATAAATACACAATTAAATCTAATATAAGAACAAACTCTAACTCTACTAAAATTAAAACTTAAATAAATAAAAACTAACAGGCGTCAAAGAACTCATCGTCATCCTTGTCAATGGCGGGGAACGTGCTCAGAAAGGTGGCATATTATAAATGCAATAGTTAAGTAAATATTTGTATGTGTTACAAATAGTTTTTTTTAGCATCTTACGCGATGTATGAAGTGGTTTGAGTTTGACTTGTCGGTATGTCTGAGGCAGCGTAGCTCCTAGACGAATGGACTGATAATGAATCTGTTGTTTCCATATGTATTTAGCTATAATTTATAAAGATCTGTTCACCATTTAATGAGAGTTAAATTTTTAATTGATCGATTGTTTCTTATTTATTTGACAGTTAATAATTAGTCTTATAACAAAATAATTTATTAAAAAAAAAACTACGTTTTTCGTTGCCGCGTCTAAATCATTGTTAACTCTACAAGTCGTAGGTCAAGACTACTATAAGATGTGACCGCTACGTATTATTAATTAATTATAGTACAGGAAAAACAACATTTATAAGTACACCGCATTCCATTTTATTTAAAACCGTAAATGTTACGTATTAATAGATTATTATCTTCATTGTCTGTTTTATTTGACGGGCCTGTTGGTCTAGTGGTTAGTGACCCTGACTGCTATACCGGAGCTCGTGGGTTCGATTCCCACTCTGGCCAAATGTTTGTGTGCTGAGCACGATCATTTGTTCTGTGTCTGGGTGTAATTAATCTATAATATGTATGTATTTAGAAATATATAAGTATGTGTTATCAGTTGTCTGGTTACCATAACACAAGCTCTCTTAGAGCTTAGCTTGGGATCAAATTACCGTGTGTGAATTGTCCAGAAATATTATATTATTATAAAAAAAGGGGAGAAGAGTACTCGTACATCTGGTATGGAGTCAGTTTACAAAAATTTGCATCGATACTTTACCATACAACATTTGTATGAGTAAGTAAATGGGTATGTTTATTTAGGCTAATCTTTTATTAAGTCAGGTCACTAGTTTGTATTACTTATCATAATCTAATACTCATCTTTTTACATTACATCCTTTAGTAAATTGCGTTTAAATTTGTCACAAGCTCAAAACATCTAGAAATAAAAATTTATATATTCCATTCCATTTGTATAGTATGTGTATATAATTTTTAATACCTCGCACGATAGGTTTGAAGAAAATTGTTTAAAACATACACATGGAATACTGCGCCAAAAATCAATTAGTAATTTAATTATTTTTATATACAGACACCTCTTTAACTAAAATCTATCAAACCCGCTAAATGTGTTGGTAAGCGGCTGGACCGATTTCGCCAATTCTTTTTTTGTTGTGTTAGTTATTATCAGGAGAAAGTTCTTATGAAAAAAAATTGGAAAATTGCTCGGTGAAAAAAAAAGTAATCCTGACCTTTGCTACGATAGTGATTCATCTGCGCCCTGAATAACATAAAGAGACCGGGAACGGGACATAGGCATTCATGCGGGTGAAACCGCAGGGCACAGCTAGTACCTTATAAAATAAATACAGGTACACACATACAATCGAAAACCATAACCCTTTCTGACGCAGTCGGATAAATGACAGCTTATGTTAACTAACATGATTGATTAAACTAGCCACCAATCACAGTTTGATTTGACGTCTGACAGATGATTACATAATATAAGTTGATTGGGCAGTATAGAAAGTTAGGATTTTCGTACACGAGGCGACGAGCTGCAATACTTGAAGATTTTAGTACTTATTTATTAAAACAACTTTTTCCATAGAAACCAGAGGGGTAATATTTTGTTTAAATATAAAAATAATAATACTTTTAAAAGGTTTTACTGTAATCTACAGTTATAAATCTGTTTACTGCAATGAAAATACTAAGTAGCATAGCTATTCAACGTCCGCCATTGACAAGGATGACGATGAGTTTTTTGACGCCGTTTAGTTTTTATTTATTTATGTAAGGTTTAATTTTAGTATAGTTAGAGTTTGATCATGTATAAGATTTAATTTTGTATGATTAAAAAATTCTAAGTTCAGAACTAAAAAAATACCTGTTAATTAAAAAATATATATTTACGTTGATCCAACCTCTCACCTGACGCACCACCGTCAGGTCAGTGTGAAAGGTCGAATGCTCCATCATGCGCCCGCCCGCCCCAGAGGCACGCGACCGACAATACGCCACCACCGCCAGATATTAACAGACCCTAAATCGCCCACCCTTTACCATTGAGTTTCTTACATAAATATTATTATTTTATAAGCACGCGTCTGACTAAAGTCATCGTGTATCAGAGACTTGCGTCGCATCGTGTAAACAAATCTTATACATATCTACTTATTTCTCAACAAATAGAATACCAGCACTAATTAGCATCTTTTGTACTCAATCATTCAAGCTGTGTGGATGACATTTTTATATTAAAGGTCAAAGGTCAAATTATATTGCGTTAATGATCTTGAACCGATCGAAAGTGATTTTTAATGCATACAGGCTGTTAAGAAAGTGACTGAGGGGCTCATGCCATACGGTTTGACCGATAATACAGGTTAAGCCGCGCTCGCCGCGGTTGCTCCTTGGATGGGTGACCATTTATAACATACCGAGACCCCTCCGTGTTTCGGAAAGCACGTTAAACAGTAGATCCCGGCTGTCATACAAAGATCTTTAGCAGTCGTTAAGTCAATTCTGACAACCAGCCTTACTATGGGATACTATGTTTCCCAGGTCTTGGGTTCGATTCCCAAGTCGTCCAAGGTGTTATGGGGTTTTTCTATGAAATTCTCAGTAGCAGGTCGGAGTTTGGATTTGTGTAGTTAGTGGCAATAGGCTCGCCCGCTATTACATGGGACCTAAACATATCGGTGAACTGTGGGTGTACATTGGTGCACCTCTGCCTAACCCCTAGCAGGTCGGACTGAGTTTTCTTAATCTTGTATAATAATGCAGAAGAAAAATCCAAAATCCTTGAAAAAGTCGTCGTTTTCATAATAATATCCTTTTAAATAATAATGATTAGGATTATTTAATAATTCTTGCTTGGCTTAATGTCAGTGGCCCGCAGAGACGTTCATTAAATAATAAGAATGAATTAGACAACAATCAAGTGAAATATTTTAAAAGTCGCTAGTTACCCATTAATTCACAATAATATTGCATCCATACGACAGGCCTGTTGGTCTAGTGGTTAGAGACCCTGACTGCTATACCGGAGGTCGTGGGTTCGATTCCCACTCTGGACAAATGTTTGTGTGATGAGCACGATCATTTGTTCTGTGTCTGGGTGTAATTTATCTATAATATGTATGTATTTAAAAATATATAAGTATGTTTATCAGTTGTCTGGTTACCATAACACAAGCTCTGCTTAGCTTGGGATCAGACAACCGTGTGTGAGATGTCCCGGAATATTATAATATTACATCCATACATATCGCATTGACATCCTTTTATAACAAGTTATTCAAAATGATTCTCCAAAATACCGACATCAATATAAGTCTTATATTTATTTCTTATGGATCCCACTTTCAATAATATACCAAATTTGGTATAGTACCAATTGGTACCAAACGGGAACCACCAGCTTTCAAATAAAAAAAGAATCATCAAAATCGGTTCACCTACTCAAAAGTTCTGTGATTACAAAAAAAAATCAGTCGAATTGAGTACCTCCTTTTTTAAAGTCGGTTTCACCCAGTAAAAGTTCTGCGATAACAAAAAAAAACCGAAACAAAAAGTACCACCACCTTTTTTGAAGTCGATTAATAAAAAGCCTTATTGAGCAGATGGACACCAATCGTTCTCCAAACCTTGACAGCGGTTGCTTAACCCGCATGACATCATTAAAGAATGATGTTGTTAATCATTCATAAGAACCAAGGATGACGACTATGTGTTATTGATTATTTTAAATGTAAATTAAATATTTAACCGCGACGAAAAAACTAAGGATGTAGTTAGTTTAAGCTGTTGGTATATGGAAATTTATGTTTTGTCGGTGGTTTTATAGCTCAGAAAGGATGGACCGATTTTGATTGTAAAGAAAGTTACTGCGGGGAAAAGAGGATCTGAAAATTGTAATCTACAATAAAATTGACAACTTGAGTGTGAGGTGATCAATGCTCGTTCGTTTATAATTTTATTTAAAACTAATAAACTGTCATTTAAATAGATTTTGTCTAAGAAATACGTGGACAAACAAAGTCTTACAAAATTTGACACATCTGTTTCGTACCTAGTTTATATACTCTTACATATACCTGCGAATTTTGTACACTGCCAATAAACTTATATTATTATTATTACCGTTTCATCGAAATCGGTATAGCAGTTTTGAAGAGTTATTTGATATTTATTGAAATTAAAGCAAATCATTTGCTAAAGCTTATTTATTATATGAAACATTAGTCGAGTGGCGTATGCACCGGTTTCAAGGTGTCGCTACTCTGAGGTCCCGAGTTCGATCCCCGATCAAAGTAAAAATTACTTTTCTACATTGACTCAAGTCTATGTTTGTGGTGTCTTTGTCTCTGACTCCATAACAATTGCTTTAGCTACTTACTTTGGGTTCAGAGCAATGTATGTGATGTTGTCCACATTTATATGTTTCGACAGCCCTATACAAAGCTGAGAACTTTTGGCTCGTCTGCCGACCCACTTATTACAATAAAGGGCTTTCACTTAAAGGTCACATAAACACGCGGATTGTACTTTTATTTACATTATGCGAAATAAAACTATCGGGATGTCCAGAGCCTCGATTCAGCTATTTTTAAAATGCATTTTAGTGGTCGGTTAGAACGAAAATTAGGTGCATTAGACAAGTACACTGGTACTTGTCTATTCTATCGTATTCAGATAAGCCTACAATGAAATCTCATTGAATTCTCGAAGAGAATGATCGTAATGACAGTTAGCAGAATTCCAATTATCGTAAAACATGACAAGATGAAGCAGGTCATTCAGTCAATTCATACAATTTATATATACCATACTATGCTAATATAAAATTGATCAAAATTGGTTTCGTTTATATTTATAATAATAATAATTCCAGCATATAAACGTCATACTGGACTCAGGCCTCTTCCCATATAGAGAAGGCGCGAGCATTGATAACCACGCTTGGTCAATTACGGATTGGTGATTTCAGATCCCAATTTAAGAGTCCATAATTTATAAGGATTTTTTTTTTACTATTTTTAACATATCATCACGCCTGTAGGTCCTTGAAGGGTTAGGCAGAGGTCCACCAATGTACACCCACAGTTCGCCGATATGTTTAGGTCCCATGTAATAGGGGGCGAGCCTATTGCCACTAACCGGGCACAAATCCAAACTCCGACCTGCTACTGAGAATTTCATAGAAAAACCCAATAACACCTTGGTCGACTTGGGAATCGAACTCAAGACCTCTAGCGTAGCAGTCGCGCTTAGCACCACTAGGCCAACGAGGCAGTCCACTATTTTTAATAACACGCTTTTGCTTATTATATTATTATTGAATGAAAAAGTCACAAGTTTAATGAATTTCCAATATTATTATGTTCACCCTCTTAAATTTAAGATGCGCTCGGCCTTGAGCGAGAATCTCAAGCGCTACTTAAATACGATTGGCTTGTCATTGAAGCCAGTGTGTACATCGGTTCAGACAGAAACACTACGTCAAAATGGTGAGCTTTTATATATTTAATAAAATTGAAATAAAACTACTTTTTTACGGAATTTGTCGCGATTTTCATTTGATTTTAGGTTCCGATGTGACCATGATACCTGCAAAGGTGTCTAAACGTCGGGACCTAAAATCAATTAAAATCCCGACAAAATCCGTTTAAAAAGTAGTTTTATTTCAATGTCTAACATTCGCATAATTTTATGAAAAAAATATTTAAATATATAAAAATGTTATAAAGAGATTGTATGGATAAAAATATATAAAAATAGTTGGTAATGTTACTATTTCAAGCGAATCTAATTAATCTTTGCGATTGTTTTTAATTATTACAAAAATTACAGAGATTTCAGTTTTAAAGAAATGTTTTCTTTGGCATATTTACAGATAATTTTATATTTGTCTTAAAGATAGTTTTTTGTTAATACTCTAATAGACATTACAGATTACGCTATAATTTATTTATTTTTTATTTATATATTTATATAATGTAATAAACTATAGAATTCGCTCATCATACATTTAATTTGGAAGAATATAAGTTGTGTTATGAACTGATATGCATACCGGAATGCGTTTTAGGGCTTCTAAACAAGTAAACAACATTTTATAAGTGTATTTTTTCCTTTTCCAAGGCATTGAAAACTATTTTCTAGTCCTTGACCATTATTTTATATTAGAATACATTAAATTTAACTTCAAAAACAGTGTAAGCTCATTAAAATAGTCAACTGACATTTATCTACTCAAAATAATATCGCATTATGCAAAATTTTCTATTTTAATTTTAATAAATAAGCAAATAGTATTAAGTACATCTTTCTTATGGCAATATCTTTACAGACATATGGATACCAACTTCCACAAATTACTTTGATAGATTTCCTCTAGAACTCCTCTATTTTCATAGAACATGTATTTATTTCCGCCTGAGTTCTGTACCAACTCTACAGTACAGAACCTTTGTTATGAAATTTAACTTGCAAAAAAGTCTTTTTTTTTTATCACATGTCAACAAACAACCTAAAATAAATATAAGAGTTTATTTTTTTTTATTAAGTCTGAGTCTGCCCGTGATACCTGCAAAGGTGTCGAAACGTCGGGACCAAAAATCAAAATAAACCGCGACAAAATCCGTATAAAAGTAGTTTTATTTCAATGTTCTAACATTCGCATATATCTAAGAAACCAATAGCTTAAATTTTTTCAAATTATATTTTTCATTTTCCTACAGAAATTCTTCCTCCTAACAATCTGCGTGGCCCTCGCCGCTGCCGACGTCTCGCACATCCTGCCCAAGAACAGTGATCAGGAAGCCAAGATCGTCCGCCAAGAGTTAGACGTAGGAGTGGAAGGCCAGTACCAGTACTCGTACGAGACCGACAACGGCATCTCCGCCAGCGAGACCGGCAACCTCGTCAATGCCGGACAGGTGAGACAACACTATCTCTCTCTATCATCAGACAAGAGCTGGAAGCCATGCAGGATGTTACCGAAAGGGTATATCTATATAAAAGGGGTGAAGAGTACTCCTGGTATAGAGTCAGTTTAAAAAGTTCAGCTCAAAACGGGTTTAGCCGTAAAAATCCACTGCTCTTAAAGGTTGATAACAGGACCCCTCTGTGCTTCAAAAGCAGGTCGAGCCGTTGGTCCAGACTGTCATAGGTTGATCTTTGACAAGGTATCATGAACAGCCCTTGTTATTCCACTGCTGGGCATAAGCTTCTCTGGCCCTGATCTCGTCTAGATTCGACGCAAAACTTTTGTAATATCGCCAACATTATTCCAGACCTAAACATAGTTGACAAATAAGATGGTCTTGCTTATTACAAGCCGTACTTATCCACCGCGTTCTTAGATCAGTATGTGTATGTTACTAAATAGTAAAAGGCCTTTTTTTTCATCAGGTTTTTGGGTGCAAATAGAGACAGTAACTTAATGTTTTAAAAGAGCTTAAAACGCCTACTTGAAATAAAATATTTTGATTTTGTTTGGATCGTCGCAATGTGTGATCTTACATGCTTAACTTGGTATTCCCCCCTCTATCCCCTTTTATATGCAAAACTTTATTAATAAATCTCTAGACGGGCCTGTTGGTCTAGTTATTAGTGACCCTGACTGCTATACCGGAGGTCGTGGGTTCGATTCCCATTCTGGACATGTTTGTGTGATGAGCACGAACATTTGTTCTTGTCTAGGTGTAATTTATCTATAATATGTATGTATTTAGAAAAGTATAAGTATGTTTATCAGTTGTCTGGTAACCATAACACAAGCTCTGCTTTGCTTGGGATCAGATAACCGATAACCGATTTGAAAAATTCTTTCACTTTTGGAAAGCTACACTATCTGCGGTTAACATAGGTTATATTAAATTTTCAAAAAAGTTTGGGATCCATAGGATCTAGGTATTAACGCGGGTGAAACCGCGGGCTGCCTCGTTGAACTAGTGGTGCTAAGCGCGACTGCTACGCTAGAGGTCTTGGGTTCGATTCCCAAGTCGGCCAAGGTGTTATTGGGTTTTTCTATGAAATTCTCAGTAGCAGGTCGGAGTTTGGATTTGTGCCCGGTTAGTGGCAATAGGCTCGTCCCCTATTACATGGGAACTGTGGGTGTACATTGGTACACCTCTGCCTAACCCTTCGGGGATACAGGCGTGATGGTATGTTATGTTATGTTGTATTGTTGTTTGTTCCAGGAGAACGCAGCGGAGGTAGCCCAGGGTGAGGCCAGTTGGACTGCCCCCGGTGGTGAGAAGATCAGCTTCTCCTACATCGCTGACGAGAACGGCTACCAGCCACAGGTGACTACACTGTTCATGTTATTTAGTAGACCACAGTTGTGGTAAAGGGTATTTACTCCAGACTTCAAAAGAGTATATTTATTTATCATGGAAGACTTACAGCTAAAGTAAACATAGTAAAAACAGTGTGTGAGACTGACAGCCAATTAAAAGTCTTCACTTCTGAATAACAGATTGACAAAGTGTGTGTGAACAACACAATACAATACAGCCACCAAGAAGAAACAGGATAACAATCAAACTTGACTTAATACATTTCAAGCAAAATCCCAGAAATAAAAGTCTATTAAACAAAACTTAAGTAAAAAAGCTAAGTCTCATGCACTTTCTGGCCAAGGATACACTTGTCACGAAAGGATCAAAGTCATATTGTCTGCACATGTTATTAAAATTATTACTTGCACGCACTATAAATGAGTTTTGCCTATAATTGGTAGAGGTAAATGGAACGCACAGCGTTGAGTTCCATCGCTTCGACCTTATAGGAACATTAAAGTAAAACTTGGATAGAATATCGGAATTATTAATAGATATTGTGTTAGTCACCCGATATATTTTTTTGGATTCTTGTCTGGTTACCATAGTAACTCTGCTCAGTTTGGGATCAGATGCCCGTGTGTGAGTTGTACCAGGATATACGACAATTCTGGCCGACCTAATACTGAAATTCGTCTTTTTTGTGACCGTTAATTTTAATGCTCTATGTTACTTGAATTTTCTTTAAATATAAGATTTCAAAACAGATTTGAGAAATAGTAATAATAATCCAGCCTATAAACGTCCCACTGCTGGTCACAGGCCTCTTCCCATATAGAGAAGGCGCGAGCATTGATCACCACGCTTGCTCTCTACGGCGATTTGAGAAAACCTTTCCAATATTTATAATATTTGTATTATACACCGAAAATTGACGACGTCTGTGATTGAGTGATGAACACACCGATTTATAAATTGCTATATGCGGCTAGCTTCGGGATCGGGTTTGATCCCCGGACGAGTCAATCAAGAAAACTACTTTTCCACATCGCTGCATCGGTGTTTTCAGTACCTTCGTTGTAGCAATGTATGTGGTGTTGCCCACATTTACTTATTTTACCAAAACCGTAAATTAACCTATTTTCTCTTATTCTTATCCTCAGGGATCCCACCTGCCCACCCCACCACCGATCCCAGAGGCCATCGTCAGAGCGCTGCAATACATCAAGGATCACCCTCCGAAGCCAGAGCAATAGATACTAACATATAAACAATAGAACTTAATATGTAAACAATACCCTCTTTTAATGTAGTCGGGTATACCCAACTATAGTCAACCACATGGATGACTGTAGTTGGCTAGCAAAATCAATAAAAAAAAATAAAAAGCTACTTATTTTTTATAAGTATTTTTAACATAACATATCATCACGCCTGTATCCCAGAAGGTTTAGGCAGAGGTGTACTAATGTCCACCCACAGTTCGCCGATATGTTTAGGTCCCATGTAATAGGGGGCGAGCCTATTGCCACTAACTACAGAAACCCAAACTCCGACCTGCTACTGAGAATTTCATAGAAAACCCAATAACACCTTGGTCGACTTGGGCATCGAACCCAAGAATTCTAGCGTAGCAGTCGTGCTTAGCACCACTAGGCCAACGAAGCAGTCAGTTATCGCGACACAAAAATAAAAGAAAAAAAAACGGAATAATCAACGCAGTGTTACTATGGGATACTGTGTTACTCAGTAACATGTGTTGTGTGTCAGACAGACAGTCGCTCTGTAACATACGGTGTTCAGCTGGCGGTGAGACTGGAAGCCGACCCCAACATAGTTGGGAAGAGACTCGGGAGATGATGATGACTAAGTTTTCAAGGTTCCCGATTTTTTTTTTGTTGTATTTTGTGTTGTTTATATAAAATACAAGTTCTATTGAAAAATTGTTATATTTATAAAGATGGTATTTCTTAAGAGATATAGCTATAGATAAATAGCTATATCTTTATACAGAGCCGTCATAGATTTATATAATATGGTGTATATTAAATTAATATATTTACTGTGATAGAAATATACTCAAAAATATTAATATATAAATTGTGTTTCATTCAACACATAAGATATTACGTGTAAATTTCGCGATTTTGGGTCGAAAGTTCGAAACGAAGTAAATATATGGTTTTAAAGACAACATAAACGGTCGTTCGGTCCCTTGAAGTTTTTTTAAACATCGACGGACAAGTTGTGTTCCTAGAAAGGTTTCCATTTTTTTGGAGTACGGTGTGTCTGACAGGTGGAGTTCAACAGGAAGATATCACTTTTATGTGGCAAAGTCTATACCTAACATAAGTTAAAAACTAGTAATATCATGCAAAACTATTAACTATTCCAGGTTACAATAAATAATATAACACGTTTTACTTTCCCCATACAAATGAAGACCAACTGACATGTGTCAGGAACACATACTTTTAGTGAGCCGACCAAAAATTGTCTGCGTCTAGGTGCGCATATCTAAAGTGACTTTCCTATGATAAAGAAACAACAGGACAGTCCATCATCAACATACCCTGGGCATGATGAACTGGACCATCATATCCCTGTTCCCAATTATTTGTGGTCGGCGCAATGCGTATTCAGCTTCCATTCATCTCTACTACTCATCATCTCAGCATTCACTCCTTACTCATATCATCTTTCACACAATCCATCTATCTCAACGTGTAAATGGACTTTTGAAATGGTCCCACGGTGGGCGCCATTAGTAAAATAACACCAGCCTGTAATAAGCTTACCAATATACTGTGTAACCCAGTAACATGTGTTGTGGAGGTCAGATAGACAGTCGCTCTGTAACATCTTACACACTAGTCTATCATCAGCAGACCCTGGTGATGATGGAGAGGATCCAGCGAGGGTATGATGCACTGACCTTGGTCCCGCAGCACGGTGACGGCCTCCAGCACTCGCTTGGTGTAGATACAAGGCTCGTAGTTGTCCATCTCCTGCGCCACCACGGAGCAGACCCTGGTGATCATGGAGAGGATATAGTATACCCCAGACAATATGGCACTTTCCAAAACAAATCTAAAACTTGGTATTTTAAGAAAAAGAACGAGAAATAACGCACATTGTATACAGTTTGCACCGGAGTGGGCAATCATTAAATGAAAAATGTTTGTCACAGCGAAAATTTGAGAAAAACATTTTTCTGTGCAAATTAATACCCCGTTGAACTCTAAATATAAAACATCTCTAAAAATGCAACCCCAAATTTAACTTTTCAACACACCAAAAGGGCTATTAAGGACAGTCAGACTCTAATTTTTTACCTACCTACCATAATAAAATGACAGTGTATAAGTGTACGTACCTGGCCGCTCGCCCGCGGATAGCGCCGGCGGTTCTCTCCAGCGAGTCGGGGTCGCCCTCCTGCAGCGCCACCACGCACTTGTTTACATCCTCCAAGATGTGGTTCTCTGTCACAAACGAATACAACAACAATATAATAAACATAATCACGCCTGTATCCCCGAAGGGTTAGGCAGAGGTGTACCAATGTACACCCACCGATATGTTTAGGTCCCATGTAATAGCGAGCCTATTGCCCCTAACCGGGCACAAATCCAAACTCCGACCTGCTACTGAGAATTTCATAGAAAAACCCAATAACACCTTGGTCGACTTGAGAATCGAACCCAAAATCTCTAGCGTAGCGGTAGTACTTAAAAATTACAAGGCCAACGAGGCAGTTATAGGCTCATCACACAAACATGTGTCCTGGGTGGGAAGGACCACGACCTCTGGTATAGCAGTCAGGGTCACTAACCACTAGACCAACAGGCACATTTGTGTGTCTATGTATGTGTGTCGTGTGTGTAAATGAGGGTGTGTGTGTGTGTGTGTGTGTGTCTGTGTGTGTGTGTGTGTGTGTCTGTGTGTGTGTGTATCTGTACTGACCGCTGACAGCGAGGAAGTCATCGATAGTGGTAATATCGTCCACAGCGTCAGTTAGCAGCTTCACCGCTTGCTCCCACGCGCGCGCGAAGGCGGCCGCGTTCTCCTGAGCCACGCGCGAGCGACAGCGGGCGGCCAGCACGCGCGCTGAGTTTATCACCTGGTGGAAGAATAAAGAGATTCATATGGAGAATAAAAGTATATATAGGTAAATAATATTGAAAGTGGACGAAGCGAAACAAGTGTGTAAGGATCGTAGCAAGTAGAAAGAAATGATCTCTGCCTACCCCTACGAAGCATAAAGTGATCAACGTCCAAGATTGACTCTTATAGAGACCGACGCCTACCAAGACCGACGCTTATAGAGACCGACGCCTACCGAGATCGACGCTTATAGAGACCGACGCCTACCGAGATCGACGCTTATAGAGACCGACGCCTACCAAGACCGACGCTTATAGAGACCGACGCCTACCGAGATCGACGCTTATAGAGACCGACGCCTACCGAGATCGACGCTTATAGAGACCGACGCCTACCGAGATCGACGCTTATAGAGACCGACGCCTACCGAGATCGACGCTTATAGAGACCGACGCCTACCAAGACCGACGCTTATAGAGACCGACGCCTACCGAGATCGACGCTTATAGAGACCGACGCCTACCAAGACCGACGCTTATAGAGACCGACGCCTACCGAGATCGACGCTTATAGAGACCGACGCCTACCAAGACCGACGCTTATAGAGACCGACGCCTACCGAGATCGACGCTTATAGAGACCGACGCCTACCGAGATCGACGCTTATAGAGACCGACGCTTATAGAGACCGACGCCTACCGAGATCGACGCTTATAGAGACCGACGCCTACCGAGATCGACGCTTATAGAGACCGACGCCTACCGAGATCGACGCTTATAGAGACCGACGCCTATAGAGACCGACGCCTACCGAGATCGACGCTTATAGAGACCGACGCCTACCGAGATCGACTCTTATAGAGACCGACGCCTATAGAAACCGACGCCTACCGAGATCGACGCTTATAGAGACCGACGCCTACCGAGATCGACGCTTATAGAGACCGACGCTTATAGAGACCGACGCCTACCGAGATCGACGCTTATAGAGACCGACGCCTACCGAGATCGACGCTTATAGAGACCGACGCCTACCGAGATCGACGCTTATAGAGACCGACGCCTATAGAGACCGACGCCTACCGAGATCGACGCTTATAGAGACCGACGCCTACCGAGATCGACTCTTATAGAGACCGACGCCTATAGAAACCGACGCCTACCGAGATCGACGCTTATAGAGACCGACGCCTACCAAGACCGACGCTTATAGAGACCGACGCCTACCGAGATCGACGCCTACCAAGACCGACGCTTATAGGGACCGACGCCTACCGAGATCGACGCTTATAGAGACCAACACTTATAGAGACCGACGCCTATAGAGACCGACGCCTATTGAGACCGACGCCTACCCAGATCGACGCTTATAGAGACCGACGCCTACCGAGATCGACGCTTATAGAGACCGACGCTTAAAGAGACCGACGCTTATAGAGACCGACGCTTATAGAGACCGACGCTTATAGAGACCGACGCTTATAGCGATCGACGCTTATAGCGATCGACGCTTATAGAGACCGACGCTTATAGAGACCGACGCCTATAGAGACCGACGCCTACCGAGATCGACGCCTACCGAGATCGACGCTTATAGAGACCGACGCCTACCGAGATCGACGCTTATAGAGACCGACGCTTATAGAGACCGACGCCTACCGAGATCGACGCTTATAGAGACCGACGCCTACCGAGATCGACGCTTATAGAGACCGACGCCTACCGAGATCGACGCTTATAGAGACCGACGCCTATAGAGACCGACGCCTACCGAGATCGACGCTTATAGAGACCGACGCCTACCGAGATCGACTCTTATAGAGACCGACGCCTATAGAAACCGACGCCTACCGAGATCGACGCTTATAGAGACCGACGCCTACCAAGACCGACGCTTATAGAGACCGACGCCTACCGAGATCGACGCCTACCAAGACCGACGCTTATAGGGACCGACGCCTACCGAGATCGACGCTTATAGAGACCAACACTTATAGAGACCGACGCCTATAGAGACCGACGCCTATTGAGACCGACGCCTACCCAGATCGACGCTTATAGAGACCGACGCCTACCGAGATCGACGCTTATAGAGACCGACGCCAACCAAGACCGACGCTTATAGAGACCGACGCCTACCGATATCGACGCCTACCGAGATCGACGCTTATAGAGACCAATACTTATAAAGACCGACGCCTACCGAGATTGACGCTTATAGAGACCGACGCCTATAGGGACCGACGCCTACCGAGATCGACGCTTATAGAGACCAACACTTATAGAGACCGACGCTTATAGAGACCGACGCCTATAGGGACCGACGCCTACCGAGATCGACGCTTATAGAGACCAACACTTATAGAGACCGACGCCTACCCAGATCGACGCTTATAGAGACCGACGCCTACCGAGATCGACGCTTATAGAGACCGACGCCAACCAAGACCGACGCTTATAGAGACCGACGCCTACCGAGATCGACGCTTATAGAGACCAACACTTATAAAGACCGACGCCTACCGAGATTGACGCTTATGGAGACCGACGCTTATAGAGACCGACGCTTATAGAGACCGACGCCTATAGTGACCGACGCCTACCGAGATCGACGCTTATAGAGCCCGACGCCAACCAAGACCGACGCTTATAGAGACCGACGCCTACCGAGATCGATGCCTACCAAGACCGACGCTTATAGGGACCGACGCCTACCGAGATCGACGCTTATAGAGACCAACACTTATAGAGACCGACGCCTATAGAGACCGACGCCTACCCAGATCGACGCTTATAGAGACCGACGCCTACCGAGATCGACGCTTATAGAGACCGACGCCTACCGAGACCGACGCTTATAGAGACCGACGCCTACCGAGATCGACGCTTATAGAGACCGACGCCTACCGAGACCGACGATTATAGAGACCGACGCCTACCGAGATCGACGCTTATAGAGACCGACGCCAACCAAGACCGACGCTTATAGAGACCGACGCCTACCGAGATTGACGCTTATAGAGACCGACGCTGAAATGTTGCGCTCTGTGCCTACGGCTTAGTTAGTGTTCTGTGCGCGAACGTCGATGACGTCAAGTGATGAATGTGCGATGAAAGTGCTCAACACAGAAGGACTGCATCCTTATCATTTTTTTTTCGTGGCGGGCCACACCCTTGGCCACCGAGGAGCCCGGCCTTGACTCCCTTGGACTTTTATTTGTGGTAGAGTCTGAGCTCAAGAACTTGGTGTATCGTGAGGAACACCAAACACGCGAATCTTTGATAAGTGCGATAGTGGACGCTTTTAATATCGTGAGACGTGACAGAGAAACTTTAATGAAACTGAAAGACAATCAGTTAAAACGTGTTCGTTTGTGCATTGAACGTAGTGGTTTACATTTCGAACAATTACTCCGCTACCGTTAAGTGTAAGTACTCGTACTTTGTAAATAAACATTTAAAAGTAGGTTAGGTAATCAAAATCATTGTAAATAAGTCGATTCCATTTTTAAATACCTACGCCTTAAATACTTAATTATCAAATTCCGACTTTTTTTAAAGATACCTATTTTGTTTTTTTAAGTATTTATGACGATCCTAAGCCCGTAAAAGTTTGAAGCGAAAATTTGAATTACTTATTGGTTTTGTGTTTTATTAAATCACGAGTAGCGATCAGCTGATTTACACGCGAAGTGCAACGACCGCGCGGCGTTCGGGGTAACCGCGCGCCCGCCCGCGTAGGTATAGCGCGATGTATTACTACTGGTTCAAGTCACTTTCGAGTTTTGTTTATAACAATTGTTAATCCGCCATTTATTGAGTCTAATTTTTTTTACATATATTAATCGATTGTATGACCGATACAAACTCATTTCGCTTCGGGAAAACAACGACTTGATATTCACGCTGTAGAGACCGACGCTTATAGAGACCGACGCCTACCGAGATCGACGCTTATAGAGACCAACACTTATAGAGACCGACGCTTATAGAGACCGACCCTTATAGAGACCGACGCCTACCGAGACCGACGCTTATAGAGACTGACGCCTACCGAAACCGACGCTAATAGAGACCAACGCTTATAGAGACCGACGCCTATCGAGAACAACGCCTACCGAGACCGACGATTACAGAGACCGACGCCTACCGAGACCGACGCCTACCGAGACCGACATTTATAAAGACCGACGCCCACCGATACCGAGTCAATACATATACATTATTTGTCAAAATTTCAGTAGCTATCGCGGTTTTTGAGATACAGCCTGGTGACAGACGGACGGACGGACAGCCAAGTCTTAGTGACAGGGCCCCGTTTTTGCCCTTTGGGTACGGAACCCTAAAAATATAATATAAACCTTACCTGAGGACACAGCGACTCGATATGCTCTGCAGCATGGCGGACCATCTTCACGCCATCTTCATTGTTCGACATAGAACAGACTAGGTTTGCGACCTGCAGACAAAATATATAAGTTAATAAGACTGTCTTACAAATAGGTGAAAACGTGTGTAAAACATTTACTAAAACCGGTAAATTTTGAGGGGACAGACTCAAAAGGTGTTTGTAATATGTCTATATTTCTATTTATCAGTGTTTAAACAAGTACCCACTTTCATAAATTTTAACATCTATAGATAGCTATCGATTTGTATAAGATTATGCATACAGTCCACTTAACTATTTGTCAAACCAGTATTAAATCATATTTGAACAAAACCGCACGTCTCCTTATTTTAAAAATACCCAAACACTAAATTGAGCCTTATTGCCCTGAACAATCAGTGTGTCTGAATATCTATGTGTATGAGATTTAAGTTAGATGCAACAAATTGGATATCAACTATTAATTTAACTCATTGCAAACTGTTATTTTTGTTAACTGACTCTATACCATACTTAAGAATATAATATGGATTCCCCATTTCGTTTAGATATACCCTTTTGATGGCATCCTGAATATTATTACTAGCTGCGCCTGCGGTTTAAAGTAATAAAAAAACCAAGTCCCGTTTAAAGTAATTCGTTATAAAATTTACTATGTCCCAGTGAAAGACCCATCAAAATTGTTCCAACCATTTTGGAGATTAGCCGGAAAAAAAACACCTGTCCAAATAAACTGTGTATGTGTTTGTGGATGTGCATGTGTGTGTGTGTGTGTTTGTGGATGTGCGTGTGTGTGTGTGTGTGTGTGTGTGCCTTTACATGTGTGTATATGTGTGTGTGCAATAAGTCATAATATTTATGATCATAGTGTAGTGCTGACCTCGACCAGCTTGTTGGCGTGCTCGGTGAAGACGAGCGCGTACTCCTCCACTTCCTTCTCGTTGCCGTTGCGAGCCGCCTCCATCAGCACCAGCAGCGGCACGTTGGTCTCTAGGAAGCTGAGAGAGACATATTATTAATGTTATTACTTTAGTAAGGCTAATAAACTGCCTCGCTGGCCTAGTGGTGCTAAGCGCGACTGCCTTGGGTTGGTTCCCAAGTCGGTCAAGGTGGTTGTTTGTGGTACCTTCGTTGTTTCTGAATTCCATAACACGCGTGCTTTAGCTACTTACTTTGGGTTCCAAGCCATGTGATGATGCCCGCATTTTTTTATTATCTATACTTTAAATTCTCACCGGCTGTCATACAAAGATCTTTGGCAGTCGTTTATTCAATTCCGACAACCAGTCTTACTATGGGATACTGTGTTTCCCAGTACAATGGGTTGTGGAGGTCAGATAGACAGTCGTTCCGTGCCGTAGTAAAATACGGTATTCAGCTGAATCCGGTAAGACTGGTAGCCACAACATTGTTGGGAAAAGGCTCGGGAGGTGATGATGACTAGGAAAAAACTCTCTTTTGTGAAAACTCGTCATCTATGTATCCAAGTTCCATGTTTTTTACAGTAGCGACTGTCTGGCTGATTTCCACCACACATGTTACTGGGTAACTGTCGGCGCAGGTCGCGCGTCTTGCGGCACATGTTCTCGATGGCGCGCTCCAGACCCGCCGACTGCTCCGGTATAGCAGTCAGGGTCACTAACCATCATGGTGACCTACCTGTCGGACACGTGGTCGACGACGGCCTTCCTGAGCTGTCGGCGCAGGTCGCGCGTCTTGCGGCACATGTTCTCGATGGCGCGCTCCAGACCCGCCGACTGCTCCGGTATAGCAGTCAGGGTCACTAACCATCATGGTGACCTACCTGTCGGACACGTGGTCGACGACGGCCTTCCTGAGCTGTCGGCGCAGGTCGCGCGTCTTGCGGCACATGTTCTCGATGGCGCGCTCCAGACCCGCCGACTGCTCCGGTATAGCAGTCAGGGTCACTAACCATCATGGTGACCTACCTGTCGGACACGTGGTCGACGACGGCCTTCCTGAGCTGTCGGCGCAGGTCGCGCGTCTTGCGGCACATGTTCTCGATGGCGCGCTCCAGACCCGCCGACTGCTCCGGTATAGCAGTCAGGGTCACTAACCATCATGGTGACCTACCTGTCGGACACGTGGTCGACGACGGCCTTCCTGAGCTGTCGGCGCAGGTCGCGCGTCTTGCGGCACATGTTCTCGATGGCGCGCTCCAGACCCGCCGACTGCTCCGGTATAGCAGTCAGGGTCACTAACCATCATGGTGACCTACCTGTCGGACACGTGGTCGACGACGGCCTTCCTGAGCTGTCGGCGCAGGTCGCGCGTCTTGCGGCACATGTTCTCGATGGCGCGCTCCAGACCCGCCGACTGCTCCGGTATAGCAGTCAGGGTCACTAACCATCATGGTGACCTACCTGTCGGACACGTGGTCGACGACGGCCTTCCTGAGCTGTCGGCGCAGGTCGCGCGTCTTGCGGCACATGTTCTCGATGGCGCGCTCCAGACCCGCCGACTGCTCCGGTATAGCAGTCAGGGTCACTAACCATCATGGTGACCTACCTGTCGGACACGTGGTCGACGACGGCCTTCCTGAGCTGTCGGCGCAGGTCGCGCGTCTTGCGGCACATGTTCTCGATGGCGCGCTCCAGACCCGCCGACTGCTCCGGCTTGCCCGTCTGTTCATAAAACATATAGGTTAAAGTATAATTGTAACTGAAAATTTAAGAAATCCCGAAAATTTTCAGGGGTTTTCGATATAAGTGGCCTCTTAGAAGTATGGCCACAGCTACCGGTGTCGCGAGTCGCGCGGCACACGGCGGCGACGCTTCGCGGTGTGCGAGGGAAACACATGTACCGAGTAGTAGCGAGTGTCGAGGGGGCCACAGCTCACAGCGGCGGACGCATTCAGACATCGCGCGACCGAAATAAATAATTTGGTTTTTAACTCTAAAACTCCTCTCACACGAGCAATCCGGGTGGTGAACGAAGTCCATGAGAGACTTGATATTTTTTCGTGCTCTTTGAGTGAATTCGCAAGAGTTCTATTAAATATAGTTAGTTATGTAAGGTAATAAATAATATATATATGTAAGGTAATTTAAATTAAACGTATATAGTAAATTTATTGTTAGATATTTAAGGCTAAATTTGTAATCTTTAGGAGAAAAATAGTTAGTCATAAGTACTTAGTATTTTGTTTTGTTTAAGATAGTTATAATTAAGTATTCATATTAACTGATAACTGACTAGATCATCACTAGGTCGCACGTGGCCAGAAATCGCAATGGATAGACAGGTTTGGAGGACGGAGGGGGAGGCCTTTGCCCAGCAGTGGGATCCCATGTAGGCTAATAAAAAAAAAATTAACTGATAACTACGCTGTCGCATTAGGTTAAGTGGCCTGTAATGACAGGTGTAATTTGAAATATAAATAAATTAACTCGCGGTCGGTTTAAAAAAGCAATGGAAACGGAACAATTCAGTAGTGATATTATTATATATTATTAGATACTGAGTAGACCAGCAATATGGATGTCAAAACATCCACATCATAAATATAGGCATAGTATGAAAAAAAAATAGGAAGAAATAAAACAACAATTTCCTGGTAATAGTGGTAAGTAAGTATTTATTAAGTACCTATTTTTTACTTTTTTTTTTTATTTAGCCTTTAGTGTCCCACTGCTGGACAAAGGCCCCTTTTTTTACTTTCCTTGATATAAATTAAAAAAATTATTTAAAAGTATTATTTAAAAGTATTCATAGTAAAGAGTGTGAAATTCGGCAAGTTCTCTCTTCTCTGATTGACTGGGCGTGCTCCTATTCTTGACTGAATTATATCTTGAGCTATGAACGCACTTGATTCAAGGCAATACCGTGCCACTTTTGATAAGACCATTTTATTAGTTCTAAATACGTCAATCGCTGACGCCGCTGCAGTCGCAACTAGTCGAGCTGTGGCCATGCCCTTAGACATCTTTGTCTTGCTCGAGTTCGGAGCGGTTCGTGTCCACACACGATACCAAACCGTTGTGAGAGAAAGACACATTTTTTTCATGTTCCACTACTTTCAACATATCAGCTCGAAATAAGTTATTTATTTATTTAAAGCCTGAACTGTCCCACTGCAGGGCAAGGCCTCCCTTTCCTCCTTCCACAAGTCTCCAAGACTCAAATAGCGGACGTGGCCCTGAAGGCTACCAAATTGAAATGGGCCTGGGCCGGACACGTGTGCCGAATGTCAGAAGGACCGTGGGCCTCTACAAATTGGGTTCCTAATAGACGAAGGCCGCGTGGAAGGCCCAGGCAGAGATGGAGGGATGAACTAGACGCATACGGGAAGGAGTGGCAATAATTAGCAAACAATAGAAATAAGTTAATTTAATAATTAATTTTGAGTTGAAATTTAGTAATATGACTCTATACCATACATACTCTTCACCCCTTTTTGGATAGATATACCCTTCCGGTGAAACCTTGTATAAAAAAAAAAGTGTTTAACCGAGGCACATTATTGTTTCATGAAGAACTTATCTTTCCATTTAACGTTGTTATTGGCGGATTTATTTAAAGTTTTATAAAATAGCATTTTGGAGCAACCTGTACTTAAAGAACTGTCGCGCAGCGGTTATTTTCCGAGGTCAAGGATCATAACATCGCATCAATAAAATTAAAATGAATAAGCAATACTTTAAAGGAAAGAGATATCCCTTTGTCGACGAGCGGGCGGCGCTCCCAGTTAACGTAAGCCAGCTAGGTAGGCAATTTCATGAATGATTTTTTGTTATATTCCCAATTTTAGTTATATTTTTATCATTTAGTCTGTTTAGAAAAAAAATATTTTCAATTTACGAGTTATTTTGTTCTATTTAATTTAATTTGATTAAAGGGCCCTACACACCTAGCCCTACACGTGTGTTAAATTAATGTCACCATTGTAGCGCCACGCTGTATATCACAGGCACCAGGCAGAATACACTTTTGTGCATTAGTGCAGTGTTGCATGGCACAATACACATAACATATCATCAAGCCTGTATCCCCGAAGAGTTAAGCAGAGGTGTACCAATGTACACCCGCAGTTCGCCGATATGTTTAGGTCCCATGTAATAGGGGGCGAACATGGCATAATACACAGTTTAAATATATAACAATAGTATAATATACTCACATTAGCCATATACTCGTGCAGCAGATCCTGTAACGCTTGCCTCACAGCGTTACACTCGGCCACTATGCGCTCGCGACGTTCATCCCTGTAACAAACAATATTATACATATTAATATACACCGTGAAAATTGAATCGTTGTTTTCCCGCGGCAGGACGATTACCCATCAGTAGTACTATCGAAATACAAAGTTTAACTTAAAAAACATAATGTTTTTTTTTTCACATCATTAAAAAAGTATTCATAAACTCGAAAGAGCGATAATCAATAGTAGTTCACTCACTAGAGATCACGTAGGCACCTGTAGGTAACACGAAACGCACACGCCGCCGCCACGTGTTGTCGGCAAACTTACAAAGAAAGAATCAATAATAAATGTTCAGAGCAAAATAAGCTCTCGGTCATGGTGATACGGTATAAATTAGCTTGCATGCACGCGGCAAGCGCCGAAACACAATAGAATGCCGCCAAATGTTGCGCTCTGTGCCTACGGCTTAGTTAGTGTTCTGTGCGCGAACGTCGATGACGTCAAGTGATGAATGTGCGATGAAAGTGCTCAACACAGAAGGACTGCATCCTTATCATTTTTTTTTCGTGGCGGGCCACACCCTTGGCCACCGAGGAGCCCGGCCTTGACTCCCTTGGACTTTTATTAGTGGTAGAGTCTGAGCTCAAGAACTTGGTGTATCGTGAGGAACACCAAACACGCGACTCTTTGATAAGTGCGATAGTGGACGCTTTTAATATCGTGAGACGTGACAGAGACACTTTAATGAAACTGAAAGACAATCAGTTAAAACGTGCTCGTTTGTGCATTGAACGTAGTGGTTTACATTTCGAACAATTACTCCGCTACCGTTAAGTGTAAGTACTCGTACTTTGTAAATAAACATTTAAAAGTAGGTTAGGTAATCAAAATCATTGTAAATAAGTCGATTCCATTTTTAAATACCTACGCCTTAAATACTTAATTATCAAATTCCGACTTTTTTTAAAGATACCTATTTTGATTTTTTAAGTATTTATGACGATCCTAAGCCCGTAAAAGTTTGAAGCGAAAATTTGAATTACTTATTGGTTTTGTGTTTTATTAAATCACGAGTAGCGATCAGCTGATTTACACGCGAAGTGCAACAACCGCGCGGCGTTCGGGGTAACCGCGCGCCCGCCCGCGTAGGTATAGCGCGATGTATTACTACTAGGTCAAGTCACTTTCGAGTTTTGTTTATAACAATTGTTAATCCGCCATTTATTGCGTCTAATTTTTTTTACATATATTAATCGATTGTATGACCGATACAAACTCATTTCGCTTCGGGAAAACAACGACTTGATATTCACCCTGTATAAACTGTAATAAACTAAAAAAATATATAAACTGGTCTAAATCATTAAAATCATCTTCTGCCGAGCCTTTTCCTAACTATGTCGTGGTCGGCTGCCAGTCTCACCGCCAGCTGAACAGCGTATGTTACAGAGCGACTGTCTGTCTGACCTCCACAACACATGTTACTGGGTAACACAGTATCACATAACAAAACAATATCATAAATATTAATATTAAGTAATACAATATAAAATATTTATAATAGACTACTTTTTACGGATTTTTTCGCGGTTTGTATTTTGATTTTAGGTTCCGACGCGAAAAAATCCGTAAAAATAAGTTTTATTTCAATGTCTTACATTCGCGTAAACCTAAGAAACCAATATATTTATAATAGGTCAGATGACTGGTAAGAAAAGTTAAAATCAATTTAGTCCGCCATTTAGATTTTCAAAGTAAAATAACTAAATATTTTTATTATCGAATCCATAAAACGGAGAACTAATAAATAGAGCCATATAATGTGTTTTTGTTGGCCACTGGATTAAACTCTAAATAAATAAGCAATGGGAAAATAAGTCAGCCTATAAAACAAAACTTTTTTTTTATGTTATTTATAAAGCATCAAGTAAAGATCACTGTGTGTTTAAGTAATTATAACTGTCATATATGAGCTATAAAAGTACTAAATAAACTGATTTTTATTCTATGCATCTTTCTATTATCTCACCTGGTACAAGAGCTATCAGCCATGAGTGCTGCGCCGGATATGATGGACTCGAGCCTCTCCTCCAGCGACGGCCGCGTGCGCATCTCAGAGTACGCCAGCGGCTCCATCACCATGCGCTCCTGGTGAACACATATAATATTATAATTACCAAATTATGGCGTTTCATAAATACTAAAAAAAACATGACAATTTTATTAAATGTCTTTTTTTATACTTGCACCAATCGATATAACTTTCACTCAAAATAATAATAACACAAGTGGAAATTTAGTTAAATTTATACTTACTATTACTGTATTGAAACAAGTCATAAGGAAAATTGAATTGTAGCGCAAAATGAACCTTATTAGAAGGCAGTGTAATTGATTTTACTAAAACTCAAGTTTGTTTACAAATTTGGTATATAAACTGCAAGGAACAGTATATTTACAAACCAAGGAAGAATATATAAAACTTTTTACTAATAAGCAATAATTTATATTCGTGATCAGAGGGCTGGTTTGTTCCTTGCACCGAGAATCGGCATAGCCATTCAACGTGGCAATGCTGCCAGCCTTCTGGGCACGTTCCCCGCCATTGACAAGGATGACGATGAGTTCTTTGACGCCTGTTAGTTTTTTATTTATGTAAGTTTTAATTTTAGTATAGTTAGCGTTTGTTCTTATATTAGATTTAAGTGTGTATTAATAAAAATAAATGATTATTTATAATACTATTTAATTTATAACTTACATCAAAATCATCGAGCGCTTGAGCCAGCTCTCCGGGACCTTCGGCGGGACGATTGCCTCCTGAACAAAACAAACACATCATAATCATTAGTTACAGACGGTCATCTGATCCCAAGCTAAGCAGAGCTTGTGTTATGGTAACCAGACAATTACTAATAAACATACTTATACAGGCTGCTACAAAACCCCTGTCCGATCCGTTAAGGGGTGGTTAGGTATCAATATCTAATTATAAATAAGTAAAAAAAGTGGAAAAAAAACGAATTATAACCTATTTTTTTTTCTCCAAATTACGGGTGAGAGTGACGGCATCGTCTCAGGTTCTGCCAAATGATCATACAAAAGGCCACCAATTTATCTTCAAAATTAGGGATTTTCGCGGTTGCTCCGTGGATGGGAGACCATTTATAACATACCGAGAGCCTTCCGTGCCTCGGATGGCACGTTAAGTTGTAGGTCCCGACTGTCATACGTTGATCTTTGTCAGTCGTCAAGTCAATTCTGACAAGCAGTCGTTACTATGGGATACTGTGTTACCCAGTAACATGTGTTGTGGAGGTCAGACAGACAGTCGCTCTGTAATATACGGTGATCAGCTGGCGGTGAGACTGGCAGCCGACCCCAACATAGTTGGGCAAAGGCTCGGGAGATGATGATGATGACTCACCAACAACAGGTATGGGTTGTCCCTTAGCAACACAGGAGATGCTGTCGACGGCGGAGCAGACAGCTCTCAGCACGTAGTCGCGGTTGGCCTTAGCCGCGGCTAACTCCGGGTGCCGGACGTATACCTAGGTACATAGGATATGTTAAGTATGGATATTTAGTGATTTGAAAGATAATGAGTCTCTGACCGTAGGCTCCTTCAGAGACCCGATTTCGCTGTTTTAATTCAGTGAGTGGTATGTTAAAAATCCAAAAGCAAAATTAGACACAATAACTATTACATGGGACCTAAACATATCGGCGAACTGTGGGTGTACATTGGTACACCTCTGCCTACCCCTTCGGGGATACAGGCGTGATGATATGTTATGTTTAACAAGTACACTGGAACGTTTCCTAACCCACCACTCACTGAATAGGGATGATGACTAATTTATATTTTTTAGTCCATCCTTTAGATAAAAAATATATTAGACACGTATTTTTTGTTTTGTCCCGTAGACAAAGAATGACGAAGATACAACGATTTCAATTCTTGCGTGACGTCACGTTTTAGCATAAATTGTACTCGGCCGTGACGTCACAAACCCCCACTACTGAACTTCAAAGCGTTTTACCTCCCTATTTTTTTATTGATTTGATAAAAGAAAAAATACGTGTCTGGTATATTTTGATTATCTAAATGACGGACTAAATAAATTTTGACTTTTCATACCTAGTCATCTACCCTATTAAAATAGCAGACTCGGGCCCCTGAACACGTCGACACACGACCTGTACTGAGTGCATTTCTTGATATGGAGTTGTGTTTCGTGTTTAATAAGTGTTTAACTAGTCTGTCTTTATGTGATTGTATGTTTAATGTTGTATAGTCTTGACTATAGTTAATCCATGTAAGTGTGTTAGTGTGTCTCTGTTAGTATGTGTAGTAACCACGGAGCAAATACAAAGAGGAGATGTCGTAATAAGATTTTCCTTTGAAACAACGCGTGACAATTTGCGGGGTGAGGGGGAGGAAGAACACGCCCACTTTTAATTTTTCCATCTATGGGTCAATAGCAAAAGTATTAGCTCGTTATCTCGATTTAATTTTGAAATTACGCAACTATCTGCCAATAGACGTCGCAAAGTGCAAGATGTTAGGGTCGTACTCAGAATTTTCGAATCAGAGAGCAATATTTTTAATTACATTTTTGATCTATCTTAATGGGTATTCTTTTTTAAATAGTTTAATTAAACATGCTAGTATAAAATGTTTTTTGATGAGTGAAGATTATTAGATTTTCTACAATAATGAATTGACTTGATTTGGCTAAAAATTCTTATGAAGATGTTGCATGTTGTTGCAAACAGAGTTCTTTTAGGAAAAAAAAAAACACACACACACACGTTTCGTTTACGTGACAATCCTTCCATAACCATTAATGTCGGTAGGTAATAAGTACTGATTTCAGCGGCAGAATTAATAAAAAACAAATTATTACAAAAAAACAACCCTTTATCATCAATGTTGGAATAAACAAATACTTCTTACTTGCAGACCATAATGCTTGAATTGGTCGTTTACACGTACGTACAATCCATTGCTGTCTTACTTTTTATCAGAAGGAAATCTAGAACATATGAATATCAGTATCTAATATTGAACTTAATAAAGTAGTTGAGTATAAATACTTTAAATTAAATAAACAACTACCATACTATTACGTAAAATAAATTATTGTAGATAAATTATTTAGCTTATAGGATATGGTATTTTTATTTCCAGTGTATCAAATTATCCAAGTACTTTCCATGTAAGAGATATCCGCGGTAGCTTCAGTAAAATAATTGTATTCTAATTACGGCCCTGTATTCGGTTGTTTATGTTTTTTGCCCCTAGATGGCGGCCTATTTAAAAATAATTTAAAAACTACAATAATAACATTTTGACCATACTTACATACCTTTAAAAATAAATATATATCAAATTTTAAAACATATGATTATTAAAAAATGGTACAAGTGATCTCTACATACCTAAATGTGTTTAGTTTCTATGATTTCGAGTGTCGCCATCTAGTGTTCGATAGAATTATGTTTGGAATCGCCAAACTAAGAGACTTTTCTAGAATATCTTCAAGAAAATTACGTATAAAATTACTTACAGGTGAAATGAGATGCTCTCCTTAGCATCTGAACGTCTATACGTGTAGTTGTTACAATTTAAAACACAACACCTCATGTTTTAGCTCAGCTTTGCAATAAAATTCGAATTTTTAAACAACTACACACCCGATGATTGTCAACATGTCAACGAGTTAGGCCACGCCCACATGATGACGTCGGTGCCTGGTTGAAGTCTTGTGCCTGGTTGCTTAGGCCGTCTCCTCTTTGTATTTGCTCCGTGGTAGTAACTGTCGGCGAGTTTTCACCTGTTTAACTATAATATAATATAATATTCCTGGACAATTCACACACGGTAATCTGATCCCAAGCTAAGCTCTAAGAGAGCTTGTGTTATGGTAACCAGACAACTGATAAACATACTTATATATTTCTAAATACATACATATTATAGATAAATTACACCCAGACACAGAACAAATGATCGTGCTCATCACACGACATTTGTCCAGAGTGGGAATCGAACCCACGACCTCCGGTATAGCAGTCAGGGTCACTAACCGCTAGACCAACAGGCCCGTCCACTTACAGTGATAAGCGCGTGTGTGTGAAGGTGTGTGTCTGTGCGTGTATGAGGGTGTGCGTGTGTGTATCTTACGTTACCTGTGTGTATCCTACCTCTACTTTATGTGTGATTGTATGTCTAATGTTGTATAGTCTTGAGTATAAATAATCTGTGTAAGTGCGTTAGTGTGTCTCTGTTAGTATGTGTTGTCTCTTTTTGATGAAATAGAATTTGAAAGTTGGATTTTTGACTCGAGAAGAAGTGTGTGTGGTAACTGTTGACGAGTTTTTATCTTTGTCCAAAGTGTCATAGTCCGTAGTTTGAGATTCGAGTTTCTCAGTAATATGCGTGCATGTGTGTGTGTAATGGTGATGCCTGTGTCCTCTCACCTTGCTGGCGGTGAGCAGCATAGTGGAGTGTTTCTTGAGCACGGCCCTGGCGGCGGCCAGCGTGTCCCTGACCCGCGGCTCCCTTAGCTCCCGCTGTCGGCGCGCGGCCTGCGCGGCGAGCTCGGCGGCGGAGCGGCCCAGCTGGCGCGCGGACTCCGCCAGTTCCGATTGCGAAGATGCCGCTTTCAGCTGCTCTAGATCGTTTTCCACCTGGTGAGGACATTTGTATAGTAAAAAAATGTGCAATAAACTTCTGGGTGTGACCGGCGGGAGAACTACAAGCACAAGATAAAGCTCAAAGCGATGTAAATCATCTCAAGGTGAGTAAAGAAGGCGAGCCAAACGGCCGCTTGCAACAAATTCAAATCTTTATTTGCGCTCCATATGTTATAAAGTTGACATCTTATAAAGTTAAAACAATATATTGGAAAAATATGGACCCAGTGGGGCACAACATAAAGAGGTTGGAGCAGTTTGCAGTATATAATAATATATTAACTAATTGCCTAGTATAGCACTTAAATCTAAGCTTACCACTAAAACATAAATGTAATAACAAATTGTTGTGTTTGTATTGGTATTGATTGGTATGGGATTTTAGGAGCATGTTCATTATTTTTTTATTGATTTGTCGCCCATATACTTGTTTAATGTATAAAAGCATTTTAAGTGTAAAAAATACACCACATACGAGTGCATCTTTCAAACGCAGTCCTATTTAGTGACGAGACAGGCTAATCTCACAGGTTTAAAGTTTATCATTGGCGCTGTCAAATAACAATTTAGCTCGCCGATTATCAGACACGACGGCCCCGACTAAAACTGAGCGAGCTTCATCGTGAACTCATAGCTCGGCAATGTAATAGAGCCCCGACTAAACCCGTAGCATCGTGAGCTCATAGCTCGGCAATGTAATAGAGCCCCGACTAAACCCGTAGCATCGTGAGCTCATAGCTCGGCAATGTAATAGAGCCCCGACTAAACCTGTAGCATCGTGACCTCATAGCTCGGCAATTTAATAGAGCCCCGACTAAACCCGTAGCATCGTGAGCTCATAGCTCGGCAATGTAATAGAGCCCCGACTAAACCCGTAGCATCGTGAGCTCATAGCTCGGCAATGTAATAGAGCCCCGACTAAACCCGTAGCATCGTGAGCTCATAGCTCGGCAATGTAATAGAGCCCCGACTAAACCTGTAGCATCGTGACCTCATAGCTCGGCAATTTAATAGAGCCCCGACTAAACCCGTAGCATCGTGAGCTCATAGCTCGGCAATGTAATAGAGCCCCGACTAAACCCGTAGCATCGTGAGCTCATAGCTCGGCAATGTAATAGAGCCCCGACTAAACCCGTAGCATCGTGAGCTCATAGTTCGGCAATGTAATAGAGCCCCGACTAAACCCGTAGCATCGTGAGCTCATAGCTCGGCAATGTAATAGAGCCCCGACTAAACCCGTAGCATCGTGAGCTCATAGCTCGGCAATGTAATAGAGCCCCGACTAAACCCGTAGCATCGTGAGCTCATAGCTCGGCAATGTAATAGAGCCCCGACTAAACCCGTAGCATCGTGAGCTCATAGCTCGGCAATGTAATAGAGCCCCGACTAAACCCGTAGCATCGTGAGCTCATAGCTCGGCAATGTAATAGAGCCCCGACTAAACCCGTAGCATCGTGAGCTCATAGTTCGGCAATGTAATAGAGCCCCGACTAAACCCGTAGCATCGTGAGCTCATAGCTCGGCAATGTAATAGAGCCCCGACTAAACCCGTAGCATCGTGAGCTCATAGCTCGGCAATGTAATAGAGCCCCGACTAAACCCGTAGCATCGTGAGCTCATAGTTCGGCAATTTAATAGAGCCCCGACTAAACCCGTAGCATCGTGAGCTCATAGCTCGGCAATGTAATAGAGCCCCGACTAAACCCGTAGCATCGTGAGCTCATAGCTCGGCAATTTAATAGAACACACAAGTATGTAAAGCAGGTATGCTACAAATAATGCTATCCACGTAGCTGAGTACTGATCCGGGAAAATCTAGTATTACCATTTCTCGACACGCTAAGAAGAACAACGCGGCGCTTCTCAGCCAGCAGTCAGCACTACACTCACCGTATTAAGCTTGTTCAGCAGTAGATGCACATCCACCATATCAGCGAGGATCAACAGCCGCGTCACCGCCGACAGCAAGCCGCGAGCAGCTCGCACCATGCTCGAGCGGACTTGAGAAGCACAGGGTTCTTCGCTAAACTCTCGGGCGGCGAGTGACATGGCCGCTCCTATGAAATAGAAGAAAATCATGTTTTAGGACAACTCACACAAGGCTAACAGATGCCAAACAAGACACAGTGTTTATTAACATATCTTGGGATAACTCACACACGGCCATCGGATGCCAAACTAGACACAGTCTTCATTAAAATATCTTGGGACAACTCACACAGGGCCATCTGGTGCCAAACTAGACAGAGCTTGTACAGCAACCAAACAACTGATAAACATACTCATACAGGGAGTCACTGATAGGAGCACGTGGCTAAGTGTAAGTACGGTTTGAATAATAGTACCGGTTAAGGCGCGCTCCGCGGTTGCTCCGTGGATGGGTGACCATTTATAACATACCGAGACCCCTCCGTGTTTCGGAAAGCACGCTAAACAGTACGTCCCGGCTGTCATACATAAATCTCTAGCAGTCGTTAAGTCAATTCTGACAACCGGTCTTACTATGGGATACTGTGTTTCCCAGTAAAATGGGTTGTGGAGGTCAGATATGCAGTCGCTCCATGTAAAATACGGTAAGACTGGTAGCCGACCCCAACATAGTTGGGAAAAGGCTCGGGAGATGATGACAGGGTGTGAGTGATCTCCGTCGCTCGCTCCCAGTGGCTTCCAGGGCACTCGCGCTTGGAGCAAGCTGTATGACTCACCAGCCTTCCTGACCTCCTCGACGGCCGTCAGCATCTGCTGCGTGATCTCCGGGTTCTCGTAGGCGATGGTCTGGCCGCGCTCGATGAAGATCTCCGTCGCTCGCTCCACGGTGGCTACCAGAGCACTCGCGCGCTTGGATTTGCCGGCTGGGGATGAAAAATAGTTCAATTAATACCTACTGCCTACGTCATACTCGGGACTGTAAAACAAGAGGTCTCTTGACCGAATCCTGGGTCAGGATAAAAAAAATACTGGGTTGCCTTAGTTAAACAGAATACTCAGAAGAATTTGGAGTCAAGAAGTTAGGCAGTGTTTAGACGCAGTGCCTCTGAAAGCATGTTAAGCCGTTGGTCCTACTTTATCTCTCTCCGGATCTATCATCTAATGGGACTATGATAATGATAGAACTTAGGGAGCTGGCACACACTGTTGCCTAGAATCGCCAATTAGACTGATCAGTCTTTCATCATCATACCTAATATTTAAATTAAAATATAGGCACGCATTTTAGAAGTAGCCTGTATAGCATTTGACTCTAATGACTTTTTAAATATAACAAGAGATTACCACTGAAACCTTATTGACCTAAGCTTGAACTACACATCTTTGTAAATTATATGAAAAAAATAAATTGTCGTTTTAAACTAAATGAAGTTGATACGCTGCATTACACCCTACTGTTCGCTGAGCTTATAAACAAAACCATAACAAAACTTATCATCACGCCTGTATCCCCGAAGGGTTAGGCAGAGGTGTACCAATGTACACCCACAGTTCGCCGATATGTTTAGGTCCCATGTAATAGGGGGCGAGCCTATTGCCACTAACCGGGCACAAATCCAAACTCCGACCAGCTAACAACAAAAATACTTACGCCTCTTCTTCTTAGCATCCCTGTCCTTGCTGTTCACCAGCGTGGTGACCTGCAGCACGAGGGGCTCCAGGGTCCGCTCCACCGACATGGTGCGGATCTCCAGGTTGCGGGGGTCCCACTTGAGGGTGAGGGTCCCTGTGGTGCCGTACTGGTCTGTCATGGTGGCCATGGTTGCTAGAAGTAGGGATATCGGTGTTAGAGTGATTTTGGAGGTTTAAATGAGATACATCTAATTATAAATATAATCTAATAATATAATATTCCGGGACATCTCACACACGGTTGTCTGATCCCAAGCTAAGCAGAGCTTGTGTTATGGTCACCAGACAACTGATAAACATACGCATATATTTCTAAATACATACATATTATAGATAAATTACACCCAGACACCGAACAAATGATCGTGCTCATCACACAAACATTTGTCACGGGTGGGAATCGAACCCACGACCTCCGGTATAGCAGTCAGGGTCTCTAACCACTAGACCAACAGGCCCGTAAAACAACTAAACTAAAATAAATAAACAACATCACATACATTGTTCTGAACCCAAAGTAAGTAACTAAAACACGTGTGGTATGATTTTCAGATACAATTAAGGTACCACAAACACTCAGAGCCAAGGCAATGTAGAAAAGTCTGCTTGTACATAAACCTATCCGGGGATCAAACCCGGGACTTCAGATCTAACGACACCGTAATAGCGGTGCATAAAGAAAAATCATTTCTAGTAAACCTCTATTAGGTACATGAAATTTTATAAATTAATTGCTCTAGTTTTGTGGCCTCAAAGTTTAAATTCTACAAAGAAAAACTCACAAGAAAATTCACAGGTAAACATTACCATGAAGCATGTCAATTATAATTAATCATATAAACAGCTTTTCTCACATAATATTATTAGAAATGTCAGTCTAGTTTCAAACCTATGTTATTGTAAAATGACTATTATCCCCAGTGTCTTAATTAAGACAAATCTAACAACATATTTTAAGATAAAATGCATTAAGCCATTCTACACAGTCTACAGAGCATGTCAAAGTAATATACATACATACTACTAGAAAAACATTACTGGTTACTATGCTGCCAAGTGCCTTTGCAAGATACATACATATTATAGATAAATTACACCCAGACCAGAACAAATGATCATGCTCATCACACAAACATTTATCCTGAGTGGGAATTGAACCCACGACCTCCGGTATAGCAGCCACTAGACCAACCAACAGGCCCGTCAATATTCATAGTGATATACATATGACAACCGAACATAATGATATAGTTTTGATTGATATTATTTATTTATAGGACAAGTAAGTGATATTAATGTATGTTTTGTCAATTCTAAGCAACATTAGAGTTATGTCTTATTGTTGGCCATAAACTGTCAGAAACACATTCTCTTAGCAGCCAGACCATAGTCTTCTCTTCTTTTTAGTTTGTGGGTTAATTATTTAGCAATTTATATAAAATAGATGTATGATCTGCTAAAGATCTTCTAAGATAATAATAATAATAATACCAGTCTATACCCACTAGGCACAGGCCTATTCCCATATAGAGAAGGCACGAGCATCGATCACCATGCTTGCTCTCTGCGGATTGGTGATTTTAAATCCCAATTTTCTTTTTATTTTATTACAAAGCTCAGCGTAGCTTTGATATGTGTGTTTAGTACTGGCAAAGTCTTAGATAGGTTTATAATAAATTTATATTGAAACAAGATAGTTTATGAAGTAGGTCCCTTTTGTATGCAGTTTTAGGCTAGTACATAATAACTAAGTATACCTAAGACAAGTAGTTATCAATACTAACAACACATTACAAATAAATTGTACAATCTATTTTTAAAACTGTTTTACTCATTTTTTCATAGTTTCAATAAATACCTATGTAGAATGATAATTTCAAGTGCCTTCTCGATAAAAACATTAATAGTTAGTCTATGACTCAAGTAATTTCAAGTTATATACCATGGGAACTTTTTAAAGGTGCTAAAAAGTATCTACGAATAATCTGACCTTTTTAATAGAGATAGCAGCTTTATTTTTAGACGTTAATCGTACGAAAATAGTATAAAATATAGGTAATTGAATGCTATGTGAAGGGATTGCAAGAAAGGTACTTGTTTACACAACTTAATAAAGAAATAATCAATGAACAATGCATCGATAGTGAGTCATACAAAAGCTATGTGTTTTAAGTTATCCTACCTACATACCTAAAATATGAAATCACACACGGAAATCACTTAAGATTTAAAATCGCTGTTATTACACACTTTATCCGTGTTAATTTTATACAAATAAATAAAAATATAACTACAAATACTACGGTATTACCCAACGGGATTCAAAAGCCCTAAAACATTGATAAAAGTAAACAATAACGGGCGTATTTCAATCGGTCGGTTTATATATTGACAACATAGTATAGTCTCTTTTACCTGCTTGTTTGCAACGATACCCTTGTTTTAAACGCACTAAATAGTATTACGAAGGTATAAAAGTAATTATCACACTATATTTCACTTAGTTTTTCTAAAATAACACTCAAAATCACACAAATTTTAGTAAAAATATCGAAGACTATCACCAAGGCGTGTCAAAAAAATATCAACTGAGTTGTCAACGTAAGCAATGTTAAATCTACTAGTAATTTCTACCATAACGGAATTTCTATAGTTGTTAATGGTAGATTTGGTGGGAGAAATGTATTAAAAATCGAAAAGTTAAATTTTGTACCGACTGCAAATAACTATATAGACAAAGTAAATCAAATTCGTTTCTCACGAATTTACATGAATGTAAAATCACCGTCGCTCCATGTAAAACGTACGGTATTCAGCTGAATCCGTTAAGACTCGTAGCCGACCCCAACATAGGTCGGAAAAAGACTAGGCAGGTGATGAAGATTGTCACAATTATATTGACCCCCATTTTTAAGTTACCTATATACTTTGCAAAAAAATTATGGACAGGGAGAAGAAACAGACAAGGTGGTTGGTCCTATTATTAAAATGAAAACAACAGCATCATAACTACATTTTATTTTTTATACTTAAACGATTCAATACACAAAACTATTATTACGTAAAATTCATACTTGTAAACTGCAATTGAAATTTATATTTTTGTCGCCATTTATAGAATATTATTACCGTGGCCTTAATCTACATTGATTTTTTTATGATATGTTTGTAATTTAACTAGAATATACGGAAAGAGGCCTTATTGGAATTTGGCGCTTTTGTGTTTAAATACCTAATTAATTACAGGATATGTTAGATATTAATACTTTTGCCTTAATATGGTGGTCTGTAAAGTCTAGATATTTATTACATTCATATATTTATGGAATGATGTTATGTCTATCATAATGTTAATAAACACCACGATCATTCTCTTTCCACATTGTGTCAAACTGTGCAAAACTTTTTCATGTAACCAAAGGTTCGCTCTTAAACTTTTAAAAATTCCAGTTCATCGTCTATATTACGAAACGGATCAGTAAATATGAGACCCGTACCCAACGTGTTATTCCCAAAATTAAAATCTTCAAGAGCCGGAGTGAATTCTAATTCTTTAGGCACCCTGCTATAAGGTAGAGCATCATCCAAATTCGTTATAAAGATATCTGGTTTATCCGTCGGTACGCTAATATTATTCTTTTTCAGTATAAAACTGACTTCATTATGTAAATTTTCTCTAGTATTTCTCGTTTCACTGAAGTTAAATACATTTGACGCGGCGAAAGGACTCACTTGCATTGGAGACATACTGTTTTGTATTTTCAATTTTGATGCTGGATCTACGAGTGGTATTTGTTTGTCTGTCGTTGTTTCCGCCTTTTTAGTCGTAGTAGTTTTTGGCGTGGCCATTTTTGTTGATGGTATGGGGATAAATATTTCCACTTTGGAAGAACTAGGCGGGACAGTCTCGGTAGGTTTCGGTGTTGTCGTGCTAGAAGTTGTAGTTGTCGTGGTAGTAATTGTGGAAGATTTGGAGGTCGATTTAATTTGGACATTTTTCGAGTTTATTTTCAATGCGTCTTTCCATTCGTCTATTTCGTCGTACGTATGTATTGGGTTCGGGATGTCTTGGTTTACTAGCCTGACAGTACCTTCGTCATGTGGCTTATCATCTTTAACTACTTTTACGGATGGATCCGTTTTTCTCTGAATTACAACTATAGGGTTGCCAGTCGTTTTAGTTGTAGTTTCTACTTTTCCAGTAGTTTTTGTTTTTGTGGTTGCATTAACTTTGATTTCTGATTTATGCTCGTGTTCTTTATCAGATATTTTCTTGTTTTTATTCTTTTTGTCTTCAGGCGCAGAGTTTTTAACCAACTTCGTTCGTCTTTTATCTTTGAGTTCTACTTTCTTCTCTTTATCTTTATTATTAGTGACTTTCCCTATATTTCTATCTCCAATTTTGCTTTTAACCTCTTTTATTTCTCTTTCCAAATCTTTTATTCTTTTAATAACGTTTTGATCAACGACTACCGTGGCAGTTTCATTGTAGCTTTTTCTCGTTCGTTTTTTGTTATTGTTCCTGAAGGTTTCAACTGATTTTGCTTCTCGGGACGTTGGGCCAGCTTTCCTGAAATCTCGGAGACTGGAGATTGGTAAGACTTGGTAACGTTTTGCGTATTTCTGTTGAGTTGTAGATGAAAGGTGGCGAGTGATTCTTCTAGTTGGTGGAGTTGTGGCTCTCGATGTTGTTTTTGGTGTGTGTCTTATAGTGGATTCGGCCCTGGAAATACTATTGCTGGTAAATTGACTGAAAGACAAAAAAATAATTGATGAAAATACAATTTTGTATATTAGAAACACTTTTTACGTCAAAGGGGAAAAAGGGTCTAGCGCACCTAGGTGACATGCATCTAGCCAGATTTTTCGCTATCTAACAATTTCTTAAGTTTCAGGCTACTAAATCTAAAGCCAGCATTATATCATTAATATAACCACAATTAGGAAGATTATTGACGAGCCACGTGTTGGCGCGTCGCGTGACAAAACACACAACATATAAATAAATAATACCAGCCTATAAACGTCCCACTACTGGGCACAGGTCTCTTCCCATATAGAGAACGCACGAGCATTTATCACCACGCTCGCTCTGCGGATTGGCGATTTCTGTATTATGTCCCAGGCTTTTGATCTTCAAATTGCAGTTCAATCGCTTCCAGGTTTTGTCTAGACTCACCGTGAGTTCCTCATTGATCCCCTCGGTGAAGGGACCTGAATGTAGCCTTCTGGCCAGTTGTCACTCTCCCTGTAATTATAATTGTTAAAAACATTAAGAATGATACTGATGTTACCGAAAGGGTATATCTATCCAAAGGGGGTGAAGAGTACATCTGGTATAGAGTCAGTTTACAACATATCAGCTCAGAATGAGTTAATTAATCTCTCCAAATTTGTTTCACAATTTCGCTATGTGTATATGTCGCAGACAAATAGTATAATCTGCGTGTTTACATACGGCGTCGTCAGTTTAAAAACGTTTGCGGTTATGTAATATGCCGAAGGCAAAATGTATATTGCCGAGTCACTTTATAATATGCCACAACATTTCATCGAAAATTTAAACACCATATACATAATGCCTAGGGAAATTGAAGTATTTAGTTTTTGAGGTTATCCGGCACGTCAAAAATGCTAAGGTATCCATAAACTCTGGGTCGTGAAGGACTCCTGCGGAGTATTTTTGGTCAAAAAAACATGTATTTGATCGAATATTCAAAAATTCATAGGCCCAGAAATCCATTGCTTGATTAGGTTCGACTTTGTGACAGAGATCAATAGGTTAGGTTAGGTTAGATATTGTGACCTTGCAACAGAGCGAGCGAAGCGAGCGACGACGTATGTAATTCAAAATTTTTCTCGAGATTTTAATGAGCATGGTCACCCTAAAATAACACTAACGTCGCGTTATAACGATTGAATGAGTTGTCATTTTGCCTACGGCATATTACATAGCCGCAAACGTTTTTAAACTGACGACGCCGTATGTAAAATGCCATATTATACTATTTGTCTGCGACATATACATATTTTTGCTCGTAACTGTTCGCCACTGGACCACAGATTTCGTCTGACAATGCCGCTAGAATTTTATATCAGGTCACCTTTTTAGATAGTACTAATAATAACAAGCCTTACATTCTAGCAATTTTCGCCGGCTCCAGCATCTTCTTATACTCATAATACTCCATCGCAGTCGACCTGACCGCGATATCGGCGTTGTGTTCACTGATCAGGATCGGCCAGCTTTTCTTCTTCCCCGACCTCAGTTTATCCTTATGATGATCATACTTCTGATGTTTTCTATGTTTCTGGTGTGCTTTATGCTTCTTCGGTTTATGTGATTTTCGCTCTTTGTGTTTGTATTTGTATTTGTGCTTCTTGTGGGAGGAATGGTGTTTTTTGGTTGTGTATCGGTTGAGCACGTATTGAGGGATGCCGCCGGTCGCTGTCTCTTCCCATAGAGTTATGAATCTTGGTAGTTCACTTGTTTGTGATCTGTAAAATGTTATGTATTTATTTTGTACTAGCTGTGTACCTGGTTTTAGCCGCATTGGTAGGTACCATTGACATAGTCAAGTACAACTAACCTGAGTTCTAGATCGCCAGACGACGGAACAACTGTTATCTTGTCCTTCGTGTTTACACCTGCACGATGGACGATTTAATGCAAGCTACTGACAATGCAGTTCTCGTAGCAATTTCGGGGCGACACAATATACATAAATTGTGATACGACAAGAATCCCCGAAGGGTTAGGCAGAGGTGTACCAATGTACACCCACAGTTTGCCGATATGTTTAGGTCCCATGTAATAGGGGGCGAGCCTATTGCCACTAATCGGGCACAAATCCAAACTCCGACCTGCTACTGAGAATTTCATAGAAAAACCCAATAACACCTTGGTCGACTTGGGAATGGAACCCAATACCTCTAGCGTAGCAGTCGCGCTTAGAACCACTAGGCCAACGAGGTTATTTAGAAAGAAAAGATAGTAAATTGAATTACCTTTGCCGTGTAGTAGTCATTTCTTCAGCGTGGAACTCAACAGAATTATCTTCGACCGTCCCAACGTCTTCAGAAATCTTCTCATAAGAGCTGAACGTTCTCCCAGTCCTGTAATGCCTCTTGGTGGTGGTGGTGTGACTCCGCGGCACCTTCTTAGCTTTCGCGTCGAGTTCCTCCGGTGGGTCTATGAGATTAGAGTCCAATTTCGTGTACCGAGGCACCCACGCTCTGCTCTTCTCGTACGACGATTTACCATCATCTTTCCCCCCTCTCATGTTGCCTATCTTTTTGCTATCTGAGTAATAGTTTCTAGATCCATCGCTAATTGAGGCTTGTACGTCGCTGTTTTTGGGTAACTCGTTTTCGTTTATTTTCTCTCTGTCTATCGGTTTAATTTTCTCTTGTATTGGATGTGCTTCTACTCTTTCTTCGTTATGTTTGTCTCTTTCATCTTCGACTGGTTCATCTCTGTCTTCATCGTCTGTTTCCTCTTTTCCGAAGTTGTTTGCGTCATCTTTCGTCATTAATACTTTTAAAGTATTTGGTTCTATTTTCTTTACTGCTTGAATTGTATCGCTGTTAACGGTTTCCGGTTTCTTATCAGCTTTTAATGTTTCTTTAGTATTGGTTTTCGTGTTATTCGGTAGTTTATAGTGCTTTAATAACGCTTCGATTTTCAATTTCAATTCTCTCCTTGCATTGGGATTGAGAGCCGTGTAATGATCGAATATAATCGACCGTATACCATCGCGGATTATTTTAACTAAATCATCCACAGATTTCCTTACTTTAGACTTATTAAACTCTTGCAAATTGGTTAGAATTTTATTAAATTTTTCGGCCGCATCGTTTCTGTATAACGAGTTAATATAATCTACTAATTCCTTGACATTTTTATCATATTTCTCTTCTTTAAGTACCTTAGCTAATCCATTAACAACGCCTTTAACGATTGCTATAGGTTGTCCCCTAATGACATCTAATTTTGAAGCTAGCAGTCTCCGTATCTCAGAATTTTCCGTCAATTCATAAAACTTGCATCCTCTGTAATGGTATTTACGTACTTCATCGTCTAAAATATCGAAGACGTCTTGGAAATCTGGTTGGTCAAACGTATTGAGTATAGCAACTACATTTTGAATAAAATCTGTTAATGTCGCATTCTTATTTGGCTTGAAATCTCGTCTTGATACTTTGTTTTTATCTATAACTCCTCTTACTTTAGTTATAAACCTCTGAACGTTGTCTAGGAATAGTATGTCGGCGGAATTGTCTCTGTTATTGAATTCTAAAACTGTTTCTAACGCTAAATTAACACTTCGTTCTTTGTCGTTTACTTGTACATTCTGGCCGTATGTTAAAACTGGAAAAAAACGTCATTTTTTTATTTATTATAAGCTGTAGGTAGAGTTTAAAATGGATTAACCCAACAAAAGTCTTGAAAAAAAAGAAACCTAAAAAAGGTAAAAAAATTGACACTTAGCTAGCTAATTAAATAGTATTGCTGATAGTGCTTTTTTCATCATAATTTTAGAGTGAAATCGTTACCACACCTGGGTAAGCTCACTACTATTCAGCCATTTAGATTTTTATTGCGCTTCGCCTTGCTCTTATTATTTTTCTAATATACTTAAACCTTAAATTGATGATTATAAAAGATGAGACTAGCTTAGAAATAACGATTTCTAGTAAAGATTGGATCAGGATTGACGCATTTCAGCATTGTGCAAAAAAAACGTCAAAAATCGTTTGAGATGGATTTTAAAACACATTACAAATTGCCTATAAATTCATTAACTACAATATTATAGAAAAACATAATAGATACACAAAATAAGTACCAAATATCTTAAAAAGTAGGACCCATTTCCACACTTGCATTTTACAAAAATTCAAACATTTTATGGAGTAATAAACTTGCCTGCATTGCGCATGCGCGAGGTTTTATATTTTTAATCTGTTTTCTATAATACAAATACTTTTATTTGTAATAAAATTTATATGTAATCATATTTGTGAGCAAATGTCGCCCAGTAAATAGTTATGCATTATTAGACTTCAAAATAATAAATACAAATATTGTTCTACTTTTTTGTCCTTGAATACGCAAGTAATAATAGTAAAAATAAACAAACATATTTAAAAATTTTAAATTAGCTAATCAAGTAAATCATATTTTTTTTTTGGTTATTTTTTTGCAAAACCAAATATTATGAAACCTAGCTACTTATTTGGAGTGAAATTTTAGGTGGTTCACATTTAGTCAAGGAAAATCATTTGATATATAGTGTACAATAATTAATTGTTATTAATTAAATAATAATCATGCCTATACAGATAATTAATTAGCTCAAAAATAATATTAAAGTGCTTACAATGTTACCACTATTGATTTGTTTATTTATACATATAAGCAAATGCTTCGCTGTTAGTAAGTATTATGTAATTTTTTTAATGAAAGTTTTAACTAAGTTTCAGTTCAAAATGAATTCATTTAATCATTGATACCCATTTTTTGTATCAATTGCTTGACACCAATATGTAGTATCAATTATTTCTCTAACTCATTTTGAGCTAAAATTGTATAACTGTCTCTATACCAGGAGTACTCTTCACCCCTTTTGTATAGGTTTCACCCATCGACGTATGATATGCATAGACTGCTACTATCGCTAGGTTCCCCTTGTGCCAAGCGAGAGCAGTTTTTAGTCTGATCCTAGTACATTTCGTTTTTCATTTAAGTTAATTTTCGCGCAACGAGAAACTTATATAAGAAAATATCGATGGTTTTGAAATTGTTAGGATAATAATAGGTTTTTTAGATAGATTTTTTAAAACGGCAAGCTCCATCTTCATACATAATTCACGACAACACTTGATCACACTAGTGCTTACGGTTTAATCTCTGATAAGCTCACTCTATAGTTTCAAATGCAACCTCGTTTGTCTTGTTTTTCACCCTTTCGGTGACAACTTGCAAAACAAAAAGAATAAAAAAAATATTAGAAAGGATTACACTCCAGCCATGTGACATTTCTGGCGTTGAAGCTGATCGAATCGTGATGTAAATAAACTATTGCTTAACTTCACTAACTTACAATTTGAGAAAGAGACGGCAATAAACAAAAACTAACTTATAAATGTCAAACTAGTTTTTGCCTATGTGTTTTTAGAGCACGCTTTTCAATTTGTTTTGTAATTATAAGCTTTAATTTACGTCTGTCCTTTTCTAATTACGTACAAGTAAAGAGGACAATGATAGCCTCAAATAACTTACTCATTATTTACTACAGTTAGTAACACTAAAACCTCCCTAAATATTGGGTCTGAAATCACTAATCCGCAATGAGCAAGCGTGGTGATCAATGCTCGTGCCTTCTCTATATGGGAAGAGGCCTGTGCCCAGCAGTGGGGCGTACATAAACTGATATTATTTAAAGTCTCTTTAACTCTACAGAACCAGCAAACGAAGTACCACTAACAGACCAGCTCCACAAATCTCTACTAAAGGTCAACGCCTTTTTACAAGACGTCCAACACAAAATCAAAAGCCAAAGAGACGCACTAAAGAGCTTTGACTACGAAGAACACACTCCCAACGAATTCCTAGACTATTCTCTCACGAATTTCTGGTGGAACGGAACCCCGGCTACCGGACAAATTACCCCCCAAACATCATTTCTTACTCTCCCGAACTTTGGAGGAACTATATTTGTAACTCCAACTCACAATGCAGACTCGCCACCAGATCCTTGGGATGATTTCCCATTGGAACCTCCAGATATAGATAATAGTACGGAACCACCATTCATAGACCCTGTTCTAGGACTGTATTTAGGTCCACCCGGTGAGATACCAGAGACTTCACCACAATACTCAGTTGAAGCTCTTGCTACTCTTACAACGACCTCGCCGACAACTCCAACACCATCAACTACACCAGACCCCAGACCCCCAGGGCCAGGCGCGCAATTACAACCAGACGAGGGCCTACCAAGTATAAACACGGACTCTACACCACCAAGTCCAAAATTACCTCTAGATCCGGAATTACAACCAGATGATTTGACAAGAAAACCTTACATTGATACATCGGAAATTTACCCTCCAAGTACGACGACAGAGAAAGACTACCCAATAGTACCGGAAAAGCTGTTGACTCCTGAAGTGGAACCGATATATCCGTCTACAAATAAAGAAATAACAACAACAATACGTACATTACCTACTCACCAGAGCACAGTAACTGAAAGTCCCACAATTGTAGAGGACACAACAACTGACCAAAATTATCCAACACCTGACCATGAAACGCCATCTGATCACACAGATTATCCAGATACTTTAATACCTACTTTTGATGAAGAATTGCCTTCAACACCGTATGAGAATACTCCTATGATACCAGAACCGGTAACAACGACTCTACATCCAAATGTAAGTGCTATTGTGGATCAGTGGATTAAAGAAATGAATGCCACAGCGGGGAATATGTCGAAGTGGAGTGTGGAGCCAACGCAAGGATATGTGCCGTCGTCTGATCGGACTAGTAAGTTTTACTACTTTTTATGACCATTTAATTCTTCTTCTTATCGAGTCTATCAATGGCTGTTAATTTTTTCCCGAAAATATGTGCCGGTGGGGCTACAGCACACCTGAGCCGTGTGAGTGTGGCATCCTCCCCCAAACCATGGCTCACTTAATGAGCTGTCCAGCGTGCCCTGCCACCTGCACACGCGAGGACCTGTATGAGGCGACGGACAATGCCGTGTGCGAGGCTGAATACAATTTAATTATGAACTAACTATAAAATAAGCAATAAATACCCGCAAACATATAAGACTAACGAAACCAAAGAAAACAAAGATCACGAAAATTGGTTGACCCGTTTTTTAGTTACCCTGTTTTCTTCTTCTCAGTAGCTTCTAATCTCACCAGATTCATCTAAATATCCTACTTTACGAAGCGACTACCCACCTGGCGCCCAAATCCGTTATTTAATTCACTGAGTGGTGGGTTAAAAAACGTTCCAGTGCACTTGTTATTGTGCCTAATTTTCGTATTCGGATAAAAACACTCACTTGCAATGCTACAATGACAACAGTGGCAAGCAGATGTACATTTGTCAGTGAACTAAAATTTAGTATCTAAATACGAAAATTAGGCATAATAATAAGTACATTGGAATTTTTTTTAACCCACCACTCACTGAATTAAAATAGTAGACGCGAGCCCCTGACTTCCACAACATTATTCAAATACTAAACATAAAAAAAATGCTATCACAAACTAATCTACTCTTCTCCACAGCCAAAAACCACTCATCAGGCGAAGACACTCTCTACCCAGAATACAGTCCCGAACCACCATTGTACATCACACCAAACGGCACCCGCCCAACCCCATACCCAGACAACTACACCTTCACTGTCCACCCAGTCCCAACTACAAATCGAGACACCTCCAGCTACCCAGTTCCAACTCCAGAGCGAGATACCTCCAGCTACCCAGTACCAACTCCAGAGCGAGATACCTCCAGCTACCCAGTTCCAACTCCAGAGCAAGATACTTCCAGCTACCCAGTTCCAATTCCAGACCAATCTAGCTCCTACCCAGTTCCGAGTCCAGTCCATTACAATTCCTACCTAGCCCCAAGTCCAGACCACTACAATTCCTACCCAGTCCCAACTCCAGACCACTACAATTCCTACCCAGCCCCAAGTCCAGACCAAGACATCTTCAGCTACCCAGTTCCAACCAAAGACGGTATCTTGGAGCGGCAAGGCATGGTAACTCCTACCGAATTGGATGGACCCACAGCTACTGGTATTCAAGAAGGAATTATATTAGAAGATGCTCTGGGTCTTCCGTACCTTGGCACTTCTCCGACGACTGAAGAGAGTATCAGGACTACGTTGGTGGAAGGGAGACCAGCTAATATACCGGAGGGCGTTGAAGTTTCGTCATCGACGGTGGCCGGCGATGTTTTGCTTGGGAGTGAGTATTGATTGACATTATGTAGACGTAATAAGAGATAATAACTTTTAAACTATCGCGCTGCATGTTTATAGCAATATTATAGAGCGGGGACTATCGCGTACATGCATATAAACCTTTTGGGCTTGACGTTTCGACCGGGTTACACCGGCCGCGGTCGCAAGCAGACTGGAGTTGCGGTGTCATCGCTCCGTGCACGAAGTAGATGATTTTTCATCTCCCCCTTGTTCTTCAAGTACCCTACACACTACACGTGGTGTAGTTTTTGTTTTAACCATTTTAGGGAATTTTGTAGCAAACAAGGGTTATTTCAAAATTCGTAATTATTGTTACCATCATAAATATTCCACATTTTATTTGGGCATGTGATTGTTAACCCTTATATCACACTTTCCCGTCAGACAGGCTTTTCTTAACACCCTGTTTAATGAATGAATCATTTCAGGGTTTTCCAGCTCTCCAGAACCAGTAGATCCTTACCAGGAAGACATATACAAGGAGATGGATCGCCTGCAGTTCGGCTACATGAGCATGTTTCTGTTGAAGATCACGAGAATAGTGGCCACAAGGAAGAAGGAATACGTTGAACCCGTATTAATGCACACCGAGTTTATCATCACCAAGTATTTATCACTTTACTATTATTTATAACTGTTATAACTCTTTTATTTACCGGAACCGGAAAACGTAGCGTTGGCAGGCCACCCACCAGGGGCCCAAGTCTGCTATTTACACTCGGTTCAATGTCTTCATAGTGTCGTGCCAGCAGAGCCATTTTCGGAAAATTGGTATTCTACTAAACGTCAAAACGTCAAAATTGCGCATTGGAACGATTCGGTTCAATGTTCAACGTCTGTGACCAATAGTTCATACATTTGGTACAAATTGTAATGCGCAATTTTGACGTTTAGTAGAATACCAATTTTCCGAAAATGGCTCTGCTGGCACGACACTATGAAGACATTGAACCGAGTGTAAATAGCAGACTTGGGCCCCTGGTGGACTGACGATATCGTCAAAGTGGCGGGCACCCGGTGGATGCAATTGGCGAGTTGTCGTTCATTGCGGCGTTGTGGGGAGGCCTTTGTTCAGCAGTGGACGTCTTCCGGCTGATGATGAAATCTTTTATTTATTTATAGACAATTAAATCGAATATCAGAACAAACTCTAACTATACTAAAATTAATCTTACATAAATAGGCGTCAAAAGAACTCATGGTCATCCTTGTCAATGGCGGGGAACGTGCCCAGAAGGCTGGCAGCATTGCCACGTTGAATGGCTATGTCAATTCTCTGTGCAAGGAACAAACCAGCCCTCTGGTCACGAGTAGATTCTACCAAACCTTTACTTTACTATTTTATTTTGTAACTAGCGATCAAAAGACGTAGAAAAACGTGATCTTATATCACAAAGATTCGTAAACATTATTTTATTTAGTGGTGACAACGGTTTTTGTGATGTAAGAATATGCATTCATTTTCTAAATTCAAAAAGCATATAAACATGGGCATCTGGAAAATGTATTTTGGAAGTCAAAACGACAGTCGCTCTATTTAATACTCTTTTTATTAAATGCATGTCATTGGTCGGTTGGTGTACTTGTCATTGTGCCTAATTTTCGTATTAATAGAGCCTACAATAAAATCTCATTGAACTTTCGAAGAAAATAATCCTTATTACCTATTAATAAGCGTAAACAGTTAACAGAATGCCAGTTATCATAAAAATTACCAAATGACGCAGGTCATTAGGTCAATTTAAGCAACTCTTAAATAGTAAATAATTGCAGGATGTTTTACAAAGGAGATTTGGCTTTTCTCGGCTACCCCATGCTAAAATTTGTCATGGAGTACGCGAGAGGAATCAGCGTTTTTAAAATAGAAGATGTACAGGGTGAGTTATTAACCGCTTAAAAAAGGAGGAGGTACTCAATTTCGTCTGATTATTTATTATTATTATTATTTAAAGCCTGAAATGTCCCACTGCAGGGCAAAGGCCTCCCTTTCCTCCTTCCACAAGTCTCTATTGTTTGCTAATTGTTGCCACTCCCTCCCGTATGCGTCCAGTTCATCCCTCCATCTCCGCCTGGGTCTTCCACGCGGCCTTCGTCTAATTTCGTCTGAATGTAGGTATATTGTAGTTTGATATCGTCGTCGTTTGATCATCGATATGGGTATTGCTTATATGATCCCATATTCTACTGAAGTATTTTCTAAAATTATGTGTCATCAATTCATTGTTTATTACTTTAACAGTAACTAAACACAACTTACTCTGTAATCATAAATATTAATAATCCAGCCTATAAACGTCTCACTGCTAGGCACAGGCCTCTTCCCATATAGAGAAGGTACGAGCATTGATCACCACGCTTGCTCTCTGTGGATTGACGATTTCAGATCCCTAATTTTGGAATCCAAGTTTCCTTAGGATGTTTTCCTTCACAGTTTGACACTTACTCTGTTATCAAATATTAATCAAATCAAGTAATGTTGTCAAGCAGAGCAAAATTATTCTTTAATGTCTTATCTTAACGGTCTTGGTCGGCTGCCAGTTTCACCGCCAGCTGAACACCAGTATGTTATAGAGCGACTGTCTATCTGACACACCACACATTTAGAAAAACAGAAATTATTAAGGCTTAATCAAAATATAGGTAAAATATAACACCTGCCTGTAACTGTCCCATTGCAGGCCTCTCATACAGAGAATGAGCATTGATCACTCTTGAGCCCCACGGTGGGCGTCATTACCGAAGCTGTTAATAACACCAGCCTGTAACTGTCCCACTGCAGGCCTCTCATACAGAGAACGAGCATTGATCACTTTTGTGAGCCCCACGGTGGGTGCCATTTGGGTGCTGTTAATTTTTGCCTTTGTGTTAAGGATCTCTGTAATAAAGTGCGGCCGCTGTAGGAACGCTGGTTGTGATCAACAGGAAGATATAACTTTATACAAATGAATTACTAGCACTTATAACATCATTCAAGACTATAGCATTTCGCCGGGTTACAAATGAATATAACACGGGTTTTTAACCCACCATGCAAAAAAGATGGGTGGGTATAAGTTTGACGTGTCTGTTTCATTGCCTGATACAAATCAAGACAAAATGGGCCTCGATTCCGCTATGTAAGAGTTGCTTGAATTGACTGAATTACCTGCTTCATTTGGTAATTTTTACGATATTGGCATTCCGCTCATTACGATCACTAATTGGTCATTACAATCGTTCTCTTCAAGAGTTCAATGAGATTTTATTGTAGGCTTATCTGAATACGAAAATTAGGCACAATGACAACGCCGACCACTGACATACATATAAAATAACTGAATCCATACCTTGACAGTTGACATGTGTCAGTAGCTCATTCCCTCAGCGGCTGGACTATAATTATTGTTAATTTCAGGTATTTTAACTCTGGTCAGCTGGCGTACCTCGGGCAGCCGTTATTAAGAGTAGTTATGAATATAGCACTTGCACTGTACACTCCCCAATTCGATGAATTACAGAGTAAGTTGATGTTTATTAAATAACAATTATATCCTAGGGCAACTCACACACGGTCACCTGATTCCAACTAGGCAGAGTCGGCCAACCAGGGGCCCGAGTCTGCTATTGACAATTTTAGGCCTATTATAGGCCCATTTTAGGATAAATACGTAGGGAAAACGTCATTTTAACGTCAAAATTGGCCATTGGGGTGGCCAATGTTGACGTTTTGACATTTAGTAGAATGCCAACTATCCTAAAATAGACTTACTGACGCCACCCACTCAGACGATTCAGGCAATTTTCAATAGCAGACTCGGGCCCCAGATTAACGATTAACATTCTTATATATTTCTATGTTACCAATTATTTGCAGTCGGCGTATCGTATTCAGCTTCTATTCATCTCTACTACTCGTCATCTCAGCATTCACTCTTTTCTTTCTCATATCATCTTTCACACAATCCATCCATCTCTTTTTTGGTCTTCCTCTGCATGTATACTTCACATTCAAACTCTAGTCTAGTTAAACTTAACACATATTATAGATAAATTACACCCAGACAGAAAAAATGATCGTGCTCATCACACAAACATGTGTCCTGGGTGGGAATGACCACGACCTCCGGTATAGCAGTCAGGGTCACTAACCACTAGACCAATAAGCCAGTTATTTAAGAATTGACTTATTTAAATCTGTAGTTACAAATCTCATACTACGGCAGTTATTCTTATGTATTTATAAAAAACAATTGATGACTAGTATTTTTCAATATTTCAAGTGACACCCATCACCCTGTTGATATAAAGTCATGTCGATGTTTAAAAAATAAATTTAATACTTTTTCGTGTATTTCGACTCTCTAATTTCGCTGATTCGCTTTATTTACTTATTACTGTCTTATTCTGACATTTAGTCTTATATTTTTTTTATTATTTTAACTGACGGAATAAGTAGTTCAACAAAAATACAGATGAATTAAGAACCTTCTCTTTTGTTAGAAGTTTTTTTCCAAAATACTTATTGTATTCTAAAGATAATGATTTCTCATTTCAATCAACAAATTGAATTGTCAAATACACGTATTTAATAAAACTACATTTACTGATTTAATCGCGGTCTGATTTTAGGTCCCGAGTTTTCTATTGCAGTTACCATGGTCACGGGCAGACTGAAAAGTAGTTTTAATTCAATATCTAACTTCCCCTAAACCTTAGCAATACCTTTTATTTGTAGGTTACGCCAGCATGATCCATTTCATGCTGCTGCACAGGAAGACCACCGGAGCAGTGGATGTCAACTCCATCATGGACTACGCCGACTCCCTCTACAATGATGAGGAGGGGGAGAGACTCTTCTTCTTGCTGAAAGAGTTTGAGACCTATCCTAATAGTAAGTATTACAGTCTGGAAAAGAGAATGAGTTCCTCCATTAACTCTTTTGCTTGATTTATAATTTGATACATTTTAGTCTATAGTTATTATTGGGCTGGCGATCTGAGTGAGTTGTTGCCCCACATATTTTTATGGTGCCACTGGCGGTATTGTTGTGTACCGGGTTGTGCAGCTCCCTCAAAAATGGTTGAGCTGCATGAGCTATTCGGGGCATGCTTGCCGTCTGCTGGCACAGGCTTGCTCAGGTCGATCTGGTTCTTTCTTCCAAAGACCAGTCCAGTAAATACTCTGCATTTGTTTACACCAATTTATTAATTTATAATTGTATTATATGGACTATAAAAGAGACTAAGACCCCCGAGTTTGTTTCGACATTTCTTCTCAGGGTAGTCAGGAAATGTCGACTTCATCTAGCTTAGGAAGACATTGTAAAAGTGATTTATATAGTCCTACTTACAAGAATAAACTATTTCATTTCATTATTTCATTTCATTTCCTGAAACGTCAGTTGGTCTTGATTTGTATGGAGAAATAAAGCCGTGTTGTAGTATTCATTGTAACCAGGCATAGTGAATAGTATTTAATGATATATTTCGTTTATAGGACAGGAGAAATAAAACATAGTTATTTATATTTAGTAAATTCTTCGTCATGTAAAGTTATGTCTTTCTGTTGCCCACGACCTGTCAGGAACGCATTCTGACAGCAGCCGGACCTCAATAATTATTTATGTACAACAAATATCTAACTACACAAAACTCTCACTTAACAACCGTCACTGTATCTCTGTGCATCTATGAGTATACATAAGAAAGCATAGTGCAATTAAACTGAGCAAAATATAGTGGGCAAAGGAAATTTAACAACTACGCTTGTTCATACTGGTACTCATAGTTCATACTATTATGAACACTCTACATTCTTACTCTAAGCTATCAACTACGATTTAACTACTATATTTCAAGCAAATAAATAATTCTATTCTATCCGAATTTCCTTTCAGACACGATGCCAAGCAAGATGCTGTGTGAAGAGATAATCCTAGCCTTCATGAACCCCCACCGTCGTCTCAAGAACACCGAGCGGGGGCAAAGGCTTATCGACTCTATCAACTACGCCTTAGAGTCCAGATTCCCTCATCTGCAGAATGTGAGAAGAGTCTGGGAGAAATCTGGCAGGAGGAGTAATGGTGAGTCTTTAAATATTAAAATGACGGAAAATACCACGCAGGCAGAACCACGGAGTAGTGTACATAAGGTACTACGACGCCGCGTTATTTAACGGTGACACTGCATTTTTTAAGCTGATTATTTTTATTTGGCACAAGGCCTTCGACTGCTTCACCGGACTTTTGGCGAGGACCTTAAGGCCTCCAGCCAGAGCAATAGGAAAAACTTACTACGTCAGCAACGTCTAAGGGCACCCCCTGCGGGGTTCGGACCTCGACTTAGTGCGTTGCTAACAATCTTAATAAAGCAAAACAACAAGAGATAGCTGGATCTAAGTTTTTATTATTTAGGGACACACTTTTATTGCTAGTTTGGAAGATGACACGATTATACCAATTTCATTTTAATTAACGATATTATAAATTTTAATATAAATTTTCTTCCAGGACCACCAATTCACACAACCTCAAAACCGTTGCCCACACTGAACAATCGAATCCCCGTCACAATCGGCAGCAGAATAAAAATAAAACGACTAAAAACTAACATTACAGACACAAACTCCAATCTCACACAAAAACGAACACCAAAACTGAACGTTCAGAAAAACGGATTTAATTACGAAAGAATGATGAGAAGAAACCTCTTCAATCCAAACAGCCTTGAAGTGTTAAAAACAAGCAGTCATGAAACTACAACCACCACAAACGTACAAAAAAGGTTTAATATCATAACCTCAGGACGCGTCCAAAGCAAAGTTTCAATCAGGACTATAAAATCAACAAGATGGACGCCACCCTTCATTCGTCTTGACATTAGACCGACTACCAATTATAAGCAAGATTCCAAAATATTTGATGAATTTCGACCTGGTTTCAGGTCTTATACTAAAGAGCCTCTTAGATTTTTTCAAAAACACTCCGTTTTGGTTGGTAACACGGAGGACAAACCCATCGTTTTTACCAAACGTAAGAAAAGAAAATTAACTACTGCTAAAGCTAGACGCAAATCTTATAAGTTTAGGAGCATTATAAAGTCTAGAGACTCTAAAGACACTAAATTTAAAGACTCTAAATCTACGGACACTAAACCTATAGAATCTAAATATACAGACACTAGACCTAAGGAGCCTGAATTTATAGACACAAAATCTACGGAGACTAAATTAACTAAATATAAATACACTAAACCAAAAGTCATTAAATTTGTAGCGGCTAATTCTAAAGATACTACAGACTCTAAGTCTATAGAGACAAGATCTAGAGACGCTAAATTTCAAGACACTAAATTTCAAGAGATTAAATATAAAGTCACTAAGCCTAAGTTAACTAATACTAAAGAGACCAAGCCTAGCCTTTTAAAGAGAATTGTAGAAGGTTCCAGTTATAGTGATGAGGAAGAAGCCTTAAAATTAAACCTTATTAGTGCAATGTTACATGGGAACAGGACTTTTCATAGAACGGAAATCGATGAGAAGGTGATGAGATCGTTCTTGAAGGAGAAGGAGGAATTGAGAGGTAATTAAATATTCGATGTTATTGTTGTACTTATGTTCTTTCCATTAATGTTTTCTCGCAATTGGTGGCTGCTCCTTCTATAAACTTACTCCCACACAATAGCTCAGGGAGTAGGAATGGCTGAAAATTTGAGTTGCGACGTTTTTGGAGCAACATTAGCTGCGCCATCTCCTTTTGCTATTGTTAATATCTTTTTTTCTGTAAAACTGTTCTTTATTTATTTTGTTTAGTAGTAATAACGGTCTTTTTGTTTAATAATTTTTATGTTTATTAATTAACGAACTATTAACAAGATATTAAAGATACTCTTTTACTCATTTTTTAAAGCGAGCAACTCTGTTTCTTACTTCTGTTGTTTAAATTGTTAATTGGCGCTTGTGACCGTTATTTGCGAGTTTAATTTAAGTTTAAAAATAAACCTACAGTCAATGATATTCTTTATTATAATATCATTGCCTTCAGTAAATACATTTTCTGTTCGGTTAAAGCGATTTTTAAGGATGTTCGACGTATCTCTTTATTTCTAGTGTGAGAAATATATTTTTTACAGTACAGTAGAAGAAAACCACTTTAAAAATTATTCTTTAAACTTCTAACATTTAAATAGAATTGCAAGATAATGGTACAAATAAATGAATACAAAAGCATACAGAGCAATAATGAACAAAAATAAATTAAATTGTAAAACACTGCATAATGACGCCATCTATTGTCACATTTCTGCAATGCTGCGCATTTAGTGTCACACACCAAATATAGATGGCGCTACACAACAAAATGCCATTGACTGTCATAATTTCTGCTTTGAAAACAGAGTTCGTATAGATACAGTGCCAAAACTAAGGTTAGAAAAAGTATATAGTAATAAAATTCAAACAAAATCACACAGTCAATGATATTTTAATAAACAGATATGTTATACGCATACAAAACAATCGAAAAAAGTGTTCCGCGCAGCAGCGGCAGAGCAAAAGAGATAGCGCGATAAAACCCATAAGAAAAAAAGAGACAAATAGTGTTGTTGTTAATGGCAAAACATCCCAATTAGGACGTTTTCGAGTCTTCACGATTGCACGCTTATAACATATCTGTTTATTAGAATATCATTGCACACAGGCTAATCAATAGATATAACCAGGTTTCCTCACGATGTTTTCCTTCACCGTTTGTCAAAATATTTACCTAATAGCTAGTTTTAACTTTATATTTTTCGTTTATTTTCAGACGCTGATGTGCCAAGATTAAATGATATTTCCAGTATATCTCAGTAAGATGTAATATAACCTCTAAGGTGAAAATGACTGCTTCAAGCGGTCGATAAAACAAAACTAGCGAAATGGTCAAGCTCTCATTGTACATATTTTTGATTGTTGCTTTAAGCAGAAAACTTATTTAAGTCTTAATCTAGTTAAAGATTTGTGCCCGGTAAGTGTCAATAGACTCGCCCCCTATTACATGGGACCTAAACATATCGGCGAACTGTGGGTGTACATTGGTACACTACCTAACCCTTCGGGGATACAGGCGTGATGTTATGTTATGTTATTGTTAAGCATGAATAAAAAGCAATGTTTTTAATAAACATTTTACTAAGCCTAATGTATAAGTTTTTTTGTAATATACATTTTAAAATAGGATTTAATTGTATAATAATAAAGTAATTAGTTAGAACGTTAAGTACATATAAATAGAAAATAAACAAAAGTAAATATTGATAATAAAAAATATTATTATTATTTATTTAAAACCTGAACTGTCGCACTGCAGGGCAAAGGCCTCCCTTTCTTCCTTCCACAAGTCTCTATTGTTTGCTGTTTGTTGCCACTCCTTTTCGTATGCATCTAGTTCATCCCTCCATCTCCGCCTAAAAAATAGCTAATATGGAAGAAAGGACAAAGAAAACAATTAATTTATTTTTACTTATCACTTCCGACACTTGCATTGCAATAAGACATGTATCATTAAGCTTTAAGATTCTTATAAACAGCCTTAAAAGCAGGCAAACAACAGAAGCATATTAATATAGCTCCCATGAGCTTTCGAAAACCTAAAAACTTACCCTTTAAGAAATACAAGAAAAACACAATAATAACAATATGGCTATCCACTCGAGATACAACAACCCAACAACCGGATACTCATTCATTCCTACCATTGTAAACGTCCCGACAAAATGCCTTAATAAATGGTAGAATTCTGAAAACGGACAATTGTGAAGAGATTAGACGGTGAATGAATTAGAGGTATGCCGAGTAATATACCTACTTGAATGTAAGTACAAAGTCGAAAGAATGCGTTTGTAGCCCTCGATTCAACTATTTATTTTTATTGGTATCTTTGCAGATAGATAGGACATGAGTCTGCTAGTGACAATTGTTTGTATCGTCTGACTGGGTCCATTTTAGGATAATTAGCAGTCTACTATATGTCAGAACGTCAAAATTGGCCGTCCCAATGGCTAATTTTGACGTTAAAATGAAGTTTTACCTACGTAATTATCCTAAAATGGACCTACTAACGCCACCCACTCAACGATTTAAAAAATTGACAGTAGCAGACTCGGGCCCCTGAGCGCAGGCTTTGACTGCTTCACCGGACTTTTGGCGAGGACCTTAAGGCCTCCAGCCAGAGCAATAGGAAAACTAACTACGTCAGCAACGTCCACTAAGGGCACTTCGGACCTCGATTTAGTGCGTTGCTAACAATCTCAATAAAGCAAAACAACAAGGGATGGCTGGATCTAAGTTTCTATTATTTAGGGACATCTATTCTATAGCTATTTAAGAGTTGCTTAATTTGACCGAACCTGCTTCATTTGGTAATTTTTACGATGATTGGCATACTGCTAACTGTCATTACGATCATTCTCTTCGAGTGTTCAATGAGATTCTGCTGTAGGATTTACTGAATACGAAAATTAGGGACAATGACAATTACACTGACCGACCACTGACATGCATTTAAAATAGCTGAATCGAGGCCCTGACGGGTCGTGGTCAAAAAGATGTAACTTTAATATGGCGAAGAATTTATTAAAAATTTATCACTTATTTGTCCTATAAACGAATATCATTCAAAATTATATCATTATGCTAGTTGCAATGGATAATATAGTACGGCTTTTTAATTCGCCATGCAAATTAAGACCAACTGACATGTGTCAGGAACGCATTCTCTTGGGCCGAATTGTCCGAATTTTAGTGTGACATGTCTCAAATGATGTTGTACTACACGTCAAGGAAAGCATCAAATAAAAGCTCAATTCTACACTTCCCTGACAATAAAGCAAAAGTGTAACTCAAAAACTTTAATCTCCAAATATTCCTTATCAAATCATAATTCCAAAATATATTTTAATCTGACAGAAAGTAGGGTTAGTTACTCATAAGTTCATAACTCAAAAACAACCCAATGAACTTTTTCAGATTCATTTACATTTCGAATAACAGTAAATTATTTCACAGTAAAGACATCAAATAACGAAACACACAAACAAATAGAGAACCTCCTCTTCTTCCAAGTGAGTTCAAAAGGGATGGGTTTCATTACTTTATGGACACAGACAATATATTTACATCCTGCTTTCATTGTTATATAATTTGCATGACAGTTACTAAGATGTCTTCCTTTCAGAAGATTCTGAGGTGGGCAAACAGACAAAACAATTCTAGAGTAAGTGTTTATATGTTGTTTATAAAAAAGGCCTGCCTCGTTGGCCTAGTGGTGCTAAGCGCGACTGCTACGCTAGAGGTCATGGGTTCGATTCCCCAGTCGACCAAGGTGTTATTGGGGTTTTCCATGAAATTCTCAGTAGCAGGTCGGAGTTTGGATTTATATAGTTAGTGGCAATAGGCTCGCCCCCTATTACATGGGACCTAAACATATCGGCGAACTGTGGGTGTATATTGGTACACCTCTGCCTAACTCTTCGGGGATACAGGCGTTATGACATGTATGTTTATGTTATGATGTTACGTTTATAAAAGGGCAAACAGTATTATAAAAAGATTTCTGGGGTAAAAGTGTTGTTTATAAGAGCAAAGCAAGGTTTTTTAGTCATTTAAAATATTAGATGATGATATGAGAAAGAAAGGAGTGAATACTGAGATGACGAGTAGTAGAGATGAATTGAAGCTGAATACGCATTGCGCTGAACACAAATAATTGGCAATAGAGAGATAATGATGATTAAAAAGAGGTAAAGTTTTGGATATAATAATATTTAGTAGCTAATGTTTCAATTTGGCGTCCCTTAACTGGAGGTAGTGGGTTCGATTCCCAAGCTGGACAAATCTTTGTGTGATAAAAATGTTCTGGGTGTAATTTATCTATATACATTCTGTGTACTAAATATCGGGAATTTGTCAATAAAACAAAAAATACAAATTATTGATCTAAATTTATTTTATCGCCTTCAAAGTAGGCCCCTTCGCTTGCAATACAACATCTCCAACGCTTCACCCAGTCTTCCATACATTTTTCATAGGATATTTGCGGTATGGCCTTTAGCTCATTCAGCGAATTTTCTTTTTTTTCTTCTATCGACTCAAAACGTTTTCCTCGAAGTGGTAATTTTAACTTGGGAATTTAAAAAAAGTCAGACGGAGTCATATCAGTTGAATACGGTGCTTGGTCGGGAACTTTTGTTGAATTTTTCGCTAAAAACTCTTTCACTATAATGGCTGTGTGTGATTGTGCATTATCATGGTCCAGCATCCATGAGTTGTGTTGCCACAAATCTGGACGTTTTCGGCGGATACTCTCACGCAAACGCTTCATGACGCTTAAATAATATTCCTTAGTCACTGTTTCTCCCTCTGGAAGGAATTCGGAGTGAACCACACCAAGGTAGTAAAAAAAAAACTGTCAGCATCACCTTGATTTTGGAGCGAATTTGCCGCGGTTTTTTGTGTTTCGGCTCGTTTTCGAGACGCCATTCTGAAGACTGTTGGCTTGTTTGCATGTCGTACTCATAAACCCATGTCTCGTCGCCAGTTATTATACGTTACATAAAGGTCGGATCCGTAGAAGCTCGGGAAATCATGTCTTCAGCGACATGCTTTTTTGAACAAAATTGAGCTCTTTTGGGACTAGTCGACCGTTTTATGCCTAAAATGTCTATAAGAATGTTGTGGACGGACTTAAAAGATATGTTCACCTCACTAGCCAACTCTCTCACACTCATACGTCGATTTTCGAGCACTAGCTTCTTGATTCTGTCGATGTTTTCTTTGGTCGTAGCGGTTGAAGGTCTACCAGAACGAGGCAAGTCTACTACTACTTCTCGGCCTTCTTTAAAAGCCTTATACCATTCATAAGCCCTCGTTTTCGATATACAAAATGCACCGTAGGTATTTCGCAACATTTTTAGTGATTCACCACATGAAATATCATTCGAAACACAAAATTTAAGGCACACTCTTTGTTCAACAATATTTTCCATTGTAAAAATCGCCGAGAACTCAAAACTATGACAAACAAAAAGTGTAGTTTAAAACAAATTAAATGACAGATCCCGCTCAAACTTTGCGCGCTAAATCAGTTCAGTGCTACCAACATGCAGTAAAAAAATTAGAACGACCTCTTTTACGCGGGTCTTTTTATTGACATATTCCCGATACTTTTTACACAGAGTAGTATTTATGTCATTAGAAATATATAAGTTTAACATTTATATTAAACGTGTTGACAGTTTGGTTTTCACTGAATTTAACAGTTTTATTGCAAAAAAATATATACCTACATCTGAAAAAAGGTGTGGGCAAAAGATAGAGCTAAATACTATTGAGATATTAGCAAAAAACGAGTAAAAAGATATAAGGACCGGAAAATTACAACGAGCTTATTACTGAAAAAAATATTTTAAGGAAGTTAAAATTAACTATAATAATATAACACCACCAATACTTCTGCCTTTCGCCAAACAGCTAAATACCTACATAACCTCAATCATTTCCCGCCAAAATGATTTATTGCGACATCAAAGAATGTTATTATACGCCCGGGAATCGAACCCACGACCGCACAATGCTATTCCCACCAACATTCATATTAAAAAGAAAAAAAACAACACTTTTTCTTTTGTAGATAAGTTTTTGGTTACAGGTAGGTTCGACCATTAAATAAAAACTATTGAAATAAAACAAGCTTTTATTCAAAATGTAGAAAAAAATATTAATTGTATAATATCTAGTTAGCATCTAGGTTCAAAGATCTTGTTAAGACGAATCAAACGCGCCCAAACACGATGGGATTGCGTTTCGTTGCAGAGTTAGAGCCACCTTCTGGCTCCATCATCAGACCAGGTCTGTCTTAACAATATATTACATTGTCAATTTACATAACTACCTCTCTGTTCCAAATTTTTAACTCACTGTGAAACCTTGAAATGGGTCAAATTATCTTGAAACATTTAATGAAAGACAGACAAAGGAAAAGGCGAAATTAACAAAGAACCTTATATTTGAATAACTTTATAATATACACATAATTGAGATGAAAGAACATATTTTCTTCTGTATGTCTAGCTTTTCCCCGCACTATGTAGTGTTCGGCTGCCAGTCTCACCGCCAGCTGAACACCAGTATGTTACAGAGCGACTGTCTGTCTGACACACGACACATTTACTAAGGGATACTGTGTCTTGGTGACACTGGTCTTCAAAAATTTCGATCTAACGACTGTCAAATGCCTACAAAATATCAAACGCCTTTAAATGTAAAAAAACTTTATTTTGAACCTCTCATACAGTTATGGGTTCCATTGTATATTTTTTTAGGTTGGCAACAAAAGATCACCTGATTTTTATAAATGGTAACCTTTGAGTGTAAGAAACCGCGCCAAATTGATTTATTATTGCGTGATCCTACACTTAACATGACATTTTAGTTTTCATGCCCTTTTTTTGTTTTATAAACGGATTCCTATTTATAACATTACAGGTTTCAATTTAGGCTAGAACAAATGTATACTCCAGCCACTGAGAGAATGCGTTCCTGACAGGTCGTGGAAGATATGATTTTAATCTGTAACTCTATTCTAAGAAAAACTAAAATACAATACGAGAGAGATCAGATAAGGAGCACTCAAAACAATAAAAAACAACTATGGGAGGTAATAAAAAACATCAGCGGTTCTAATAAGCGTATAGATCACTCACCTTGTCTGCTGAAGCAGGGAGATCCGGAGAAAAACCTAGATAAAGTGAACGAGTTTTTTGCCAACGTCGGAAGAGTACTGGCTGAAAAGATAACCGCTCCCACACAAACTCCGCAAAATTACCCTATATTGTCAAATGTAAACTCATTCACTTTGCTTTCTACTGATGAGGACGAAATATCGCTGATAATAAGAAGCCTCAAGGTGAAATGTGCGGTGGGTACCGATCAAATCTCCAGCGAATTTCTAAAACGGTATATACATCGCCTCACACCACCTATAACATACATTTGCAACCTGGCACTGTCAACGGGCATATTCCCAAAAGCATTTAAAACTGCAGTAATCAAACCTATCCACAAGAGCGGGGATAGAGACTGTGTCGATAATTACCGTCCCATATCTATTCTGCCAACGCTCTCTAAAATCCTAGAACGCGTAATAAACAAACGTCTCACTAATTTCGTAGAATCAAATGATCTTCTCTCATCTTCACAATTCGGGTTTAGACAGGGTAAATCTACTAACGACGCAGTACACAAGCTGTTACAAGCGGTGGTAAGCAACTTGGATAGAGGGAAGAAATGTCTTACGGTATTTTTAGATCTGGCGAAAGCTTTTGACACAGTTTCTATCCCACGCCTATTGCGAACTTTAGACACTATTGGAGTGAGAGGAATACCCTTGGAGTTGATGACAGACTTCTTGGTTGACAGGAGACAGAGGGTCAAGATTGATGACCAATTGAGTGATGAGATAGAAGTTAACTGCGGCTTGCCACAAGGCAGCATTCTCAGCCCGACCCTTTTCCTAATATATATTAATAGCCTCTGTCAACTGAAACTCCACAAGGGCAAAATCATCTCTTTCGCTGATGACACCGCCCTTTTCTTCTATGGTGACAGTTGGGAGGAGACTTTTGACAAGGCTCAGACGGGCTTTAATCAAGTCACCAAATGGCTACAACACAATGTGCTGACACTAAATGTGTCAAAAACAAAGTACATAACCTTTGCCTACAGGAAAAGCTCACTGCCAAGAGTGTACCTCACCATCACTGCACACTTATGCGACCAGCAAACCACATGCTCATGCCTATCGCTCCTTAGGACAGAGGACACCAAATACCTTGGAATCATTATCGACCAATCGTTGTCTTTCAAATCTCATATAAGAGCTCTGGTCCCACGGCTACGGAAGTTAATATATATATTTAAGTCGTTGAGAAACTCAGCTGACCGAACTGTTCTAAAAACAATTTACTTCGCTCTGTGCCAGTCCCTGATAGACTATTGCATCACATCGTGGGGTGGAGCAGCGAAGTCCCACCTCATTGAGGTGGAAAGAGCACAACGCGCCATTCTCAAGGTGGGTTTAGGACTGTCATTCCGTCATCCAACAGAAGAACTGTACAAAGAATGGGACGTTCTCACTGTTAGACAACTGTTCATACTGCGCACCATTATGAAACAACACTCCGCACTGCCCTACGACCCAAACTTACTCAAGGGCAAGCGCCGGAAGGGCAAGGTTTGTGATACTCAGCGCTTTAATTCCGCTTCCTCAAACAACTCCTTCTGTTTCCTCGGACCATACCTTTACAATAAATTAAATAGTACCCTAAATATATACCCTACACTGAATTCCAAATGCAAAAAAACAGTTACAAATTATCTTAAAACCCTAACCTACCAAGATACCGAGAATCTCATAACCGTCATAAAATAAATAATCGGAATACTGTGTTACCAAGGCAATATCGTGTCCCTTAGTCCCTATACAACTCGCTCACCTCCACTCTACACTCTACTCTACACTCCACCTGATCTTACGTTCATACACTAAACTTAAACCGTTTAATCGCATACCCAACTCTTCCACTTTACACCCTACACACCTTACACTTTACAAAATGACACACACCTGGTTTTTTCCGCAAATAGTTTAACATTTTAATAGTTTATAAAGTGTATTATTGTTACTTCTTAAATAGACTGTGTTTAAATAACTATGTTTCTAAGTTCTTGTTTTAGCTGTCTAAAAACTCTAGCCGAGGGAGGGCACTGGTGACCTGTAATACAGATTTTTGACAAAATCTACCACAGGCACCAGTCTCTCACAAAGTTAGGTCCAAGCTACCAACATTGAAATGTATATTGTTTAACCTACCTTTTGTGAAGAGAAAATAAATAAATATATTATTATTATTATATAATGAGGCGAAGAATTTACTACAAATATTCTACTCTCAATCATTTGTCATATGCATCATCTCCCGAGCCTTTTCCTAACTACGTTGGGGTCGGCTACCAGTCTTACTGGATTTAGCTGAATACCATATTTTACATGGAGTGACTGCCTATTTGATCTCTACAACACATTTTACTGGAAAACATATAAATTATTTGCCACATTAACGGATAATATAATTCTATTACAAATAGTTTCGACACTAATTGGACGTGACATTGAAATTGGCGGGTGATCACAGCCGTGCTCACGGATCAAAGAACGTTAGACGGGCTCTAGTTAATAGAACATCGTTGATATATACAAATCAAGACCAACTGACATGTGTCAGGAACGCATTCTCTTAGCAACCGAATACATATTTAGACAAGACTAATTTTCCCGCCATTCCCATTCAATAAGTAAAGGAAGCGAGGAGTTAACAAAGGCTATGGAAACACAACATTATGCCTAAAGACACATCCTTCCGCGAAGAGTTAAAACTATGTAAAGTATTCAGAAAGACCAGTCTGTGCAGTTCTTGTTTCAATGACTTGAGTTTATGATTTTACAAAAAATATAATGTGTTATTACAGAATTTGATACCCCTTTAATGACTTGGTGGAGAATATCAAGCGGGTCAAAAAAGTCTACGCCCAGCAGTGGGACAGTATCGGGCTAAAAAGAAAAATAATGCCATGGAATTAGTGTAAATAAAGGTAAATTATCATTTTTAGTGTTTTTGTTCAAAACTGTACTTCTGTAGTTTTAACATACATAGCAAAAGTTTAGTGTTGCAATATTCAGTAACGAACAATCACACAATCTTTTCGTTTGACAAATTGATTAAACTGACAAATCAAAGGTGTTTTATTAAACGGAAAACAATGCAAACACAAATTAGAGTATTATGTGAAAAGAAAACTTGTGGAGGTGAGATGGGCAGTCGCTCTGTAACATACGGTGTTCAGCTGGCGGTGAGACTGGCAGCCGACCACAACATAGTTGGGAAAAAGGCTCGGGAGATGATGATTGTCACAATATAAGTTCCATTTTACGCTGATCTTCTGTATTGTCTGCATGTTGGCAGACTCTAACGAAAAGCTTCAATACTTACATCCGTTGAGAAAGCAACGAGTACATTTAGTTATTTACTTAAACACAAACATATTACGTTTTCGCGGGAACCATGGGAATTCGCGGACAGACATATTTGTCTATGGTAATATCCTTTTTTGCAGTTAGCAACACTAATTTGAATAACTGCTTTACTGCGAACAGCTTTTGTTCGTATTTTTGTAGGAATATATTATATATGATTTTTGTTGACTCGACTGAAACAAAGAGGGTTTTGTATTTCGTACACTGATTAGTGATTCTGTTTACATCTATCTGAAGCTCATTGTCCCACTGCTGTGTAAACATACTCTTATAGATTCTTGTTTAGAATTTATAATATCTATCAAAGTACCGATCTATGCAAAAGGGGTAAGAGTACATCAGTGGGCGTATTCGCTATGACAGTTGTCAACAAAAGCAATAATTTCTTTCTTAAATACTATGTGAGAATACCAATTTCGCATCGTCTTACGTTGATTATTGACGAGATATACTATTAAATAATTGGTCACCGATCATAGTCGATGCTAATTTTGTGTTTATACCGTTATTTTTTATTTACTGAAGGTCGTTTGGGTTGTCAACAAGCGATAGCCAATACGCCTACTGCTAGAGATTCAGTTTACAAAATTTCAGCTCAAAATTAGTTAATTTAATAATTAATATCCAAATCGCGCGATAATAAAAAATATTATCTGGCACCAAAAATCACAACAAACGAGTCACCGCACTGCAAGTATCATTATCTTTCATCACTTGCTAATTAATGTTAACGATACATGGACAGGATATGATTTTTGCTGTCAAATCATTTACGCCAAAAATTGGGTCAATTATTTCAAAAATCATTTTGATCTTAAACTTTGTAAACTGACTCTATAGCAGGAGTACTCTTCACCCCTTTTGGACAGATATACCCTTTCGGTGTCACCCTGCTTATTTTGGCTAGGTAGTACCCTACTTATTATATTTCTCTATGCTAGGTAGTGTTTAAATTCCACATGCCTACTTTATACATATAGGTTATCTGAATGCCAAATGCCATCTTACGCGTATCAGTATGCATTAAAAAGAAAGAAATCAAGCGCCTATTAGAGTGCCACTCGATATTTTATCGAACGGTTTGTTAAAAGTTTACCAATGTTATTAATTATACAATTCCAAAAAGTAATCTATTATAAAAATGGCTTAATGCAATCATTTGCGACATGCAGTAGCATAGACATATTCGCATTTATTAAAAGCCTTGAAAAAGGAGGTTGTACTTAATTCAACAGATTTTTTTTGTGACCGTAGGACTTTTGACTGGGTGAACATATTTTAATAATTCTTTTTTTATTTGAAAGCTGGTGCTTTCTATTTGGTATCATTTCATGTTGGTTCAATTTTGACAGCGGGATCCATAAGAAATAAATATAAGACTTATTTTGAAGTCTGTTTTTTTGTAAGAATTGCCTATAAATACAAAAGTTTGATTTAAGGCAAGTATCGATTTTTTTAATAAAAGTTAAAGCGGTTCTATTTTTTACTTATTCTTAGTCACAAGTTGTGAAACAAAGTCGGGTTAAATACACCATTTATACACAAGAACGGTGTACCGATTTTCAAGGTCATTGATTTGTTGAATTTGTCTCCGCCCTGAATAACAGGATAACTACAAAAACATAGACAAGTGGGTTTAGGTACTACGCATGTGAAACCGCGGGTAACAGCTAGTTAAACATAAAAGCAGAGTTAAAAAAACATACTTAGATTCGTCACACGTTATTAAACAAACCAAAAGCCAAAGGAATGGTCAAAAGATAAGAATTCAGAAGTCGTGTCGCTCTCAATAGTCCGAGAAACTAACTGACCGGATTACTACAATAACCTCAAAAGTAATCCTCGGCCATTACCTATTACTCCGTCTACCTCTACCCAGCCCCTTTAGGAACGAAAACTTAAAGCGACAAAAACAAAATTCAAAAGTCCTTTGTGTAATATCATCTCATAAATAAATAGCACAAAAAATTTACCGAGAACAGTGGCCAAAAGTCAGGATTTAAATCTCTTCAACATCCATTGCTATCTTTCGCTTACACTTTTAACAGTAATGCGAAAAGAACAAGCAATGTATGACTAAGTGTTTTGCTGTCATAAAAAGTAACAAAGAAGGTATTATTTATTAGTAGATTAGAAGCCTTTTTAGGCAACTATTGTAAGAGAGTTCTTTACTAAGCTGTCTTTTAAAATGCCGCAACTTAAAGAATTGAAATGTCTTTATACTAATACAGTAATTAGTATTGTAATTGGATGAATTATTATATAATTAGTTAGGTGTTGTCTGTAGACTTTTTAGAATTCTAAACAATGTAATAATGAATAAGTTTCGTTGACAATGAAGTCACAGTACGTTGATAAAGGTATTAATTATGTCAACATATTTGCTTCTCTTTCGGTAAATGTGTGCTTCTTAAGAAATTTGCTTTAGACACATTAGAGGTAATCTAATATTTATAAGAGTTATTGTTAACTAGCGACCCGCCCCAGCTTCGCACGGTATTCGGAATTTATAGACTTTTCTGGATTGTAATAAAAGTTCTTTTACGGAATTTATCGCGGTTCGTATTTAGATTTTAGGGTCCCGACGTTTCCACACCTGTACTATAATATCCATGTATCACCTATACACGCTCTTCAATCACTATATCTATTGCTGAAAACTGCATTAAAATCTGTTGACTTGTTTAAAAGACCTAAGCGAATAGACAGCGGATGTGACTTTAATTTTTGCTTTGTATCTACTAGGTTTGTTTTCAACACTTCAGGAATGAATGACTTTAGTGTTCCCTTAAACACTTAGGTAATACCACAAGCCGAAAAGTTCTTGAAAAAAGGCCAGGTCAAGAGTAACCTAAACCGAAGAGCATGTATGAAGGGAATGATGAAAGTGGACGAAGCGAAACAAGTAAGAATCGTAGCAACTGGAAAGAAGTGGTCTCTGCCTAACCCTTAGGGAAAGAGGCGTGATTATATGTATGTTTGTAAAAGTTCTATTATTATTTATTGATATATTAATCCAAATGGACCTTATATCTATACTAAGATAGCCTTACGCCTCAGTCTCTTAATAATCTATCTACAAATTACTCCCAAACATTTAGAAATAGACACAATTATCAATTTAAAACACTTTTACATTCAAGTAGGTAATATAACTCCGAATCGAATCTTGACAGGCAATCTGAGATGACAAATAGGCGGCAAAAGACGCCCTTTCATGCTCTTCCAAACCCATCGACCATCAAGATTTTTTCCTTGGTCAACTGGATATCCACAGAAAAAATGGTTTTCGCCATACTTTTTCAAGTTCTCGAGAATTCAAAAGTATTTTGTATTTGGCTGCGAAATTATCTTTTTATTCGAAAGAGGCTTGTATCAAAGGTTTTTGGCCGAATCTTTTATTATGCCTTTTAGTGGTTAGACCACCCCTAGTCTTCATTTAAAAGAGAGGTTATGTTCCCACGGAGTCTTTACCCATAATATGACATAAGTACACATATGAAAAGATGTGTGAAGTAAATTTATTACAAACGTCTAACAATGTACATTTGTTTGAAAGAAAATGTATGTCTATTTGTTTTGGCAAGATAAAATAAGACTTTATCATCTTTTACTAGCTATGCCCAACAAAAATGACAACCATCGATTTATTCTAAAACAACAAGAGGTGACAAAGCGCATAAAAAATGAATAGCTCTTTAATAAAATGATAGAAAATCAACTGCACTTTGCATGGAAAATAAACAAATTACTTTGTTTTTATCAACAATATTCTATAACCAGATTTTATAAGCACATAATTTACTTTTCAAACCGGTAAAAAACAAGCGTCTTTAGCACAATTGGTACGCATATATGCATATTGTGCATTTCAAACATCAAGTACGCATGTCAAAAATATTATTATAATAGCATTGTCAACAACAACAGACAAATCGCGAATTATTCGCCCCTTAGCAAACAATCACAATATCGAGCGCTTACATAATAAGACGTCTAAAATAAATCACTTCAAAACTGGTTGTCTTTCAAAATGGCGACCTCCTTCTTGCCGCCAAATCAGCTGTGCAAGCGTGTACAAAACTGACATTTGTGTAACATACATCGCGTGTTTTCAATATTTTGGTACAAAGTGTGTTGGTTCAAGCGCGCAATGGTTAAGTAAATATTATTAGCAAAAATTAAAATCAGGTTTTGTAATGGTAATGGTTTCTCGTGAGAATTAATTCTTTTTTTTTTAATATTTTGCCAACAATGTCATTGTTAACTGTATTACTAGTTTTAAATGTATTTTAAGTTGTGTGTGCCAGTAACTAGATGTTTTCAGTAATTCCTTCATATTATTTGATCGCTGATTTAGTATTACTTAGCTAAGTAGTTTCAATTTATATTTGTTATCAAATATCGAAAACTAGCTGTGCCCCGCGGTTTCACTCGCGTTAATACCTATATCCTATGGATCAATAACTTTTTTGAAAATTTAATATAGCCTATGTTAACCGCAGATAGTGTAGCTTCCCAACAGTGAAAGAATTTTTCAAATCGGTCAAGTAGTTTCGGAGCCTATTCAATTCAAACAAACAATCAAATCTTTCCTCTTTATAATATTAGTATAGAAAAGTATAGATATTGCATTCGTGCAATAAAATTCCTAGTATTTTCTTAGTATCAATAAATTAAGCTATTAGAGCTTGAATTTATGATTGACATAAATTAACATTTTAGTGTTTTAGCTATAATATCTTTGCTTTATTAGACTAGCCGTGACTGTGACCCGTGGTTTTATTCGCATTCCTTTATAAGGCAAATAACGTAGTCTTAATAACCTAAGGACTGGGATGAAACGCAAAAAGTTTGTTTAAATTAGACTTGTAACTTTAGAGGTTTAGCACTCTAGGTTTATAAGAATCCTTCGAAGAAAAAACAGATCACCAAAATTAAATGTTAAAAAACCTACCGCGTACATAACGCCCTCACACCCACAAACTAAACCAACTAAATACTACATTTTATAAATATTATATACTTAGGTACTCTTTAGTCCTAATTAATGTAATTTATGATAAGTTTAGTACTAGTCCTCATATTTGCTATGCCTGGAAAAGGCAGTTAAGCTGTGCCTGTTATTTCAATAAGATCTATGTAAGACAAATGTAAGACCTTAACATGCAAATAAAGATTTTGAGTTTGAGTTTTATAGTACCTATAGATATAGATTTTGATGTAGGTATCCTGAAAATACCTTAATACTTAATTTAAAACCGTTTATAAACAATATAAACCAAGTTGAATTACAATCATTCAAACCACGTGTCTTATTTAAAACCCGCTGAATTCGCCATGTTGTGTTGCCTCCATGCATAAGAATAATACTAGCCATGTAAATAATAATATACTGATGAATAGATTAATTTAATAGCTACAGGACGTTGACTGACAAACAATTAATAATAGCAACACTGCTAGAATATGTTGGGTTTTGATTTGGCTTGTCTTAAAATCTATATATTTTATTTTAGGCTCTAAACTAGAAAGGAGAATATAATTTATAAGGATAAACTGTTTATAACGAATTTATTGACTTCTCCATGTAGTTAAGTAATGAAAACTCTTGTTAAAATATCATAAAAGTTATTAATTTGACTCTGACATACTTAATAGATCCTTACATGACAGCTTATTGTTTTACATTAAGACATTAATTAGGCAAAGGATCATCGTATTCAGCCTAATATCAATTGAACTTAGTTCGTCTAAAGTCTAGCTCTACGTGCCTGTTAAATGAATTTTTAAGTAGTCATTTCTTAATTTATTCGTAAACAGACTACAGACGAATTTCGTGAGCTAACTCGAACTTAATTTGTCATTCCATCTCCGTATAAGAGGCCTTTGCCCCGAACCTGAGACAGTTACAACTTCTTATTATTACATAACTTGAAAGCCCAAAACTTAAGTTCTATAAGCTCGTAATAACCCTAAAATGATTTGTAAACACTAACCCATTGCTCTTTGCGATAATAATAGAATATTTGTCATCCATTGTTGAATTTTTTTAACTGTGACGCCCGGTTTTGGCGGGAATCAGCTGTGAGGCGAAACAGGTTACACGGCCTCCTTGTATTATGAGAACCGTTCGATATTCAAACTGCGTATCCAAGCGTGTTCGTTTCTTGGCAAAGATTTTGGTTGTGATTAAAAACTGCATCTTTATTTGAGTTTTGCTCTTATACTTTACATAAAAATCTTGTTTTTATGAAGCGTAAAAAATGTTTTGCTAAAATAAAGCTAAAAATTTGAAGTAAGATGTCTTGAAAGCCGGAATACTTACTGTAAAAGCCGGTTTTATGTAATCATTGTTCAACATTGTTCAATACTGTCTGAGGGGGCTTTTCAACCAAAATATCCCACGAAAACTGACTTAAAACCGTGCACCAGTCTATTATCTGCTCACACAACATAATAAAAGTTAAATTTTTGGCAAAAAATAACATCATTTGCGTTAAAACCAATCAATAATAATACTGAAACGATAAATTCCAATCGTCCGCGTCGCGTGGTACAGGGGCGCCTCAGACCAACGATTTTAAAATCAGCTGATGGAGCGAGCGGCCATACTTTTTGTCCGCGCGTTTTTTTTTAATTCGCTAACAGGTTTGGGAACGTTCTCGGAAACCTACGATTTTTTTCGACACAAAAATATTTGAAGCAGGTACTATGTTCCGGGCTTAAGTTGTGTGTGGTATTGTTAAATGTTAAATTGTTACCTTTTACGTGTTTATAGCCGTATGGGTGCGACGGGAGATCTTATCAACCTCAAAAGAGGTTACGCACTTGATTTTCGATAACTGTCAAAGTTGCCGCCATTTTTAAATGAAACGTAAACTAACTGTGATTTTGAATTTCTTTTGAGGCGTTTCAAGAAATGGCTACCTATATTCTTAAGCTTCTAATTCTCATTCAAAAGCATTCTGTGGAGACTCATTCATACAATATCAACATTTTTATCTTGAATGTCTATGTAAACAGTTTTGGAGTTACATAACCCAACTTCATACATACTGACGTGTCTTTCATTGAATCTTTCATCTACAACAAAACTAAAAAAAAACTCAGTCCTTACTGTAATTAAGCTTAGTAACTGAAAGATTACTACCAAATAAGCATGTAGTCATTAGCAAATGTGTCTTTCGTTAGCCGGAGCTCAACATTTGGCATTACTTAAGCTCACGTGCGCGCCTTAAGTTCAAGGTTATATCGACCCGCCTGCAACTTTGAAGACTAATGTATAGCCATAGCTAAAATAATAGTATTTAAAATAGGTCATTCAACTTTTGGTGAGTTTTGATTAAAGATTGTTCTGTATGAAAGGCTGGTGTTATTAACAGAAAGACTACGGTGGGACCCACAAGCGTGGTGATCAATGCTGGTTTTGTGTGAGAGGCCTGCAGTGGGACAGTTACAGGCTGGTGTTATTATCAGCTTCGTTTTTGTTACTCAACTGTGGGACACGCAAGCGTGGTGATCAATGCTCGTTCTCTGTATGAGAGGCCTGCAGTGTGACAGTTACAGGCTGGTGTTATTAACAGCTTCGGTAATGGAACTACCGTGGGACTCACAAGCGTGGTGATCAATGTTCGTTCTCTGTATGAGAGGCCTGCAGTGGGACAGTTACAGGCTGGTGTTATTAACAGCTTCGGTAATGGCAGTTTGTGGGACTTACAAGCGTGGTGATCAATGCTCGTTCTCTGTATGAAGGGCCTGCGGTGAGACAGTTAGAGGCTAGTGTTATTGACAGCTTCGGAAATGCCACTCTACTGTGGGATTAGGAAGGGTGGTGATCAATGGTCGTTCTCTGTATGAGAGACCTGCAGTGGGACAGTTACAGGCTGGTGTTATTAACAGCTTCGGTAATGGCAGTTTGTGGGACTTACAAGCGTGGTGATCAATGCTCGTTCTCTGTATGAAGGGCCTGCGGTGAGACAGTTAGAGGCTAGTGTTATTGACAGCTTCGGAAATGCCACTCTACTGTGGGATTAGGAAGGGTGGTGATCAATGGTCGTTCTCTGTATGAGAGACCTGCAGTGGGACAGTTACAGGCTGGTGTTATTAACAGCTTCGGTAATGGCAGTTTGTGGGACTTACAAGCGTGGTGATCAATGCTCGTTCTCTGTATGAAGGGCCTGCGGTGAGACAGTTAGAGGCTAGTGTTATTGACAGCTTCGGAAATGCCACTCTACTGTGGGATTAGGAAGGGTGGTGATCAATGGTCGTTCTCTGTATGAGAGGCCTGCAGTGGGATAGTTACAGGCTGGTGTTATGAACAGCTTTGCTGATGGCACTCTATGGGACTCACAAGCGTAGTGATCAATGCTCGTTCTCTGTATGAGAGGCCTGCAGTGGGACAGTTACAGGCTGGTGTTATTAACAGCTTCAGTAAAGGTACTTGGGGCGCTCATAAGTGTGGTGATCAATGCTCGTTCTCTGTATGAGAGGCCTGCATTGTGACAGTTACAGGCTGATGTTATTAACAGCTTCGGTTAAGGCACTTTATTGTGGGACTCACAAGCGTGGTGATCAATGCTCGTTCTCTGTATGAGAGGCCTGCAGTGTGACAGTTACAGGCTGATGTTATTAACAGCTTCGGTTAAGGCACTTTATTGTGGGACTCACAAGCGTGGTGATCAATGCTCGTTCTCTGTATGAGAGGCCTGCAGTGTGACAGTTAGAGGCTGGTGTTATTAACAGCATCGGTTACTTACTGTGGGATTCAAAAGTGTGGTGATCAATGCTCGTTCTCCGTATGAGAGGCCTGCAGTGGGACAGTTTCAGGCTGGTGTTATTAACAGCTTTGCTGATGGCACTCTATGGGACTCACAAGCGTGGTGATCAATGCTCGTTCTCTGTATGAGAGGCCTGCAGTGGGACAGTTACAGGCTGGAGCTATTGACAGGTTCGGTGTTGGCACTACTGTGGGATTCACAAGCGTGGTGATCAATGCTCGTTCTCTGTATTCATGAGAGGCAAGCAGTGGGACAGTTACAGGCTGATGTTATTAACAGCTTCGGTATTGCCACTCTACTGTGGGATTCAAAAGGGTGGTGATAAATGCTCATTGCTCTCTGTATCAGAGGCATTTAACGCCTGTAACTGTCCCACTGCAGGCCTCTCATACAGAGAACGAATGTTGATCACTACTCTTGTTTCGAGTTGGTACTCCCAGGTTATTTAACTATATTCAGTGGTGTACTATTTGATTAAAGAGGAAATAACATTTTTACATGTTATTTTCACATAATCTCTTGATGCGTCACGGTCCTTGCGAGTTTGACATAACCCATAATATGAAAACAGTAAAGTTAGCTTTTACAATTAGTTGTTACTACTGAGGACAGTCATGTTGTCGACTGTACGTGTTATTACTTAATTCAAACTTAATCTTTATTTATTGTTACTAATAGCCATAATAATTACAATTTCACACATTCTGCTCGCTAATCTTTAAAAGTACCGACTGCCAAGTTTTGGTTGAAAGGTTCCTGATAGACTGTGATAATCAATTTAATCTGTCAATTTTGAACTCAAGATATTATTTGCTTGATCAAAAGACTAACAACCAATCACAGCACTTGACTTAAGTTTTGACTTCCTATTGCTCTGGCTGGAGGCCTTAAGGTCCTCGCCAAAAGTCCGGTGAAGCAGTCAAAGCCTGCGCTCAGGCTAACTGCAAAGATCTCTAACAAAAAAAAAAGACTTAAGTTTTGACAGATGATTAACAAACTTACAATGCAGATGACGCCTTCAAATAACAAGAAGAAGCTTTTAAATCCATTTTATTAGTACTTTAGAATAATTACGATTACAATCCTACTAATATTAAAAATGTGAAAGTTTGTGAGAATTGATGTGTGGATGTTTGTTACTCTTTCACGCAAAAACTATTGAATGGATTTTAATGAAACTTAACAATAATGTAGTTTATACATCGGAATAACACATAAGCTATAATTTATGAAGATAGTGTATGAATTGTCATTCACGCGGGTGAAACCGCTGGCACAGCTAGTACTAAATAAATGATGTACAATTCGAAAATAACAGTCTGGAGTAATACCTAAATTATTTAAACGTCGTCATAACGGTCAATATCGTGTAAAGTAGCCAACCAAAGCTAGTGTAAAACCACTGACTGAATACACGATGCCTTTGCTAACAAGATTCCCGCGCGTTTAATGACAGCTTCGTATACGATGACGTGGGCTTTACGCATTACATTACAACTGATTATTAATTACTTATTTATGTCATATTGCGTAATAATATGAGATAAGTATTGTACAGTAAAGTGACGTGTCATTGTCAAGTAGATTACTGAGAGTTGAGAGCAACGAGGTTGCATTTGAAACTATAGAGTGAACCTATCAGAGTTTAAACCGTAAGCACTAGTGTGAACAAGTGTTGTCGCGAATTATGTATGAAGATGGAGCTTGCCGTTTTAAAAAATCTATCTAAAACACTAATATTATCCTAACAATGTCAAAACTGCTCTCGCTTGGCACAAGGGGAACCTAGCGATAGTAGCAGTCTATGCATATCATACGTCGATGGTTGAGAGACGTTCCTGATTTTTAAAAGAGTAACCTATGGAGTTTCTTGCCGGCTCTTCTCTATAGGAATGACACTTTGGAACCGAGCGGCTAGAGTCAGTAGTTTTTAACCTAACGTTTCTTGAGCGCCTTTTTCGGTTTATAAGAAATAAATATATTTTGATTTTGATGAATGTCAACGGGAACGTTTTAATGTAGCGAAGAATTTACTAAGCATAAATTGAGTACTATCACTTATTTGTCCTACAAACGAATGTCATTCAAAACTATATCATAATGATAGGTTACAATAATATAACACGGTTTTTTATTTCCCCATACAAATCAAGACTAACAGCCCGACAATTACAGCCAACGAGGTTGCATTTGAAACTATTGAGTAAGCATATAAGAGTTTAAACCGTAAGCGCTAGTGTGAACAATTGTTGTCGTGAATTATTTATGAAGATGGAGCTTGCCGTTTTAAAAAATCTATCTAAAACACTAATATTATCCTAACAATGTCAAAACCATCGATATTTTCTTATATAAGTTCTTCGTTGCGCGAAAATTAACTTATATGAAAAACGAAATGTACTAGGATCAGACTAAAAACTGCTCTCGCTTGGCACAAGGGGAACCTAGCGATAGTAGCAGTCTATGCATATCATACGTCGATGATTTACTGCTTTAAAGAAATGACAATGTCAATGTCGTCTTTTCTTTTGCGTTGAAGCAAAGGCATAAGGCATACAGCCAAAAACCGGAACCTCTTTAAATACCAATAACCTCACTCGCTCGTCTTATTATTAAACTAGAATTTAATTATTTATTAAGTCTGGGAACAACATCACAAATCAGCTGTTCGATTATCGAATATTTTATAAGATTTTACGTCTTCTCATAAAAAAATATATTTTATTGAGTATATTTGAATGAGTCTTTCACAGTTATATGTACTTTCTTAATTATTCTAAGACACTGGCAAACGGTGAAGGAAAACATCGTGAGGAAACCTGGATCCCAAAATTGAGATCTGAAATCGCCCGCAGAGCAAGCGTGGTGATCAATGCTCGTGCCTTCTCTATATGGGAAGAGGCCTGTGCCCAGTGGGACGTTTATAGGCTAGTATTATTAATATTGTAGACATTTTTTTAGCATTTCTAGGCTTTACCAACTTATCAATAACACTAGCTGTTACTCGTCGTTCCGCCTGTGTGAATGTCGGTTTTCGCGACAAAAAGTTGCCAAGTCTCATGCAATCTCTAGGTCCATTTACATTAGCTTTTGTTCAGCCGTTTATGAGTTAAAATGTAACTGACTTTCTAACGACTAATTAAGTCAATTTAATGAGTAGACCTAATGCTGTCTTTGTCACTTTAAAGTGTAAAGTAGAGACGGATTGTTATTTAAGTCATCTTAAAGTTAAGTGTCCTTATTATGTAAAGTACCATATAAGTACCATGTATACCTTGAGATAAAACTAGAAGTGACAAATGTAGAATTAAAAACCTTATCTTTTTATCAATGCATCATAAAAAGATACCATAAGCAACCTTCAGAGAAAAGCGCGGGAATTATTTTTAAACACAAACGAATTTGAACTTTAACTGTGGCTCATAAAGTCGAAATTCTTTTAACTGTGATTACATTTCTTTTTGCCGTGGTATAATAATATCGATCGTGAGAAATATTTTATACCAAACGATTTTATGTCTTATTCAAAAAGCATAAAGTTGAATTTTCAATGTATTATAATCGCATACCTGTTCTGTGACCGACAATGACCTCTTGAAAAAGCGAGGGAAAACGTTTTATCGTTACGTTTCTTTGCCAATTGATAAATAACTTTATTTTTGGGTTCTAAGGTTTATTTTAGATTGACAAAATATGCCAATGATGTAATGTTGATAAAAATTTGATTTAATAATTCAGTTCACTTTGTGCATTCATAAAAATCTGCAATTTGGGCTTTTGATAGCGGCCGCCATGATCATTTGCTGTCTTTTAAAACTAATTATAATATCTTTGACACTTTTTCTTATTATTGCAATTTGTCAAGTACATATTTTGATAAAAAAAATAGTTTTATTATCGTTTTGGCTAATCGTGATTTTTTTTGTTCATAAATATTACTTACTTATATAAGTATATGTACATATCTGTATCTCTACTTACCTATTGGACTTTATAAACCACTCAATGAAACACACACATTTTTCATTCTCAGTTTATAAGAAAACTATTTACAACAAATTCTTCAAAACACAGCTTAATTTTACAGAAACTGGTATCAAAAATCTATATATTTTGACAGCTACGATCAAAATCAATGGCTGCCAATGGCTGGTCAAAGACAGGCAAAGGTCATACAACTTGACAGCTTTTACTTACTTAGAAATTAAATAATAGCATTTCTAGCCTTTTAAACTGTTTCTATCTCATAGCAGAATTTTTAACTTTCATAAATAAAGTTTTAAATTTCGACGACTTGAACCAAAAGCCGTTTTTTTTTAAATTGGTAGGACATGAAAAAATGATTTCTTACTAATTACGGTACATACCTCTCGCTGATTTTAAGTTAGTTTATTCGCCAAAGTAGTGTTTAACTATTTAAGAAGTATAATTATGTAGCCAGAACCGTAATTAAAGTTTTCTCAGCCCCTAGAGTAAGAATGTTTGTCGTTTCCTCTGCCTTGTTAAGACATCGGAATATGAGTGACAGAATAGACCGATATTGTGACTTAGACACATAGAGCATATGCATAGACTGCTACTATCGCTAGGTTCCCCTTGTGCCAAGCGAGAGCAGTTTTTAGTCTGATCCTAGTACATTTCGTTTTTCATTTAAGTTAATTTTCGCACAACGAGAAACTTCTATACGAAAATATCGATGGTTTTGACATTGTTAGGATAATATTTGTTTTTTAGATAGATTTTTTAAAACGGCAAGCTCCATCCTCATACATAATTCACGACAAAGCCATTTCACACTAGTGCTTACGTTCAAACTCTGATAGGCTCACTCTAGTTCCTTAAGTATACTCTAAGTGTACATACTTTTACCTAAAACCAACATAGGTTAAGAAACCATAGATTATTGAAACATTACTGCACTTGTGGTCTTTAAAACAACAGACCACCAAAGACACACGACGCCCATTTCGTAATTCTTCGAAAATTGACAAACAGGAAAGATTTTAACGTTTAAATGTCAAATTCAAATATAGTACAAGTGCCATTGATGAGATATTTAGGATTTCCGGCGTAGATTACTTAGTGGAGACCACCTGTGTTAGTAATATTTAAGTTTGAATCGTAACTACTACATAAGTAAGTAAATAAAATAAGAATATTAAGTTAATAATTTAATTACAAACAATTTGTCCAACAAAATAATGTGACATGTCAAATCATTAATGTTTTGTCATTATGTAATTCATATCTTTTTAACAAGCACCGATTTCTCCATACAGCCTCATCAGCTGATTCAATAAAAAATAAAGCAAATATTAAAAAACAGCACAATTTCTCGCAGACAAGTTAAAAACTGAACCATAATAAAATATTACCGCTAAAATTTACAACTCTGGATTGTAATCTTTAAATACATGACGATAAGGTTCAATTTCTAATCTCAATAAATTATAGAGATGCAAAGAGACCGGGAGACATTCCAGATTTAAAAACAACGGTATAGTAACCGACGCGATCGTTTCGCGCGCTTTTACGTTCTGCAAACTTAACACTTGCACTTATATTATACTTTACCTCATTGATTTAAGGACTACTTTTGCGTGAATCAAAGATATTATCAATTTGTAGAATGCTTGACAGATAAGACTGAATGAGCTATTGAGTTCTTAGAAATGGCGGATTTATTCTGGGTTCGAGAAATGTTTTGTGTTTTGTTTTAAGGGCGAAACTCAGCTGTTATGAGTTATAAATCAGCTGTAGATTGTTATTGAGGCAATGGGCCCTTATTTAACTATTCTTAAAGCTTCTAACTTACCGAAAATACTTATTTTCATACTAAGAGGCTGGTATCCAAGTCAAAGCTAAATTGACCGGATGTCGAGGTTAAGCCGCGCTCGCAGCGGTTGGTCCGTCGATGGGTGACCGACACATATTGACGGCACAAGAGCCCCGGAAACCACAGTCGGTTACGGATGTCATACGTTGATCTTTGAGGTGTTAAGTAACTACAATTTGACAAGTCTTGCCTTTGCTAAATACAGTATATTGCTAGGTAAGTAAATTTAAAGGTCATCTTATGTGCAATCTCTAGGGATTGAGCCGAATCCGTTGACACTGAAAGCCGAAGCCAATATAATCAGAGATTTTTGTAAAAAAAAACCATAAATATCTATCAATTAAGTTCGAGGACACCATTTTCTGAATAAATAAATGAATAAGTAGATTTGTAAATTAAAGATTTTCTTCTTCTTGCTTCAGCCAATAAACTGCTCTACAGAGTAAAATCTAGTGCCAAAAAAACTCATGTCAGTTTAACGTGTAGATAGACCAGTTAATGCCTAGGTAGCAAACTTTGACAATATTATTAAAAGGCAGACCGCAGTCTGAACTAAAGTAGAAATACTCTACTTTTGTAGCGAACTAATAATGTACACAGTACCTACAGCCGCTAGAACAATGAGTTACTGACAGGTCAGCAGTAAGATGTGGGTAAATGTGGCAAGGAATTCCCTAGAAGTAAATTATTATCGCTTATTTGTCCTATAAACGAATAAAATCTTTTAAAACTACTACGCGAGTTTACAATGAATAATATACTCGTAACAAAGTTACTGTTTTCGTTCAAATCAAGACCAATTGAAATGTGTCAGATTCGCATTCTCTTAGTTAGAGGTTGAATAATAAGTAAAGCAAGTGAGTAGATAATGTTTACCCGATAAAATTACAAAATTATTTCAAGCTTGAAGATTACAGTGTACTTAGGTCGAAAGGTAATATTAAGCATAAGTTTTGTATTAAAATTGAAGGTAAACATCTGTAAACATATTAGTCGTCCATTCAATTTATTGAAGCGATAATATTGTTTTAAATACGACAAAGAAACACAAGGAAATCATAAACCCAGTCGTTTGAAACACAAAAGACGAAAAAGGATAAAAAGATCGCACGGATTGTAAAAGATTTTATGCTAAAACGGTTATTACTTTCACTGGGTAAAGCAGCCATTTTGGCAATCCATTGCTTAGTTTAAAGTCAAATTTAGAACAATACCCGAACAAAACTTTCAATGTAAATCAAAGTCACGTGAATCGCCCATAAACTTTTTTTAAGCAACGACCAGCGTCTATTGTGCCTTTCGCGGCAAATTACACAAAAATGGGTCATTTTGTTTGGTGTTTGAATACATTTAAACTCAAATCTGGCGCCAGTCTGTCAGCTGTTTAAGTAAATGAAACAAAGGACGGCTAAACTTCAAGTGAAATATGTTTATTCCAAAAGTTTGTAAATCAAAAGATCAATTCATACCCAAAAATTATGAACCAAGTCTGCATTGACGGACAGTCGTCAAAATATACTTACAACGTGTTACTAAAACGGTATACCTATCCAAAAGGGGTGAAGAGTACTCCTGGTATAGAGTCAGGTTACAAAATTTCAGCTCAAAATTAATTAAATAAATAATTTATACCAAATTTCTTGCCTAACTAACTGGGCCCTAACCCGACTGCCTCGTTGGCCTAGTGGTGCTAAGCGCGACTGCTACGCTGGAGGTCTTGGGTTCGATTCCCGAGCCGACCAAAGTTTTATTGGGTTTTTCAATTAAATTCTCAGTAGCAGGTCGGAGTTTGGATTTGTGCCCGGTAAGTGGAATAAGGCTCGCCCCCTTTTACATGGGACCTAAACATATCAGCGAACTGTGGTCGTACATTAGTACACCTCTGCCTACTCCTTCGGGGATACAGGCGTGATAATATGTTATGTTATGTTCAATTTCTTGCCTAAAAAGTGCAGAGGCGATGAAATCGCTACCCTGCAAATAAGCAAGCGTGGTGTTCAATGCTCGTTCTCTGTATGAGAGGCCTGCAGTGTGACAGTTACAGGCTGGTGTTATTATTCAAATGATTCTTTGAATCAACTACGAGTATATTGACGCCATGTGTAAACCACATTTAAACAAATAAAACATTTTAATGTTATGATTGTTGTCGACATCCGAATATTTTGATCTTGACTTATGTTTTTGTATGATTACACATGCGCGGTGATGTGCTACATACATACATATATATATTATTATGAGCAAAAAGTCTTGGAACCTAACCAAGTTCAAATCTCTTTCTTCTGTGTATCTATATATCCTTTTATCTGCACTATATTGTGTTCGGCTTCCAGTCTCCCCGCCAGCTGAACACCAGTATGTTATAGAGCGACTGTCTTTTTGACCTCCACAACATATTTGGTTGAGTAACAGATCGTTCGGGGGTTAGTCATTTAGTTTATACCTTTAAAAATAATACTATAGTAGTTAATAAACCGTAAATGTGTTGTTAGTCAACGGCCGGTCGCTCCATTGGTGTTCAGCTGGCGGGGAGACTGGGAGCCGAACACTACATAGTGCGGGGAAAGGCACAGCTTTAATTAACTGGGGCCATTTGGGGAGTAGGTCCATTTTAGGATAATTGGCTTTCTAATCAATGTCAAAACGTCATTTTAGCGTCATTCTGACACTTAGTAGAATGTTAATTATCCTAAAAGGGACCTACTAACGCCACACACTCAGACGATTCAAACAATTGTCAATAGCAGACTTGGGCACAAGTTCTGAAGGTTGGAATCACAATCAGATGGCCGTGTGTAAGTTGTCCTTAGCTTATAAGTTGTAGATATCGGTCAAAATACATCATTTTGCGCGAGTGTGAGGCCTCTTGGGGTTATCAATGGAGGCAGCTGATAACACGATAACATAACGGTTTGTTCAATATCAAAGCTTTTGAGGGAACTTCCCGTTTACACTAATATCAGCGAAAAGATACGATGGATAGTATTGTAACGATTGATTTCAGACACCTACGTTTGTCTAGACGAAGTATAATAATAATAATAATATTCCGGGACATCTCACACACGGTTGTCTGATCCCAAGCTAAGCAGAGCTTGTGTTATGGTAACCAGACAACTGATAAACGTACTTATATATTTCTAAATAAATACATATTATAGATACATTACACCCAGACACCGAACAAATGATAGTGCTCATCACACAAACATTTGTCCCGGGTGGGAATCGAACCCACGACCTCCGGTATAGCAGTCAGGGTCTCTAACCACTAGACCAACAAGCCCGTCAACAGATACAGACTTTTTTGGCATTCAGTCTTACTGGAAGACAAAGTTTCCTACTTTTGACATTATTTTTAACTATGAGCCGGCCAGTTGTCAGTGGGTCTATTGGGAACATAAATTGTCTGACCTTAACATAATTTACATAATATTATTTTCTAGCGGTTCAATGACTATACTAAAGCTATGTACTTTCTTAAGTATTCAAAGACTCTTCTGACAAACGGTGAAGGAGCACATCGTGAGCAAACCTGGATTCCAAAATGGGGTCTGAAATCTCCCGCAGAGCAAGCGTGGTGATCAATGCTCGTGCCTTCTCTTTATGTGAAGAGGCGTGTACCCTGCAGTGGGACGTTTATAGGCTGGAATTATTATATAGGCTTCCTTATTTTTATCTTTGTTTGTCAGTTTTTTGTACTTACAGGATAATCAGTATCCAAGCTGAGCACATTACGTCAAAGGAGTTATGGGTTTGAGCGAATAAACCTTCTATTGTAATGAATGTAACTTATTATTTAACTACATTGTGCTAATTTGACAGAGCTTCTTTCGATAACCTAACCTATCCATCGAGTGTCAGTCAAGACATGGAAAATGTGTACATTAAAATGTAACAAAAATGTTTTACAAAATTAAAAATAAATTGAAAGGAATTAGAACTCGTGCACCTATGTAAATTATTATTTGTTTTCTAGTAACACAGTAAATAATAAATAACTGTAAAGTAACTAGCTAAGTGGAATTATATTCAAAACTTTACGAAGTTAGGCAGTAACAAAACAATCAATATTCAATACAGGCGCCATTTTTACAGATTCACGGAACCAACATGGCGGTAACGTCACAGCTGATCACCATAGATTGTGATTTATTTCTTTTTTAACTGTCAAATATATTATTTATTGTAGTCTTGAATAAAATTCAATATTATTGCTCGTGTCTATCGTTAGAATCGGCTTGATAACTATAAATAGGTCAAGAATTTAATTAGCATTAAATGCTTTGAAAACTACTAATTAGTCTCGCCGATATAGTCTCACCGTCGCACTCTGTATCCCTTAGTAAATGTGTTGTGTGTCAGACAGACATTCGCTCTATAACATATTGGTGTTCAGCTGGCGGGGAGACTGGCAGCCGAACACTACATAGTGCGAAGAAAAGTTTCGCAAAATACTAATTTAAAGATTATATTATTATACCAGTGTCTTTCAATAGATAGAAAATATCCAATGACAGACGTCGTGTGTGGTATAATATTTATTACTTATAGATTGATTACAATTTACAGATATCATTTTATAGACTTTTTATGACAGCTTTCATGCTACTTTCTCAGAATCTTTATTGTAGGTATGTGAGTGCAATTATTTATTATCTACGTAATGTAATAATATAAATAAATCTAGGTACAGTGTGGTACCGTACGATCACACCATCGTCTACTTAGCTATGGTCCGGCCGCTGTAAGAATGCATTCCTGAGGTACTGTACAACAGAAAGTTAAATGAATCTGTATCAACATATCCCCTATTTGACGACCTCCGTGGTCGAGTGGTGTACGCACCGGTTTTCAAGGTGTCGCTAGCTCTGAGTTCCCAAGTTCGATCCCCGGACGCGTCACTGTAGAAACCAACTTTTCTACATTGTCTCGGGTTTGAGTGTTTGTAGTACCTTCGTTGTTTCTGAATTTCATAACACAATGCTTCAGCTACTTACTGTGGGTTCAGACTGAAAGTCTGTTAGTGATATTGTCCGCATTTATTATTTATTTATTTATTTATCCCCATACAAAATAAAGAACAACTGACATGTGTCAGGAACGTATTCTCATAGCGACCGGGCTCATAATTGGTTGATATAATATGCAACCTTAGAGTTTACATCTGAATGAAACTATAGAGTGAGCCTATCAGAGTTTAAACCGTAAGCACTAGTGTGAACAAGCGTTGTCGTGAATTATGCATGAAGATGGAGCTTGCCGTTTTAAAAAATCTATCTAAAACACTAATATTATCCTAACAATGTCAAAACCATCGATATTTTCTTATATAAGTTTCTCGTTGCGCGAAAATTAACTTAAATGAAAAACTAAATGTACTAGAATCAGACTAAAAACTGCTCTCGCTTGGCACAAGGGCAACCTAGCGATAGTAGCAGTCTATGAATATCATACGTCGATGTATGCGACATATTGATATAATAAGCTGTCACTTAGACATTTACCGCAACTAAAAACAAGAACGCTTTGCACTCTGAAGACGAAGAGATGTAGTCATCTTATCCATTATTCGCTTTAATCCAATGTTTTACTGCATATATACTATAGTACTCAGAGAGACAGCGTGCTGCTGGGTAGCGCCGTTTCTTCTCCACAGCCAGAGCACTTAGGAAGCAATGATGGGTGGGCGAAACAGAGTGTCACCGAAAGGGTATATCTATCCAAAAGGGGTGAAGAGCTTAGTTTATAATTGATCTTCACAACATGGCGTACTACTACCATAATTTGAAAGAGAGATATTCCGACAAAAATCTTGAAGTACCAAATTCAAAATATGTCATTCACCCATCTTTTATTAACCTAGCCAAGAGTTGCTTAACTTTATTCGATTTATAAAATGCAGAAAATTTAAACAGACGGTTATTTCTAAGAATAGAAAGGCTTCTAAATTCAAATGGTCAGCTATGGAGGCAGGTTTAACGGATACGTTACATCATTTTTTGTTCAGCTATTATGGAGGTACCTGTTTTGTAACATAAAAAATAAATCATAGTTTATTTTAATGAGAGTTCATTGCATTGATTTTTATTATTAAGATGGAAGCCGGCGTAATGATTTGTAACGAATGATTTGTTATTTAAATAAAACATAAGTGACTCTTTATTAACCGACTTTAAAAAAACGGAGGTTCTCAATTCGAATGTTTGTATTTTTTTTTCATAAACAAGGTAAAACGATCAAAACTGAAGTTTTCGTAAGTTTGTGTAAGATATGATAAAACTTGGCAGAAAATAATCTTTCTTCAAAATGAAGTTTAAATTATCAATGTCTTATGGTGCAGGTAATTTAGGTTAAAATTACCGTAAGATGTCAATGCGAACCAAACATAAATAAAAGCCTACTTTTGCCGCCATATTTAAGAATCAACCTGTGATGAGGAGGGATGAAAGTCACGTAACTAGACGAGTTATGAGTATGAATGTGGATGGGTATACATGCAGAGGAAGACCAAAGAGATGGATGGATTGTGTGAAAGATGATATGAGAAAGAAAGGAGTGAATACTTAGATGACAAGTTGTAGAGATGAATGGAAGCTGAATACGCTACGCCGACCCTAAATAATTGGGAACAGGGCAGGGATGATGATGATTTAAGAATCAACATTTTATATATTGTAAGACTAGGTACCAATTACTATATTTATCTACAAAGAATGAAATAGATGTAACAATTTTGAGTATCCAATCATTCGTTGATATTCAAATCACAAGAATGTGTCAGACCCATCGACGTATGATATGCATAGACTGCTACTATCGCTAGGTTCCCCTTGTGCCAAGCGAGAGCAGTGTTTAGTCTGATCCTAGTACATTTCGTTTTTCATTTAAGTTAATTTTCGCACAACGAGAAACTTATAAAAGAAAATATCGATGGTTTTGATATTGTTAGGATAATATTAGTGTTCTAGATAGATTTTTTAAAACGGCAAGCTCCATCTTCATACATAATTCACGACGACACTTGTTCACACTAGTGCTTACGGTTTAAACTCTGATAGGCTCACTCTATAGTTTCAAATGCAACCTCGTTGGTCAGACCATTTTGTATGCAAAAGAAACAGAATTTAATGCCTACTACATTAAAAAAAACTAGATACCTAGAATATCATTGCCTATTATGCTATAAAATATCTATCTTTGGGTATTACGTCTTAAATTCTAGATTTAAATATTATAACTAGCCTGTACCTGTCACACTGCTTAAATATCCTTTTTGTAAAGAAATGCATGATTTGATTGTAAATCCAGATCATAGACATTAAAAACAAATCAGGATCAACTTTGGTTAGCAATTTTAGGTTAGGTCCAGATTTTATCACGCTGTTAGCCATACATAACGCAAATCTGTACGTACTTAGTATTTTACACAATATACTATCAAATTAACATAAAAGAAGTAAAAATAAAACTAATTTAAGTAAATAAGCAATATTCTAAAAATAAAGGCATTGCAATCAACGCCTTTGATTCGACATCCGAAAAAAAAACAAATTGACCACGACCAAATTGTTTTACAAAATGGCGATTTTAAATCAGCTGATTGTTATTAATCTATTCAAATAACTGTAGTCGACTTGAGAAATGCAGTTTATTTATCGAAGTTGTGCCTTAGCCCATGTTATTTTGTCGCCATGTCAAAACCGTAGCGACCACCATATGATTGCTAAAGAATTTAGGGATATCGGGAATGACAAAGTTATATTTGCGGTCGAGAAACTCATAACTAATACAAATTTGACCGCACCCCTTGTTTTTCAACTGCTAATAAGTTGGCGGGATTTTAAGTTAGGTTATAAATGTGACAAGATTCGATTTTGAACTTTGTGTCCTTGGTTCAAAGTTCAATTTCATATATTATGTCCCATTATGCGATCATATGATTGTTACTTTGAATTTTATCTATGTGTTGGTGTGAGATACTGGACTTTTGTAACGTGTTTTATGAAATTAAACCTTATTTCGTTGCGATAAGTTCTATATTAGCTTTTAGCTTATTTTTTGTATGTGTAAGAACAGGATTCGTTTCCCATATGATTTTTGTATGGCATTCCTTTCAAGGTTATGTTAAGGTGAATTATACTCTATCGCTCGTGAAATAAAGTTGTAATTAATGTAAATTATTGGTAATATCCTCGATCTAGTTAGGAGGTACTTGGACCCGCCAGTTGCCAGCCTCCGAAATAAAATTCGTACTATTTGTTTTGATTTTAAAAATAACAGCTGATTTTAGGTTATGACCGGAAACTGATTTGCTTTTAAAATATTATCTATGCTCTAGCTATAAACATTAAAAAGATAGATAATTGGCATGAGTAATTAACGTAAATGTATATTTATGAAAATAATGATTCTAAGAATGAGATTTGGATAAAAAAAAGAGATTTGATTCAAAATATGCACGATGAAAAATAAGAAAGACTATATAATAAGAAAGATGATATTCAATAAATCTATAATGAAAATAATTATTCACTGGTTTAGCGGTTGTTCACAACTGAACACTATAATTAATACAACTTAATTCATCTTTTATCAGACATCGATCAATATGAGTAATACAGGATAATTTAACTGCAATATGTTCATTCATTAAAAAGTTTAAACCTTTTGAAAAGAAATTACCTTTCCTAGACGCAATCCAGTGTTTTAATTAAGGAGATTAATTAAAAAAAAAATTCTTATATCTATTGAAAAAAATGGTATTTAAGCCCTGTTTATGTCATTAATTGGCTTAAATGCATCCTAAAACATGAATTTAACTTTGTTTTTTATTTGAATATGTAGCGCTCAATCAAAAACTTTCAGATTCTACATTGATTATGTCCATAAACAAACCAAACTTACCAAAGCAGTAGAAAATCCAGAAAGTGTGTAAAAAAAACCATTGAGTCTGGTATCACAAACGGTCGTTTCGCGCGCCCGCGGGAACTCGCCCCTAGAGCTAACAATCGCCACCAGTCGACGCTGGGAAGCGGTTGCGAGCGGTCCTCCGTTTCCGTGCACTCCAAAAATATACTGTGATAAACTTTTTCTATAAGACTGATCGAATAATGAACTATTTGTGATTCTGTGCTATATTATTGTGTCAAAATGTGGGGAGAGAGCAGCAAAAATTGTGAGGTGAACTGCCAGTGTTCTGGGTGAGTAAATAACACTTTTTTTGTTTGTTTCAACCCCCGTTGTATAAAAGGGGTGGAAAGTATTATAATCATCAATGTAAAGTTTATATCAATCAGTGATATAACGACGGCTAGCGGATAGAGCTTAAATCGCTACTTCCCGTCGATCACATTTTACTCTTAATATTTAAATAGAGCTTTTATATTGCGCAAGACTATTTACATAATAGAGGATCAAAATACCTCCTTCCTAGTAAGATAAGCAAAGGTTTTCTTTCATTATTCCAACGTAATTTGGTTTTAAAAATAATCACGGTGGCTATGGCAATCGCTCTTGAAAAGCTACATAATATTATAGTTCTCTTTTAGTTATATTATGCAAATTTTCATTTATATCATCGAAATATTAGCATTAAGTCTAAGAAAAGATTTGCCTGTAGTTACTTAGAGCAAAATATCGTTAAAAAAGGTATAAATTGTCTATGCTGTATGTACTCTGTAGCTTATGGTAAATCTCAAGGTCATTTCTTTAGCAAAAATCTTTTGCATGTTATTTTAGTTTACGTAAGCGATTATAGATTAAGTTTTTGAAGTAAGTAGCCAGTAGGTATAAAGGTTCAATTAAAAACTTTATGTTAATTTATTTCTTATCAAAAATAGATTCAAAAAGTCGTATTCTATAGAACATAGGTACATATAGTGTCAGGTTAACACCATGGTAACTTGACTGCTTCGCTATTTATCGCATTTCTCAGAAATTTAGACAAATGACTGTTATAAAACTAATGGTAAGTACAAAATACCAGTCTTACTATGGGATACCTACTGTGTTACCCAGTAACATGTGTTGTGGAGGTCAGATAGGCAGTCGCTCTGTAACATACGGTGTTCAGCTGAATCCGGTGAGACTGGGAGCCGAACACAACATAGATTCGGTAAAGACTATAGGCTCATTAGCACACTGATTGTATGGTATGTAATGTGGACTTGTATATAAGGTCCAAAGTACAATCATTTTCTATACTACACAGTATTAAACATTGAAATAAAACTACTTGGGTATTTACACGACTCTTATCGCGATTTTATTTTGTCACTATCGCGGGAAGTTTTTATTACTTTTCAGGGATAGTTCGTTGTTGTTTAGGGCTCAAAAAGCTCTTTCTTTATGTCACATTTACTTAGTTAGAAATCTAAAGTCATGTGTGGTTTTTATAATTTTCGCATCTGACGTGGCACAACGATGACATAGGTATAGTAAGCATAGCTACCTCTTTTCTCACTATGTTGTGTTCGGCTGCCAGTCTCACCGCCAGCTGAACACCAGGGGCCCAAGTCTGCTATTTACACTTGGTTCAATGTCTTCATAGTGGCGTGCCAGCAGAGCCATTTTCGGAAAATTGGTATTCTACTAAACGTTAAAACGTCAAAATTGCGCATTACAATTTGTACCAAATGTATGAACTATTGGTCACAGTCGTTAAACATTGAACCGAATCGTTCCAATGCGCAATTTTGACGTTTTGACGTTTAGTAGAATACCAATTTTCCGAAAATGGCTCTGCTGGCACGCCACTATGAAGACATTGAACCGAGTGTAAATAGCAGACTTGGGCCCCAGTATGTTATAGAGCGACTGTCTGACTACAAATTATTGGCGTTATGTACCTACTAAGTCAACTTTCGTCTGTCGCTCTGTAAAATACGGTATTCAGCTGAATCCGGTAAGACTGGTAGCCGACCCCAACATAGTTGGGAAAAGGCTCGGGAGATGATGATGTAGTTCTAAGTCTATTATATACCTATTTATTTCCTCAAAGCGTAAGTTTTCTTACTATTTGTATAAATAAGCTCCTACCTAATCTTCTCTTATCGAATTTGAAGTAACTACATAAGCTTAAGCGAAAAAAACGTGTTATAATAATGACAATATCATTCTTTTAGCCTTGAAACCATAGACTAGGTGAACGACCTTTTTCGAGCACCGCAACCTTCTCTATGGTCGCGAATTGGAATGGCGCGAAAGTATAATGAAAGTGAAAATTAATTTCTAGTTTATTTGTAACGTCTTTTTCAAACGCGAAAATTGAGAGGTTTGTTTAGAAAAGTTAGTAAATATATATGTATAAAATAGGAAGGAATGGAAGTATGTTTATACATTATAAATATACTTCCTGTTGTGTTAAAAAACTTATCTTCCAAAGGATATGCAATACTGATAAGTTGTTTATATATCTGTCTCGCTCACTCTTATAGCAATTGATACATTAGAAAGGGATAGCGCGTCAAGATTGGCGGGTAATGTACAAAGTCAGTTATTGTAGTTTTAAAAGTACGTATTTTCCCTAAAAATACGTACTATGCACAGAAAAATTCTCTTTAGTACATATTTAAAACAACTTTAGTATCCAAAAATCGTTTGTCTCGTAATAAACCATTTACAAAAAAAATAATGAGAGAAAAGATGATTAGTAATCCCTTTTGAATTATAAGTAGATTAAACAAACCCCAGAAGCTTAAATAAAGCTTTATTTAATAAATTACACAATAAAAATCCTAATCCAACGCCTAAACGAAATTTAAAAACAAAACGTACCATAAACAACACATCATAGACAAAGATATTTTTACGGTGCGGTGTTGGACAGACAACAATGTGCCCGTATCCTACCTCTATAAAAACAAAAAGCCGCCAAGTGTGAGTCGGATTCACTGACGAAGGGTTCTGTACAAAAATTAAGAAATATAAGTAAAAAATATGTTTTTTTTATAGCTAAAAACGATTAATAAAAAACTATTTATATGACATAACTAAAAATGTAGGCTTTTCGCAAATATTCCTTTGCTATAAGACTTCGTACCAAATTTCAAGATTCTGAGTTCACGGGAAGTACCATGTAGGACTTGATTCCTTTGCAAGTGTTAAAAATTTAACATAAACGGCTGTATCTTTTGCTTGCGTTGTCTTAAAAGTACCCAAGTATTTGATACTAATTTCAGCTTAATACCTCCACAGCATCCTAAGAAAAAGTGTCTTAACAGACGCCCAACAAAATCATCCTACAAGGGTTTCGTTTTACGATTAGACTACTGAACCCTAAAAAAAAGTATAAAGGCACGCATCCCTATCTTATATTTCGGAGACCGGTTTTCTCTGGATAATAACGTACATAGAATTTATAATTCGAAACTAGTTTTATCAACCTGTCCCTCAGGATTTGAAATTGGACGTTAGACGTTCGATGTTTGAAATTCGGAGGATCGATATTCAAAATCTTGTGTTGGTCATTTGAATATGTAGGTACTTATTTTGAATGTGATGCTTTTAATATTTGGTTACATAGCTATTTGAATATTAGGAAATTAAACTTTAACTTTGCAATAAAGAAAATTATAATGTGGGAAATAATTATAAAGAAAGAGGCTTAGAAAAATTTGTATGGTAGTACCTAGTTCCGTTGTAACAGCCTATAAAGTCCCTCTACTAGGCACAGGCCTCTTCCCATATAGAGAAGGCACGAGCATTGATCATCACGCTAGCTCTGCGGGCGATTTCAGACACCAAATTTTGGAATCCAGATTTCCTTACTATATTTTCCTTCACCGTTTGTCAGAAGTATCTTAGAATAATTAAGAAACTACATATATCTTTGAAAAAACCCATTGGTACTTGACTAGGTTCAAACCTGCAACCTGTTATACGTAAAATCAATGTAAGTATACTACATGGGAACACTCAATAACTGTGTCAGTAGTACTATTACCCAATTGTTCCTTGCTCCTAAAATGGAACAATCAGAGGAAGTACATCCTCGTTACGGTCGGAAAGACACGAAAATAAGAGTTCGTCTCGAAAGCGAAAGCAACCGTTACTAAAGTTTGAATTGAGAATCGATAAAAAGTGAAGAGAATTTGATTTTGTTGTTAATATTTTTGAATTTGGAAGGACGAAAACAAAACATACTCAAAATTATGTGTTTTGAATTTAGAATTAAGGTAATCTACGATTTATTTATTAAAATTTGAATTTGTATGCTTGTAATATTCAGAGGTAATCAACATTTGGTCATTTTTAAAGTTTTTATTATATACGCGTTTAAGAGCTTTATTCATATTTTTTGAGCTTTATTATTTATAGCTTGCTTGCAACTATCTAACTAAGTTGCCAATCCGCAATGAGCAAGCGTGGTGATCAATGCTCGTGCCTTCTCTATATGGGAAGAGGCCTGTGCTCAGCAGTGGGCGTTTATAGGCTGGATGATGATGATGATTGCAACTGTTTAGGTAAAACTTAACCTTTTGTAAAAGGCATAGCTTAGTTGCCCTACTCCTACATGCTTTTATAAATACCATTTCTTAGTGTTCCTTGCCTAATCCTAACTATTACCTCTTTCATACCCAAGTAAAAACAGCCTTCTATTCTCTACAATTATCTTTACAGAGATTATCTAAAACAGTACCACATCCCATAATAACAGCATTTACTGCCGTTTCTTGGCGTGAAAGTAAATCGTGACTTCAAAACGTGCGTAACTTGAAAACCCTTATTTAAACTATTATACTGTGTTACCAACAATTGTCTGAAGAGAACAATAAACAGAGGTATTTGTCTAACGAAATAACTATACTCTCTGCTGTACTCACAGACGTTAATGATTACTTAAATATATATTTTTTTTTATTTACAGTACAATACTTAAATCTTAATATAACAAAAAAAAAACACAACTATACTAAAATTAATTAAGAATTTGTTACTAAAAGGATTCGTTATTATCCGATTTAAGTAAAACTTTCTGATATTTACTTACATCGATTCAAGATGTTTTTTTTTTCATACGTAACAAAATAATATCAAATTATTTACAAAAAAAAACTTCCTATTTACGGTTAAGATACTTTACTCATCAAAAACAGTTTCTCACTTTACCATACAGTAACAAACAAACAAACACACACTTTCCTTATAAGTATACAAGTCACATCTACCCCTAGTCATAAGCGCTATAAAACCTAGCAAAACCTTATAAATTCTAACGCATACAATCACAAATAGAATCTAGATTCTAGATCTAAAAAGTTGCTACGACTTACAGACTACAAACTTAGCATTTGCGGTCTTGAAAGGCGATAATCCACCAGGCCTCGATCCAGCTATTTACCCGACTGCCTAGAAGGGTTACGTTTTTTATCTATTGTCAGTCAGTGTACTAGTCATCGTGCCTAATTTTCGGATTCAGATAAGCCTACAATAAAATCTTATTGAACTTGAAGAGAATGATCGTAAAGACAGTTAGCAGAATGCCAATTATCGTAAAAATTACCAAATGTAGCATTCATTCAGTCAATTCAAGTATCTCTTAAATCGTCGACGACCTCCATGGTCGAGTGGCGTACGCACAGGTTTCAAGCTCTGAGGTCCCGGGTTCGATCCCCGGACGGGTCAATGTAGAAAATCACTTCTACATTGTCTCGGGTCTGGGTGTTTGTGGTACCTTCGATGTTTCTGAATTCCATAACACAAGTGCTTTAGCTACTTCGGGTTCAGAACAATGTATGTGAAGTTGTCCGCATTTATTATTTATTATTATTAAATACCGAAATCCTGTCTGATTCATAAAAAACCTGTAATTTGGTCATAAGAAATGTATTAAGTCTATTTAGTTCAGAGTTTCATCGACTGCACACTTAAGTTTGTATTCGGTAGTATGATTGTGACAGCAAAAAGTGTCTCAAAGCTAAATGGTATCTTTTCTTGGTATTAGGTAAGTTTTTTGAAGCTCTAATATGGTGAATCTCTAAGTGGGCATTGAAGGAGTGATTTTGTAAAAAAAATATCACCTTTGATTTATCTTTTTCAACAAAGTTTAACCGCGTAATGTCTAGCTTTTTCCTAAGCTCGGCTGCCAGTCTCCCCGTCAGCTGAACACCGAATGTTACAGAGCGACTGTCTATCTGACCTCCAAAACACATAACTGCTAACACAGTATCCCATAGTAAGACTATTTTAAATGCCTGTGACATCTCCATCATGAATCGTTAATATAAACAAAAGTAATACCAGTCCCTAAAACCACTAGAAAAGATCTTTCTAGCGATAAGTGTTAGATAAAAGAGTTTTAAGAAACATTTGACCCTTGGGGTTTCATGTTCATTTTGAATGGGACAACTTCAACAAAAAAAAGTTGATTACCCCTTGTACGCCATCTTAGTTTCCGACATTTTGGAAAATAATATGGTAAACATTGTTTTTTAAATGTCTTGTACCCCTTTATATTAACTAATTATTATGTAAATTATTACCGAATATTAACGCAAAATCTACTATTTTCGCTTATACACATTTTTTTAAAACCAAACTTTACTGAAGAATTTATCAATTAGTGCCTATCTGTAAGAAAAGTATTTTCTAAATAACAGCAGCAACTTATCAAATACTACTTCTTCATATTAATACTCTATTTAACTTAAACTTTACAAGCAAACCCACATTAAACACCTAGCATAATACCATACTATACATACATACTTACATATATACATGTAACATAGACACCATTACGTCGGCCGCATCACTTTTTATACGTGCCACGAAGGATATTAAAAAAAAAGGATAGTCTATGGTACAAAGTGACCAGTAATGGTATCCTTCGGACGTAAAGGAAATTACCTTGGTCTTTTAAAAAAAAGTAAATGAGAGGACGTTGTCTTTGGTATGCTCTGATCGATTTGATTGTATCGAAATCGATGCGTGATTTAAGATTGATAATATAAATGCGAAAGATACTAGAACGTGTCTATCTGTCTGTTATTTTCAGGGCTAAAATACTAAGCCGTGATAAATTCTTTTTTTTTTAATACTAACTGAAAACGGTTATATTTTTTAATTAATTAAAGTTAGAAAGAAGACAAAATTAAATGATTATTTATGTTTCGTAAACAGTAAGAAGAGGTTTACTGGTAGATATTAAGTACTGTGCGCAACTTTCTTAAATTATAAATTAAAAAAAAAAAACACCTTTTTAATAAACAATTTTCCTTGCATTACTAAGGCTAGCTTTAATCAACGTTCTAATAAAAACAGTTACACCAACCATATGTTGACGACCCCTTCCACCCTAACTGACCCCTGCTTGGCTGAGCGTGAAATATCAACTGGTACTGATAAGCTAAGGCTTCGGTACCCCACTGCCAGAAGTACCACATGTCCAATGCCACATGTGGTACTAACGAATATTACCGAATACTAGCTTAGATATTAGAATAGGTAATGTATTCTAATTTTGAAATGAAATGCTTTTGTTCGAGTTTGAATTTGGAAGGTGTTGAGTTGTGGTGCTATTCTTTTGCGGAGGCGATGAGTTTTGAATTTCGAATTTAATATTTTTTTTTGTTTATTGTCTTTTCCTCCGGTTTCGAGTAGGTGTTTAATGAGTTCGTGACAATTAACCTTTTTTCCTTCTGTGTAATTTTAATTCGTGTTTTTCAAAGCTTGTAGATGTCATTTCTATTACTTATACAGTACTTCACCACAGAACATTATATTCACCAAAATTAAATCAACATCATCCCCCCGCAATTCGCAATAGAAACTACAATACCACTCGAGGGTGCGAAAAATCGATATCAACCCACAATAAACTTAATTCACAAACTACCCTCATTCAAAAATCATCCCTAAATTGTAGGGTAGACAGATACTTTTGCAATATCACTCTTCATCCCCCAAGCAGGTGGTAGTGCCCCAATCGTATAGAAAATACTTTTATTTCTGTTAGCGGATTATTTATAGTGCAAAAACGCTTTTATTATGTATATTTTGTTATCAAATGTCCTTGTTTTGAAGTGAAAATGGATTAAAAATAAATGAGAAAAGTAATCAAAAATGTTATCTAATAAATACGTAGGTAAGTTACGGCATTCAATAATGGGATTAGGTAAAAAAAAAATAGCAATTTTTGTATGTATAAATTTCACAGAAAAATTCCTTACACCTAAACTTTCCATAAAACAAAATAAAAACAATAGATATCCTCTCACACCAGAAAAAATGAATTCCTTTGCCAAAAATCACAAAAAAAAAGTAAATTGACGTAACAAAACGCGCCAAAATGAAAGCCGCTTTTAACAATGGCCGAAAAATGGTTTCCTTTATATTATAAAGACGACAAAGACTTCAAAGCTGTTTAAAAGCGTAATTATTGGTCAATTTGAAGTATCTCAATAACTTAAACGGTTATTAAGAGGCACAGAAAATATTAAATATGGAATTTCGTGATTGTGTCTTTTACGTGAACTTCTCAATATGGCTGCCGTTTTGACGTCTTTATTTTTATTTACTGACATTACTATAATTCTTTTTGTGCGTTTATTCAAAGAAATATTTATTAAATTAACTATTAAGGAATCTACATTATTAGTTTTTTTCAGACAGAAAACATCGTAAGGTTAATTAACATTTTTTTTTTTTTACTTAGTGGACCGATTTTCATGATGTTTGATTTGTTGGATTCATATCCTCCCAAAACAATATACGCGAAAAATAGACACAGAACTAATGAAGGTGCTCATCTCTCAAAGATTTGTCCTAGGTGAGAATGACTACGACCTCCGGTATAGCAGTCAGGGTCACTAACCACTAGACCAACAGGCCAGTCAGAATAAAACTGCTTAGATAGTAAATACTAAAAGAATTTACTGAATAGAGGTTGATTATAACGTTACTAACAGTACTAGGGGTGCAACACATCTGGCAGGTCAACGACCTCAGGGGGTGGTATCGATCGAACTGGGAAGCGTGCGCGCAACTGTGTCGACAACCCTATGTTGTGTGGCCAGTTATAATTGTTAATGTTATAGGAAGTCTACAAAACACCTTTTACTAGAATGTTATGGGGAAGATTGTGAAGACACCTTGGACAGGAATAAAAAAAAATTGTAACAGTTCTAATTTTGAATTGTAAAATTATTATTTTTTTATTGCATTCGAAATTTTGTATTTGGTATTGTTGGCATGGGATATCAGAGATTCAAAATTTGAATATCTAATGTAGTAATTAAAATGACTGTTTTAATGTTAGTCAGACTTTTAAGATTTAGCAAAATTTTATCAATTTTCAGCATATTTCAATTTCACATACTTATCCCTTTTATGAAAGCACTATTATAATAAAATTGTAGCTTTAACAAAATTACTATACAAGCCAAAAAAGGTCCCAATTACCTACCACCAAATCACATAATAAACTAACTTTACTTAACAAGTAAATGACACAATATAACCTAGAACACTAAAAAAACTAGTTCCAAAGCATAGTTAAAAAAATCTTTATAAAAAGCTCCATTAAGTGGCTTCATTCAGCCGTTATTCTCTATCCCTTTCTAACGCGATACGCCATCTCGCTCACACGCTAATCTCGCATTCCTATGTACAACTTATGTCATCTTAGTTAATGATTTCTTAAGATATATGTTTACACTTAGACACTAGTTGTGTGTAGTATGTACTTCATCATCTCCCGAGCCTTTTCCAACTATGTTGGGGTCGGCTGCCAGTCTCACCGCCAGCTGAATACCGTATGTTACAGAGCGACTGCCTATCTGACCTCCACAACACATTTACTGGGAAACGTGTGTAGTATGCACGAAGAATAAATTGAAATTTATATGGGACCACCTCTGAGGTATACGTATCCCATTGATCACAAAAAAAATGGAAATCGATCTAAAATTTCTGCCAAATATCGAGTAACATAAAAACACGTCAAGACGAGAACCTACTCCTTATTAAAGTTGGTTAAAAATACTTAAGACCACACTGATTTACCAGTTACCCTTTACTAAAATATCAAAATAAAATAATAAATAAAACTAATATGATATTAATACAGTTGGCTACCTGATTAAGCCTGAACGAAGTTTTTTTTTTAATGTTTTCAACGACCGCCAACGTACCGTCACGGTCCGTGCGTGTAACGAAACGTAACAGACTAAGTAACGTTTATTTACGTTGAAAGAAATGGCGCGAATGAAGTGTTTCGTAAATTAATTTGTAAATAAAAATAAATAGAAATATTATGTAGAAAAGAAAATATGCTGTGATTTGAAATTATATCAATTTTTAACCGACCTCAAAAAGTGGAGTTCTTATGTCGTATTTAGATTTTTTACGCGATGTTTATGTCAGTGACATGAAAAAAACTACAACTTTCATCGAATCGATCGATCTTTGTTGGGTTTTTTTAATTACAATCTTATATTTATTTCATTTAAGTTTAGTTTTAGATTTGTTCGCACTTCAAACTGAGATTCTGGTAGCAACTAGTATTGCTCGCAGAACTAAATATTTCTTAACACAGGAAAGCACAAACAAATAAGACACTTCACAGAGTGTCAGTGTTAACTACTAAACGACTGTCTCATTGTTTCAATCATTTTGACACACATCTTACTTCCTATGTCGAAATGTGCAATTACTATAACTATACACTGTGCATAGGAAAATAGACCTTAAGGTGGTTAGAGAAAGATTATGTTGTAAATTTTGCGGTAGACATAACATAACATATCATCACGCCTGTATCCCCGAAAATTTAGGCAGAGGTGTACCAATGTACACCCACAGTTCGCCGTTTTGCTGTAGACAGATGTGTGAGTTTGATGTCGCTAATCTCTTTAATTGTTAGTCCGATTTTGCAAGAAGTTTAGTTACTTGACTACTGTTTTGTACCATTTCTCTTGTAGACAACCTGTTGGCTTTTGGAAATAGGTAGCGCCTTGATAAATTATCTTAGGAGTTTAAAATTTTAAGTTAAAGTTTAAGTTTCAAGTTTTAAATTATTTTTTTTGTGTTTGATAGACTTATCCTCAAGGAACGTTAAGTACGAGCCAAATTAAAGGTCTTATAATACATTATAATTAACTAACAGACTAAATATTCATTTTTCATATCCATCCTATCGCTTGTCAAATTTGTCAGCAGGTACTTCAAAATCGATGAAAACTTCAAAAGTTCGTTGACACACGAATTTACAACGGGATATTTTCCCGCTCAACGCAAATAGAAAGGCGTATTTCATAATACGAGCTATCGAAGCACTAAATAGTGTTAACAGCTTATATTAGTAAACCAATATGGCGGCGCTGTCAAAAATATAGCTTTACCAACGAGGTTGCATTTGAAACTATAGAGTGAGCCGTAAGCACCAGTGTGAACAAGTCCTGGCGTGAATTAAGTATGAAGACGGACCTTGCCGTTTTAAAAAATCTATCTAAAACACTAATATTATCCTAACAATGTCAAAACCATCGATATTTTCTTATATAAGTTTCTCGTTGCGCGAAAATTAACTTAAATGAAAAACGAAATGTACTAGGATCAAACTAAAAACTGCTCTCGCTTGGCACAAAGGGAACCTAGCGATAGTAGCAGTCTATGCATATCATACGTCGATGAGCTTTACTGTTATTTTCGGCGGGAATCGTGGAGCAAATTGTGTAGGTAAAGACGAGTAACAGAGGTGTAGTAATGTTGTTCCTTTTTAGCACTTAAATGACAGTTTTCATCGTATTTTTTTTTGCTTTATATTCGTACGAATTAAAAATTGGCAGTATGGCTTGCCTTTGTCACTCTAAAGTCTTACGTTGCAGATAGGCATTTAACAACGTTTTAAAGTATGGTTGTATTTTGGATATCCGGGGTTTTCCCCCAAATAAATAGCTTGGTTGCGTATTTTATATTCATAGTGCTTAGCCTGTAAATTGTAGATTAGGAGCCTCCCAGAGCGCTATCTCAGTACACACTGTGATCTATTGTTGGACACTGGTCTGCCTTTATAACTGTTGACTTGATAAGTTACTACATAAGCAGCCACATGAATCAAATAATTTATTAAACTGACACAAAGAATAAGAATGTCACAAAACGTCACTTTCCATAAGAAAAGTCCGTTACTCTCCAACGAGAGTCTGATTCTAAATTCAAAACACGACCTCGCCATTTAAATAGATACATCCTTTGTCTATGATGTAATAGGAAATGGCGTCATACCGCAAAAAGCCTTAGAGGATAGCTACTACAGAGTGTGCATATCAAGGTATGAATCTTAAGCTACTAGTATGAACTATCTACATCGTAAATATAGTGTCAAAACTATCTCAAACTCTATAATATTATTAATTTTTGACTTGCCTGTTAGTCTGGTGTTAAGTGACTCTGATTGCTATACCGGAGGTCGTATTCGACTCCCACCCAGGTAATTTTTTTATGTGATGAGTAAATGTAAATTATCTAGAATATGTATTTAGAAATATATGAGTAAGTAAATCAGTTGTCTGTTGAACGAATATTATTAAAAATATCGAAGCATCAATATTTTCGCATAACCCTCTGTCTTTGAACGGCAAATAACTTAAATCAGTTAACGAATGTACTATACAGCCAACAATGCGTTACGCTCGGCGCATGGTCTTTTAGCGATACTTGCACTCTATAATTTTAACTTAGAAATCTTTGCAAAAAGCTTTTCTTGTCACTGACATAATTTTATACTTGGAATCTAAAGTTATGACCTTATGTTATCTGAGTTTTAAACTAACAAAGATCTTTTGGTTATAAATTAGGACAATTTGGTTATTGGGGTCGACTAAATCTTAATCAATGGAGGCATGAAGAGTCATGTCTGTTTTGAAAGTATTAAAGTCAAGTATGTTGTTCGCAAATATGAAATTATAAATTACTAGCTATTGTGTCCCGCGGTTTCACCCGCGTGAATGACAATTCATACACTATCTTATAAATTATAGCTTATGTGTTATTCCGATGTATTAGCTACATTATTGTAAAGTTACCATTAAAATCCATTCAGTAGTTTTTGCGTGAAAGAGTAACAAACATCCACACATCCATTCTCACAAACTTTCACATTTATAATATTAGTAAGGATGGACTACTAACTAATACTGTAATCAGAAATTAAATGAAATTGAATGAAAAAGCGACCAACACAAAAAATAGCATTTTAGCTTCCATTTTTCAAAAGATTCCTAATTCAAATTATTTATTCTTCCATTTTGGAACTTTCGTAGTTCAAAATTTCTGTCTTCTAGCACCATAGATAACGTCCCATTTTGAAGATGTTTGTCATGTTCTTAATTCAAAGTGTCCTAGCTTGAACCATAGATAACAAAAGCCGCTTTATTTGAAGTTGTTTACTTTAGAGCTCATGTTTACCATATGCTTTGGAAGTTTTAAGCCGGTGTTGAGATACAGACGACTCTAGTGAATGTTTATAGAGGAAGAAAGAATATGGAACTCGCGTGTTTTAAGAAAATTCTCTTGATATAATATATGAGTACGTTTATCAGTTGTCTGGTTACCATAGTACAAGCTCTGCTTAGCTTGGGATCAGATGACCGTGTGTGAGTTGTATAAGGATATTTTTTATTCTTTGAATAACGCGAGATTTGGAAGTTAATTAAAAGATAAGTAATTCTACAGTATAATAAACAACATCGTTACAAATTCCCAATTTCGATATTCTAATTTAGCAATTTCAATTACATATACAGGCTGATTTAAAAATTACACTTTATTTCTGACAATAAAAAAAAGAATACACTATTTTCTTGTTTTTATTTTTCTATTTTTAGTTTTGTCGGTATTTTGGCTATCCATTACCATAAAAAACATTATTTTGACTCCTTAGTTATACATAAACTCGTCTTAAACTCTATAATATATTCTACGTATGTCTGTATATAGTTTTACTCGTACCAACAAAATCTTTATAAACAGTTTGTCGGCGCTCATTGCTTACATCCTGTTGATAAACTGCCACGCGACTCTAACGGACTTTTAGTTAGTTCTAACTGTTTAAAAGGGTTAAGGATTAATTAGTGAATTACTGGGCTAAAAATAGTATGTGACGATAAAATGTGGTTTAGGGGAAAAAAAAGAAATTTGAAATAAAAAAAAAATGTTTTTTCCTGCTCTTTGTTATGGAGGAAACAGTTGCAATTTAAAATGTGATAAAATATTTAACAAGTTACTGATTGTAAAAATAATTCCTTGTTTTTCTAAAAATAGGTACATTTAGACATAATCTAGTCGAAAAATAAATGGCTTAACAAAAAAAAAACCTTTGTACTTCCTATTTCTCAATTCTTAATCTCAAATTTTAATTAACACAAAAAAAAATCTGGTCCACAAAAAAAAAATGCTACAGTTGCAAAAAAAGACAATAGGTAACATAACAACCCTGAGAATCACCGATGCTCCCCTACAGGTGATCGCTGTTTCCCGCCGATTCCCGTGCGAATGCTATCCCATTGTATTTCCGGGTTCGCATTTAGGGTTGCTCCCATCAGGTCATCCTTTGACCTTTTACTGTTATACCTATTGTTGGATGTCCGAAATTTTGTAAGATTAAGATGAGGAAAAAAAAATGCAGATGCTGGTAACAGCTGTCAGTTATGCAAAGGTTATTTTTATTGTGGGAGATTGTATATGAATTTAAGTAATGTTGACCATGAACATCTCCTAAACAGGAGAAAGCGTAGCCTCCCACCCACAGTTCGCCGATATGTTTAGGTCCCACCCTTCACCCTCTATAGATGAATGTTTAGCCGTCTTAAAATAACTTGCTAAGCTAATTAGTATCTACATATATTAAGTGTTTCGATAGAGCAAGCGTGGCCGGAGTTAATTATAAGATCTTCCAAAAACTCTAAAAAGAGGCAGTCAAAGTATTGTAAGAAACGGTTATATTTTATACTAATAACACTAGCCTTTAACTGTCTCACTATAGGCCTTCTCATAAATGGAATAGCTGAAATGACTAGCTAATCTCGATTTTGGGACATTATTAAAAATTATTCAATTTTGTTTTTTTTTTTAAGTAGACAATGTTTTGTATTATTCTATACGAAACACTATATTTGTCAGAAGAAAAAAATCCCTGTTTAATTGAAGACAAAAAATCTTGTGTGACTCATAAAAATATGCAAACAATCGTGTGAAAAAATATATTAAAATCTCGTTTTGAACTTAGAATAAATTAGCATAAAATTCGCTACCATTATTAACCCAGAATCATTTAAAAAAACTTGGGAAGATTTCCTACAAAAGAATTGTATTAGAAACAAATAAAAATGGGGTTGGTAAGAATTTGAATATTTGTCAAAAAGCTTGCAGTTTTAATTCGCCATTGTCTCTTGCTGTCTCTTTCATTTCAAGATTTAAAGAAGAGACGGATATACATTTAAGATCGTCTTAAAGTTGAGTTTTGTTTGAGTGGAATATACTACTGATAAAGCTATGGTATGTATATAGGAATAAGGAAAATAGGTATTTATTTAGATTACTTTATAAATACGTTTAATAACTGTAGCAATTAATTACGGTAGCCCTGCTTATAAATTAAATTTGTTTTAGTCTAAGTATGACAAATAATGCAGTAATATAAAAAAGTATGTTTTTCAAACTCCAAGCAAAGATAAATAATAAACACACTGTAACAATGTGCAAAACCGTTAATGACGTCACCGCTGAAACGAACAGTACTGGTTTATTTGAATTCGGAACAGTCGTTTGAATATGGAACGTGTGGGAGCGGCGTTTAAAAATAGAATACTTAACTTGAGCTATGGAAATAGTGTTCCATATTTGGCAAAAACTGTTTGAAATCTATTTGTGAAATGTAATGTATACGTTCCATTTTCAAATGTTTTTAACGGGTTATTATATTTTACGGCAAAAAACAGCATATTGAAAATATAAATATATGCGTATGTTTATCAGTTGTCTGGTTACCATAACACAAGCTCTGCTAGTTTAGGATCAGATGACCGTGTTTCAGTTGTCCCAGGATATTATTATTGAACAATAAAATATTTGCGAGCATAATGCCAAATTGGCAATGGACCTTATTATTAATCTATAAATGTCACAGTTTATCAAATGTAGTTTAGTTTTAATTGTCTTTCAACCTACTTTAATTTAAAATGGGACGAATTTTCAAGGTCCTACTAATTATCATTTAACGGTCATGTTTTGAATTTATCAGCTGTTTCTTATAAACATACCTAATGACTTCATAGTTACATATCTTCTTGATAAAATACCAGCCGATAAATGTCCCACTAGGCACAGGCCTCTTCCCATATAGAGAAGGTGTGAGCATTGATCACCACGCTTGCTCTGCGGGCAATTTCAGATCCCAAATTTTAGAATCCAGGTTTCTTCACGATGTTTTCCTTCACCGTGTGTCAGAAGTGTCTTTGAATAATTAAGTAAGTACATATAACTTTGAAAAAGCTACATTGGTACTTGTCTGGGTTGGAACCTGCAACCTAGTGCATACAAATCCGTTTATTGTCAATATTATACCGTATGTTGCTTGACAATTAATAATGCACTAATTATCAATCCTTGACTAAAACACACGTGTGTAAGAAAGTCCTTTTTGGCGGTTTCAAATGTCTTTTTCTTTATCCTAGTTAATTCTGCACCTTGCACTTTCTCGTAAATCATGTGTCATCTGTTTTTGCCGCGTTTTTTGCTGTCACTGTCAAATGTGCCGCCTTTCCTATTTCCGTTTAGGCGCGATTGGTCCAATTCGCGATTGGACCAATTCACCATATTTGCGATTGGTCCAATTCGCAGTTAGTCCAATTCGCGATTGGTCCAATTCGCAATTGGTCTCATTCGCGATTGGTCCAATTCGCGGTTGGTCCAATTCGCGATTGGTCCAATTCGCGGTTGGTCCAATTCGCGATTGGTCCAATATAAAGGTATTTCCAAACATACATTTTGAATGAAAGAAGGTTGTCGCTCGCTTCGCTCGCTCTTTTGCAAGGTCACAATATTTAACCTAACCTATTGATTTCTGTCACATAGTCGAACCTAACCAAGCCATGGATATCTGGGCCTTTATCGGTTTTATACTAAGCCGAGGGTTTCATTTGGGTTCGACAACAAGTTGACGGTAATCATGACATGCTTTTTCATATACCGTGCGTTATTGTAAATCCTAAGATTTACCAAGTGAATTATGCCGAAAGTACGAATAGCAAACCTTTATGGACATTTACCATCAAGAATTGGTATATTTTAGGTTTACTGTGGTTTGCTTTTACAGTAACATGTACATAATATTGTATAATTTCGGAAACATTGGACATTGCCATTTTGGACGAACCGCGAATTGGACCAATTGCGAATTGGACCAATCGCGAATTGGATCAATTGCGAATTGGACCAATCGCGAATTGGGCCAACTGCGAATTGGACCAATCGCGACTTGGACCAATCGCGAATTGGACCAACTGCGAATTGGACCTTTTTTTGAACATTGGACCAATCGCGAATTGGACCAATCGCGCCTAAACGCCTATTTCGAGTTTAGTTTTTATTTGTAAATGGATTTCTGTAATTTCGATTAGTGGTTAGGTTACTGTTATGTGTTAAGTTAAAAATTCTGAAGCTTTTTGTGTATTTACTTTTTAAGGAATTATGAGAAAAAGATTTCTAAACATCTTGATGGCTTTTTTATCATCTTTTTCTTCTATATGTAACCATTTACTAGGTTTAGGCAAACATTTGGCAATGATACTCTCCTTTCTGTCTTGGCAGTTGCATCTTTTTTACTCCTGCAATATTTTAGGCTATGTATACTTTCACAGTAAAACATAAGACTAAGTAAATAATACACATTTAAGTATCCTTAAATTATCTTTGTGTAGGAGACACAAAAATCAAAACTCATCATCATCTGCACTGTTCCTATTTATTTGTGATCAGCGCAATGCGTATTCAGCTTCCATTCATCTAATAAAACAATCAAGTCACTAGAAATAACTCAAAAACAAAAGCCGAGCCATGCTCTATTTTGTATAAATCCAAAATGGCGGGACCTCCCGCGCTTCCCTCCCGCGTTGCCCATATGGCGCGCGCATCGAATTATAAAAAATTGCGTGACTGCGACCAATCAAATATTGTTTTACATTATCATATCGCACTGCAGATGCTTCGTAAATGGGTTATGTGGGTTATGTCGCCATTTTGTTTTTTAGTTTTGACTTTGGGAGGTTGAAATAATGACATCATATGACAACCCTAGATAGATGCAATGCAAAATCATTGAATCAAAATATTTCATACTGTTCTGTATTTTAAGGTAGGTTAAAGGTTGCAAAATGAAAATACATTAATTAAGTCTCAAGTTTATATTTTATCAATTTACAGGCAAAGGTATTTGAGATACAGTGCATACAGCCAAGACAACTGTCAAAACAATACCCAATACTCAACTTTATTCATCGGCAAAGGTATTATAACTACAGCCAAACCAAGCAAAGGTATCGCCCATACAGCCACAACTGTCAAAAAACAAAAAGTCTTAGAACATGTCGTGTAGTATATCATTACGCACAGGAAGACGTGGTCAGTAGGATTCAAGGTTGGTTACGCACTACCCTACAGCAGACATAGCAGTATAGCGTTACCTACGGATGTCCAATCGCGGATGTAGAGGCACTCGGCCGAATGCAAGGCGTAACTGATTTTAAAAGTAATAGATTTCGTCATGTATGTAGAAGTTGAGGACTTCCTCTTTTTGAAGTCGGTTGGAAAGACCTACTTTCTTTTTAGCTGGTTGAAAAGGATCTTACAATACAGAAACTTTTCTTAAAGACGTTATCAAGTATTTGTCGCTAGCTTACGAGTGAATGTAAGGTCTAAAAATCTTCAAATCGTGTGATATTCATTATAAAAGGTGTACAATATAATGTCTTGTAAGTTTAAGTAAATAAACTACATAATAATCCGTAGGCAATTGCAATAGTCAGTAACTTTAAGGGAGAATAGATCAATGTAGAGAAAAGGTGTGAGAGTGAACAATAAATAAATAATCAGAGCATAAAATCGTATCAAAAATCCCATACATGTCAAAATGTCTTGCAATATCTCCCATACCTAAATAATATTTATAGCAAACGGGGGCCAAATCTAACGGATCTTAAGAAATCCCGTAGCAAACAAAATCAGTGTAAAAAAAAACGAAGGGGAGAGGAAGGAAATAAAAGGCAATTTATTTGTCTATTGTGCATGCAGCTGTATGCACTTGCTGCAGCAGATGTGCAGCACGCGACATGCAACGGTGTCTATGGTATTGTGTTATCTGTGGTGCGCGGGAAACTTTGACGTTTGTGCGAAATTACGAAGGTGTTTGAGAAAACTTCCATTACGAAGATTTGAGTTTAGAGAAAACTCCTTCAGTAATATTCCTGGACAATTCACACACGGTAATCTGATCCCAAGCTAAGCTCTAAGAGAGATTGTGTTATGGTAACCAGACAACTGATATACATACTTATATATTTCTAAATACATATATACTATAGATAAATTACACCCAGACACCGAACAAATGATCGTGCTCATCACACAAACATTTGTCCCGGGTGGGAATCGAACCCACGACCTCCGGTATAGCAGTCAGGGTCTCTAACCACTAGACCAACAGGCCTGTCAGAACGTAGTAGCTACCTATCTTTTTAACCGACTACAAAAAGGAGGGGGTACTCTATTCGACTGTATTTTTTTTATGTTTGTAACCTCAGAACTTTTGACTAGGTGAACTGATTTTGAAGATTGACTGATCTTTTTATTTGAAAGCTGGTGGTTCCCGTGTGGTCCCCTTTTGGTCCATTTATGACAGTGGGATCCATCAGAAATAAATTAAAGACTTATTTTGAATTCAGTTTACTTTTTGTAAGAATTATTAAAATCAAATATTAGTTTCATAACCTATGTATGAGAAAATAAAGGTTTAAATATCTTAACGTATTTTTTCTTTAACATGTCTAGTTTATAAAACGTCGAATCTAAAAATATATTGTCACTTCCTTTTCTAATAAATTGTACTGGTTTTAGGTGTCTTCTAGCTATCTTATTCATATTATATTATAGTCAAAACTTCGCTATATTCCAAGGTGAAACACAACATACACTTATATCCAAGACTTTTAAGTTTTTTGTGAACATTGACAGCAGATGTTTTTAAAGATAACAATATTGATTGTTGCAATTCCGATATCGATTTCTTATTAATTTTATTGCTATTTTAGAGTTAATAGCTGATTATTATTCATTAATACTTTGCCTAAAACTTTAACTTAAAAATAGACATCAATGAGCGACTACTCTTTGAAATAGGATAAGTAGAATCGATTACAAGTCTAGCTATGTAAAAAAAAAACGAAAGTCAATCATAAACAATAAAAAATCTGTGGTTGTCTTTGACCGATATTTTTTTATTGGCATAAAAAGTCAAGGATTCAGCCTGTCTCGTTTACCGGAAACGGAAGCACGTGCGCGCCTTACAATGTTCATTCACTCATCCCATTCACTTTCGTTCAATGAGTCATTGATTGCATTGAATGGTTTGATGGTACCTACCTACCTAGTTTGCATAATTGAGATCTTTGAGCTATCTATTACAGGATTGTCTAGTAAATGTGTTGTGTATCAGATAGACAGTCGCTCTATAACATACTGGTGTTCAGCTGGCGGTGAAACTGGCAGCCTAACTTAACTTACGGCTCAAAATCTAAATTAAATGCTCTGAAAATGTGAGCCAGACTGAAAAAAACGGCATCGAAACTTAATAGAAAACCAATATTAATTTTTATATTTTTAATGCACATCTGAAAAGCTTATTTTCTTGTACCAACAAATATACTAAAAACATTTTAAAATAATCATTAGTTAAAATATCATGCTTTAATAGCAACAACTGTACTATCTGACTATCATTGAAAATGAACTCATCAAATCCTCCATATTGGTTGTCACAACTCCCGCGCTAACGCTACTTTTATTTAGGCAACGGCACGCGCTATACTGCCAGCGACCGTTACCGATCGATACGAATTGATGCTGGTGCATTGTGTTACTGCTATCAAATAACATTGTGTTTTATTTTAAATAGGTACTTTAACTTGCTATGGTTGATGGATTGAATAATTATGTTAAAATAAAAGAAAATATTTTTGTCGAAAATCGATTAAAATCGACTAAAATTTGGCTGAATGTGTGATACCTTTGCGTATTATAACAATTCTGACACTATTTTTGTAGTTTGACTTTTATGTTCTTTTTTTAATCTTTGTTTAGAAATTTTAAAATGTATTCTTATGTCTATGCCTTTGCCAAGCTATGTGAGGGTCAGCTTCCAGTCTTACTAGTTCAGCCAAATACTTATTACCGTTATTTCATAGTGTAACTTTACCTTAAAAGTTAACTTAAGCATGTATGGTAGTAGTTAGCGAGTATCTTACTGACATCATCTGTCCAAGATTGATGCACTTTCGACCAGCTGTATATCCAAAGATGTTACTAAACTACAAAGGTCGCAACTCGCAGCTGTAGCGCACGCGCCAAGATTTCACTTTATATCATATTTTTTTTTAATCAATTCAATGAAACTACAATAGCTACTCCCCCAACGGCACGTGCCAACTGCCAAACATTTTATTCGGCTCTCTATAACACACAATAAGGTTCAAAATCGTACAGCAATGTAGGTGCAAGGATAAGAAAACTATTATGAGGTCAAGAAACGGATTTGTAGAAAAAAAATGGCGGGTGTTGATATTGTTATAATAGTGGAGAATAACGGTGTAACCACTGAACTGATTTTGATAAGTTGCGATGTCGCTTAATGGAGGATAAAGTACGGATTTTGGACAAATTAGCTTAAGTTCCTAATACAACATATTCTATACAATAAGAAGTATATTAACATTAACTAAAATTATTTAATTATTAAAAACTTATTTTACGTACAATGTATCATTAGGTCATGTGTCATTAGGTCAAATCTTGCACCCTAAATTACATGCACTTCTAGTCATCCGATTATCAAGAAATTTTGCATACACCTTTCCTGTGACACTTAAACATGAAATACATTTACAAAAGCTTGATAAACTAGTTTTTTTTTTTATAATCGACTATAGTAAACCACCCTATCATTGTTTTTCCGTTGTAACGGTTTTTATCGATCGCGTCAAACTAGGGTTCTGATTATGAATCAAAGCGAAACATCTGTTATGTTTGTAACGTTTATAATTAAATTTTATAGTTTTGTTATTTAGGGAAAAGTGTTATTTATAATAGATGGGATGTTATCATCTGTTGCCGAAATAATTAATTTCCTAAATACAGTATTGATATTTACAGGAAAGATAAATAATTAGTCGACAATATGTTGATTTATGTTATATTTTAGCTCCAAAAATATAGTTAAAAAAAACTAAAACAACATAATTCTAACAAAAAAAAAAGATTTGAAAGTAACTTAAACGAAAGTATTATATATTTAATTATTATGGATACCACCTTTGAAACTGGACCAAAATAATTGTGTGGTAACAAACATAAAAAAAAACAGTCGAATTGAGTCCTCCTCCTTTTTTGAAGTCGGTTCAAAAATCAATACAGTTCCAAAAATAAATATCGGAAACACGCTTCAGGCTGCACGACGTATTCCTTTGCTGAAAAAGCTCATTATGTCAATTAGATACGAACCATAAACTCCAAAGAGCAAGGATGTCAGGCGCAGATTTTTTGTGGAATAACGATTACTTTGTATTGGCACTACTGGTAGACACATGTGGGGATTCAAGGTTAAAGGAAGGATATATCGGGTAAAACATCCGGTGGAAATGTGTACAGATTGATTTTATTCATTCTTCCTTGTGTTAGTATCCTGGAGTTAGTAGGCCTGAGGTTACTAACTATAAATAATTTGCTTTAAAAATAGAGTAAAACAAAAATTCCACTGTTGGAACTTAGAGTTCATTATGAAAGGTTTTCATAATTTAGTATTGAAATTATATTCTATGATGCCTTTAAATATATATAAAAATAAATGCCTTTAAAATTATAAATATTGTAGTTAAGTTAAATGTTGTTGCTATAGATATCAGTGAGAAAATCTACTGTTGGAGTTAACTATGACAGATTTCTAATAGTTATTTAAGTATGAAAAAAAGATTCTATGATGCCTTTAAAATATTTAGTGTAGTCATTTTTATCTTCGCTAGTACCTAAGTATCTTGACTTCCGTGGTTCTATCTAAGTATGATCGCCTGTGGTCTACCTTACTAGCCATTTCCTACATGTACTGAGATCTTATTTTTGATGACATAGCTGTTAAGCACTCTTAAAGAACTGGATCTTGATACATTTAGTTACTTGTTTATTTATCTACTGTACATACAAAAAACGTCCTGTCAAATATTCAAAAAGTTGCTCTTAAAGACAGTTTAAACATGCATTCTCAAAGAAATCTTGTAACGTATAAAAAGCTGTTAAAACCCGCTTTCCAGCCCCACTGCATAATGCACCCAAAAAACTAAATTTAAATAAACTCGTAACTAACCCCAGTATTCTAAATACAACTGTCTTGACGTTTAAATAACGGTCATTTTCATTTGACGTTCGAATTTCGAATTAGCCGTTATTGATATCTGATTTTGATTTTGACAGTTTCTTTTGTGACTATCGTTTCTAGTGTTGGGATTTAGTCGATTTTTAACATCCTGATTAAATAATAGTTTATTATTATTATATCTTTATTTATTATTTACTAGAAGCTAAAAGAAAATTACACATGCGTTATTATATCCTACCGCAAGTCTTCCGTATTACCTATATTAACAAAAGCATAAGCCATTTTGACGAGCAACTAAACAGCTTCTCTATATGGGAAGAGGCCTGTGCCCAGCAGTGGGACGTTTATAGGCTGAATTATAATTGTAATGTGTACCGTTACTTTTGCTATATAGGTTTTTAGTACAGACTCGAACTAGACAACCATAGTTGCACAATTTTCGCCGTTGCTTTTGCTGTATACTTAATACGACCCTTCTCATACAGAAATAAATAACAGTGCCAAAAACAGACAGCCACATACAATTTCTTCCGTTACTTCTGCTATACATATATACACTTAATTTGGCTTGTCAGATTACATGCACAAATATATGCCTTGCCAAAAACAGGCTTAAAATCCCCCACCACGAGTCCATTTACCAACGTCTTGATATCTACCCTCTTTAACAATAGATGCATTTATAAGGGAAGCTTTTTTTACCCGTAACGGTAAGGTCACGACCCGGTAAAACCGTTGCAATATTAATAATGGTCTTATGAGATTTCTTGGGTAAAAAAAATGGATTACAAGAACAGTTTTTTTTTGTGTTGTTGCTGTGTGAGATTGGTATTTAAATAGGTTAGTTAAGTGATAGGACCTACTGAGTTTGAGTTGCTTCCGAACCATTGATCTGAAAAACGTGGTGGGAGTTGGTCACCCATCAAAGTTTTAACCTTAGCAACAGTTGCTTAACATTCATGACCATTTGAGACACTAAAAACATACTCTAATATAGCTTCATATTTTTTTTTTGAGATGATCCCAATTTACCGTTTTTTCTTTTAATCAGTTTACTGGTTATTTGAGTCATATTACACAAACATTAGACAACTTAGTGCTGTGGCGCAAATTGGGAGAGGCCTATGCCCAGCAGTGGACTATGATTGGCTGAATGATGATGACGATGACACAAAAATTGCAAAAAAGTACCACAATTCCGTATCTAACATCAAAAATATGATCGTCATTCCGTCCGCAAAAGCTCCAAACAAAGAGTTTTTTATACTTTATCGGCACAGGCGCATTTAAAACAATTTATCTAACTGACCCACTTAGATTATGGCGTCAGAGCTTAATTAGGAGATGAGCTCATGTTGTGTTGTTGACAGTTGACCCTTTTCTGTGGCCTTTTATATTATATTCGTATTAATATTAAGGCGAAAGATTCTACGTCTAAAACGTTTGAAAAATTTGGTACGAGGTAAGCTTGAAAACCGTCACAATTCTTGCATCTACATAGTATAATAACTACACTGTATAGGAACTTGTCTACATCCATCGGCTTTTTGAAGGCGGTTCTCTTCTTTTTTTAGGAAATTTTATAGTTAAAATTTTTACTTTTTTTTTATCTAACCTTTGAAATTACCAAAAAATATTCTATTTTCGAGGAAAGCAAGCAAACTCGGTTTCCGGAACATAATTTGAATTTCACCCGTAAACTATTCATACGTAAAAACTTATGAACGAGTTCGCAGATATTATTTACCATCACACGAACCGTTACAAAACAAACATAATATTATAAAACAGAACGGATATAATTACACAAAAGTTTAATAACAATACAACAACATAATAATTATGAAAAGCGATAACAAAACCGACACAATTAGGCAAATATTATCAACACTATCAAACATAATATTTACTTTTTATTTAGACCACACGTAATATAACAACTAATGAAGATTAACAAAAAATCCGCTAGGATCGCTAGTGTCGCATCAGGTGTATCTGTCATTCTCCACCAATGAGAGACAAGCTATTGGCCTGTAATTGATGGAAATTGACAGATAAATCTTCTTTGAAGCCTTTACCCAACTGTGTAGTGTTCGGCTCTCAGTCTCTGCCAGCTGAACACCAGTATGTTATAAAGCGACTGTCTGTCTGACACACAACACATTTACTAAGGGATATAGCTTTCCACATGGTCTCTTAAAATTTTCATCTTCGTCTATCCATGATGCTTTTAATAGTACACGTGTAATATTTTATCATTCAATATTAATTAATACACGGAAGTAATACTAATTAAACTGTTTTATATTTTCCTTAACACTTGAAAACACACGTATTTACTGAATCGTGTTGACTATGGCGTTACCTGAACAGTCCATCTCTATAGGAATGACATTCTGTAACCCCATGACCCAAAATAAATATTCAACCTTATCCATACTAATTATAAAAGCTAAAGTAACCCTGCCTATAACGCTTTTGTGGCTAAAACACAACATTGATAAAACCATGTATTAAAGTTGCTCAAAAAAGTATATAAGCTTATGTCCGCGCTAACCGCCATCTAGCGGACGTAACCGCAAACTAAAGTTAGTATCACAAAATTTAATTCCAAGGCCTATATTATCAGTCCTCATCCTCATTCACTAATTAATTATTAACTAAGAAATCCGTTAATGATGTCACCCATTCATAAATATAATTATCTTAATATTATTACATTACAGTTGTTAATAATCAGTTATCAGTAACTGACCTTGCATAATCTACTAACAATACTTCACATGCAAAAAACAGCTGATAAAAATAACCGTTATTTTAATAAGTTTGTTTTAAAAATCGAAGGTTGTCCTAATTTTTAACCGACTTCAAAAGACGAGGAGGTTCTCAATTCGACTGTATCTTTTTTTTTATCTAAATTGCAGCTTTATTTTTGTCAGTTAACCGATCTTTATTTCTTTTAAGATTCTTGTAAAGGCAATGAAAAAAGGCCAAACAGAGTCCCTATGGAAACCTTCTTGCTCCATCATTGCTTATACCAATGCTCCAGCATACACAAAATTTTATATCTCATCGTATGTCTAAAAATGGTTCTAAACCTCAACATTAACATACCGACACAAGTCAAACCACATTAGTATGTCTATAATAATAAAACGTCTATTTAATTAATATCTCGCTCTACGGGAAGGATAAATATATAATAAATGTCCTAGATATATCTTAATTAACTATTTGTCTTGTAGCAAAAGTAAACATATTTATAATCGACTAAAATAACTTACTAACGGTTTTTACACGTCACTACACTACTGGATTCTAAGTTTAAAACAAAACGGACGAGTTGATAATTATATTCTTTCGTTGTATTTTTTGAATATTGCAAAGAAAATAATAATTTACTAAAGAACTTTCTATATTCAGGTTCACTTAGTCCATTGCAAATAGTTTTACAAGATCTAACTCTTACGATAACGTCATTTTTGTAAATTAGCTGAGAAGAAAAATACAAGAGCAAGTAACAACTCATTCAGCCCAAGTCGCCATCCCTTAATCAATCGGCTAATTCTAATCGATTACAATATGAAAGCATGTAATATACATCTTAAAAGATCGAAGTCATTGTGTTATCCCCTTTTATTTATCATTCTAATAAAAGTAACCGATAAATGTAAATATTTCTTATTATAGCATTCTTCGTAAACGGATTTTGGAATTATTTAAATTTTTAATGTTATGCGTTTTATGTTCGGATTTATTTATCAATTTCAATTTATTGTAATTTTATTTGTAAGTAACTGTCCTACTTAGTATGAGAAGATTTTTAAGGGTTATTTATTAATCATGTGATTTATCTCCGGCAGTTAGAATAATTTAAAACATAAAATATGCTCTTTAATTTAATTATTTATGTTACCTTATTTATGATTTGAGAAAAATCGGTGTTCCAAAATAATTAAAGATCCTTTTGTTTTAAACTTAGCAAAACGTCAACAGAGGCAGAATCGCTAATACCTCGATCTCGCAACTTTTGACATTTAAAACTTAACCTAAAGAGCGCGCGAACCGCCGAAACTTGTCGACAGCTATGATTCACAAACCAATGTAACTACCCTTTTTCTATTATTATTTTAATTAAAATACTATCCTAACACCTCCGTTTAACATGTACAAGTGTTACAAAAACGTGTTCTAAAACTTTCGCATGAGAATTTAGTGTTAAAACTGTGACGAAGAAGGTTAAAGTGTACTTCCCTGATTGTTCTTTTGTTACGTTTTTTGATTCGATATAAGTTTACAATGAGACCCTCGGGTCTGTGAAGGGTTTGTCTTCTTGTGAAACCAGTTACATCGATTTATTTACGACTACAGATAGGTTAGTTAAAAAAAAGGTCCGAAAGGGGTACGTCAATCCCATTGTTGAAACTCCGAAGTATTTCTTTTTAAAACTCAAAATACAGCCGGTATATTGATGTTTTTGGCTGTGAAGTGTACTCAGTCGAGTCACATGACCTCAAGGTTACTTTAAAGGTATATTTTAGGGTACAATTTAGATCGAAACCCATGTGAAACTAATTTTTGATGTGTTGTTGCTCTAGTTTAGAAAAAAAGTTTATTGTATCATGATTTAGGATGTATTTCACACAGTTTTTCTATTTAGGGTTTGTTATAGTCTGTGTTGTTATAGCATCAGCTGTTTTTTTACCATGTGTTAAGGTCATTGAACATATGACTGGCATAGGTATTTTTTTAATTGAAATAAAATCTCTTTGGTATAACTTGTGCTTTTATTTGTGTTATTTGTGTTCTGAGTAATAGTTAAGGGCTTGCTATTCTTTATTTATAAAGTTATTGGTTTTTATACTTTTAAAACTAGGTTTAGTTGGGACCTAGGTCATTAGTTAGGTCTTTAGCCTTCTAATAGGTAGTCTTGTTTATGCTTTTAAATGTAAGGGTTACTTACTTACTTGTGCTAAGTTATGATACTGAAATTAATAAATACTTTTTTTATTTACTGAATTTAAGTTATTTAGTTTAAGGATTCATGTCTGATGTACATGCAAGCAATAACACTTTTACATTATACTTTTACATATAATATATTTATCAATAAAAATCAACAGCTGTTTTTAATGACCAAACCGTCTCTCTGTACTAAACCAAAATAATCCATTCCAAAAAACACTAAACTAATAAAAACTTCTCTCTTTTTCCAGGCTAATCACGGAAAACTTCAAAATAAACTCTGGCAACAATGGCACGAAACGAAAACAAGAAGACTCATTAACGCAAAACTACAAAATAAAGATGAACCCACATGCTATCGACTTCTCAAAATCACAAATATCTCCTATCTACACACCAACAAAACGAAGAATACTAGGAGAGATACAACTACCTAAATCTCCACTTGACAGACTGAAGTCTCCGTTATCTACACAAAAATATCAATCTCCGTTATCTTCTCAAAAGTTCCAATCTCCGTTACAAAGTTACTCTCCGTTAACATTAAAAAATTCTCCGTTGAGAAGCTCACCATTGAGTAGGGAGTCTCCGTTATCAACTAGAGTTAAGCGGTCAAGGATAACGAAAGTTATGGAGGAGCGGTCCCGTTTTAAAATGAGTAATAAGGAGAACTCGCCCCTAATTAGTGGAACTTTTGTAAAGTTGGACGTTGAGGAAGAGACGAGAGATTTTCTTTTCGGTGACCGTTTTGAAGCTACAAGGGAGAAAGTCACTAATTGGTCAACAACTAAGGTTTGTATAGTTTTTTTATTTAATAATAGTAAAAAGAAATGATGTGTTTGTTACATCTCACCTCTTAAATGGCTGGATCAAAGTTGATAAAATTTGGTATTAAGGTAGCTGATACCTTGGATTAACGCATTGGCGAACATTTAACCTAGTCTTGCTTTAAACCTATTTACTAAAATTGTTATAACGTTTTTGTGAATGTATTTTTGTTTATTATTCAGTTTTGGAAAACTACTAGTTTATTAAGTCATGATCTGATGAGTGAACAAACAAGATGAACTAAAAAACAATAGGTACAAAGAAAATGCATGTTATTTATCATTTAATTACTGTAACTACATCTCAAACCATGGACTTTTAAAAATCATGCCACTACTAATATTAATATAATTATTGATTACAAATGTATGCAGAAACCCACACTAACAAATAAAAAACAAAAACGACTATCGTTTTCGATATAATTTATACGAAACCATCGCTAAACCCCATCAATAACAAAAAACAATTTTCTAATTTCAATTTTCTCTCATTTCAGCTGGACTTCACTCACGCTCTCCCTAAATCCCCAAAAACGGACCTCTACGTGCCCGACAAGGAGAACCAAGAGACCGACGACTTTGAAAGCCTCCATGACTTGGAGACTGAGTTCGAAGCCGACAACTTCGACAACTGCACCAAATACGAGATCATCTCCACAGACAGCCCCGACATCATCTCTAGGGGAAGAACATCATCATCAAGAAAGATTAATTCAAGGAACTTTGTGTTTGGTGCACCGCTAGCTGATGATGAAGCGTCTACCAGCTTCAACAAGCCAACGGTCACTGCTACCCGTATGCTCAACTTTGATGAGGAAGATTTCGAGTTTACTTCCCCAGCGGTCAAGAAACAAGCTGCCAAAAAGTCCTTAAAATTCTCTGAAACACCGACTAAATTAAGACATGAAAAGAGTGACTCTAGTATTGGTTCTTTAAGTCAGAGCTCAATGAGCCAGTCACCGATCACAAGAGCGTACACTTTAGAATCAACAACCTCTATGGAAAGCGGTTTCATATCTGAACTAGAAGAACCGTTCTTAGAAATTGAAGAATCCAACTCCCCTAAAGTAGCAAACTTCAATGATTTACTCTCCGGTCAGATAAAGTCTAACGTTGTGACAGAAAACAACTTTTTGAGACGACCGCTGAATAGGAGTTTGAGTTTTAACCCTGAGAGTAAGGCGAGAGTGTCTCTCCTCTCTATACTGGAGAACCCTGGAGTAGAGAAGAGGAGGTTTAAGAGGATGGAGAGGAGTGAGACGGTGGTGGCTAACAAGAGAAGAAGGTCTAACTGTCAGAGCCCCGAGGTGGAGAGACAGAGGCCTGTGTTACAGAGAGCGTTTTCGGAGAACAATGCGTCTATTATGTCGGCGATGGCTAGATGTAAGTGTTTTCTTATTATTCTTACCCATTTTTAAACCAGTATTTGATATTGCATTAACATAAAATTAAGTTCCACCCATAACATATGTTCGGCTAGCAAAAAGCCTATAAACGTCCCACTGCTGGGCATAGGCCTCTTCCCATATAGCGAAAGCACGAGCATTGATCACCACGATTTCAGATCCCAAGTTTTGGAATCTAGGTTTCCTCACGATGTTTTCCGTCACCCTTTGTCAGATATATCTTGGAATAATTAAGCAAGTTTCAACCTGCAACCTTGTGCTCACAAATATAATGTATCATCATCATCATCCACAGCCCTTGTCCTCCCACTGCTGGGTATAGGCCTCCCCTTTTTGTAAATAATATAACATATACTAATTTACATTTTATCTTCCAGCTGTCGTGAACCCGGACTTGATCGCCGACTTCTCCCTACCGTTCGCGCTCCCGCTCACCGCCGGCCACCACTCCGACCTGAAGAGTATCACCAGCGACACCCTCGCACAACTGCTGCGAGGGGACTACCGCCACACCATCACTGACTATCAGGTACATAACACATTTATTCACATTACTGATCGACTGCCTCGTTGGCCTAGTGGTGCTAAGCGCGACTGTTACGCTAGAGGTCTTGGGTTCGATCCCCAAGTCGACCAAGGTGTTATTGGGTTTTTCTATGAAATTCTCAGTAGCCGGTCGGAGTTTGGATTCGTGTAGTTAGTGGCAATAGGCTCGCGCCCTATTACATGGGACCTAAATTTATCGGTGAACTGTGGGTGTACATTGGTACTCTTGTTATGTTATGTATAAATATTACTCTTTAATTATATCATCTGCCCGAGACTATGATACCTGCAAAGGTGTCGAAACGTCGGGACCTAAAACCTAAATAGATACCACGACAAAATACACACGGGAAGAACCAGCTTTCAATAATACCATCAACATCGGTTCACCTAGTCGAAAGTTTTGTAGTTAAAAAATACAGTCGAATTGAGTACTTCCTCCTTTTTTGAAGTCGGTTAAAAACTGTTTGTACACACAACAGACAAACAATAAAAATACCTACAGAACAAATAGGTACATAAGTACTGCTTATTTCTTAAAGAATACTCTTCTAGCAGACCTCATAATGGATATATTTTAAATAAGACGTAGACAGTGTAGCTAGTTAATAATAATATGAGAATTTACAGAGAGAGAAAAGAACAAAACTACTAAAATATTTATTATACACGTCTGTATATGGATATCAATTAAATTTGCGAAAAAAGTTTGCCAAGAAAGAAAATGTTGTTTACCACGTCAGAAAATAGAATTAGAAGGAAAATCCCGTATGTTAGGCGGCAGTGCATTCTACATTCGTACTGCATGAACAGAGAAGGAGAAAGAATAAAAGTTATGTTGGAGTCAGCTGACAGTCTCACCGCCAGCTGAACACCGTATGCTACAGAGCGACTGTCTATCTGACCTCTACAACACATGTTACTGGGGAACACAGTAGCCCGTTTAGTACCTATCTTTATCGAGAACCTTAATAAAAAATATAATATGCATTTTTCTTTTTAATTTTGAACTTGTGTACCGAAATAAAGTTTATCTAAATGTACTTCTGAGATCTTATTTTAGTTATTTAGCTACTTGCTAATAGATAGATACAATATTCTTTATTGTACACCATTAAAATGACATAATAATAAAATACATCAACCGTAAAATAAGTAAACTTTTTACAAAAGAGTGATCAGTGAAACGCAATCGCGCGCCAACACAGTAGCGCCACTAGCAGCTAGCGGCAAACGCCTAGCATTAAATACGATTAGTTAACCGCCGGCCGCGTTCTGAGATTGTTTGAAAATCACAATCAAAATGGTTTTCTTTAAAATTTCTGTCCAAACTCTTTTATAACTTTAAATTACTGGCTAGAGTCGTGTTTATTTGTTGTATTTGTGACCTTAACGTGAAGTATTGTACGCGATGTATCGGTCAGGGGGCCCGTGAAATGATTTTCCTGTTCGTGCGTTTTGGCGCCAAAGGATTTTTATTTGAGCGTCGAATAAAATCGCTGGTGTAGTGTTGGTACAGTAAATGAAACAAGTGTAAATTATCTCAACAGTTAATAGAACTGGCGTCTGTGACAGTGAATAGTGATACTCAAGTAGGTACTAAACACACTAAAAATACGATACAGCGCGTAATACCTAGTCTATCGAAAAAGGCGTCGGACATTTTGCGCCATTGTTGTAATATTAGTGACAAAATTAGTGGAAAAATGTAGTGTGGAATGTGAAATTAGTGTTTCTGCATAATGTTCAGTTTAGTAAGTTAAACTTTCTTTAAATTACTTTTTTGCCGCCTTTAATTACCTACAAGTTTAACGCGGCGACTTTGGCGCCAACCAGTCTACGGTATATTTGACGATAGGTCGTATACCTACCAGACGGTTGAAATTCGCATACCGATTAAACTAACATATCGTTATTATGTCTAATTTATTTAATTTGATTTACTGTCAAACACTTACTGTACATAAATAAACAAATATCTTCAAACATGGCAGTACGATTAGCCTATTTTACACATAAATTACCTACCTATTTTACTAGTTACAAAACTATCAATAACACGGTAATCTAAAATGTAAAAATGAATGAATCTCGAGATCAGCTGAGTACGAGGATGGTTCTTACGAAGAGCAAAAAATTACAAAAACTTGCCTGAAAAGGTATTGTATAGAATATAGATACAATTTTTACCGTTTATACCATGATAATATCCAGCTAAGTGTGACCAGTAGTTAGTTAATCTATCTATAATATGGATGTATTTAGAAATATAGTATGTTTATCAGTTGTCTGGTTACCATAACACAAGCTCTGCTTAGCTTAGGATCAGGCAACCGTGTGTGAGATGTCCCGGAATATTATTATATTATAGTTATTATAGTTATTAGAGATAATTTGAGTGTAGTTAGAATATTCGATCATTGACCTAGTGCTAAACAGCTGACGAACAATCGAGTGAGCGCGACTGTGTGCGTAGGTAATTAAAAGTTGTTTCAAGAAAATTTACTCTGTTAGGTTTTACTAAATTAAATTATGGACTGTATATTAATATTATAATGGATTATAATTCAAAAATAAAGCAAGCGTAAAATCTATTATATCTTGTATTTTGAAGATAGGGTTCTTTCGCCGGTTTCGCGACCACCTTCAGTAGGCGACCATTTGACCGACTAAGTTTCTTTAAATCACGAAAATAGTATTTGTAGGTTTAACACACATAAAAAATAATTCTAACATGCTTTATAAAGAATTATGAAATAATAATTTGCAATGTTTGAAACAAATGGGTTAACCCAGAGCCGAAAAAGTATTTCTCAGTGCGCGTCTTGATTCCGTGGTGAGTTGGACGTACCGCGAGTTGAAAAAAAATAACACGACGCGTGCCACTCAAAGGTAAGTTTTAATACTTATTTCATGTTTTACACACCAGTTACATGTTAAATTGTACAATCGATATGTATGGGTTATAATTTAGTTGTATTTTGCTTTTTTAAAACTTGATATTAATGTAAAATCAAGTGGTCGGTAACCGAAATGCTTATTTATCAAAAACGTTAGATAGCGACCACTTGGTCGCAAACCGACGAGATCAGCATTATTTTGTTTTGATTGATAAATGATCCTAATGCTTCATATAGGACTGTTACAATTTTGAATGTAGTATTGTAAAAGTTTTTCTTTGTAGTTATTTGGTTAGCGACCACCAGTTCCTTTGTAAGAAGTTTGTTTAATTTACCTACAAAATTGGGCGCTAAACAGGTGGTCGTAAACCAAACTAAGCGAAATAAAGACATTGGTTTCCGGCCACCATAATTTAGTATGAGAAAAATAACGGCCGCTAACAGAACTAAGTATGAAATTTTCATTGAGTATGCGACCACGTATGATTTTTTTAATTTCGTTGGTTATTGAAATGTATTATTTTTCAGTTTAGAACATAATGTTATCATAAAAAGCAAACTACCTACCAACTACCAACGGTCATCGGTTCTTCGAGCGATATGGCCTGCCCATTGCCACTTCAACTTGCATATTCTTCGAGCTATGTCGGTGACTTTAGTTCTTTGGCGAATTTCCGTATTCCGGATCCTGTCGCGCAAAGAAACCCCGAGCATAGCTCTCTCCATAGCTCGTTGAGTGACTCTGAGCTTCTCCAAAAGGCCAACCGTTAGCGATCACGTTTCAGCGCCATATGTCATCACTGGCAACACACACTGGTCAAAGACCTGCGTCTTCAGACACTGCGGAATTTTGGACGAAAAGATGTCGCGTAGTTTCCCGAACGCTGCCCATCCGAGTTGGATTCTTCGGGCGACCTCTTTGTCGAAGTTGGACCGGCCTAACTGAACTATCTGTCCAAGATAGACGTAGTGGTCGACAACTTTGAGAGTATCATTCCCAACAACAACCGGTACAGGTGCGACATGGACATTGGACATGGTCTTCGTCTTGTCCATGTTCATTTTAAGACCCACCTGTTGGGAAACGATACTGAGGTCGCTGAGCATAGTATTAAGCTCCTCCAGCGACTCTGCCATGATCACTATATCATCGGCAAAACGAAGGTGAGTGATGTATTCGCCATTGATATTGATGCCGAACCCGTTCCAGTCCAAGAGCTTGAAGACGTCCTCCAACGCACTTGTGAACAGTTTCGGAGAAATAACGTCTCCCTGTCTCACACCACGCTGCAGTTGGATTGGCTTCGTGCTCTCGTCGTGTAACCGGATTGACATGGTGGCCTTACTGTACAAACACTTCAACACCTCAATATACCTATAGTCGATATGACATCGCTGGAGGGACTGCAATACAGCCCAGGTTTCGATTGAATCGAAGGCTTTTTCATAGTCCACAAACGCTAAACACAGTGGCCGATTATACTCTTCGGTCTTCTGTATAACCTGGCGGAGCGTGTGAATGTGGTCTATGGTGCTAAAGCCTTTTCGGAAACCAGCTTGTTCGGGAGGCTGGAAGTCATCGAGCCTGCGTTCGAGACGGTTCGTAATGACCCTCGAAAACAACTTATACACATGGCTCAGGAGCGAGATGGGTCTATAATTCTTCAACAAGGTGTTGTCGTCTTTTTTGAAGAAGAGCACCACCACACTCCTCTGCCATGATTCTGGCGTAGTACCCTCGAGTATGACGGAATTGAATAGCCTCTGGAGGACTAAAAGTACCGGTTTTCCACCCGCTCTCAGAAGCTCCGTTGTAATTCCGTCATCACCCGGCGCCTTGTTGTTTTTAAGTTGTTTCAGAGCCACTCTAATCTCGTACAGGCTGATGTCTGGGATATCCTCAGTATAGTGCCGGGTCAGTTTGGCTCTAGCGTCCTGAGCCACACTGACAACGGGTATGCCGAAAAAGGGAATATGGTTCCTAAAATATAAATTAGTTGATTATTTTTAAATGTTATACCTTTGTTTGATTGTTGATTCTATTACAACTATGACTAAGTCTCTACAAAATGTAAGATTTTTATTTTTTAATTATAAGAAAACATTACACCAAATGGTTACCATTTTTGTTTTTATATGCTATAATGTATATTATAATATTTTTAAAGCGATTATAATTGTTTTATTGTCATATTTTTCATATTAAAATAGCGGTCGCAAACCAGCTCACTAGTGGTCATAAACTGATGAAAATGGTCGTAAACCGACGTTTTCGCAATATTTACACTTTTTCATCATTTTATAAATATTTTTGTATGAATGTATTATATTTTATGTTTTTACATCCAAACTACATTATATTTGTGACAAATACACATTAGCATATACTATTTTGCGTGTAAACAACATTTCTTTTTCCTCATCTTAAGTGGGCAACCCAGCTAACTGGTCGCTAACCGGCGCAATCACCCTACCTACAGTGTTATTTAATATTCACTCAATTTGATTATATTTAAGAGATTTGTTCTTTTTTGATAATACATATTTCATAATATGAATAAAATTTTAATTAAAATTAAAGCTTTACAAAAATAACTATACGTGTTTTCTTTAAAATAAAAATACTTTTACGATTTTGTCGCTTTTTGGCGTTTATACCTTAGGTTACTTAGGTTTTAGGTCCCGAAGTTTCGACACCTTTGCCTTATCCAAGAATGGATTTCCGATATTTTTAGGCACCTAAACAATATCGATTACAGCTGTTATTAGTATTGTTTTTTGAAGTTAACACAAGCGTTAGACATTATCAAGCATTAAAGAAAATCTTAAAAAAAAAAACTCAAAAAAACCCGAAAATTACTCAAAAAGTCAACTGTAAGTATAACACCTGCCTACCTCCCTAGGTGATAGACTGCCGCTACCCGTACGAGTTTGAAGGCGGCCACATTGTCGACGCCGTGAACCTGTACACTCCCGAACACATCCTCAGTCTGCTGGACAAGCCGGTGCAGCAGCAGGACCCTGGCAAGCGGAGTATACTCGTCTTCCACTGCGAGTTCTCGCTCGAGAGGGGGCCTAAGCTGTGAGTATATGTTACTTAGTCAGTAGAGTATTATATTCTTGATAGTAGCAATAGTATTGAATTTTGAAGTAGTTTTTTGCCGTAGAATTCCCTAAATTTTAGATCAAAACCACACATTATGAAGACGAAGAATGTCCCTCTAAATCTTGAAAAAAGAAAAGTCATTTTGGTTATATGTAATTTTGTCCAAGTATTTTTTTTACCTTAATGGAGTCAGATCTCGATATCTAACGAGACCTTCACAGATCGGTAGGTTGTGTCAAGCTCATTATTGAGCAGCAGGATCTAGGTCAAGTATTCACTGGAGTAGGCTACCCGTGTGTCGTGAGCAGTGTGTATGACAGAGCATGTAACCCGCAGGCTCCGGCGCCTGCGCGCGAGCGACCGCGCCGCGCACGCCGAGCGCTACCCCTCGCTGCACTACCCCGAGGTGTACCTCCTGCACGACGGGTACCGCGGCTTCTACCGCGCACACCCCGCGCTCTGCCGCCCCGCCGGCTACACGCCCATGCTCGACCCCACGCACCGCGGCCAGCTGCGGCTACACCGCCACACCACTGCCGGCCGGCTCTACAAGTAGGGAGCCATGTACCCGGCACCTAGCACACACCCCGCGCTCTGCCGCCCCGCCGGCTACACGCCCATGCTCGACCCCACGCACCGCGGCCAGCTGCGGCTACACCGCCACACCACTGCCGGCCGGCTCTACAAGTAGGGAGCCATGTACCCGGCACCTAGCACACACCCCGCGCTCTGCCGCCCCGCCGGCTACACGCCCATGCTCGACCCCACGCACCGCGGCCAGCTGCGGCTACACCGCCACACCACTGCCGGCCGGCTCTACAAGTAGGGAGCCATGTACCCGGCACCTAGCACACACCCCGCGCTCTGCCGCCCCGCCGGCTACACGCCCATGCTCGACCCCACGCACCGCGGCCAGCTGCGGCTACACCGCCACACCACTGCCGGCCGGCTCTACAAGTAGGGAGCCATGTACCCGGCACCTAGCACACACCCCGCGCTCTGCCGCCCCGCCGGCTACACGCCCATGCTCGACCCCACGCACCGCGGCCAGCTGCGGCTACACCGCCACACCACTGCCGGCCGGCTCTACAAGTAGGGAGCCATGTACCCGGCACCTAGCACACACCCCGCGCTCTGCCGCCCCGCCGGCTACACGCCCATGCTCGACCCCACGCACCGCGGCCAGCTGCGGCTACACCGCCACACCACTGCCGGCCGGCTCTACAAGTAGGGAGCCATGTACCCGGCACCTAGCACACACCCCGCGCTCTGCCGCCCCGCCGGCTACACGCCCATGCTCGACCCCACGCACCGCGGCCAGCTGCGGCTACACCGCCACACCACTGCCGGCCGGCTCTACAAGTAGGGAACCATACATCATACACCCGGCACGCGCATACTCCACCTAACTCACCAATCTAAGCGACTCGGTTGACTAACGCACCAATCACGCGCTCGGGGACCCGAAGTTGCTATTGACAATTGTTTGAATCGTCTGAGTGGGGGATAATTACGTAGGTAAAACGTCATTTTAACATCAAAATTGGCCATTGGGACGGCCAATTTTGACGTTCTTTTAGTAGAAATCTAATTATCCTAAAATTGACCTACTAACGCCACCCACTCAGACGATTCAAACAATTGTCAATAGCAGACTCTGGCTTCTGGTAGACCACCTGCGCATCTACCGGCTCTTGCCAGCTTACGTGCCGGCAACAATAACTATGACAATCATGCCATATTACTAATCATTATCTTATTACTACTCATGGGGTATCCCTGCAAGTGCAACTAACACTTGCAGGGAAACTACATGCAACTTAGTTTATAACTCTCTCCCACCTCTTTCTAGTTGTACTTAGATTTTAGTTCATTTTGACTTCTGCAATAATGTTATAATTATAAAAGCTAAATATTTAACTTGTACAGTGCTCGCAAGTTATTTAAAATATCTTATGACAATGATATTTTAGATAACTTACGGTCAAATAATCTAAATTGTATTTGAAAATGTAAATATTTTAACTTCAAATATTGCCTCAGAGATATCTAAAAATGTTTGTTTATCTCCGATGAAGGCAATCTTCGATAATTATATTAAAAGTATAGAAAGCTTTAATCCATAGTTATTCCGTAAAATATTTAAGTTCTTTTTGTTAGTTCAATACTGTTGTTTTTGGATTGTTACAAATGTTAAGTTCTTGGTAATGTGTAATCTGTGGTAACAGGAATGATGACTAATTTTTATTTTTTCAGTCCATCTTTTAGATAAAAAAAATATATTAGACACGTATTTTTTGTTTTGTCCCGTAGACAAAGAATGACGAAGATACAGCGATTTCAATTCTTGCGTGACGTCACGTTTTAGCATAAATTGTACTCAGCCGTGACGTCACAAACTCCCACTACTGAACTTTAAAGCGGTTTATCTTCCTATTTTTTTATTGATTTGATAAAATTAAAAATCCGTGTCTGTTATATTTTGATTATCTAAATGACGGACTAAATAAATTTTGACTTTTCATACCTAGTCATCTACCCTACTCTCCCCGCACTATGTAGTGTTCGGCTCACAATTCATCTCTCTGTATATTCAACTTAACTATGCTATTTAAAAGATTTTTAAATTCTATACATTTGTAACAATTCAAAAACTATTTTTTTCAAAATTTTAATTTTTGTTTATATTTTTGTCCAAAAATCGCAATATACTACGCTTCATTATGTTTTTAGAATAATTTTATCTGAAAATATATATTTTCTGTTATAATTAAGTTAATAATTGGGTTTTTGTACTAAGATTTCTATATTCTAATAAAATTCTAAAGTAAAATTAATGTATTCAAATCCAATTATTTCAATAAATTAAACTTATGTATTAATAATTCCATTAAACTACAGTTACTTGTATTATATTCCAAATTAATATTAAATCGAAGATCAGAAAAAATATGGAATTGTGCCCGTTTCGTAGCAATAGGCTCGCCCCCTATTATATTGCTCTCGCTTGGCACAAGGGGAAACTAGCGATAGTAGCAGTCTATAGTATATCTATCATTGACGTACTACATACATGGACTGCTACTATCGCTAGTTTCCCCTTGTGCCAAGCGAGAGCAGTTTTAGTCTGAACCTAGTACATTTACTGATTTAAGCTAATCTTCGCGCAACGAAAAACTAATATACGAAAAGATCGATGGTTTTGACATTGTTAGGATAATATTAGTGTTTTTGATAGATTTTTTGTAACGGCAAGCTCCATCTTCATACATAATTGACGAAAAAGCCATTTCACACTAGTGTTTACGTTCAAACTCTGATAGGCTCACTCTATAGTTTCTTATGTATACTCTAAGTCGTCAAAGCTTGTACAAATGTCTCCTAGCTGTAAGTACTCCATGTTTTCTGGTCTTCACTCCATTTAAATGTATATTATATATTCATACGAACTGCCATATCTAAGAAATTATCTTAAAATTATTAATACTTAAGTTTCAATCAATAATACGCTTACTAGTGTTACAATAAGAGTTTTAGTTGTTTTATTCTCATTTTGTATATAATTCTTAACTACATTATCTATCAAGAAAATGAAAAAAATCATTTTTGAAATAATCTCTTTATTAATACACAGTTAAATCTAATATAAGAACAAACTAACTATACTAAAATTAAAATATCACTATATAATAAAACTAACAGGCGTCAAAGAACTCATCGTCATCCTTGTCAATGGCGGGAAACGTGCCCAGAAGGCTGGCAGCATTGTCGCGTTGAATGGCTATGCCTCTCTGTGCAAGGAAAAAACCAGCCCTCTGATCACGAGTAGATTCTACCAAACGTTTGGAAAGTTCCTTAAAATTTTGAAATTGATTCTAAAAAAAAAGCGAGGATAAGAACTTCCTCGTTTAAAAGTAGGTTAAATAATTAATTACAAAATGAGAATGAAAGTTATCTAAAAGCAAATTAAGTTTGTAAATAATAAAGTTAAGAGAGATTTGAGTAGAGTATATGTGCGAGTGGCGCACCAGACGAGTGGTCTGCAAGAAGGTTAGGCATAAATACTGGAATTACAATAATATATCATGTATCATAGCGGAACAAACTAATTGGCAAATTTTAGTTATATTTTCTAATAAATTATGTGAAATATATCTGTTTGTTGTATTATTTTGCCCAGTCACCGTGTGCTATACACAATTATCTATGTTTATGTTTATCTATATTATAATGTTTATCTCCTTTGTACTAGTATCCTTTATATAACATTGTTTTATTTCTTATTATTTTGTATTTATTTATGTGTATATTTTGTAAGTAAGTATGTATATTTGTAACTGGTTTACATCCGTACGCCACACCATCATAGGTTCAGTTGAAAACCAGCGTCAAGCATTAGCTGCTTGACATATGCTGAACTGGACCTTTTTGGCACAGCCGCTAGGCACACATTCAGCAAAGTGTTTTGTCTTTCTTTTTACTGTATGTTTTTTCCTCCTCTATTTTTTTGTTTTATCTTTGTGACTGTGTGTTGCTGAGGCATTATTTTTTTCTTTTTCTTCTTTCTATTTTCTTGTAACTCACTAAGAAATCAAACAAATATGTCGAACATTAAAATCACAAAGATTTTTACACATATAGAACATTAGAATCACATGGGGAGGGCGCCACTGCCACAGTGAACATCGGCACCGTATAGATGTAATAAAAAAAATGTAAATACTGCTTTAAAAGTTGCATAAACAATGTAAAAGCGTAGTAAGTATAGATAAAAAATATGGTGTTTTGGCGCCAATACAATGACACTTATTAAAACCTTATTTCATGAACCAACATAACAAATCATCACGCCTGTATCCCTGAAGGGTTAGGCAGGGATATGTTTAGGTCCCATGTAATAGGGGGCAAGCCTGTTGCCACTAACCGGGCACAAATCCAAACTCCGGCCTGCTACTGAGAATTTCATAGAAAAACCCAATAACACCTTGGTCGGCTTAGGAATCGAACCCAAGACCTCTAGCGTTGCAGTCGCGCTTAGCACCACTAGGCCAACGAGGCAGGAACTAGATAAAAAACTATATTTTTCATGCAGTGAGTCTACTGTTATGCATATAAATATACATTATAGAGAAGTTAGATAATAAAACAACAAATATCAACATTAATTTATTTATAACATACATTTCTGATACGATTAACATGTATATTGTACAATCAACCGCATATCAGGGGCCCGAGTCTGCTATTGACAGTTGTTTGAATCGTCTGAGTGGGTGGCGTTAGTAGGTCCATTTTAGGATAATTACGTAGGTAAAACGTCATTTTAACGTCAAAATTGGTCATTGGGACTGCCAATTTTGACGTTTTGACATTTGGTAGAATGCCAATTATTCTAAAATGGACCTACTAACGCCACCCACTCAGACGATTGAAGCAATTTTCAATAGCAGACTAGGGCCCCAGGTGGTAAGACATTCAGTGAGTATGTCTTAATAAGTGATTTGCTTATATTTTTATTACATATTGAAGTAAATTAACACCCAACATAAACTTATATTATTTCTTAAAATAGGGACTTTATCTTTGGTTTAAAATGCCCGCCAAAGCTTTGACACGGCGTAAAATAGAACTATTTAAAATCATTTTCTTTATAGCTTATACACAGACAAAAGAAACATCAAGGTACATGTAATTAGGGATTCGGCTCTGTCGTAAAATGACCACTTCTCAAAGTGACTGCCGGTAGCAAAATATATTTGGGTTAAGTAAAATTTGTTGATTGTTCATTTGTGTAAATTGATATTTTGATTTACATTAAATCTGGCAAACTTGGTTTTTTTTATTTGCATTCGCGTACCCATATTTTTATGATTAAACATTAGTATAGTACCTCTCTGTGTTGTACACCTACTGGTTGTTGACCAGTTTTTTACTGATGAAAGTAATTAATGCCATTTTGCGAAAGGGACATTTTGCTACCTGTAGTCATTTTGAGACAGAGCCAGGGATTCATATTTAGTAATATTTACATTATACGACATACATATACCTTTTTCGCCATTTCCATTGTTTAACTATTGTGTCTACAATAGTTAAACAATGAAAATGTTCTTATGTGACTCATGGGACAGGGAAATGGTTAAAAACAAATTGTTTTTAGCATAGACATTAAAAATATATGACTAGATTGTCTACTGCCTTGTTTTACTTACTGCCTATTTTAGCCGACTTCAAAAAGAAGGAGCTCTTCAACTCAACAGATTTTTTTTTTTATGTTTGTTAAGTATCTCAGAACTTTCGACTGAGTGAAGGGATTTTGATGATTCTTTTATTTTATTTGAGAGGTGGTGCTTCCAATGTGGTCCCATTTTAATTTGATCCAGTTATGACAGTGGGATCCATAAGAAAACCGTATAAGACATATTTTGAAGTCAGTTTTTTGTAAGAATTATTATTTAGTGATTTTTTTTTCTGGGAACTCAAAAAAATCATTCTTGTTTCTTTTCCTCATTCTCTTTCTCACTTTTCTCTTTCTCAACCTTTTCTATTTTATCCACATCGATAGAACTCCTAGACAATTGCCGTAAAATATTCTCGAAAATTCTTGGCGCGCTTTTGGTGTTCGGCAACGAAATGTCAGTTTGCGTAGTGACAGTCTCGCATCTCTTTTCTTCTTTGACCTCTATAGGTATACTCGTCTCTTTCAGATCGAGTTTTAAAGTTTTCTTTTTGGTCAGAAGTTCGGTTTCGTCAGATTTTGAGCATCGATCTATTGCTTTAGATAGTACGTTTCCTAGTAAATGTGCGCATTTTATAATGTTTTGTGTTTCTCGAGGTGTTAGGTGTAGTCCTTGGTTGCGAATTATGTTGTTTATAACTTCTACGTTGTCTGGGGAACGTTTGCGGGAGCCGTCTGAGAATTCTGGAACAGAAATATAAATTAAATGTGGATATCACAGACATTGCTCTGAACCTGAAGTATGTAGTCAAATAACTTGTGATAGGGAATCAGAGACAACAAAGGTACCATAAGCATATAGACCTGAATAATGTGGAAAAGTGGTTTTCTACAATGACCCGTTCGGGGATCGAACTCAGTATCTTAGAATACTAGCTGTTGCGTATAGTATCCTTGACTTATGTGTGGTAATTAACCTGACATTGTTTTATACAGTGTGTTAACGAAAGGGTAACAAAACTTTAACGCAAAATGATAACTTAGTTCGTTTCAATTTTTTTACTCTAATCCCTTGTTGCGATGCCACTAAGTCGAGGTCCGAACCCCTCAGGGATTGCCTAAAGTTGCTGACGAAGTTAGTTTTTCCTATTGCTCTGGCTGAGCCAAAATTCTGGCGAAGTAGTCAAAGCTTGCACTCGGGCTAACTGCAAATTCTTCTACCAAGAAAAAACTCAGGCTAACTGCACAGATCTCAAAGAAATCTTACCAAAATCCGCGAGCTCAAAGTTCTCCGTTCTATACGGCGTCGGACACTGGTCGTAGTAACTCTTGATGGGCACCTTAGCTACGGAGTTGTTGTAGTTTGCCCAGAACGAGGACCACTCGCCGTCGCAGCGATCCACCTTCGTGTCGGCGTCGCTCATGTCGGCCCACGTGCTGACGCAGCAACTGGATGAAGAAATTGAGATTTAAGAATATGTATTGAAAATTGAAAACTTTAAAAGAGGATGAGAAGAAATTGTGAAATAAATAATATGTATGGAAGGAAATTAGTAAACTTTAAAAGAGAACAGGCAAAAATGTTGGCCGGGCCTAGAAACTGATAAAAAAAAACAAAATCATTATTTAATAAAAACCATTTCCACCCACCCATTATTATGATCGTTCACTGATAAAATTGCTGATAAATACTTAAAAGATCTTTATGCTGATAAATACTTAAAAGATCTTTATGAATTACAGCTAAGAACCATTTGGATCACGTTAGCTTTTAAAGAAAGACACCGAATCACACCTGGGGCCCGAGTCTGCTATTGACAATTGCTTCAATCGTCCGAGTGGGTGGCGTCAGTAGGTCTATTTTAGGATAATTGGCATTCTACTAAATGTCAAAATTGGCCGTCTCAATGGCCACATAAGAGCGGGGTGAAAATCTAATGATTTCGACCCACGTTTAGGGCACGACGTGGGGATATGTCGGACTTGCACCGACCAAAAACAGCCGCGGGATCGCTTAAGCATTCTCAGCGCAGCTCCGGCAGGCGACGGTCTTCCTTTTAGAGTCGGACTCCTTCTAGAGAGCCCACCCCTGATTTCTTCTGAAAACGAAGTTATATCCTCACCTGGATACCTGCAGGTCCTGACTCCTGGGTGACAGCTGCTGCTCCTGCGCCCTGCGGGGGACAGCTATATCCTGTACCCTCACCTGGACACCTGCAGGTCCTGACTCCTGGGTGACAGCTGCTGGTCCGACGCCCTGCTGGGGGACAGCTATATCCTGTACCCTCACCTGGACACCTGCAGGTCCTGACTCCTGGGTGACAGCTGCTGGTCCGGCGCCCTGCTGGGGGACAGCTATATCCTGTAACCTCACCTGGACACCTGCAGGTCCTGACTCCTGGGTGACAGCTGCTGGTCCGGCGCCCTGCTGGGGGACAGCTATATCCTGTAACCTCACCTGGACACCTGCAGGTCTTGACTCCTGGGTGACAGCTGCTGGTCCGGCGCCCTGCTGGGGGAAAGCTCCGCGGAAGACTGGCCGGAGTACTCCGGGGAGACGGAGGAGTAGTCCAGCTCGGTACCGTATCTGAAATGTGTGTAAATGTAATGAAATTAAAATAATAGTTTGATAATTGCAAATCACGCTAATGATAAAAAAGTGGGTTCTGTCAATAAGCGTCAAGTACCTGAAACACAATACAGCTGACAAATTTAAGAAATTTCACATTATTTTAAGAGAATTGAACATATAGCTAATATTAATAATTCTAGCTTGTCATCAAGATTAATAAGGTATTAGGTAAATTGAAAAAGAAATTGGGATTGAAATCTGTTCATCTGTCTTGATGCGTTTACCCTATTTTTCTGGTCGTAAGGTAAAAATAAGATTTATTTAAGTATAGCAATATTGTATTGTATCAAATTATGATGTAGAGAATCTAAATAAGCAAAGACAACAGTCCTCAAATTCTCTATAACAAAGTAAATTTTCAATTTTTTTTTTTCGTAGCTGACGAAATCGTTATGACTTTTAGCTATTATTTGTTAAGTATAATGAAAAAACAAAACAGGGATTTAAAAAATTGACAAGAGTTTCTTGCATTTTCTATAAAATTCCTTACCTATAGGGACTACTACTAGTAGAAGTCTTGAAGCTGTCCCGACTGCAAGTCCCCACCGACTGCAGCGCGCGTCTGCTCTCCACCCGCTGCGAGTGCAGCTGGCTCTGCAGGGACGCGCTCCTTGTCTTCAGCTTAGCCTTGGGTGTGGACGTGGCTAGCGCCTGGAAGTTCTTCATCCCGTATTTAGAGTTGGTGTCCTCGAAGTCGGATACCTGGGCACAGATTAATAAATAGTTACTACGTAAACCTGGGGAAGTGAATTTTTAAGGATAAGGCAAATATTGACGACCTCCGTGGTCGAGTGGCGTACGCACAGGTTTGAAAGTGTCACTAGCTCTGAGGTCCCGTTTTCGATCCCCGGACGGGTCAATGTTGAAAATCACATTTCTAGAGTGTCCCGGGTCTGGGTGTTTGTGGTACCTTCGTTGTTTCTTAATTCCATGACACAAGTGCTTTCACAACTTACTTTGGGCTCACCACGATGTATGTTTTTTTTTTTAAAGCGTTATAGATAAATAAATAAATGTAGACAACATCACATACATTGCTCTGAACCCAAAGTAAGTAGCTAAAGCACTTGTGTTATGGAATTTAGATACAACGAAGGTACGACAAACACCCAGACCCGAGACAATGTAGAAATGTGATTTTCTACATTGACCCGTCCGGGGGTCGAACCCGGGACCTCAGAGCTAGCGACAACTTGAAAGCGGTGCGTACCACGGAGGTCGTCAAAATTCGTCGTTATATAGATTTGAAAGCTTGTTTTAAAATCCTATTTTTCCGCAAAAACATAATTATTAAAATTGATTAAAAATACAAGCTAAACTCTCACCTGCGACAGATCTAAAGACATGTCATCTTCTGTCTCCTGACTCTTGGCCGGTGCTGGGAGCCGCTTGGGAGAGTCTGTCACCTTCTTCTTGACCAGAGAGTCTGAGGACTGGCGTCTGTAGGTCCCGGGGAGGGAGTTGGCGCGGTCAGATCTGCTGGGGAGAATAAATATATGGTTTTAAAAACAGTTGAATTAGGGAAATTGTATGTAATAAGCATTTTCATCATCATCATCATCAGCCTATAGCAGTCCACTGCTGGACATAAGCTTTTAAAATTCAAATGCAGTTCAAAGATTGTGATTGATAAACCTTTATACTTTAATTTTCTAAATTAAACACAATGTTAACTAAAGGGAAATGACTATAGAACATGGGTAAAAGTTACCAGGTCAAAATAAGAAAATTAAATAGGTAGCTAATTGATATTTTTTCCTGTATCAATTATTCGACACCAAAAATCATAATCTGAACCAAGATATAGGCGATTTATCTTAGCTAATTGTATAATATCATAATAAATAAATAGGCAAGAAATAACTGATAATACCTATAAATAATAAACATATTATAACATTAACATTAAAAGTAATAAATTGACTACAACTCAATAAGTTACATACCCTCGTAATTTAGTGACACCTTTTGACACCAGTATGTTATAGAGCGACTGTCTGTCTGACACGCAACACATTTACCGAGTGATATAGTTTCTCAAAAAAACCTACCTTTTCAAAATCTGTTTCCCAGTAACAACGAAATCTAAGTTCTGTGGCTTAGCAGTCTTCTTCGGCGTAGACGTAGCGGACGACGGCGCAGAGGTAAGCGGCGACTTCTTTACTTCTTTCTCCTTCTTAATGCTGTTCCTTCTAGAGGTAACTGAGTTCCTTCTAGAAGAAGCTCGGGAGCGAGGCGGGTCGGTCTCCTCTTCGGGCCAGCGTTCGTTGCGGTACATGGTACTAAAATTAATGAAAGAATGATTTTGTTAATATTTTAAAATAACACTCGAATTTCACTAAGAAAACGATATTTATTTAATGTCTTTAATATTTAAAATAATTCAAATCAAGTTACATAGCAATAAAACATGATAAAATAGTAAAAACATCAACAACACAAAACAAAATATTCAACAGCGCCTTACAAAATAAAATAGCAACAGGTTGATCACGTAACGTTGCTAACACATTTCGGTCAGGCGCTCTCAGTGAAATAGGTCATCATAACAAGATTATCCCTACCTCTTTGAGTCTGATACGACCCAATAAAGTAGCTAATACAATTATTGATGAATCTCGGTTTAAGTTTATGTAAAATTGTAGGTTTAACGACTTCAAAAGGGTTTTCAATTGGTTTGTTTTAAAGTTTTGATAACATGTTTCGTTAAATTCGTTTTGTTTAATTAGAGTTTGTTTTGATTGAGATAGTTAACATTTTATTGTTTGCGTTTTTTACTATGTAAGCATAGCATTTAAAATTAATCTTACTGAAACTCATTACTTTTGTGTCATTAAAAAATAACGATGGAAGTTTTCAGATGGCCATGTACCTATGGATTTTATTATACTGCCTAACTATATAAAACTACAGACTATTAAACGTAAACTAAATACTTAATACTTTAAAATCTCATAACATTTATAACAAAAGATTAATTCTCCTGTCGGCCGACTGGAAAACAAAACTACTACACCATTTTTGATGAAACATAGAAATAAAACTCACATTCTACTTTAAAAAATTGCGTGGAGTAGGTACATACCTAGTGCAATAATACAACGAATACTACATTATTATTTTTGTTCAGATATAAAATTAATGGGGTTTTATAACTTTCACGTGTGTATGTGTAAATCTTGTAAAATTATTGTAACTCGTAGCTCCTAAACGACTAAACCGATTATGATACGGCTTTTTAAACTATCTCTTAACTAAGATTTTTATAAAAAAATATATTTTATCAATACCTTAAATTCTACATGGATTTCTTATTTCATGTTACATCAATAGTTATACATTAACCACACAAATACTCACATATTGCTAGTATCTTCAATCCTGGTTTGTAAGTAGGTAAGCACAGCTGTATCCCCCGTGACACACACTTCGGCACTGGCGGGCTATTCTCGTAATATTGCGCTGTACGCATGACTAGATGTGGGCAGAGGATAGTGTGATGAGCGGGTGCGGAATAACCCTTTGGGCGATAATTAAAAAGTTTTAAATAGACAAATATTTTAGATAGGTATGCTTTGAATCCTCGCTTGTTGGTTTGTTTTAATGTAACAAGTAAAGTTTATCATATAAAAGATAAACAAAAAATACTTTTGTTAAATTATAAATCTTATGAACAAATAGACGAAGTTAAAAGTTGGATGGTTGGATGATTCATAAATAAAATAGAACACATTTATTAAATGTTGTCATGATAATGTTTTTAGACTCGGTTTTTTTTTAAATCTACAGGCATATGTACCATCACGCCTGTATCCCTAAAGGGTTAGGCAGAGGTGTATCTCTCTGAAATAACCAGTCGAATGAAAAAAATGTTTTTGCATGATACAACCCGATTCTATCTCGAATGAACTCTTTTAACTGCGGACGCAGCTAAGCTAGCTACCTCAATATAACCTTTTTATTTAAGTTCATAAAATCGCTCGCTCGTCCACTGCGCTCTCGGCCTATAATCAAGGGTGGTATAGACAGGGTGGTCACTCGCGCATGCAACAGCCTGTAGATATGGAGACTGCCGTGTTTATTATATAATATTAGTATTTTAATACATGTTTACTATGTTCAAAGATATAGCAACAGGTGGGCTTTGACGAAAAAATAAGACTTAGAGTTTCGTTCATATAAGGTATCTAAATTCTATGTTAAATAATATTGCAGGGTGTCACCGAAAGGGTATCTCTATCCAAAAGGGGTGAAGAGTACTCTTGGTATAGAGTTTGATTTATATAGTCAAATAATTAATCAAATATAATTTTGAGTTGAAATTTTGTAAACTGACTCTACAATACTCTTTCGGTGGCACCTTGTAAAACCTAGAATTTTGATTCATGAATAAAATTAGTTAATTAGACATAATAATCCAGCCTATAAACGTCCCACTAGGCACAGGCCTCTTCCCATATAGAGAAGGCACGAGCATTGATCACCACGCTTGCTCTCTGCGGGCGATTTCAGATTTCCATGTAAAGCATACTCTCAATGTTTTTTTTATAAATTGTTTCTATTTATGTTAGTATTAAATTTTCATCATGAATAATAAATAAAGTATGATCTTCTGCGTAGTCTTTCCCCGCACCATGTTGTGTTCGGCTGCCAGTCTCCCCGCCAGCTGAACACCAGTATGTTACAGAGCGACTGTCTGTCTGACACACAACACATTTACTAAGGGATACAGTATGTCCTAAAACCTAGTGAGATTGTCTAACAGTATTTTTCAAAAAGGAGGAGGTATTCAATTCCACTGTTTTTTTTTATGTTTGTTCCCTCATATTTTGACTGGGTGAACGGATTTTGATGATTCTTTTTTTATTTGAAAGCTGGTGCTTCCCATGTGATCCCATTTTAATTTGGTCCAGTTATGACAGTGGAATCCATAAGAAAACTACACACTTAATACTTATTTTGAAGTCGTTTTTTTTTGTAAGAATTTTTATTAGTCGTCTCCATAGAAAGTCCTGTTTTTACCCTTAGTTCTATACATTAGGCTGTCTATGTATTTAGTATACTTATTAGTACTTGAGAGCAGTTTAGATAATGTTACTTAAGTGAATGTCAAGTTCACCTGTATACAATATGAAAGAATAAAATATATTTATTTAGTACAACACAAGATATTGCTTACTAATAGATGTTGCTTACTTTTGATTCTATATTTCGTTAATTCTATAAACGAATTTAAGCTGACTTATGCAAAAGATATTTTTTTTATTTTTTATGTAGATTCATATTTCAACTTGGTTTTTTATACAGTTACTAGTAAAGCTTTTTATTAAATAATCGACTTCAAAGTAAGTGATAATAAAGGATATAAAATTAGAAGATATCATTAAAAAAAACTGAAATAAGTACCTACGTATAATAGTATTTTTTCAGTTATTATAATTTAAAAACCTGGGTATAGCCAATTAATTAAAACAAAACAAAATACTAAAACATTTGACACTTGATAAAGTGTCGCTTAACAAAAATAAAACTTAGAGTCGAATTAAGAAACTCCCTCTTTTGAAGTAGGTTAAAAATGTAACAAAAAAATAAGTTAACAAAGACAAATATTAATGCCAAAATAATTCAATGTCCAGCCATCGACGTATGATATGCATAGACTGCTACTATCGCTGGGTTCCCCTTGTGCCAAGCGAGAGAAGTTTTTAGTCTGATCCTAGTACATTTCGTTTTTCATATAAGTTAATTTTCGCGCAACGAGAAACTTATATAAGAAAATATCGATTGTTTTGACATTGTTAGGATAATATTAGTGTTTTAGATATTTTTTTTAAAACGGCAAGCTCCATCTTCATACATAATTCACGACAACACTTGTTCACACTAGCGCTTACGGTTTAAACTCTGATAGGCTCACTCTATAGTTTCAAATGCAGCCTCGTTGTGTCCAGTACACTAAATGAAGTAAAAAAAACCTGCATTCTTCATTGTCTTTGATTAAGAGTCTTTGACCTCTAACAAAGAATGCGGTTGATGGATAACTGGCTTAATAAGCAATATAATATATATATAAGATATCGATATCTCAGGAATGTGTGACGAAACAAGGTACCTTATATTTTAAGACAAGTGGATTGTGTAACTATTGGGAAGTAGGGTGGATATACAACCGCATTTTTGAGGACTTTTTTTGATTGTCTTAAATTTTGAGAAAAAATAATATGTGGATGGGAGCATGATGTATTTTATGGAATTTATAGTAAACAAAATAGTAGAAAAATTGGTTGTATGCGGAAAATAAAAAGCTTATTTGTTTTATTAACAACGCATAAACAGTTTATATAAAAAAATACATAGAAAAAAACCTTGTAGGCACAGTATTTAAAAAATATTATTCATTTAAGGATATGATTGTGCTTAAAATAATAAAGCCATTAACCTACTTATATTTTATTATGGAAGCCCATTTCTTTTCTGAAAAAAGGAGTGTAATTCTTAATTAAAAGTATTTAGAACTTATGCGATCACATTTTTAAAATTAATACTTAGTTAAATAAGTTGCATTTACGTTCACGACGTTATAACATTCACAAGCAGACTATTCGTAGCAAAGTATATAAATAATTAACCAATTAGTAAGTATAAATTAATATATTTTAATATTCAACAATATGAAAATGATTAGTAGGCACAAATAATTAACACAAAACATTTGCCATATGAACGTCAAGTAAAACAAAACATTTACCATATGAACGTCAAGTAAAACAAAACATTTACCATATGAACGTCAAGTAAAACAAAACATTTACCATATGAACGTCAAGTAAAACAAAACATTTACCATATGAACCCACTTTTTTTCTTATAACGCATTTTATTTTTAAGACCTTAAACACAATTGTCGATTCTTGAAACCGCAAGAAAATCCTTACAAAATCTTCTTCCAAAAAAATACCTCCAAGACTTGTCCACTAACACGCCTCAACTCACAAACACAGCGCAAAGTGAAAGTCTTTGCCCTACAGCACTGAGAAAGTTCATCTCGCTTACACATCCGCGAGACGGCGTTATGTAACGTACGACCTTACTGGTTTACGTATTGGTACGCCCACTGCCCACTGTTGGGCATCATTAGCTGGCATTTAGCTATTATAGATTTAACGCTTCTAATACAACCGAAATGGACAGAAAATAACCGCAAAAACTAATTGAACGCAATGAAATTGATCAAAGTCACTAAAATCGGTAGCTGAGCTATGGATACTTATAGTTATTGACATCTATTACTGCTCATACCATATAGTTATGTAAAACATAGACACGTGCAAAGGGTTTAAATATAGAACTCTGTATTGGTGATATTACAAGCCTAGTAACTGAAAAGCTAATGATGCCCAAACAGCCTTGACTGCTGGAATAGACTTCAATTACAAAAACAAAACTAGTGGATCGATTTTAATGTTTTTTTATTCATTTATATTTTACGGTGAAGGAAAACATCGTGAGGAAACCTGGATTCCAAAATTTGGGATCTGAAATCGCCAATCCGCAGTGAGCAAGCGTGGTGATCAATGCTCGTGCCTTCCCTGTATGGGAAGAGGCCTGTGCCCAGCAGTGAGACGTTTATAGGCTGGATTATTATTATATTTTAATTTAATCAGGGGATCGTGGCTAAGTGTAAGCTGTGTGGTTTGACAGATATTACAGGTTAAGCCGCACTTGCCGCGGTTGAGTCGTGAGATAGTACGTCCCGGCTGTCATACAAAGATCTTTAGCAGTCGTTAAGTCAATTCTGTCATCCAGTCTTACTATGGGATACTGTGTTTCCCAATTACATGTGTTGGAGTCGGATATCTGACCTCAACGTCAGATATCCGACTCCAACATAGTTGGGAAAAGGATCTTCAGATGATTATAATTTAATGTGTCAAATCGGTTCACATTGAGAACTCAGAGGGAGTTCTCAATGTGAACCGATTTATATATATATATTGAAGTCGGTTTAATATAATACCTACAAATTACGTTGGTACAATCCTCTGAACACAAAGTAAATAGCAAAAGCACTTGTGTTATGGAATGTAACAACAAAGTTACCACAAACATCCAGACCCGGGAAAATAGAAAAGTGGTTTTCTACATGACCCGTCCGGGGATCGAACTAGGACCTCAAAGATAGTGACAGTGAAAACCGGTTCGTACGCCACTCGACCACGGAGGTCGTCATAGCGTCATTAGTTGGTATAACTTGCTGGTAACTATATTGCCAGTTAACTTTAACTTCATAATTCTTTATTAGTTTGATATTTTTTTTTACTAATATGTTTGTAGGCCATATTATGGCAGACAATACTTAATTCCTTATTGTACACATAAACATTTATAAGATATATCATAATAATATACATTAAGTAAATATGTTGGAATTTCCTGCTGTAAGACCTTTTTGTACCATGTTCTTGCAAATAAATAATTTTGATTGATTGATTAAACTGTGGTTTCAATGTTGAAACTCAAAATCTTGATTAAATTAACTAGCATAGTTGTAAATAACACATACTGAACATTGATCACCACGATTTGCTCACTTATTGGACTTATATCAGAATCCCAATTATAATCATTGTTCTCTTGGGATACTTTAAAATACACAAACAAACATTAAAAATACAATAATTGCATGACGTAGAATCTACTCGTGATCAGAGGGCTGGTTTGTTCCTTGCACAGAGAATCGGCATAGCCATTCAACGTGGCAATGCTGCCAGCCTTCTGGGCACGTTCCCCGCCATTGACAAGGATGACGATGAGCTTTTCATGCATGCTAGTTTTATTTATTTATGTAAGACTAAATTATATCAATTTAGAAAATAAGATATAATTGCATGCCAAAAGTATTTATAAGTATAAGAAAATACTTTCAATAATAAGTATAACATGTCTTCAATTAAAAGCCGCTCTAATAAAGTCAGTTAAAAGTAAAATATTACATAATCACAACATGCTTTTTAATACTGTAATAAATAATAATTGGTTGTTACGAGTTATTTATTGAAATCCTTATAAATGTTACAGTCAAAACTCTAAACCGGGCAGAAGTAATTTTGACTAAATTACATTTTCTAAGTACCATGAACTGCCTAATCGAGGTAGTCAAAAGTAGAGCATAAAAAATGTCAAGGCTTTAGCTTTACCTTTTTTTACGAAAAGAGATGAATGGATTGTGTGAAAGATGATATGAGAAAGAAAGGAGTGAATGCTGAGATGAGTAGTAGAGATGAATGGAAGCTGAATACGCTACGCCTACCACAAATAATTGGGTCCAAGGCAGGGAGATATGCCTTCCATGCAATGATAATGATGCCGTCGCATATGAATATTCCTATTATTTAACTATTGTGTCTACTGGTAGGACAGTTAAGTTGTTAAATTTGATTGACTCTCTAACTAATAAAATAATTTATCACTCCAAATTTACCATAAAAAGTAAAATCACTATAAGGTATGAATTATCGGGCAAATTAACCAAAATGAGTGTAGTCAAAAGCATATTTGTCAGTTTTTCAGTCAAAAGTATTTATGACCGCTTATGAAGTTTGACAGTAACATAAAATGGCGCGCCCACATTACACAATATAATAAATATTATGGCTTCCACTTTCACTAGGATGTAGACTGTAGGTGCGGTAAACTGAATGAATAACATCGTAAAAGTATTGGAAAGATGTATTCAAGGACTTAAAGAAATGACGTGCCTGTTGGTGTAGTGGTTAGTGACCCTGACTGCTATACCGGAGTTCGTGGGTTCGATTCCCACCCAGGACACATGTTTGTGTGATTAGCACGATCATTTGTTGTCTGGGTGTAATTTATCTATAATATGTATGTATTTAGAAATATATCAGTATGTTTATCAGTTGGTGACCTTAGTACAAGCTCTGCTTAGTTTGGGATCAGATAACCGTGTGTGAGTTGTCCCAGGATATTATTATTATTAGCTAATATAATAAATGATAATCCAGCCTATAAACGTCCCACTGGGCACAGGCCTCTTCCCATATAGAGAAGGCACGAGCATTGATCACCACGCTTGCTCACTGCGGTCGATTTCAGACGATGTTTTTGCAATTTTTTATTTTTTATCTATCTTTGTAAGATAGTTTTATTGCTGTTTTCAAGCATGACAATGCTATATATAACATAGGTTGGTTTGGTTACTTTATTTAATAATACTTAGTTCCCTTTGAATGTTACCGTATTATTTGTAATTAAAATAATACGGAGATCTATAGATTAGGTTACAAAGTTACAAAAATATATTTGTTATCTGCTTTCAGAAAACCTTTGTTACTTATAAGTTGAAAATTTCGCAATATTTTTCGACATTGCTATGAATCGATGTACATCCGTATAAAAATCTCCATTTTAAACTCGGTTAAAACAATGTGTCACTAATAAACAAAAGCTGTTGTTTTATGTAACTCCAATGTAACTCTAAATACTTATAGCGGATCCAATGTAATTTATTTTTCACTGTGTAACTTACGCATACCTTAACTTAAGAATCTCAGTCCATTGTGTAAACCTTTGAAAAGATTACACAACATAACAATACTAAAAAGGATGCAAATTCCACACATTTTAGTCAAACAACATAAAATTAAACGCGGCAAGAATAACGTCATTCGCGCCAAAATATTGACACTCGAGAGAAAGTCGCAAAATGGCGGATATGTACAAAATACCTTAGAGGTTAGACACTACAGAGTGCACGTATTCGAGTATGAATGAACAGTGAGCAAAAGTATGACCTAGATTTTTCGTGAAAAATAATAATCGTAAAAAGTGTGATTACTGATCGTTTTTAGGCGACTTCAAGAAAAGGAGGAAGTACTCAATTCGACTGTATTTTTTTGTTTGTTACTGCAGTACATTTTGTGAACCGATTTTGATTATTCTTTTTTTCTTTGAAAGTTTGTTTTTCCCGTGTGGTCCCATTTGGTCCAGTTTTCAGTTTTTATCCATAAGAAATAAATATAAGAATTATTTTGAAGTCGGATCTAATAAAACTATCACAAATCCTTTTATATTATCCTCCCAATACAAAATCCAGGGACTACTCACACACGGCCATCTGATCCCAAACTAAACCGAGCTTGCACTTTGCTAACCAGACAACAGATAAACATACTTACAAATTTCAAAATACATACATAATATCAGAATCAATATTTTCGCATAAACATCACTATCTTTACACAAAAAATAACTTAAATCAATAAACGAATGTACTACATACAGCCAACAATGTGCTAACGCTCGGAGCAGTTAGCTTTTAGCGATACTTGCACTCTAAAATTTTAACTTATTAAACCTCTTTGGTCAATACGGAATGTGGTATACCTACTTTGTATGGGCATTTGTTTATTGTCTGTTTTTCGCGATTATGAAGTATTTAAAGGTATTTTCTATTATTGTTGGTTATTTAAATACAGTTTTCTAAGTTGTTAAGCTATTACAATGATAAAGGGCTTTTAAAAGTGAAAATGTACGTCTATTTTTCGCACGCTGTTGTGTGTTACGCAATTTAATGAAATCAAGATCTTTAAGTACATTTTTAGAACCAATGAAATTGATTATTTTTTCATGTTATCCGTATTAACCTTTGACGCAAAAAGGATGATATTATATTGAAATAAAACTCATTGTTATGGATTTTTTCGCGGTTTGTATTAAGATTTTAGGTCCCGACGTTTCGACACCTTTGCAGGGGCCCGAGTCTGCTTTTGACAACTGTTTGAATCGTCTGAGTGTGTGGCGTTAGTATGTCCATTTTTGGATATTTACGTAGGTAAAACGTCATTTTAATGTCAAAATTGGCCATTGTGACGGCCAATTTTGACGTTCTGACATTTAGTTGAATGCTAATTATCCTAAAATGGACCTACTAACGCCACCCACTCAGACGATTCAAACAATTGTCAATAGCAGACTCGGGCCCCAGGTGTCATAGTCACGGGCAGACTGAGTGCTCACACTAAAATGTTGCTAAATTTTAAATATATTTTTGTAACGTCTACTTAGTTATATTCGAACTTCTTTAAGATGTGCCCTATCGGGTCCATATTGTGTCTATACTATAAGATAACTGTACCACCTGTTATGTAACCTATGGAATGCTAATAAAGATTAAATCTAATATAAGAACAAACTCTAACTATAATAAAATTAAAACTTACATAAATAAAAACTAAACGGCGTCAAAGAACTCATCGTCATCCCTGTCAATGGCGGGGAACGTGCCCAGAAGGCTGGCAGCATTGCCACGTTGAATGGCTATGCCGATTCTCTGTGCAAGGAACAAACCAGCCCTCTGATCACGAGTAGAATCTACCAAATGTTTGGAAAGTTGAATAAAGATTTGAGTATTAAGTATTGAGTCAGACAGACTCAGTGGTGTGGCAACGTCGGGACCTAAAAGTAAAAAGTAGTCTCATCAATATCTAACATTCGCGTAAACCTAGGAAACTAAGATAATATTATAATTTTGACAAATAGCGAATTGATGATAATCATGAACATTTATTCAGCATTTTGAAAGTTGTCAGCAGTTTATTAAACCATTTCTTGATTACAATCTTAATAAATAAGGAAAATGAGAGTAAATAATAATATATCGAATAACAGATCAATTAATAATTATACAAATATGATAATTTATACATTTATTTAAATGTAGCTACACTCACTAAGCGTTTAGTTTTAAAGACAAGCAATCATTTAGGTTTAAAAAAAATATTTAAATGTCTGAAAAAATATTAAGAAATTGTTTTTTTTTCAGACAGGTTTTGCAGCTAGTAAAGTGAAAAACAATATAGATAATTGCGTCAAAAATACAGCAAAATAAAAAAGTACTAGGTATCAAACCCACATATAATTTAGAATGATTCAATAAAATACATAGAGTACTATAATATACTAACTTGTCAACGCGATCAGGATTCTATTTAAATTATTAGTTTCACCCTTAATTCTTTATTGTACACATACAAGGATAAACATTACATTCATTAGAATAAGTTGATGTACACAGGCGAGCTTAACTCAAAATTGAGTTTTCTTCCAGCAAACCTCTTTGAGCGATAGTGAGATTAATAATTGTAAGTGGTTAGGTAGATAGAAGTGTACAACTATTATAATATTTATATATATATTTTAATATACATACATTCAAATACTACATACAGTACTTATATACTATGATATATATAAGATATAGACATACATAGACTACATAACTCAAATTGAAAGGAAATGCTCTTTTATCTTTTTCTTAAATACGTTAAGAGAAGTGCTATTACGCAAGGAATGTGGAAGTGAGTTCCAGAGGCGCACAGCACGAATAGTAAAAGATTCGTCGTAACGACTAGAGGAGTGAAGAGGAGTACGAAGGAGAAGAGAGGAAGAAGTACGACAAGGCTTACCCCTGGGGACCAGGTATTCAAATCGTTCCCGCAGGTAGCTTGGATATTTAGGGTTGTGCAAGACTGAGTAAAGGAGAGAGAGAATATGAGAATCTCGACGTTGCCGAATAGGCAGCCACTTCAACCTAGCCCGGAATTCCGACACGTGGTCGTACTTCCGCAAACCAAATATGAAGCGGATGCACAAATTCTGGAGACGTTCGAGCTTATTCAGAAGTTCCTCAGTTGCATCGAGATAACATACATCGGCATAGTCCAGAAGAGGTAGAAGAAGAGATTGGGCAAGAGTGATTTTAGTCTGAAAAGGCAGGAACTTCTGGAGACGCTTTAGGGAGTGAAACGAGCAAAAGACCCTCCTACTTACCTCAGAGACATGTGCATCCCACGACAGATGACAATCCATGTGTACACCCAGGTTCTTGGCTATTTTCGAGTATGCTATAGGAGCTGAATCGTACAATATAGGTGGTAGAGATTGGTGATCCAAAAGGTTGTAAAAATATCTGCCACCAATAATGAGCGCTTGAGATTTGGAAGGGTTTACTAAAAGACCAAATGATTTAGCCCACTGATTGATATTACTAAGATCATTATTGATGGCGGCAATAGCATTGGAGATATTATCAAAGCTACTGTGGCGATACAACTGCAAGTCGTCTGCGTAGAGGTGGTACTGAGAAGAAAGAACTGAAGTTATAGAATTGATAAATATAGAAAAAAGCAGAGGAGAAAGGACACCACCCTGGGGAACTCCCGCCGTAAGTTCACACCAATCAGAGGAGACCTCATTGGCACGGACAGACTGCGAGCGACCCCGAAGATAAGAGTTGAACCAATCCGTTGCGGGAGGAGAGACATTAAGGGAGGAAAGGATCCCCAAGAGTATGTCAAAATCAACTGAATTAAAAGCACTGCTGAAGTCCAAAAGTACCAGTATTGTAATTAACCTCTTCTCCATGGCCAGTCGTATATCGTCAGTAATTTTGACAAGAGCAGTGACAGTGCTATGGCCAGGACGAAATCCAGACTGGTACGGACTCAGCAGGCCGTTAGCGGAAAGATAATTAGACAGCTGATCTTGAACGACGCCCTCAAGGACCTTGGATAGGACAGGGAGAATGGAAATTGGACGATACTGTGAAACGGATGTAGGATTCAGGACTTTAGGAAGCGGAAGGATATTGGCCTTTTTCCAACCGGATGGAAAGGAACTTGTAGTCAGGGAGAAATTAACAATGTGGGTGATAACCGGTAGTAGATATTTTAAGATGGGAAGGAACATTTGGAGTTGTAGGCCGTCATCACCTACCGCTTTTGTGGAAATGGAAAGGATACATTTTTCAACATCTCTCTCCACAACGTCTTTAAATGTGAACGAGGTACATTTTGGCAAGGAAAGATTAGAAAGATGTGCAAGAGTAGTAGCTTTAGAAGACATATCCAAGGTAACGGGTGCTTTGGAAAAGTGATCATTTAAAGCGTTAAGGTCCAAATTAATGGCCTCTTCACTAGTAGCTTTACCGATACCGAGGGATTTTAGAAATTGCCATACCTGAGAACTATTAATGTTTTGAATGGAGTGATGTATGTGGTGCCTTTTTGCATCTCTACACATACGACTGCAGCGATTACGCAACCTTTTATATTGAGCCAAGTTGTCATCTGTAGGATCCTTTATATAAGACCCCTTCGCCCTGTCTCTCTTCGCCATGGCACTTTTGATGCTGTCTGATAGCCATGGAGCAGGAAGATGCCTCACTCGAACTTTTTTAAGGGGAGCGTGCTTATCGTACAATTTTAAAATACAGGTGTTAAAATGAGACACCTTACCATCCATGGTACCACAGTCATAAAGAGACGACCAGTCAATTTTGCTCGCATCAAAACCCAAACGCTCCAGATCAATGTTCTTGAAACTGCGAAGAAAGAGAAATTTAGATTTGGGTTTAGGAGGACGAATTTTGTAAGAAAGGTATATTAGGTCATGATAAGAGAAAGAAGCAGGTAATTGCCCATGAGCAGCTACTTTGCAAGAGTTGGAGACAATTATTAGATCAAGCAGAGAAGGAGTAGAGTGAGGAGAATGATGAGTAGCATTAAGCTGAAGGATGTTCATATTGACAGAAGAGACAAGAGCGCGGAGTTTACGACTACGCACATCGTCCTTGAGCAGACACGTGTTGAAGTCTCCGAGGATTATAGTGTCGTCGTATAAAGGTGATAACAATTCAAGCGTTTTTTCGAAAGAGAGAAAATAATCGATCGTACATGATGGGCTATAAAATACACCCAAAAGTACCTTCTTAGTATTAAAAACAACTTCAAGAAACATATACTCAGCTGACTTCGAGTAATCACTCGGAGACTTTTCAATGACGTCATGTAAAATATCGCCTCTAAGGTAGATGGCCACGCCTCCGCCACCCTTGCCTGTTCTGTCATTACGTACTAGCTTGTAGCCGGGCAAAGAATAATGAGAAGAAGGGAGTGTGGGTTTTAAAAAGGATTCAGACACAAGAACCGCCTGTACGACTTTAGAATCGAAGGAAGAAATAAGGTCAGAGTGATGAGCGGGTACGCTCTGAGCATTGATATGCACTATATTAAAACAATTGTTATAAGAAGAAAAAACAGAGGTTAGGTTGTCACGGAGATGTAAACAATCGTCACTAAACGCACTGGCGAAGCTCACGTCAGACGCATCAGAAGAAGAACAAGAAGCAAAACTGTCATCTGAGTTATTAAACATAATAGTAATTAAAATCTAATAAATAATTATTAATAAGAATAAATATATATGTTTATATTAAATACTTTTAGCTATAATACTAAAAATCCTTTTTTTTCTTTAATAATCATACACGATGCACTCGCCGGGTTGAAAGAAATTAATCGATCAAAAAGACAAAATATCAAATCAATTTCTGAACGCACTTTTCAATGTCAAACAGCGGACTGACAACTTTACAATAATATTGATTGAATGACAGTTTAACCTTAAACCAGTGAAATGACAAATGAACACAATAAAATTAATAACACGTAAACACAGAAACAAAAAGTTATTTCGCTAAGTTATGATCCAAACAAATGTCATTTAGCTGTCAAAGAATCATAAACTACCAGAATCGAAATGGAATTCAAAGATACCGACAAAGTGAAAAACAAAACGGTGACAATATTATAATTATAAGTGGGTATCCTTGTGCCTAACTACTTAGCAGGCTTTCGAGACCGCTTATCAAGAGGCTTACTAGCACCTTTTGTCACCTCACCAGCTGCAGAAGACTCCAATACCGCCGTCGGGAACTGCGCCATAAGCTCTTGCAGTTCAGTAGCAGACTCAATTTTACGTCGCGTCTTGTTCGGAAGTAATATGTGAATCTTCCCATCAGATGTCCAACACTGCCTGACGCCGAAGTGTTTGCGGGCGCTCATAAACGTGTCATGCCTTGGTTTCGTCAGGAACTCTGATAGTATTAGACCAGAGCCCTTTAGAGTGGTCTTTGCCTGCCAAACTTCATTCTTCATCTTGAGTCCATGGAATCTGATGAGAAGAGGACGCGGCTTGCCAGTGGTGCTTCCTAGACGGTGGCATGCTACAACGTCAGAAGAAGAGATGTCAGCAATCTTCATCTTCTGTGCAATTGTCGTGACAGCAACCGCCACGTGGTCCTCCTCCTTGTCCTCTGGAAGGCCGTGAAGCAGCAACACCTTCCTGCGCGAAGCCATCTCATGTCGGTCAAGACCCACAATCAATAGCTCCATTTGGGACTTGAGCATGCTCACAGTTTTCCAAATCAATGATTTGAAGTCGGTGAACTCACGTGACAGACTGGCTATGGTCTTGTGAGTGACTTCAGCTCCACCAGCAGACTTGAGCTCCTCCTCATACTGGTTCATCCTAGTCGTGAATGTAGCAGTCAATTCTTCCATGCTGTCAGTGAGTTTTGCGTACAGATCCATAGTGACGTTGATGATGAAAGATAGGAAATCAGGAACAGAGAGATACAGTGAAAGCAATTATAGAAGTGAGTGCACCGAAACTAAATAAAGACTATTACACCATTTATGAAACTAAAAGTTGAAAATTACTATTTTTAAAATTAAATATACAGGAGCTTATAAAATTTTGAGTTGTCACTTCAACTACCCTTTTTGCTCTTTCTACAGATTTCTCTACACTTCATTATTACCTGAACAAACCATATAACATAGCTACCACACCATTTTTTACAATACTTGTAAAGACAAACAGACATAACACACATTGTGTCACTCCGTAAATAAGCTCTTAAAAAGCGCGCCCCAATTCGATGCGTCAACATTACGTAGAGGAGAAATCTGTCAGATGACATACCTATATGATGTTTCCGTTTTACATAATATGGTGAATACCTTACACGGCCTTGGTATATTGCCGCGTCATTTAGAAAACAAAAATATCTTAATCACCATAATACTTTCTTGACAAAGAAATAGTTTTCTTTACTTGTGTTACTAACCTGTCCTACAATGAGCTACCCAGTATAATGAGTTGTGGAGGCGGAAGATGGCACCAGGTGTTTTGCCGGAGTAGTCGGAGGCTTTCTCAAGGCTCTGGAAGCCCGGACTTTTGCATCCTCAACCCCCTGGAGATGCAAATCTGGCTCATAAGTGAGTTACACGTGACAAAAAACCAAATAGAAGGTCCAAAAGGCAGTCACACATAAACAAAAATTGCAGAAACCCCCCAAAATAGATAAAGATTATTAGATTTTCACTAATTACAGCTAAGGATCACCTCAGTCAAGTCAGATTTACTACAAGAAAACCGCATCAAAATCGGTCCTTTCGTTTCGGAGCTACGATGCCAAAGACAGACGTAAAACCGATTTTCATATGGTTTTCCTTCACCACTGGATAGACTGATTAAAAGGGAATGTTTTTGTGAATAATTCATTAATGTTTTTTTTTTGTTTAATCTTTCTCAAACCACCTGGCTTCATATTTTGACAGCGTCGTCACAGGTTGTTCCTAATCACCTAAACCAAAAAAAAAGGTCCCAATAATACCGACGAAATTGGTGCTGTAGTTTTTGTTTTATTCTCAAAAGGGAATTTCGCGGCAAAAACGGTTATTTCAGAATTCATTATTACCATCATGAATTTTTCAAATCTGATAATTTATTTGGGCACGTGATTATGGACCCTATATCACCCTTCTGGGTTGGACAGGATTTTCTTAACATCTCTGTTTATTTTACATCACGTTACCAAGCAAAACTGCAGAACTCAACTGCTAAAAAGCTTAAACTTACAAAACCCCAATTCATTCTCTTATAAAACTCCACCTGAACTTTAAGCCAACACCATGAACCTGCCATTTTCTACGAGACACACATCAAGGTGCGCCGGAGAATTCAGATGCTCTTACATAATGTCAGAAAGTTAATTGACAACCTGTTTGGGTATACTTAGGTTATGTTCGGCGATCTGACGTTTGTGGCACGAACTCATTGGAAAGCGAAAGTTGGAGTTATAAAGGTTAGGTGTAGATAGATAGAATATTATTTATTGTACATAGCTACACACATTTTTGACGGGCCTGTTGGTCTAGTGGTTAGTGACCCTGACTGCGATACCGGAGGTCGTGGGTTCGATCCCACTCTGGACAAATGTTTGTGTGATGAGCACGATCATTTGTTCTGTGTCTGGGTGTAATTTATCTATAATATGTATGTATTTAGAAATATATAAGTATGTCTATCAGTTGTCTGGTTACCATAACACAAGCTCTGCTTAGCTTGGGATCAGATAAAAGTGTGTGAAATGTCCCAGGATATTATTATTATTTTCTTTATTTAACAATTAACATATAAAATACATTTTTAAATATATACAAAAACAATCTATAGGTATATACATTTAAAAATATAAAATATAGTGTCCAACCGGCCTCGGGACAGGGTCTAAGCTGCCGGTGGTTAGGACTCCAGAGAGAGGAACCTCCTCCTTATTATTATTATTATTATACATATAATCACGCCTCTTTCCCTTGTAGGGGTAGGCAGAGACCACTTCTTTCCACTTGCTACGATCCTTACACACTTGTTTGGGTGTTTTTTTTGTATACCGTTAAAGTTACATATTAAAAAGTATAATAAAAGGTGTATTGAGTCGTAAAATATGTTTATGATTGGTTTTTCAAAGTAAATATGTGGAGAACATTACATACATTGCTTTGAATCCAAAGTAAGTAGCGTAGTAAAGTAGTAAAGCACTCGTGTATTGAAAGTACCAAATAAAGTACCAAAAACAGCCAGACCTGAGTCAATATACAAAACGTGTTTTTCTACATTGACTCGCTCGGGGATCGAATCCAAGACCTTAAACTTGAAAATCAGTGTACCGAAACAGAAAAGCGTATTTTTAAAATCTAAATATATCAATTCAAAACCACCTGTTCTTTGTTTATAATACATGTAACAACATTAAATAAATATTCTATTACATTCTAAAAAAAATAAAAACCTTCAAAATTGCTACTCATAACATAAAAATAATGTATTCTATACCATTTAACGAAGATATCATATCAACAACATTTAAAATACTATGAAGATCGTTATAAAAATTCGGTTTACTTCCATATATCACTTTCTATAAAACTTTTATTTAGTAGCTTACTAGGTTTCCAGAATATAATAGTTTTGTATCACGCGATTTGTCTATTAAATGTAATAGGAACGTAAAATTTAATGTAAGAGTATAGTTAGTATACTCCGGCCGCTGAGAGAATGCGTTCCTGACAGGTTGTGGTCAGCAGGGGATGTCGCTATTTTAAGTCAGTGAGTGGCGGGTTAATAAACGTTCCAATGTTTGACGACCTCCATGGTCGAGTGGCGTACGCACCGGTTTCAAGGTGTCGCTAGCTCTGAGGTCCCGGGTTCCATCCCCGGTCGGGTCAATGTAAAAATTCACATTTCTACATTGTCTCGGGTCTGGGTGTTTGTGGTACCTTCGTTGTATCTGAATTCCATAACACGCGTGATTTAGCAACTTACTTTGGGTTCAGAGCAATGTATGTGATGTTGTCCGCATTTATAAAAAAAAAAAAAATGTACTTGTTATTGTGCCTTATTTTCGTATTCAGATAAAAACAGTCACTTGCAATCCTACACTGATAACAGTGGCAAACAGGTGTACATTTGTCATTTAACTAAAATTATCTAAATACGACAATTAGGCACAATAGCAAGTACACTGATACGTTTAGGTATTTACCCACCACTCACTGACTTAAAATAGTGGCATCGGGCCCCAGGTAGATATAACTTTATTTGGCGAAGAATTGCTACAAAAAACAATGTTATGATATTATGTAAAATATCAGAAGGTCGTGAAGTAGGAATAATTTGTAGTGCATGAAGATTTCATGAGATAAAAAAACCGGTGTGACTTTACAAGTAACGAAAAAAAATATTCAGTTATGTTACCGTTCTTGAGTCTCATAATTCTAATAAAAAAACCGACTGAAAGTCTTATTTTTTATAGATCCCACTTTCAAAACTGAACCAAAATAGCCGGGACCAGCTTTCAAATAAAAACAGAATAAAAAAAAACTTTTGACTCAAAAGTTCTGTGGTAAAATACAGTCGAATTGAGAACCTCCTCCTATTTGAATTCGGTTAAAAATTACTTTACCATTAACTATTTTAAGTTTTTGCATGCCTGTTGAAGACAAGAATGTCTATAGCTTAATATTTTTTATTTACCAAATTATCACCTATGTTTATAATTTATCTAGCAAATAAAGATGTACTCTATTCGTTAAGTTAATAATTGTTGCAAAAAAAACAACCGACTTCATAATAAGTCTTAAGTGTATGGTTTTCTTATCTTACTGTGAAACTGGACCAAATTAAAATGTGACCACACGGGAAGTACCACCTTTCAAATAAAAAAAATCATCACAATCAGTTCACCCAGTCAAAAGCTCTGACGTAACAAAAAAAAAACAGTCGAATTGAACACCCCCTTTTGAAGTCGGTTAAAATAAGTGTTAGATCCCAAAAAATAGTTATTATATTCTATACTACACTTATATTAAAAAGATTTATTAAAAAAACTCCTGCTGCATGCTTTAACAATATTTGAATGATGTAGTAGCGTAACCCCAGTATGTCCAACATAAAGAGCGATGTCTTTCACTTAGCGTCGTTGTAAGTGAGTATGATGACTGTAATGTATTGGGTTTACCTCAATATAATAACTACGTCATTCATACAAGCATTTTGGAAGAAAAAGAACTGAAAAAAGTTTTTATTTAACATACAATTTTTTTGACACAACCTTTTAAATCAATTTATGTTGGACTCAAAATGACAGTCTCACCGCCAGCTGAACACCAGTATGTTATAGAGCGACTGTCTGTCTGACACACAACACATTTAAAAGGCTTCTAATAGGCAATATAATAGTCTTCTTCTTACAAGGTTTTCCCAAATATACCTTGAAATCAGACGTATATCTTAACAATCTTATAAATAGGAAATTTTAGTATTTTTGTAACTTTGTAACAAAAATATATACTTATTTATATCAAAATACAAACATATTATAGATACATTACACCCAGACAGAGACAAATGATCGTGCTCATCACACAAACATGTATCCTGGGTGGGAATGACCACGACCTCCGGTATAGCAGTCAGGGTCACTAACCACTACACCAACAGGCCCGTCACAGTAAATACTAATAGGTGATAAACTGCCAAAATCAACTCATAATGTTCCGCTGTAATGCATTTTTAAATAAAAATATGACCTCAATTTTCAAACAAAAGTAATTTAAAAACTGTATTCTTCTCATGCAGAATCATAACACTTTTACTTGAAGTAAGGCAGACAGATGAATATTATAATTTGCAAGATAGCTGGGCCTCGATTCTGCTACTTAAAATGCCTGTCAGTGGTCGGTCAGTGTACTTGTCATTGAGCCTTTTTCGTATTCAGATAAGCCTACAACTAACTCTCGAAGAGAATAATCGTAATGACCAAATAATGTTTGTCAGCAACGCACTAAGTCGAAGTCCGAACTACAGGGGGTGCCTTAGACGTTGCTGACGTAGTTAGTTTTTCCTATTGCTCTGGCTGGAGGCCTTAATGTCCTCGCCAAAAGTCCGGTGAAGCAGTCAAAACCTGCACTTAGGCTAATTTAAAGGTCTCTACCAAAAGAAGACCTATTAATGATAGGAATGACAGTTAGCAGAATGCAAATTGCCATATGCTGAACTGGACCTTTTTGACACAGCCGCTAGGCACACTTTCAGCAAAGTGTTTTGTGTTTCTTTTTTACTGTATGTTTTTTCCTCCTCTATTTTTTTGTTTTATCTTTGTGACTGTGTTTTGCTGTGTCAAATATTTTTTTCTTTCTTTCTTTCTTTCAATTATCGTAAAAATGAATGTAGGCATGAAATGCAGGTCATTCAGTCAATTCAAGCAACTCTTAAATAGCTGAATCGACGCCCAGATGAATATTATAATTTTTAAGATAGGCTGTCATTATTTACGCTACCAAACATGTAGTTATAATATAGCATTTTGTTACTAAGTTTATAAATGCCATATAATAATAGACTAAAGAGTTTTTATGTGTTGCTATAAAATAATGTAATGTATTTTGAGGTTAGAATTAATGACCTTTGTTGTCAATGAAGTGAAAAGTTGTGTTTTTAATCAGAATTAGTGGTTGAAATTGAGTTAATTAGGTTAGATTTTCAGCAGATTTCAATTAAATCTAGATTTCGGTTTTTTATTTACAAATCGCTGAATGAAAGTGTCGGAAGGGGTAGACCTAGGCGGACGTTTCTAGACCAAATCTGAGACGTCTTGAAAAAAGGCCAGGTCAAGAGTACCCTAAACCGAAGAGCATGTATGAAGGGAATTATGACAGTGGATGAAGCGAAACAAGTATGTAAGGATCGTAGCAAGTGGAAAGAAGTTGTCTCTGCCTACCCCTACGAGATTATATGTATGTATGTATGTAAATCGCTGAAAGTTACTTAGCTATAACAATTATAATAATAATGTTTGTTAATTTGCTAAAACCTGTTAGTAATTCTCAAAATGTGTATGTTTAATTTATATTATACTAGCTGTGCCCGCGACTTTGTTCGCGTGGATGACGACTTTGTGTAGAACGACGAGTTTGTGGAGAATGACATAACTTTATATTTATGAACCGATTGACATGAAATAAACACTAAATGGTAAGTGAAGCTTACTAAAATATATTAGTGAAAACCGCATCTAAATCGAATGAGCCGTTTTTGATATTAGCGTGCACAAACACACAGACAAACAGACAAAAAAAAATGATTACAATTTCGGGTTCGGCATCGATCTAATAACAATCCCTGCTACTTTTTTTACATATATTTCCATTGTACAGACACCACTTTTCTACATTTTTATTATATGTATAGATTTACGTAAAATAATGTTTCTATACATTTAAGTACATACAGATACTTATAAATACCATTTTAACCTAGTTACTACAAAAACTACCAACTTCAAATGTAATTTTGAATTTAGCAAGATATAAAAAAAACCTAGATGCCACTGAAAAAACAGTCCCCATTAAAATATTTGCAAAATATTATAACCCACATTACATAAACGTTCTAAAAAATATCTCCAAAGTCAATTTGACTATTAATCTTAAAATTATGCATTATTTAATGAATTTTCTAAACAAATATTAGAGTTAACTCCAACCGCTTTGAAAACGTCTTGTATGACACCCAAACAAAGGATTTTAAACCTTAAGATGTGTATGTAAGCTTCTAATTCAATTGTAGTTATCTTAAAAAGCCTGGGAGGCGTACTTCCTTGGATTTTAGACCTTGAACTGTGTGTGTAAGGTTGTATTTCAGTTGTAGTTGTCTTAAAAAGCCTGGGAGGCATACTGACTCGTTGTTCATAGGAAATGGCACCCCACTTTCTTCTCAACACTTCTCATAACCTCAGTTCCAATCCTTCATTCATTCACACAACACGTGCCTTAAAAAAGTTAAAATAAAAAAAAAGTCGGTGGCCGAATAACCGAGGACTCGAGTGTCAAAAATAATGAATTAAAAAGTTTAAATACGCGCGGAATGCAGTGACAGTTGTGTATTTATTTTATTGTTTGTGATTTTGGATTTTTATTTGTTTAAGTTTTCTGTTTTTATACGGAAAAATGGTGAGTCGATATTTTATTATTAAATTAATAACTAAGAATATAATTGTAATTTAATTAATTATTTTTAAATGCATTCCCTTTGACTTTAACAAAGGACGGATTACGTGATAATAAAATATTTACCTACAATAATATAAAAACTAAACAATAATTAAGAAACATTATAAACTAAATAAATTAAGAACTAAAATAAGGCACCATTTTTTTTATTTGCCCGCCTATTTTTAATAAGTAAGTAATTGACAAAAATATCCAAAATGGCGTATTTTCGTTAAAAGTTGTGAACGTTTGCAATTGCATCTGAATTCATTTCTCTCATTTATATAAATATGTATGACTGAGCAATTAATTACAAAGTTAATTGTTAATAATTTGAAAGCGCCATATTTTTTATTGCCGGCCATAATTTACATTTCGTATAAATTATGTTTGAACAATGTAATGCTTAGTGGTTAGAGTGACTGGGATTTATTTGTTTAATATATAGGTTCTTTCTTGGCCAATAGAAAAGTATTTTCACTCCGTACTTTCTTAATTATTCTAAGATACAGCCGTCTTATTTGCACGAATGTAACTACCTATATGAAATTTATCTTTACACTAATTTAAGAAAGATCGAAATGATGACCTAAATATTTAAATGAAGCAAAAATAAATGTGACAGATTTTTATAGGGTGCCGATAATTATAAACTCTGCTTATACCGTTTGTCTCAAACTGACAACACTCAACGTAGCTTTTAAATAATAATTTTCGAAATCGGACAAGTAATTTCGAAGATTATCCATCCAAATTTACAAACATAGCCCCATGGTTTCACTTGCGCTAAATAACCTTGAGAAGTGGGCTATTAAATGCATAAAGATTTTTCCAATACGATTAGTAGTTTCAGAGATGTTAGTCTGCAACTAGACAAACATTTAGTTTTATCTTGATAAGTATAATAACGTTTAAAAACTTAGTGGTTACAGATTTATATGTTTAATTTACAATAATAATGTTATTCACAATAATATAAAATCTTAACTTAATCTGACTCGAAAAAAAAAATTAAGTACCTACTTAACTATAAACTTATCAAAATCTAAAATAAGGCACTTTTTTTTTCTACATCACATACATTGCTCTGAACCCAAAGTTAGTAGCTAAAGCACTCGTGTTATGGAATTCAGAAACAACGAAGGTACCACAAACACCCAGACCCGAGACAATGTAGAAAAGTTGATTTCTACATTGACCCGTCCAGGGATCGAACCCAGGACCTCAGAGGTAGAGACACCTTGAAACCGGTGCGTACACCACTCGACCACTTAGAGAGGTCGTCAAACTTAGCTTTCGTATATGAAATACCTAAATATATAAACTAAATATCAATGTCACAAACATCTCCACAAAAAACCATGAGAATCTCATTATAATACAATTTTTGCGTTTGACACTTTCACCCGCCATTTGCATATATTTGCATGCCATAGACAACAGAGTCTTACGAGCATAGACAAGACTCTCTAGCCAAAGAAAGTGATTTTACACGCTTGTTCAGTTAAGCTCAGTATTGTGTATTAAGAGAAACTAAAAAGTGTGTTTAAAATGGTTTTTAAATGTAATATACTATTGGTTTCTTAGGTTTACGCGAATGAACCGCGAAAAAATCCGTTGAAAGTAGTTTTATTTCAATATACTATTTAAAATTGAAATATTTATATGTCCAAAATCTAGGATCTATTTAGTAATATTTTGGCAAAGTTTCCTTCCGCTAAGGCTTACGCGGTAAAAAGTAGCCTATATTATTTTTAGGGATACATGGTTACCCCCATGCCAAGTTACATCAAAATCGGTTCTGCAGTTTATTCGTGAAAGCGTAATAAAGACACAGAAAAAGTTTTGCTTGCATTTTTTAAAAAGTATCTATGTCTTACAGAGTAGGTTTTACACATCTGAATGTATAAAATAAATTTCAGTGTTAGTGATAACATCATTTTAAATTAGAAGGGAATTAATTTTGATAATTGTGCGCGGCCCTCGATTTAACTGGGATCCCATCATCAGATCCTGACCACCTGTGGGAAGTATACTCTTGCAAACAAAACGAGCAAGTTCCAAATCGGTATAGGCGTCTTTGAGTAATCGGATAAAATACATAATATAACTATAAAGGACAATGCCAGATCGTGACCCACCTATTTACAAAAAATGTAAATTAATGAAAATAATCTTATGAATATAAGATCCTTTGATAATGAACTGTAAATCTGTTATACTTGCGGATAAGAAATTATTAAAAAAAGGAATTAAACCCCCGGGTCTATTTCCCGTTTTTCTGGCGACCATTTGCGTTACTTTGTACGCATAAAAGACGGACTGAAGAGATATGTTAATAAAAAAAAATCTCATGTAGCGTAAAATATTTTTTACAAAACATAATATATATTTTATTCAAGTATAGATAGTTAATTAATAAAAAACAATTGTTATGTAAATAATTGTGTACATTATTATAGTCAATTACAATCATTGTTATGCATTCGCGCGTTTGGTTATTGGAACGTCGTTGACATGCTATGTCAAAATGTCAATGTCATCAATCACTTTTATATGTTGTTTTATTTCCTATCAACAGTCCTACATCAGTAGTATTACTAGGGTCGATACTGCCGGGTCTGTATCTATAATAATACCGTCTTTCCTCATGCTGAACTCCCGCCCAACAATGGCATTATAACGATAAACAGCAATTATTTATTTATTTTCACAATATAAACTACACCTAACCTAATGCTGTCCGAAAACTTAAGGCACCTAAATGTAATTATTGTTCTTAGATTTAAACAGAAACCGTAAGTTCTAAATGCATTAAGACATATGTTTCGTTATCAGTAATAAAACAGCAATAAAATGCTGCATATGGCATGCTTGTAAACGATTTTTACTGCATGGGTCAAAGTTCTATAGAGTTTCTGGCATTGGCCTTTAAAAATGCAGTTGAATTGAGGACCTCCTTACTTGAAGTCGGTTAAAATGCAAAAAACCTCCAACCAATTTCATAAAATTGTTTACTTATAACTTTTCAAATACTTAACACATTTCATAAATTATAGCTAAGGAAAATCTTGCACTTCACCTTTCCAACAATAAAAAACCGCATCACAATTGGTCAATCCATTTGGAAGCTACGATGCCTCACATACAGACACGCCAAACTTATAACACCCTGTCATTTTTGCTTCGGGAGGTAAAAAGACCATACTATGAAAAAGTTGTCATTACTACAAAGATCGATGAAACTATCTTTTAATAACTTTAAATACACAATTAAATCTAACATAAGAACAAACTCTAACTATACTAAAATTAAAACTTACATAAATAAAACTAACAGGCGTCAAAGACCTCATCGTCATCCTTGTCAATGGCGGGGAACGTGCCCAGAGGGCTGGCTGCATTGCCACGTTGAATGGCTATGCCGATTCTCTGTGCAAGGAACAAACCAGCCCTCTGATCACGAGTAGTCTACCAAACGTTTGGAAAGTTCTTTAAAAAGATTTCGTGCGATTTTAATTAGAATTAACAAGATAATTCCGTATAATCTGTTGTATGTCTTCCTATTTCCTGCCTTTCTATCTGCAAAGATCTTTTTCACTCGAATGCGATTAGATGTCTTCCGTAGTAGATGCATTCGATGTCAGTCAATGCACTTCAATTTCCGAGTGCATACGATTCGTATCTGAAAGTTCAAAGACACGGTAGGTTTATGTATTTTTTTATTAAATTAAAAAGGAGGATGTTGTTTAATGCAGTTTTAATTTGTTAGTTTTTAAATTCCGATGATTAATAAGTCGTGTTATATAAGACATGTCGGTCTGTCTGACTGTGGTATTGTAGTTCCAAAACGAATGGACCCATTGTGATGCAGTTTTTAAAGTTAATGTGTAGTATTTTTAAAATATAATATAATATAATATTCCTGGACAATTCACACACGGTAATCTGATCCCCAGCTAAGCTCTAAGAGAGCTTGTGTTATGGTAACCAGACAACTGATAAACATACGCATATATTTCTAAATACATACATATTATGGATAAATTACACCCAGACCAGAACAAATGATCGTGCTCATCACACAAACATTTGTCCTGAGTGGTAATCGAACCCACGACCTCCGGTATCAGCGAGGGTCTAAAAAAAAGTCTGTTTCTTATTATGGATTGAGGAAATAGTTTTTAATTTACGGTTATTTTAAGCTCAAAGTTAGACCTTGTGTAACGGGAAAACTGTTTACAACCTAAAATTCCATTTATATAGTCTAAAACTTCAAACCGTATGACTGTCTACTTCAATCATTTTTATCTAGAACACAATAACTGCTTTTTATTATATAGCACACGCAGACTATATCTATTTTTGTTTATAACTTTTGAGTTACTTTTTACAATAATACATTTATCTTAAAAATGGAGGCTACAAATGGGTCTATGTAATATTTTTTAAATTCCACAATATTTATATGTATATGTCGCAGACAAATAGTATAATATGGCATTTTACATACGGCGTCGTCAGTTTAAAAACGTTTGCGGCTATGTAATATGCCGTAGGCAAAATGACAACTCATTCAATCGTTATAACGCGACGTTTGTGTTATTTTAGGGTGACCATGCTCATTAAAATCTCGAGACAAATTTTGAATTACATACGTCGTCGCTCGCTTCGCTCGCTCTGTTGCAAGGTCACAATATCTAACCTAACCTAACCTATTGATCTCTGTCACAAAGTCGAACCTAATCAAGCAATGGATTTCTGGGCCTATGAATTTTTGAATATTCGATCAAATACATGTTTTTTTGACCAAAAATACTCCGCAGGAGTCCTTCACGACCCAGAGTTTATGGATACCTTAGCATTTTTGACGTGCCGGATAACCTCAAAAACTAAATACTTCAATTTGCCTAGGCATTATGTATATGGTGTTTAAATTTTCGATGAAATGTTGTGGCATATTATAAAGTGACTCGGCAATATACATTTTGCCTTCGGCATATTACATAACCGCAAACGTTTTTAAACTGACGACGCCGTATGTAAACACGCAGATTATACTATTTGTCTGCGACATATATAAGTCTCTCTGTGTCATCTTTGTTCCCAAATGAATGTACCGATTTTGATGTGGTTATTTCGCCAATCCGCAGAGAGCAAGCGTGGTGATCAATGCTCGTGCCTTCTCTATATGGGAAGAGGCCTGTGCCCAGCAGTGGGACGTTTATAGGCTGGTATTATCATTATTAGTTACATACAAGCGAAGCTTATAAAATTGTGTTTAATGTTATATCTTGTACAGTACGGAACCCTTCGCTTAAATCCGACTCACTTCACTACCTCCATACATCACATAACGATGTTGTGATCATCGAGAAAGCCTATGTCGAAATCGATTATGCCACCATTAGAATATCCGATTATAATCGATATGAACATCGATTTAGAATCGAGTAGTTATTAGAAATGCGCGTGCCGTGCGATACGTCTATAAAAGTTAGTTTTGTCTATGGCACTTTCACGATGAAAACTAGCAACAAGCTTTAGTTAACTTTGAGACGGCCTTTAATGTATATGTAGTGCCATTTTGTCGGTACGTTACGTCCTAAAAACCTAAATATTTTGTGTAGAGACGGTTGTTGTTCCTTTAACCAATTCACAAAATATAGCTAGAGGTTGTCTTGATCATATACCTAATCAAACAGAAAAAGGAGCTTAGAAACGTCCCACTGCTGGGCACAGGCCTCTTCCCATATAGAGAGGGCACGAGCATTGATCACCACGCTTGCTCTGCGGACGATTTCAGATCCCAATTTTTGGAATCTGAAATCTAGTGCATTCAAATCTGTTTATTGAACCGCTAGGCAACCACTACACTTTGTGAACTATTTAAAAAAATGTTACAAGTTAAATACGTAAATTAAAATCAATCAAAAATGTTGTATGCAGGTTTAGTTTGGATGGGCATGGTGAGCTAAAAAGCATTCGCTGAAAAAATAAACATATTTCGAAGTATGACGTCACAATTTCGTGAATTGTGTACAAGCATTACATAATTTCCCCACTTCTGTACTTTGATTCGTTTAATCTACTTCGTAGTGACATTATTGTGTCTTATATATTTATTGTTAAATGATAAGTTAAACCTAATAATAAATATTTAGATCCAGCCATCCCTTGTTGTTTATGATAAGTTAAAATATGCAACTGTTGTATGTCCCGAATAAATAAATAATAATAACCTGAAGGATTAAATAAATCTTAGCTTCTTTCAACCATTTTCCTATTGTCAATATTTAATAAGTAGCAAACTATGCCCATAAACAATTACAGAAATTACATAACTTACAAAACTACATTCAAATTATCAACTTCCTTTGAAAGTACATAAATCAATACATAATATATTCATAATACTTTGGAGAGGACATAAAGTATATATATGTACATATGTATGTATTTAGAAAGTATGTACAAGTGTGATGTAAGATTGAAATCAAACCGGTATTGTCAACTTTCTTATTAGCCGACTTTAAAAATGAGTGTTATTGACATTGCAATCTATGTAAGCTAAGAAAAAACACTTTGTTTTTAAATTAAGTCTTGTAATAAATATGTGGTACCTTCGTTGTTTCTGAATTCCATAAGACAAGTGCTTCAGCAACTTACTTTGGGTTCAGAGCAATGTATGTGACAAAATACACTTTTAATTGTTATATAATCCCTTTTCTTATTTAATACTTAATCAGAGTGATAGATAATGATAATGATCAGAGGGCTGGTTTGTTCCTTGCACAGAGAATCGGCATAGCCATTCAACGTGGCAATGCAGCCAGCCTTCTGGGCACGTTCCCCGCCATTGACAAGGATGACGCTGAGTTCTTTGACGCCTGTTAGTTTTATTTAATTAAAATATAATAATAATAATAAAGCAGCCTATAATCGTCCCACTGCTGGGCACAGGCCTCTTCCCATATAGAGAAGGCATGAGCATTGATCACCACGCTTGCTCTGCGGACGATTTCAGATCCCAAATTTTTGGTATCCAGGTTTCCTCACTATGTTTTCCTTCACCGTTTGTCAATTATTATTTCATTATATAAGATTTAATTTTAATACAGTTGTAAATGTTGAAATATTGAATTACTTATTAATAATTCAATAGTTTATAACTATGTATTTATCTGTTTTCGTTCAAAATGACGTCAAAATGTATCTCGTATTAGAGATTGTTACTAGAATAGAAACTAGCGAATGTAAACTAAAATATTCTCATTAACTTTCAAATGGCGGTCGCTTTTAATTCTGTTTTGAACGAGTTTGAAAGTATTATAACCTTTCCCAAAGCAAAGCGTTCGGCTGCCAGTCTCACCGCCAGCTGAACACCAGTATGTTACAGAGCGACTGTCTGTCTGACACGCAACACATTTACTAAGGGATACAGTCTTCTGCCTAGCCTATTTCCCAAGTTATATTGGGGTCGGCTTCCAGACCCAGATTTAGGGCTTTTTATCTTTGCAGTTAGCCTGAGCGCATCCTTTGACTGCTTCACCGGAGTTTACAGATTTAGGGCCTATTGGTCTAGTGGTTAGTGACCCTGACTGCTATACCGGAGGTCGTGGTCATTCCCATCCAGGACAAATCTTTGTGTGATGAGTACGATCATTTGTTCTGTGTCTGGGTTTAATTTATCTATAATATGTATGTATTTAAAAACATATAAGTATGTTTATCAGTTGTCTGGCTACGATAACACAAGCCCATAATTTGGGATCAGATAACAGTGTGTGAGTCCCAATATATCATTTTTATTAGATTCAGCTGAACACCATATGTTTTTTTGTAAAGATCTTTGCAGTTACCCTGAGCGGGCTTTGACTGCCTCACTGGACTTTGACCACCGTATGTTACAGAGCGACTGTCTATCTGACCTCCACAACACATGTTACTGGGTGACACAGTATCCCATAGTAAGACTGCTCGTGATACCGACTGTCAAAGATCAACGTATGACAGTCGGGAGCCACGGCGCGAGGTTTTTGATGCATGAAGAGGTTTCGTGTAATTTGTCATACGTGGCTGGCTGTGGATCTAATTTGGGCGCGAAATCACAAGGCCATGCTTTTCTTAAATATTTTAGGTAGCTCCAAAAAATAGGTATCGAAAGAAAAACTATATAACTCATAGATTTTAATATTTCTGTGATTTGATCCTATCTGATTTTGGTATAATTTATATTAAGCTATGTGATTTACTGAACACCGCAAAAAAAAAACATTTTTTGTCAGGTAAATTTACATTATAAACCAGCAATCTTTTAATACATACACCGGGCACAAATCCAAATTCCGACCTACTGAAAATAGTGGTACTAAGAGCGACTGCTACGCTAGAGGTCTTGGGTTCGATTCCCGAGTCGACCAAGGTGCTATGGGGTTTTTCTATGAAATTCTCAGTGGCAGGTCGGAGTTTGGATTTGTGTAGTTAGTGGCAATAGGCTCGCCCCCTATTACATGGGACCTAAACGTACTGGCGAACTGTGGGTGTACATTGGCACACCTCTGCCTAACCCTTCGTCCTATACAGGCGTGATGGTATGTATGTATAATTTACTAGGTAACACAGTATCGCTTTACAAGTATTTTAGTCATAATCTAAACTTAAATACTGTCAAAGATCACATATGAAAGCCGGAACCAACAGCTTAAAGCTTTCCGTGGCCTCCATATTGGTTTAAACTTTTCAATAATACTTACAAAGAATTCAATACATACGTAATAGCGATTTCCTCTCACTTTTACCATACTTATATAAATGGCTTATTTTCCCACAGTTGACGGGATATTAATTTTCTATTAAGTACAGGATGTGACGTAGATACCGGTGTCTGTAAACCTTGTATGGTAAGAACAATGAAATTACTCTTTGTCAAGGTGATGCTCAAAATAATGTGCTTTTTTTAGTCATCAAAATAACTACCTACGTTTCTCTAAATTGTTACAAGTGTTGTGTGTCAGATAGACAGTCGCTCTATAACATACTGGTGTTCAGCTGGCGGTGAGACTGGAAGCCGAAGAAAATGACTAGACAAATTTCAAACAAAATATTTTGTGATTTATCAAAATGTTTCTATTTCCGTTGACTTATCAATATAATATCCTATTCACGGACTAATATAAGCTTAAGACTTTCGATGTACCAAGTTTTATCCTAATCATTTTCAATAATTGTGCTCAAAAGCAAAACTAAACAAATAAACTATGTAAATATAGTTTTGTTGGACTTTTTATATTTCATTAATTTGTACCTTGTGCCTTATTAAATAAATAAATAATAATAAATCAACGTCACAAATGCTTTTTAAAAACTAGCTTTTACGCGTAGCTCTACCCACAAGATCGTTGTTTATCGTTACAAAAAGCAGTCTATATCCTTTCTTGGTATCCAAGCTTACCCCATACCAAATTTCATCAAAATATGTTTTACACTTTAGCCCTGAAAGCATAACACACAGATATACCCGATGTACAAAAAAAATATTCTATCTATATAAACTTTTGATTTTGCAGTTATTATTACAAGGAAATAGTATTTTATATTACTAGCAAATAAAACTATCTTTAAACCCGGAATCGAATGAACATGAAAGTAAAACCAAGTAGGATACTGTATCATGAGTCATTGAACTCAGGCAAAGATTAAATAACAAAATAGACGGGCCTGTTGGTCTAGTGGTTAGTGACCCTGACTGCTATACCGGAGCTCGTGGTCATTCCCACCCAGGACACATGTTTGTGTAAGCATGCTCATTTGTTCGGTGTCTGGGTGTAATTTATCTATAATATGTGTGTATTTAGAAATGTATAAGTATGTTTATCAGTTGTCTGGTTGTTGCATAGGTTCTGCTTAGTGTGGGATCAGGTGGCCGTGTGTGAGTTGTCTTAAGATATTATATGAGATACGCGATCTCATGTGTTTAATTCGCGAATGACTATAATGCATAGTTATTGATAGTTGTGATTTTCTGAAAACTAATTTTACATGAAATAAATAACTTTTTTCACTGTGTTGTCATGTAAACAATTGTACCAAAAAACTGACTTCAAAATAAGTCTTATATTATTTTCTTATGGATACCACTGTCAAAACTGAATCCACACGACATGAAACCACACGGGAAGCACCAGCTTCCAAATAAAAAAAGAATCATCAAAATCGGTTCACCCAGTCAAAAGTTCTGCCGTAAGAAACATAAAAAACTCGAATTGAGTACCTCCCTTTTCTGAAGTCGGTTAAAAGTACTGACTTCAATAAAATGTATCGGACCACCTCTGAGGTAGATATCAAAAAATAAAAAAAATATCCACAATTGCCTAAGCCTATTGCCAATTGCGTAACAATCATACAGATCAAATCAAATCAAATCAAATCAAACTTTATTTGTTAAACATAGGTGTAGGTTACAAGTTGTTAATATAAAATAGTTGTGCTCTATGTTTCACCACGCAGGTATACAAACAGAGTAATTAACAACCACCTCCTATTACAACCGGTTAACCAATTCAAGAGTAAGGGCACTGAACTAGACTTAGTTTTAATATGAGAATATCTCTCACCGCTCACAAGAATATCTTGAACAATGGCATTACTATATCAAATGTAAATTGTATTACCGTGAGAATTTACAAGTTGTTAGCATTTGGAGTATTCATGGGTATATGACTGTCTATTTTAAAAATGTTCTGTTAAATTTATCCGATTACAAAAGGTGGAGGTTATCAATTCGATGTTATGCTTTTTTGTGCGTTTGTTACGCGATATCTAGAGCAATTAGGGATTGAATCAAAAATATTTATTTAAATTTGATCAGGTAATTTCAGAGATTAGGCCGTTCAAACAAACAAACATTTTATTAATTCTATTATTTTTTTTACAGAGTAAAGATAAGTTTTTTTTATATACATATTACTGGAATCTTATGAACTTAGCTTATAACCAAAATAAAAGATTACCAAATTGATAAATTAACTGAAAATCAAAAAAATATCTACTACATATCTAAATTACAAAATAAACAACATTTTTTTTACTACACAAGTAAAAACAAAAAAAAAAAAGATTTACGCCAAGAAAACCGCCATGTAATGGCAAAAACAAAAAAAAACATAATAACACATACTGGTTTCTTAGGTTTACGCGAATGTTAGACATTGAAATAAAACTATTTTTACGGATTTTTCCGGCGAACTGTGGTACACCTCTGCCTAACCCTTCGGGGAATGCAGGCGTGATGGTATGTCTGATTTTTTTTTACGGATCTTTCGCGGTTTGTTTTTACATTTTAGGTCCCAAAGATTAGTCAAGGCAGCGGTCTGCCCTTAAAAAATTAAATGTAAACCGCAAAAATACCGTCAAAAATTAGTTTTATTTCAATATAAATTATACAGTTAAATAACCCCATCTAAATCTAGACCTTGTTATACAATGCTTAACCTCAAGGACATCTGTAATATGTAATATTATCTAACAGTAACTTTACATTCAAAGCAAGTAGCAATACGTGCTTAGCAAACTTAATGGCTTAAACTCGCTGCTAGGTTGTAACACGTGGGGTTAAGCAACGCTGGGTGAGGCCGGGTTTTGGATGGGTAACTTTTTTTAATTTAGGCGGGTGTAGATATCATTAGGGTCTTGAACTGATTTAAAAAGAAGGAGGTTCTCAGTTGTACCTGTATGTATGTTTGTGTGCGAATATCCCGCGTTTGAATGAACCGATTTTGATGCGGTTTTCAGACAATAATTCTGGTATTGTAATTTTCAAAAGTTATGGGTCGATTGTGATAGGTTTTTTTTTGTTTGAGTTGGGTTTTCAATGTAATTTATTTTAGTGATCCGACTTTGCGCCTGTCAGCAAAACAGTAATGGGATACATACAAACCTTCCTCTTAAATCAGTCTATTCATTGGTGAAAATTTTGTGAAAATACATTCAATGATTTTAGAGATTATCGCTTTCAGACAAACAGATAAACAGTCACGACGAGCACTTCGTTTTATAATATGTATAGAAGATATAAAAGATCTGCCCATAAAAATAAAACAAACATAACCCCCCTTTTTTTGGCTTCGTAAAAGTCGGAGAAAAATATCATATTTTTTCTAAAAATTGACTATATTTTAGAGACTTACTTACAAGCAATGATTTAATATGATTTTCTTACTTTTTATGCATATTAATAATAAGCTTCTTTTGTATGTAAGTGTAAACTGTGCTATGATTATCATAATAACGTGATTCTAGTAGATATGTCTGTAGAGATCACGTTTTCAATATTACAAATAAGATTTCTAGTCAAGTCAAAGATTTATTTGACCCTAATGATTTGTGTGACTATTGACTGTTATGGCATATGTTCGTTTATCCATACATATATTATCTACTTACGAAAAGACTAAGAAATCTCCACATATTTTAGAAAATAAATTTCAATAAACTGAACACATCTTCTTAAATTTATTTGTTTATTAAACATTTTATATCTAAGAACTCTTACCAAAACCATCTAGATGATGTCTAATTTCAAATAAGAAAAACTGCCACAAAATCTGTCCATTCGTTTAGTAGCTACTGTGCCTCAGACAGATGGATAGACAGACACGTCAAAATTATAAGACACCTCGTTTTGACTCCGCAGGTAAACGTATAATTGAATTGAAAACCCTCTTCCTTTTTAGGGTTCCGTACCCATAGGGCAAAACGGGACATTATTATAAAAACTTCGCTGTCCGTCCGTCTGTCAACAGGCTGTATCTAATGAACTGTGATAGTTAAACAGTTGTAATTTACACAAATGATGTTTTTCTGTAGCCGCTATAACAAGAAATAATTAAAGCACACTAAAATATATTTAAGCGAGCCTCTCTTACAAAAGACACGATATTGGTATGTCGTTTTTAGAGATAATAGTACAGAATCCTTTGGGTGCGAGTCCGACTATCTCTTGGCCAATTCCGACAAACATTGGCGTAACATAAATGAATGAGAGGCCTGTTGGTCTAGTGGTTAGTGACCCTGACTGCTATACCGGAGGTCGTGGTCATTCCCACCCAGGACACATGTTTGTGTGATGAGCACGATCATTTGTTCTGTGACTGGGTGTAATTTATTTATAATAATATATTTATAAACATATAGGTATGTTTATCAGTTGTCTGGTTACCATAACACAAGCTCTGCTTAGCTTGGGATCAGATCCGTGTGTGAGTAGTCCCGGTCTATATTCTTTCGATAAACATAACATATCATCACGCCTGTATCCCCGAAGGGTTAGGCAGAGGTGTACCAATGTACACCCACAGTTCGCCGATATGTTTAGGTCCCATGTACTAGGGGGCGAGCCCATTGCCACTAACTACACAAATCCAAACTCCGACCTGCTACTGAGAATTTCACACCTTGGTGGAGTTGGGAATCGATGAACATAGGTGTAAACATGTTGTTTTATTTCCTATTCTCAATTGAACCGCAACTTGAGTGTGGTCTCATCTTTGTTGTTTACACTCGACCCCGACTTTCTATGTAGAAAGTAAAACTCGTTTTGTCAAAGATTATGGTGAAGATGTGCTGTTGAGATGTTTATGCCTAATGGCTGGTTTGGGAGAAAAAATATTTTAAACTTAAAAAATGTTTGTTTTGTCATTTATTTTTTAATTATTTACCAACGTAAACAGAAGAAAAATCTTAAGTTATTTTTTGGGATAATAATTTTGTTAAAAAAAAACGTGATGCCGAAGACAAAATTAGTTTTTTTTTCTAGTTTTATCTAGCTTTTTAATTAAATACAGATTACAAAAGACAGTTGTGATTATATTTAATCTTATCCTCGTGTTTCTCTAATTTACGGTAAAAGAGATTGCCAGGTGCAATAAGGCCGCCTTTGTACATGTTTTTTTTTATAATTTTTATTGTATTGTATAATTTGCTATGTATAATAAAGAAATAAAATAATAATAAATAAGTGTTTCGGCCATACTATATTTTTATTCAAGTTATTACAAAATTACGTTACGAACAGTTTTGACATTACATTTTAGCCTAATTTGGGAAATTAATTTGTAAGTGTCCATATTTTATGATTTTAACTCTCAAGCAAACGTTAAGTTAGGTAAAGGTTCAACTTCATCATCATCATCATCATCATATCAGCCTGTTGCAGTCCACTGCTGGACATAGGCCTGCCCCAAGGAACGCCACAGCTCACGATCTCCCGCCCTTTGCATGCAGTCGCTGCCAGCTGCCTTCTTCAGGTCATCGCTCCATCTAGCCGGGGGGCGTCCTACACTACGTTTGCCTAAGCGTGGTCTCCATTCGAGAACCTTCCTGCTCCACCTCTCGTCGGTTCTGCGACAGACATGGCCAGCCCACTGCCACTTCAGCTTGCTACATTTTTGGACAATATCAGTCACCTTGGTCTTATGTCGTATGATCTCGTTCCGGATCTTATCCCTTAATGAGATCCCAACATAGACCTTTCCATAGCACGCTGAGTGACGTGCAGTCGGGTTCAACTTGCCAATGATAAAATAATTTTAACTACGAAATGAAAATATGAATGAATGAATGAATGAATCAGACATGGGTCTTAATTATTAACTAGCTACATAAAACATATCTAAATTAATGATATGACTACTATAAGATGGATAGCCGTAAAATATCAGGCTAGCGTAATTAATTTATAATAGTAATCAAATTAGTTTTGGTAATTAAGAACTTTTTATTGAAGTTTTTTTGCAAATTTTTGAATTTGATTATTTTGGCGGATAGCAAAAGTTTCGAGGAAGTAAATTATTAAACATTTATGCTAATTTATATTTTATGAAGATTATTCAAGTGATAATATAGGAAAAACACAACCGATTATAATCAAACTTTTACTGTTTGATAAGTTATATAAATCAAATAAGAGATAAATGGTTATTATAAACATCTAATAGTATTATCTGAGACATAGCAACATATATTCTGTTTTTTCCTCTGCCTCATAAAAACTAATTTATTGGAAAATATCTAAATGTATATATTTTAGTTCCGATATTGTGTGACTGCCTCGTTGGCCTAGTGGTGCTAAGCGCGACTGCTACGCTAGAGGTCTTGGGTTCGATTCCCGAGTCGACCAAGGTGTTATTGGATTTTCTATGAAATTCTCAGTAGCAGGTCGGAGTTTGGATTTGTGCCCGGTTAGTGGCAATAGGCTCGCCCCCTATTACATGGGACCTAAACATATCGGCGAACCGTGGGTGCACATTGGTACACCTCTGCATACCCCTTCGGGGATACAGGCGTGATGATATGTATGTATATTATTGTTGTATACAAGTTCAATTAAAATCATTTTTTTATTATTTTTATTGAACCTGTTACCTTGCGTTAATGATTCCGGTACTAAAACATTTGAGCTACAGTGATTAACATATTACAAATACTTAGTATTCATGTTATATGTTAACTACACACATATATAAATAAATTTCAATAATCAATGATTTTTATTACTTAAATGAAAGTGAATACATTAATCTACATAGAAATCGATAATATTAATTTGAATAGCAATAAAAAGTTTGTAGATTTTCCCAAAAAATATTCATTTATAGCCTGTTACAAGTTTGATAAGTGTGACGTTGTGTCTGTGTGTCTGTCTGTATCATTGTAGCTACTAAACGAATCGACCGATTTGGATGCGTGTTTTTTTTAAATATACATACATAAGGACCTTTACATTCGTACAATTATAGCTATTTATAATTATATTTATTCACGTTTGTAATAACAAACGCTCATGAAAGGTAATTAATTAGCTATATTATATAGATTACTGTTTTTAAATTATCTATAATTTGTTAAATAATAATAAAATTTTGTATATTAATTCCTAAATATGACCCAGTCAGTTTTAAGTTTCACTTGTTTTTCGGTATTTACTTTTGTTTGTCTGTTTAGTATAGCTAATCTCCATAACGGCCGGTTCTGTCGAGACGTCTTCTGACAGTTAAATAATGTTGTAAGAAAAAATTAAGGATATTTATATTGAAGTATTGTTGGGGTACAAAACAAAACATCTACCTAAAAAAGTATATATTATTATTATTATATTATGTAGTTAGGTTATTTAGATAAAAATTTTAAACCATTTTTTTTAATAAATAATTAATCCAACCACCTCGCCTCACAAATTTACATTAAAAAAACAGTAAATAAAAAAAAAGACATTAATTCACCTTGCCTCACGAATGCTTTTCGCCTGTAGGCATAAACTAGTAATCTTACTCTGTGACAGGTCAAAGCTTTCACCGAACTTTCGATACAAGTCTGACTTGTTCTTACGTAACTTAAACGTAACTTTAACAAGTGGAAGTTCACACTGACATTTATTGAGATGTAATCTGTTTGCAACCGACTTCAAAATGAGGATTTTATCAATTCGTCCGTTTTTTTACGGCAATTGGGGTTTCATTTCATAATTTTTCGTCATTGATAGGGTATATTCTTAGGGGTCCTATACTATTTAAAATAAACGAAGGGATCGATTGTGATGCGGTTTTATCGGTTGAAAGATGCTGTAATCGAGAATTATTATTATTATTTTTTTTTGGCATTATCTTCTCAAAACATTTAAAACATATCGGCGAACTGTGGGTGTACATTGGTACACCTCTGCCTAACCCTTCGGGGATACAGGCGTGATGATATGTTATGTTATTGTCCCACTTCACTTCACATCGCCTTAATTGGTAATAATTCGCCGATATGTTTAGGTCCCATGTAATAGGGGGCGAGCCTATTGCCAACTAAATTAGTAATAACATCCGGCATCTTATATATTTATTTTTAGACCTGTCTTTATTTTTCTCAACGAAATTAGATGCACACCCATAATATTTTTCATGTGAGAAGACATCAACTTTCACTGCCGAAACAGGTAGTGCGGGTTCGATTCCCCGTCACACAAGAAAGTTGTTCTGAGGTCGGAATGCGAACTTGTGTGTATGGTAAAACTAGCTTTTGACCGCTTCGGTAAATTTATGGTAAAAATTACTTTCGATAAACTAATGTGGATAACATCATACTAAACTCGGAATAAAAAAAATATCTAACATAAAAAAACCGACTCCTAAATAAGTCTTATACAGATGTGTTACATAACCCCGGTCCGACCCGTTAAGGGGTTGTTAGGTATCGATATCTGATTACAAAAATGTGGAAGAAATTGAAAAAAAAAAATTAAAACCTAATTTTTATTTTCTCAAAATTTAAGATAGATCGTCAAATGCTACCTACTTACCAAACAAAAGACCCCCAAAAATAGGGACGAAATTGGAGTGTAGTTTATATTGTTAATTTTCCAAATTTGATGTTTTATTTGGGCATGTGATTGTGATCCCTTTCGAGTCGGACAGGGGCTACGTAACACCCTGTATTTATTTCTTATGGATCCCGTTGTAAAAATGAACCAATAAAATCGGAGCTTTCAAATGAAAAATAATCATCTAAATCGGTTCAGACAGTCAAAAGTTCTGTGGTAACAATCATAAAAAAACCGTCGAATTGAATACCTCCTCCTTTTTTGAAGTCGGTTAAAAGTATTTATAGGCCGGCCGCTGAGACATGTTATTCTGGCAGGGGCCCAAGTCTGCTATTTACACTCGATTCAATGTCTAAATAGTGGCGTGCCAGCAGAGCCATTTTCGGAAAATTGGTATTCTACTAAACGTCAAAACGTCAAAATTGCGCATTGGAACGATTCGGTTCAATGTTCAACGACTGTGACCAATAGTTCATACATTTGGTACAAATTGTAATGCGCAATTTTGCACGACACACATTGAACCGAGTGTAAATAGCAGACTTGGGCCCCTGGTCGTAGTCAACAGGAAGATATAACTTTTAATTTGGCGAAGAATTTACAACAAATAAACTATCGCTTACTTGTCCTGTAAATGAATTATATCATAAAACTGTATATCATTATGCCATAAGTAAATATACACGATTTTTTAATTGCCCCATACATATCAAGACCAACTGACATGTGTCAGGATCGCATTCGCTTAGCGGCTAGATAATACGTAGCTAAAGCACTTGTGAATCAGAGACAACGATACCACAAACACCTAGACCACAGTAGAAAGTGGTTGTGTACATTGACCCGCTCGGGTATCGAATCCGGGAACTCAACCTTGAAACCGGTGTACGCCACTCGACCACAGAGGTTATCGAAACTGAAAACAGTTACCTACAAATATACGAAACTTAATTATAAAACGTATTAATACAAAAGAAAGATACCATTTTTGCACGAAATCTTTTTAAAGAACTGTCAAAACGTTTGGTAGAATCTACTCGTGATCAGAGGGCTGGTTTGTTCCTTGCACAGAGAATCGGCATAGCCATTCAACGTGGCAATGCAGCCAGCCTTCTGGGCACGTTCCCCGCCATTGACAAGGATGACGATGAGTTCTTTGACGAGTCTTAGTTATGTTACACAATCTAATTTTTATTCAAGAAACCAAAATATTGCTTAAAAATGAAAGTATGTCGCTATTGTATGTTTTGTAATACAGGTGCACAAAATACGTTTTAAATGAAGCGGATAATTTATACAAAATATTACATGCATGAAAAACAAAAGAGTAAATTAGCCTATGCAGTGTCCGGCTGCCAGTCTCCCCGCCAGCTGAACACCAGGGGCCCAAGTCTGCTATTTACACTCGGTTCAATGTCTTCATAGTGGCGTGCCAGCAGAGCCATTTTCGGAAAATTGGTATTCTACTAAACGTCAAAACGTCAAAATTGCGCATTACAATTTGTACCAAATGTATGAACTATTGGTCACAGTCGTTGAACATTGAACCGAATCGTTCCAATGCGCAATTTTGACGTTTTGACGTTTAGTAGAATACCAATTTTCCGAAAATGGATCTGCTGGCATGACACTATGAAGACATTGAACCGAGTGTAAATAGCAGACTAGGGCCCCAGTATGTTATAGAGCGACTGTCTGTCTGACACACAACACATTTACTAAGGGATACAGTGTGCGACGGTAAGACTGGTTGTTAGAATTGTAAGCGTAAAGAGAGTCAAAATGTTTTTTTTTTGTAAATTATAAACTAATTTGTGATTATTTTTTGTTACAGATATTTCGATGGAGAGTGGTAAGATAATATATTTATTATTGACAACGTCGTTTGAAGTATAAAATGTTCTATAAGTACGCAGTAACGTACCTTTTTGACTTTCGGAAATAAAACTATTATATAAATACCAGCTGTGTCCCGCGGTTTCACCCGCGTGAATGACAATACATACACTATCTTAATAAATTATCGCCTATGTGTTATTCCGATGTATCAGCTACATTATTGTAAAGTTTCATTAAAATCCATTCAGTAGTTTTTGCGTGAAAGAGTAACAAACATCCACACATCCATTCTCACAAACTTTCACATTTAATTTTATAATATTAGTAGGATTTAGCTAAATTAAATATATAGCAGTCTTTTCTATTATAAAAACAAAAGATGTATCCGGTCAATACCACCTACATTGCTCAAAGTAAGTAGCTAAAGCACTTGTGTTTTGGAATCAGAGACAACGAAGACATATCTGACAAACGGTGAAGCAAAACATCGTGAGGAAACCTGGATTCTAAAATTAGGATCTGGAATCGGCCGCAGAGCGCGCGTGGTGATCAATGCTCGTGCCTTCTCTATATGGGAAGAGGCCTGTGCCCAGCAGTGGGACATTTGGCTAGTATTGTTATATTGGATGAACGACACATGAACTATGCAAGCTATTTCCTATGTATCCCACGGAAGCAACTCATTGCTATTGACATACTCTCTTTCTTGCAAACTGGTTTATCGATAGTGTGGAGACGATATCGACAGATTTTATATCGATAATGGCACGGATTCTCTTAGTTGCAGACAAGAGCTATACTCGTAGTTTGTTTGAAGGCTTCTTTTGAACTAGCTTTTAAAGAAAATGTTTTTGTATTTTTTCCTGAAGAATTCAAATAATAGGTAGCGAAGTAAACGACAGTAACATTAAGCTTGCTCATTATATTTTACGACAGAGAGTTTTTAAAAAATAAAAAAATATAAACTTCCACAAGTCGATCTAGTAAACCAGGTACCTACTTAAAATTTAAATCGGAAAAGTACCATTTTCGTAATCTAATTAATTTATCGACATCCGGTTACCTACATCACTATTAAATCGATAAAACAAATTACTTCCCATCTCTACGAGCTCCAGTTTTTATCGAACGTATTGTCTGTGATTATGAAACAATAGAATGTTCAATAAACTCAGATTATAAGTAAGTTTTTGTTGTCTATGGGAAATAGTCAATCAGGAAATTGAACGGAAGGAACACTTAGATTAATTAGTTTTTTCTTATAATTAAGTAGGTATATAATATTTTTGCTGGGTTTCAACTTTATTGATATGTAGAGTGTCACCGACAGGTTATATATATTCAAAAGGGGTGAAGAGTACTCCTGGCATAGAGTCAGTTTACAAAATGTCAGTTCAAAATGAGTTACTAATTTAAACTGAAATAATAAACGTGTCATCACACTACAAGGCTCGATTATTTCGTTACTTGCTACTTTTTATGCTTAATGATATCTGTAACTTGCAATACTCTGGTTAAAGATTTTTAGTGTTAAATTTCGATACGAAAAAATTGGATTCCAATTATTAAATTAACAAATTTTGAACTGACATTCTGTAAACTGACTCTATACCAGATGCACTCTTCACCCCTTTTGGATAGATATACCCTTTCGGTGACACACTGTATAACGGTGAGCCTATGTCAAAAACAAGACAAAAAGACATTTTATTTTAAACTAGCTGTGCCCCGCGGTTTCACCCGCGTTAATAACTATCTCCTATGGATCCCTAACTTTTTGAAAATGTAATATAGCCTATGTTAACCGCAGATAGTGTAGCTTCCCAATAGTGAAAGAATTTTTCAAATCGGACAAGCAGTTTCGGAGCCTATTCAATTCAAACAAACATTCAAATTTTTCCTCTTTATAATATTAAGTAGTATCGATGAAGTTTATTTGATCTTGCTTATCCCCGAAACAAGCAGTCGAATTTCAAAAACCTTTTGCCATTTAATAGCCCAATACTCAAGAAAAAATACAAGCTATTAACACCACATTACCTTTGAATAAAAGTAAAAAGCCAGTATAATAATAATATCACTAGACTTTCCTACCATCATTATGCCTAACCACAGACAAACAGATCATTACATAAAATAATCTTTTATAACCAATCATAGTACAGCACACCACACATTTCTACCAACAATTTTATATCAAAATCACCCTTAAAGCGATGACATAAGGTACATTTTAGTTGTTTTTGTCATCACTGTTATTCGGCCTTTCGTACGCAGTACTTTTACTTTCGTCGCGAAGAGCACGATTGTATATTATAGATAGTATTACGCACGCACTTATGTATTTCTGGTTTCTTATTTACTGAGAAATCGTTTATATTATAAATAAATCATATTTGTTGTAGTTTAGAAAGTGGTTTTTTTTTAATATTTTTTTATACTAGCTGTGCCGTGGTTTCGTCCGCGTGAAAGACAATTCATACACTATCTTGAGCTACATTATTGTAAAGTTTCATTAAAATACATTCAGTAGTTTTTGCGTGAAAGAGTAACAAACATCCATACATCTATCCAAACAAACTATCCCATTTATAATATAGTTGTTTTGACGACCTCCGTGGTCAACTAGCTTGAATACCAGTTTTCAAAGTGTCGCTAGTTCTGAGGTCCGGGTTCGATCCCCGGACGTGTTAATGTAGTAAACTTTTCTACATTGACCCCTGTTTGTATGAGGTACTAAATTATAGGTTAATTCATCTTCAAGTAATCTTTTCTCGTCATCTCAGCATTCACTCCTTTCTTTCTCATATTATTATCATCTTTCACACAATTTATTCATCTCTTTTTCGGTCTTCCTCTAGACTCATTTACTGCCATATTAGACTGACCTGTTGGTCTAGTGGTTACTGACCCTGACTACTGAACTCGTAGATCATGATCAAGAAATCTTTATACAAGGTGTTACAAAACCCTGTCCGACCCGAAAGGGTGATATAGGGTTCACAATCACATGCCCAAATAAAATATTAAATTTGGAATAGTCATGATAATAACAATAATAACGATCTTTGAAATAGCCTCCAAATTCCCTAATTTTGAAGATAAATCAAAAACTACACCACCATTTTCGTCGGTATTAATGGTGGCCTTTTGTATGATCATTTGGCAGAACCTGAGACGATGCCGTCACTCTCACCCGCAATTTGGAGATTATTTTTTTTTAGGTTATAGCTATTTTATTTTTCCCATTTTTTTTTTCTTTTTTGTAATTAGATATCGATACCTAACAGCCCCTTAACGGATCGGACAGGGGTTTCGTAGCACCCTGTATACTACCTGTGCCGTGGTTTCACCCACGTGAATGACAATTCATACACTATCTTTATAAATTATAGCCTATGTGTTATTCCGATGTATAAGCTACATTATTGTTAAGTTTTATAAAAAGCCATTGAGTGTTTTTTGCGTGAAAGAGTAACAAACATCCACACATCCATCCAAACAGACTTTCGCATTTATAATATTAGTAACTGCTTTAGCTACTTTGGATTTAGAACAATGATTGTTATCCACATATTGCGTCCACAATTATCATTAAATAAATATTATAATAAAAACTTTTTAACAAAAAAATTAAACCGCCGAAAACACTGAAAAGCAAAAAATAAGAAACCTTTTTTTATTAAATCTTAATAACTAAGTTCTTAAACGAATGTGAGTATACCTAAATAATTTCGAGTCGGCGCCAAACAGGCAAATTAATTAATTACGATATATAGGTGCTTAATTTTTTTAGAAATTTTAATGTTTATCGCTGGAGATTTCATTGCATTGTTAAGTTGATTCAAACTCGAACTCAAAACTTTTATTTGCTTTCCACAATGGAATTAGTAGGTGGTAAGTAAAGAATATAATTATAGTATATAGCGTTTTTGATTTGGTTGTTTCTTTATTTTTAAGGTAAATTTGTGATCTTTGTTAATTGATAGTTTGGCGCCGCCTCAAAATTATTTAGGTATACTCACATTCGTTTAAGAACTTAGTTATTAAGATTTAATAAAAAAAGGTTTCTTATTTTTTGCTTTTCAGTGTTTTCGGCGGTTTAATTTTTTTGTTAAAAAGTTTTTATTTTATATTTTTTTGTGGCTATTATATACTAATTGCTAAATGCTCAATTATTTATTATTTTTAAAATAGCTTACTACCTTATTTTAGTATTCAAATCTGTGAGTGAACAATAAATCACCCCTATTTTCCCAACCTTAGAGTAAAATTATATGGGACCAGCTTCAAGGTTTAACCCCCTATCTAATAAAAAAAGATTTATCAAAATCAGACTGTTCTGTAATAAGTTACGCGTGGTCATATATTAAAATCAGTTAGTGAACAATCAATATATCCCTGTTTTTCTACCCTTAGGATTGGAATATTTTTTCCAAATTTATATGGGACCAAGTTCTAGGTATAGCCTACTCAATAAAAAAATAATTATCAAAATAGAACTATTCTGTAAAAAGTTACGCGTGGGAATACGTTACGAACAGTGCGTGAACAATCAATTAACCCCTGTTTTTCCACCCTTAGGGTGGGAATTCTTTTTTCAAATTTATATGGGACCAACTTTGGAGTATACCCTTTCCAATAAAAAAAGAATTATCAAAATCGGACTACTCAGTAAAAAGATATGCGTGATCATACATAAAAAAAAAAAAAAAAATATACGCGTCGAATTGAGAACCTCCTCTGTTTTCGTCGGTTAAAAAGCTTGTAAATAATACCATTCTGACATTCATTCTCATCTTGCAAACTAAATTAGGACCACTAAACATGCAAATCCGTAAATTTTTATATTATTGTACCATATTTCCAGGTGTACCTGCTCCTGCTGGCTGTGAGCTCACTCCTGGCGGAGGAGGCGCCTCCGGGGCTGGTCAGCAAGGACAGCGAGCAGGACTTAGTAGCGGAGGCCACGCAATCAGGTATGAAACCAGTGCCTCGTTACTAGATAGAGTTTTTGTCTGCAGTTGGTTTGAACCTAAATACATCATTTTATAAACGTACAATCAGAGACCCGATTTTATAGACGGTGAGGAGCAGATTAATGAACGATCCAGTGTACTTATCACTGTGTTTAATTTTCGTATTCAAATAAGCCTATAAGGAACAGTCACTGCCAAGTGCCAATCCTACAATGACAACAGTGGCCAGTGGGTGTACTTTTGTCATTAAACTAAAATTACCTGAATACTAGAATTAGGCACAATAACAAGTACACTTTTTTTTTTTTGTCGGGGTGAAACTCTAATGATTTCAACCCACGCTGAGGGCACAGCGTAGGGATATGTCGGACTTGTACCGACTAAAAACACCCCGGTCCCGTCTTAGCCTTGGTCAAAGCCACGGGGTCGCTTGCGCAATCTCTGCGCGGCTCCGGCAGGCTTCGGTCCTGACTAGACCCCTTCCGGAGGGTGGGTGTAAAGTGCCCAACCCCCGTTAGTGCCCAACCCTCGTTACAATGACAAGTACACTGCAATGTTCATTAACCTCTCACACACTGACTTTAAAATATTTGAATCGCGCCCCTGGTTGATACATACCTGTCTTAAGGAAGAAAAGATGTACACAAGATTTTAAGACCAATAGCCAATAGTAAGGTCGCGAGGATGCGTACGACGAGTCGATCTATGCAAGTAAAATCGCTGTGAGCAACTACCAAAGTGCGCTTTGGACTTGTTCCCCAACGGAACAGGCATTTGTGTGATCCACTGATCCACTAATTCTTGTTCCGAGTCTGGCTGTTCTTTGTGCATGTAAATACATTCATGAAATCCTTCGCTCCTAATGAAGCATAGTACAAACAGATTACATTTCTGTTCATGAAAAACTATTTATTAATGAAACCGTATTATCTCTCCAGGCAACACAGCGCAGAAGCGAGAGGCAGCGCTATCTAACTCGTACGGCGAGCCACTCCCGCCCGACGCGTACGGACCCCCGAGAGATCTGCCCAATACTAGTGAGTTAACTATACTACTTATAATACTGATAAAGACTGCTTTTTCTGAACCTACATATGATCCCACTGCTGGGCAAAGGCTCCGCACGGTCCATCCTCCAAATTAGTCTGTTTTTTGCGATACTTTAACTGACTTTAAAAGGAGGTGGTTCTTGATTCTTGACATGTGCAGGGCACCTGCAAGTATGTCGAAAATTTTGGACCTTAAATCTAAATACAAACCCCGAAAAATCCAAAGTTTTTTTACAATGTTTTTATGCATGTTATGCGGTATCGCCTTCAATTTTGGTGCGATTTTAAATTATACTTAATTTTGAACTTACATATTAATTTGTCTTCAAAAGCATAGACTTCAAAGATTCCATATAGATTTTCTTGAAGTCGTTACCTTTTTTATGTGTATTTAATCATGTTTGAATCCCAATCTTTGTAGAATTTCTAGACTAACATGCCATAATAATAAACATTATTCTTCTTCCAGTTCAAGATCTCCCGCACTCAGCACCAGCGCCAGTGTACGGGCCCCCGGACCTCAGCTTCCAGGACCCCCCGCCCGGGGCCTACGGACCCCCCGCGCCCATCTCCTTCCCCAGTCCCAGCCAGTCTTACCACGGACCCCCACCACCACCGTCCAGACCGAAACCAATCTACGGACCCCCAAAGCCAGTATACGGGCCCCCAAAGCCAGTATACGGACCCCCGAAACCAGTCTACGGGCCACCAAAACTCAGCGCCCCAAAACCGTCTTATGGACCACCGAAGAAAATCTACGGGCCACCAAAACAAAGTCTTCCGAAGCCAACGTATGGGGCCCCGTTCAAACCGCCAAAGATAACGTTTAATAAGCCTGTGTTCAGCCACCCAAAACCAGTTTATGGACCCCCAAAACCTGTGTACGGACCTCCGAAGGTATTCTACGGACCCCCGTTAGGAAATAGCCAATTATCGCTACCTGAGCTACCTCAAATTTCTTTGCCACCAGTCGACAACAACATTGATTTAGGTCTTAATCTACCCGCCCCTATTTATGGCACACCTCTAGTTGCCTTACCCGGAGACTTAAAACCTAACTTCCCCATCCCTAGTGACAGCTACGGTCCCCCTGGACACGATTTAGGCCCAATAGGTCCAAATGACCAATTAGTCTTGCAGAATATTGGTAGTATTGGGCACTACGGACCTCCTCAACCAGACCCGAACCCACAGCCTCCCCACCCGGGTATACCAGCCCCGCCAACACCACCCCACGTGCTCTACGATGGCTGGAAACCAATCCCAGGAGTTTCCAAACCGATACACCAGATCAGCGACCAATATGGACCGCCACTCCAAGACGTACAAATTAACTTCGATCAAATTATCTTGGACCAATCTTTGCCAAACATCGACCAACATCACCAATTTTCTAATAATCAATTCTCGTCTGGTAGCAACCATTTCCCGACTGGCAACCATCAATTTACTTCCGAAAATCACCAAATTCTATCCGGTAATAACCAGTTTTCATCTGGCAACCAGATTTCATCCGGCAACCACCACTTTTCATCCGACAACCATCAAATACTATCCGGTAGCAACCAGTTTTCGTCCGACAACCATCACACTTCATCAGGCAACCAATTTTCAGGACAGATTTCTTCTGGTTACGCTAATGTACACCACGACGCTCTAGCTAATATCGATTTGAATGCTATTGTAGGCGGTGACTCTAACCATATTGACCAATCTAAGACTGTATTTGAAGCTCACTATACCGACAACCATGCCAACGATTTGTCAACCAACTCTCATATTGAAAAACCATTCGATACTTACGGGGCCCCACCATTAGATTCTCTTTCAAATGGTCCCTACCCAGCCTCTTTACGACAACAAGGCGCTAAAGGATTAATCGCCCCATCTGGGGTCTATGGGGTCCCTATAGGCTCTCAATACGGGGCCCCACCTCGCCACAACCACAACCTTCCTCTACCATACGGGTACCACTCCGGTGGGGGTCATTCTGGCGGTAATACTCCAAGACAACCCATCAAATTTAGGGAGGGAGTACCTGAAGGTCTGTTTGACCATATAGCGCATACAACACATCATAAAGATGCTCACGGTATAGACCATAGTCATAGCGGACCTTCATACTTGCCCCCACCGATTAGAGAAGTCAAAGATATCAACTCTCATACTGGAAACGCAGGAGTCACAAATAGTGTCTCTCTATCTATAGAACCTACTAGCTTGTATAGTCTACCACATTCTGGCAACCCACTCTCTTTCCAACAACCTTCTAATTTGTACGGATCTCCTATCGACTCTTACTCAGTCCCTCTCTTAACAGTAGGAGTAGGAGATCACGTGACTTCTGGCTCAAACACCAATAGTATTACATCGACTCTTGATGGGACTGTTCTAGCTAATTTGTCTAGTTTAGATGCAGCGGCTATTTTGAAACATTGTCCTTACCATGAAGCAATTTTGAAGGCGGCTAAGAATGGTGAAAAAATACCTGCGGATTTAGCAGCAAGTTACGCTAACAGTCTGTCGAGTTTAGGTATAACTCTAAATAAATCTTCAAACAAAATTACTATACCCGAATCTTTTACTAAAGATTTAATAGCTTCTCACTCTACAATCCATAACAATATTAAAAGAGAAAAATCAGAGTTACAAAAAGGTAAATCTTTAAAAGACAAAGCTAGGGACGAAAGACTGCAATTCGTTAGCGATCAAATACAAAAAACTTCGGAAAGAATTAGAGATTTGAATGAAGAAGCTAAAGAATTACAACAAAAGATAGCTTCTACATCTCAAAAACTACCAGAATCTACCAAAGTAGGGTCTTATTCTGTACAAATACAGCCTTCTAACAATCAAAATGGTAAGTCAGTGTCTCATGAACAGTTGCTCTCTGAAGGCTTGTTACAAAGCATCTTACAAGCGATTGAGGATCCTAAAAAACCTGGTCAGAATCAACAACAGTCTTCGAATCAGCAACAACAGTTTTCAAATCAGCAACAGGGCTTTAGTCAACATCAGTCTTTTAATCAACAACAGTCGAATCAACAACAGGCTTTTAACCAACAACAGTCGAATCAACAACAGGCTTTTAACCAACAACAGTCTTTGAATCAACAACAGGCTTCAAATCAGCAACAGGGCTTTAATCAGCAACAATCTTTTAACCATCAGATTCTAACACAGCAACTGCCAAACTTAAGCTACCAAAATTTCGCTTCTGACTTAAATTCTTTCAATGATGGCTTAGTTCTCCCAGCGGGTTACGAACCAATCGACCACACAAAAGACCAAGAGACCCAAGGGTCAAAAAAGGTGACTGAGGTCAGTAACCTCCAACCTTGTGACCTAAAAACTGAAGGGTCGGTTAAGAATGAGGTGGTAGTCCCTCCACCGAAGGACAACACTATTAATGACAGTGATGTGGCAGTGTATTTCGATGATAAATCTGAGCCTGTCACTGAAATTAGTGTGGCGACAAGTATTAGTGAAGATACTTATAGTAAGAAATCTTAAATGTTATGTCTAGTCTGTTTACGAGCATTTGTTTGGTAAAAATAATTCAAATATATAAATTAAATCTTAGAAGAAAAAAAAAACAAGATTTTCAGTAAAGAAATACAATTTTTCGAGCTCTTTTTTTATTCAAAAATTCTCGATCATTTTGGTTATAAAAACGAAATTAATCGATTTAAATTTCTTGTCAAATCGATAAATAATTTAATCGATTATTATCGATAACGAATGCTCGTTCCGCCATTACGTATTAGCGATTTTATTTAGTTTGTAACAAGAAATTCATATAAATATTGATCAAACAATATTTATTCGAGTTTCGACTTAATTTATATTATTTATAACTTATTAAAAGTATAAGAATTCAGTATTTCTTAAGATTGTTAATATGAACTTAGTAATTTTTAATGAAATACTTCTTACTTATAAAAATATTAATAATAAACATAAAAAAATGCACGTTTAGTCTTTTTCTACCTATCCAGTGCAACACTAGGCTGTCATAAGGTCTATCTGTCAATTTCCACCAATCACAGACCAGCTTGTCTATCATTGGTGGAGAATGACAGATATACCTGATGCTACACTAGCGATCCCAGCGGATTTTTTACGAAACAAAATTCTTTAAAAATTAAAAAATTAAGAGAATTATATATTTTTATAAGTAAGAGGAATCAAATCCATATTTAAATTATCAGTGACAAAAATCTTTTGTTGGTATTTAAACAAATTTTTGTATTAATATAAGATGTATTGAAAACAACATTAAATTATTTAAAAGTCTGTTTATTAATGTATGATAAATACTATATCTTGTATAGTATAATAAATTCATTTATATGTAATAAAATAATAAACTAAGTGGATTTTATTCAGTTTCATACATGCAACTGACTAAAATCGTATTTAAATATAAGATATGGCAACTTTGCTGTAATTGTCAAAATATTTTAAGTTAGTACAAATGTATTAAATTATTTATTAGTTGGTTAATGTGTTAATTGGAATAAACATGTACAGAAGGATTTTTCTTTTATTTGTATATAGTTCCATTAAAATATGTTTATTACTAAATGGGGTGGAAGAAAATAATAATAATAATAAATGCGGACAACATCACATACATTGTTCTGAACCCAAAGTAAGTAGCTAAAGCACTTGTGTTATGGAATCAGAGACAACGAAGGTACCACAAACACCCAGACCCGAAACAATGTAGAAAAGTGATTTTCTACATTGCCCCGTCCGGGGATCGAACCCGGGACCTCAGAGCTAGCGACACCTTGAAACCGGTGCGTACGCCACTCGACCACGGAGGTCGTCAATAACCTATAAAAATATTTAAGAATTTTTCAACGATTTTACAATTTGAAAAATGCCAGGTCAAGAGTACCATAAACCGAAGAGCATGTATGAAGGGAATAATGAAAGTGGACGAAGCGAAACAAGTGTGTAAGGATCGTAGCAAGTGGAAAGAAGTCTCTGCCTACCCCTACGCGAAACAGGTGTGATTATATGTATGTATGTTGATATTTTTATAAATACTGAATAGTCGTAAATTATAGCTAGAAACTATCTCGATTACTTAAGAAATTATCAGAACCGGTTCATTCGTTTAGGAGGTACTATATCACACTCAGTTAAAAAAGAACTTACAACTACCTCCCTTTTCTGCGTTTGGTTTAAGAGCCAAAATCTATGTACCAATTATTTCGCGTGTTAAATAAACCTATACCAATAATATTAATGGGACCTGTCTGACTGCCTCGTTGGCCTAGTGGTGCTAAGCGCGCCTGCTACGCTAGAGGCCGTGGGTTCGATTCCCAAGTCAACCAAGGTGTTATTGGGTTTTTCTTTGAAATTCTCAGTAGCAGGTCGGAGTTTGGATTTGTGGCAATAGGCTCGCCCCCTATTACATGGGACCTAAACATATCGGCGAACTGTGGGTGTACATTTACACCTCTGCCTAACCCTTCGGGGATACAGGCGTGATGTTATGTTTTTTAATGGGAAAATAAAACAACAAAAAGCCAATGTAATTGTTTTATTCTTTATCAAAATACATACCAATCCATTATACATAGTTAGTCAATATAAAGTGCCTCTCTCCAATATGTACAACAATTTTATACAACAATTTTATATCATATATAAATTATGTCAAATTTCAATACTTTGGGCCTTCATTGCAATTTTTTATCTACAGGGTGTTAAGAAACCCCTGTCCGATCCGTTAGTGTTGTTAGATATCGATATCTGATTATAAAAAAGTAAAAATAACGGAAAAATATCTCAAATCTCAAGAGAGAGTCGGCGTCGTCTCAGGTGCTGCCAAATGATCCAACTAAAGGCCTCCAAAAATTTCAACGAAAATAATGCTGTAATCTTTGATTTAATAACAAATTTATGAAAAAAAAAATAGCAAGTTCAAGATTCGTTATTATTGTTAGTATCATGAAAATTCTAAAAGTAATATTTTCTTTGGTCATGTGATTGTGAAGCCTGTCTCGAGTCGGACAGGGTTTAACTAAATGGGTCGTCGCATCAGGGCCTCGATTCAGCTATTTTAAATGCATGTCATTGGTCGGTCAGTGTACTTGTCATTGTGCCTAATTTTCGTATTCAGATAAGCCTACAGTAAAATCTCATTGAACTCTCGAAGAGAATGATCGTAATGGCAGTTAGCAGAATGCCAGTTATCGTAAAGATGACCAAATGATACAGGTCATTCTGTCCATTCATGCAACTCTTAAATAGCGGAATAAAGCTCCAGGTGTATTTGTCATTCTCCACCAATAAGAGACAAGCTGGCCTGTGATTGGTGGAAATTGACATATTATAGACCTTATGTCAAACTAGCGAAACTAGCGGATTTTTATACCTGCTTCATTGCATTTAGTAATCTTTTTTATGTAGTGCAAGAGAGATAATCTTAATAAAATTTCCTCTTTTTTTAATACAGTATGTAATTTATTTTGTTGTCATATACAGGGTGTTACAAAACCCCTGTCCGACCCGAAAGGGGGATACAGGGTTAACCATCACATGCCCAAGAAAATGTTAAATTTGGAATATTCATGATAATAACAATAATAATGAACTTTGAAGTAGTCTCCAAATGCCCTAAATTTGAAGATAAATCTAAAACTACACCACCATTTTCGTCGGTGTTAATGGTGGGCTTTTGTATGATCATTTAGCACAACCTGTGACGATGCCGTCACTCTCACTATCCATTTGGAGAAAAAAAAAATAGGTTATGATTTATTTTCTACATTAATGTAATCAGATATCGATACCTAACAACCCCTTAACGGATCGGACAAGGGTTTTGTAGCACCTGTAGAAGCAAGAAAAAACATTTGTTTGTACATTCGATTTTTCTGAACCTTATTGCCCATTTAAAATATGACATAATTTATAAATGACTTACTAGGTGAAAATCTACAGATTTTTGTGAATTATCTACAATGCATTTTCTACGGTATGTAAACCACATAAAAGTTTAAAATATAGACTAAATCTAACAGATCTATTGAATTTAACCTACTTCAAAAAAGAGGTATATTCTTTAATTATGAATGATGTTAAATGAGTATAATACTTATGGAGGGTGGTCCCGTATTTATATTAAAAGATAATTGGATGAAACTGAAAATTGAAATTTTGAAGACAGTTTTTTATTTATGCCGGGTGTCACCGAAAGGGTATATCTATCTAAAAGGGGTGAAGAGTACTCCTGGTATAGAGTCAGTTTACAGAATTTCAGCACAAAATAAAATTAAAAAAAATTGTCTTGATATGACACCAAAATCCCCTTTTGGATAGTTATGCCCTTTCAGTAACACTATATAGGTAATATTATCAATTAATTATAATAATTAGCTGTAATTTTCATCATAATTTAAAACTAAATCACTTTTAATCATCTACATAGCATTTCTCACTATGTTGTGTTCGGCTGCCAGTCTCCCCGCCAGCTGAACACCGTATGTTACAGAGCGACTGTCTGTCTGACACACAACACATTTACTGAGGGATACTGTGTGCGACGGTGAGACTGGATTTTTATACTATTTAATATCTATAATACTAAAAAATAGGAATTCCTTTATAAAATATAATGTACTAAATTAAAATTAAAATACTATCGTTTTTAAAACCATACTTATTTATGCATAACATCTTTACAAAGATTTATTTTAATACGAAATAATACAACCATCATATATAAAATCACAAATAAATCTATTTAAAGTAAAATTATAAATATAAGATCTTAATAAAAGGAATACATTTATGTATGAAAAAATAATAGTAATTTATTTCACACTTGCATAAGATAAAAACTATAAACTAAAATTAGACTAATTTTATAAAATTGCTTTCAAAATGCTGAACAGATCTTCATAAATCATAGCTAAAAAAGAACCTATATCACGTCACTTTAAAAATAAATCCGCATCATAATCGGGCTATTCGTTTAGGAGCTACGGTGCCACAGACAGACAAACTGACGTTCTACATGTAAAATATAAGGTGGCAACTACATAATATCACTTGGTGGCAATCATTTTGAGCGATTGTATTGAGACTGCCTCGTTGGCCTAGTGATGCTAAGCGCGACTGCTACGCTAGAGGTATTGGGTTCGATTCCCGAGTCGACCAAGATGTTATTGGGTTTTTCTATGAAATTCTCAGTAGCAGGTCGGAGTTTGGATTTGTGTAGTTAGTGGCAATAGGCTCGCCCCCTTTTACATGAGACCTAAACATATCGGCGAACTGTGGGTGTACATTGGTAAATCTCTGCCTAACCCTTCGGGGATACAGGCGTGATGATATTTTATGTTATGTTAGAGTACAGCTAAAAGCCCATTGCGTCGAGATTGAAACAGATTGAAGTTTTATTTTCCCGCCATAAGATATTTAAGAGCTACTCAAAGTTAAGTAGTGTTTGAGTGTTTGGAGGTATTTTATATCTTACACAGATGTGTTTAGGTTGGCTCTGCAGTCTCGGCCGGAACTTGGATGGGTGGGCGAGCGCGGCCGGTCTGAAAACAGAACACAAATGGTTATTATTAGTATGAAAAAAAAAATAGAATTAATGAGTTTCTTGGGAACTGAGAATGGTTTCACATTAAATAAAGTCCGGTGAAAAAAAGGCTGAGTGCAGATTAAAATAATGTTAAGAGAGTAAATTTTTTTGTTTTCCTATTTTTTTTCTACTTACACAGAATCATACAGGGTGTTAAGAAAACCCTGTCCGATCAGTAAATTGACGTGGTTTTTTTAACACATTGTACAGGTATATTTGTAAAACACCGACAACCTCCTAAAAGGTTGTTTTTTTGGTAGAGATCTTTGGAGTTAGCCTGAGCACAGTCTTTGACTTCTTCACCGGACTTTGACTAATAAAAGGTCATTGCACTCAACATTGTGAAACTTTTACTAAGGGACCACACCTAAAATCGCAAAAAAATACCCGGGGCCCAAGTCTGCTATTTACACTCGGTTCAATGTCTTCATAGTGGCGTGCCAGCAGAGCCATTTTCGGAAAATTGGTATTCTACTAAACGTCAAAACGTCAAAATTGCGCATTACAATTTGTACCAAATGTATGAACTATTGGTCACAGTCGTTGAACATTGAACCGAATCGTTCCAATGCGCAATTTTGACGTTTTGACATTTAGTAGAATACCAATTTTCCGAAAATGGCTCTGCTGGCACGACACTATGAAGACATTGAACCGATTGTAAATAGCAGACTTGGGCCCCCGATCTCCATACATTTATGTTCGTATAACTTGTCAAAATGTATGAAACAGCACGTTTTTTCCGCGATTTCCGATGTGGTCCCATAGTAAAAGTTTGACATAATATTGAGTACAATGACCTCTAAAGAGATTATTTTATGACATTTCTGACAAACGGTGAAGGACAACATCGTGAGGAAACCTGGATTCCAACATTGGGATCTTAAATCGGCCGCAGAGCAAGCGTGGTGATCAATGCTCGTGCCTTCTCTATATGGGAAGAGGCCTGTGCCCAGCAGTGGTACGATTATAGGCTGGTATTATACCTATTGGGAACAGGGCAGGGTGTTGATGAGTTACCTTGGCGTGTTGATGCACGCGTCGGTTGTGGTTGTAGAGCGCGGCTTCATAGCCGAAGCTGGCCGCGCACGCGCCGCAGCGGAACGGACGCTCGCCTAAGTGCGCGCGCAGGTGGCCCTCCAGGGACTTCTTAGTCTACACCGAGATATACATTTTAGTCAAGTAGGTATCGTATATATTGCAATATGCAGTATCTAACAATAATGATTATAATTTTATTATCTGTATTTAATCTCACGGTATAAGCCTTCCCACAAGTGTGGCAGACGTGGTTCCTGAGCGCGCGCGCATTGCGGTGCACCATGCGGATGTGCGTGCGGAGGACGGGCCGAGACGAACATGCCTGAGAGATGGAGAGATATACAGGGTGTTATGAAGTGGTAGATTATTATATACAGGGTGTTGAGACAGTGGTTATGTTAGAAATAGTGCTTGTGTCCATAGAAATGAACATGTTTCTTTATGCAAACAATAATCAAATTCAGAAAAAGCAGGTATTTTTTTTTCTTTTTCTTTGTCCTTGCTTGAGTTTCCCAGCAGCAGGACAGAATAAAAAAAAACCTTTATTAGTTTCTCTGAGAAAGTTCATTTCAATCGGCAAAAGCAATATTTGAAATATAACCACTTATTTCCATGTTCAGTAGAATTCACGCGCTCAAAAAAGTTTCTTCCTTTTTTTTATATTTAGGCGAAATTTTGATTCGTTTTGCAAGTTGTCACCAATAAAATTGGCTAGTAACTTTTTTAGTACACAAACACAAAATTTTCCTATCATCTCATCTTGACAAAGAGTTAATTTCAAAGACAAATACTCTTCTTATAAGAATCAAACAAAAAACCTTATATATATATTTTTTTTTGTATATGAGTCAAAGAAACTCTAAATAAAAGTTTTTATTATTATTATTATTATAACTAGACTTACAAAAGTGCATCCCTGCATGGTGCACCTTATTGGCGTTAACTTTAGATGCACGCCAAGCTTGTGCTCTTCCAAACGACTGGCCTTTACAAACTTCTTGTCGCATAGCTGGCAAGCGTATCTGGTGACAAATAATTATAATAACTAGAAAAATGGGGTTCGTGGCTAAGTGTAATCCGTACGGCTTGACCGATGATACAGGTGAAGCCGCGCTCGCCGCGGTAGGTCCGTGAATGGGTGACCATTTATAACATACCGAGACCCCTCCGTGTTTCGGAAGGCACGTTAAACAGTAGATCCCGACTGTCATACAAAGATCTTTGGCAGTCGTTAAGTCAATTCTGACAAGCAGTCGTTACTATGGGATACTGTGTTACCCAGTAACATGGATTGTGGAGGTCAGATAGACAGTCGCTCTGTAACATACGGTGTTCAGCTTTCGGTGAGACTGGTAGCCGACCCCAACATAGTAGGGAAAAGGCTCGGGAGATGATGATGATGTACACTAAAGAAATAAATATTATCAAGTAAACACTTACTTGAGTTTCGCGGGATCGATGTGTTTGAGGCTGTATTTCATATGCTGTGTGAACGACATACGGTTCTTGAAGTTCATATCGCACTGGGAAAAAAATACAAAAATGTTTAATCATATTTGATGTTTCACTAAATACCTACGAAAGTCAATAAGGAAGATAGATCAAAAAACTTAAGTCTGTGTCTCTATCTATTTGTTTCGGTAAACCTCCGAAACGACTGCATCTTTTTCGACGGTACTTTCACTTGTCGATAGATCACGTTATAAAGAACTTAGACTACTTTCATTTCATATTTAAAACGTACCAACGCAGTGGAAACCGCGGGGAACAGCTAGTTTTTGCTAAAAATAATGACTTTTTTGGTTCATTCTTTTGAATGCTAGACGAACCAACATAAATAGAAAATCGGTGGTTAATAACAAACTATAATACATGAACATCTAACCTCATAACAGTACAGATGCGCGGACGCATCGTGTGTCACCAGATGCACTTCCATGGCCTTCTTAAACAAGAACCGCTTGTCGCAGCGAGGACACGCGTACTCCTTCTCTCCTCTGTGTATACTGGTAAGAAAGACAGAGATAGAAGATTCATAGAAAATTATTTGATTAATCTTGAATTGGTCAGAAAGTCGGTTACTATAATTGTCGGTTTTGATAAGCGTCGTTTTTTGGTCGGCGTCGTTTTTGGTAGGCGTCGTTTTTTGGTCGGCGTCGTTTTTGGCAGGCGTCTTTTTTGTTAGGCGTCGTTTTCGGAAGGCGTAGTTTTTGGTAAGCGTCGTTTTTTATAGGCGTCGTTTTTTGGTAGGCGTCGTTTTCGGAAGGCATCGTTATTGTAAGGCGTCGTTTTTGCTAAGCGTCGTTTTTTATAGGCGTCGTTATTTGGTAGGCGTCGTTTTTTGGTAGGCGTCGTTTTTGGTAGGTGTCGTTTTCGGAAGGCATCGTTTTTGTAAGGCGTCGTTTTTGGTAAGCGTTGTTTTTTGGTAGGCGTCGATTTTTAGGAGTGCCGTTTTTGGTAGGCGTCGTTTTTGGAAGGCGTCGTTTTTGGTATTTGTATTTTTAGAAGGCGTCGATTTTGATAGGCGTCGTTTTCGGTAAGCGTCAATTTTGATAGGCGTCGTTTTTGGTAGACGTCGATTTTGGTAAGCGTCGATTTTGATAGGCGTCGTTTTTGGTAGGCGTCGATTTTGGTAAGCGTCGATTTTGATAGGCGTTGATTTTGGTAGACGTCGTTTTTGGTAAGCGTCGTTTTTTGGTTGGCGTCGTTTTTTGGTCGGCGTCGTTTTTGGTAGGCGTCATTTTTGGTAGGCGTCGTTTTCGGAAGGCATCGTTTTTGTAAGGCGTCGTTTTTGGTAAGCGTCGTTTTTTGGTAGGCGTCGTTTTTGGTAGGTGTCGTTTTCGGAAGGCATCGTTTTTGAAAGGCGTAGTTTTTGGTAAGCGTCGATTTTGATAGGCGTCGTTTTCGGTAAGCGTCGATTTTGATAGGCGTCATTTTTGGTAGACGTCGATTTTGGTAAGAGTCGTTTTTGGTAGGCGTCGATTTTGGTAGGCGTCGTTTTTGGTATTTGTATTTTTAGAAGGTGTCGATTTTGATAGGCGTCGTTTTTTGGTAGGCGTCGTTTTTTATAGGCGTCGTTATTTGGTAGGCGTCGTTTTTTGGTAGGCGTCGTTTTTGGTAGGTGTCGTTTTCGGAAGGCATCGTTTTTGTAAGGCGTCGTTTTTGGTAAGCGTTGTTTTTTGGTAGGCGTCGATTTTTAGAAGTGCCGTTTTTGGTAGGCGTCGTTTTTGGAAGGCGTCGTTTTTGGTATTTGTATTTTTAGAAGGCGTCGATTTTGATAGGCGTCGTTTTCGGTAAGCGTCAATTTTGATAGGCGTCGTTTTTGGTAGACGTCGATTTTGGTAAGCGTCGATTTTGATAGGCGTCGTTTTTGGTAGGCGTCGATTTTGGTAAGCGTCGATTTTGATAGGCGTTGATTTTGGTAGACGTCGTTTTTGGTAAGCGTCGTTTTTTGGTCGGCGTCGTTTTTGGTAGGCGTCGTTTTTGGTAGGCGTCGTTTTCGGAAGGCATCGTTTTTGTAAGGCGTCGTTTTTGGTAGGTGTCGTTTTCGGAAGGCATCGTTTTAGTAAGGCGTCGTTTTTGGTAAGCGTCGTTTTTTATAGGCGTCGTTTTTTGGTAAGCGTCGATTTTTAAAAGTGCCGTTTTTGGTAGGCGTCGATTTTGGTAGACGTCGTTTTTGAAAGGCGTAGTTTTTGGTAAGCGTCGATTTTGATAGGCGTCATTTTTGGTAGACGTCGATTTTGGTAAGAGTCGTTTTTGGTAGGCGTCGATTTTTGTAGGCGTCGATTTTGATAGGCGTCGTTTTTGGTATTTGTATTTTTAGAAGGTGTCGATTTTGATAGGCGTCGTTTTTTGGTAGGCGTCGTTTTTTGGTCGGCGTCGTTTTTGGTAGGCGTCGTTTTTGGCAGGCGTCGTTTTCGGAAGGCATCGTTTTTGTAAGGCGTCGTTTTTGGTAAGCGTCGTTTTTTAAAGGCGTCGTTTTTTGGTAGGCGTCGTTTTTTGGTAGGCGTCGTTTTTGGTAGGTGTCGTTTTTGGCAGACGTCGATTTTGGTAAGCGTCGTTTTTGGAAGGCGTCGGTTTTGGTATTCGTATTCTTGGAAGGCGTCGTTTTTGAAAGGCGTCGTTTTTGGTAGGCGTCGGTTTTGGTATTAATATTTTTGTAAGGCGTCGTTTTTTATAGGCGTCGTTTTTTGGTAGGCGTCGTTTTTTGGTCGGCGTAGCTTTTGGTAGGCGTCGATTTTGACAGGCGTCGATTTTGGTAGACGTCGTTTTTGAAAGGCGTAGTTTTTGGTAAGCGTCGATTTTGATAGGCGTCGTTTTCGGTAAGCGTCGATTTTGATAGGCGTCGTTTTTGGTAGACGTCGATTTTGGTAAGAGTCGTTTTTGGTAGGCGTCGATTTTGGTAGGCGTCGATTTTGATAGGCGTCGTTTTTTGGTAGGCGTCGTTTTCGAAAGGCGTCGTTTTTGGTAAGCGTCGTTTTTTATAGGCGTCGTTTTTTGGTAGGCATCGTTTTTGGTAGGTGTCGTTTTCGGAAGGCATCGTTTTAGTAAGGCGTCGTTTTTGGAAGGCGTCGTTTTTGAAAGGCGTCGTTTTTGGTAGGCGTCGGTTTTGGTATTAATATTTTTGTAAGGCGTCGTTTTTGGTAAGCGTCGTTTTTTATAGGCGTCGTTTTTTGGTAGGCGTCGTTTTTGGTAAGCGTCGTTTTTGGTAGGCGTCGATTTTGGTAGACGTCGATTTTGATAGGCGTCGATTTTGGTAGACGTCGGTTTTGGTAAGCGTCGTTTTTGGTAAGCGTCGTTTTTGGCAGACGTCGATTTTGGTAAGCGTAGTTTTTGGAAGGCGTCGGTTTTGGTATTCGTATTCTTGGAAGGCGTTGATTTTGATAGGCGTCGTTTTTGGTAGGCGTCGTTTTTGGAAGGCGTCGTTTTTGAAAGGCGTCGTTTTTGGTAGGCGTCGGTTTTGGTATTAATATTTTTGTAAGGCGTCGTTTTTATAGGCGTCGTTTTTTGGTAGGCGTCGTTTTTTGGTCGGCGTAGTTTTTGGTAGGCGTCGATTTTGGTAGACGTCGTTTTTGAAAGGCGTAGTTTATGGTAAGCGTCGATTTTGATAGGCGTCGTTTTCGGTAAGCGTCGATTTTGATAGGCGTCGTTTTTGGTAGACGTCGATTTTGGTAAGAGTCGTTTTTGGTAGGCGTCGATTTTGGTAGACGTCGATTTTGATAGGCGTCGATTTTGGTAGACGTCGTTTTTGGTAAGCGTCGTTTTTGGTAAGCGTCGTTTTTGGTAGACGTCGTTTTTGGTAAGCGTCGTTTTTGGTAAGCGTCGTTTTTGGTAGGCGTCGGTTTTGGTATTAATATTTTTGTAAGGCGTCGTTTTTGGTAAGCGTCGTTTTTTATAGGCGTCGTTTTTTGGTAGGCGTCGTTTTTGGTAAGCGTCGTTTTTGGTAGGCGTCGATTTTGGTAGACGTCGATTTTGATAGGCGTCGATTTTGGTAGACGTCGGTTTTGGTAAGCGTCGTTTTTGGTAAGCGTCGTTTTTGGCAGACGTCGATTTTGGTAAGCGTCGTTTTTGGAAGGCGTCGGTTTTGGTATTCGTATTCTTGGAAGGCGTTGATTTTGATAGGCGTCGTTTTTGGTAGGCGTCGTTTTTGGAAGGCGTCGTTTTTGAAAGGCGTCGTTTTTGGTAGGCGTCGGTTTTGGTATTAATATTTTTGTAAGGCGTCGTTTTTATAGGCGTCGTTTTTTGGTCGGCGTAGTTTTTGGTAGGCGTCGATTTTGGTAGACGACGTTTTTGAAAGGCGTAGTTTATGGTAAGCGTCGATTTTGATAGGCGTCGTTTTCGGTAAGCGTCGATTTTGATAGGCGTCGTTTTTGGTAGACGTCGATTTTGGTAAGAGTCGTTTTTGGTAGGCGTCGATTTTGGTAGACGTCGATTTTGATAGGCGTCGATTTTGGTAGACGTCGTTTTTGGTAAGCGTCGTTTTTGGTAGACGTCGTTTTTGGTAAGCGTCGTTTTTGGTAAGCGTCGTTTTTGGTAGGCGTCGGTTTTGGTATTAATATTTTTGTAAGGCGTCGTTTTTGGTAAGCGTCGTTTTTTATAGGCGTCGTTTTTTGGTAGGCGTCGTTTTTGGTAAGCGTCGGTTTTGGTAAGCGTCGTTTTTGGAAGGCGTCGGTTTTGGTATTCGTATTCTTGGAAGGCGTTGATTTTGATAGGCGTCGTTTTTGGTAGGCGTCGTTTTTGGAAGGCGTCGTTTTTGGTAGGCGTCGTTTTTGGAAGGCGTCGTTTTTGAAAGGCGTCGTTTTTGGTAGGCGTCGGTTTTGGTATTAATATTTTTGTAAGGCGTCGTTTTTATAGGCGTCGTTTTTTGGTAGGCGTCGTTTTTTGGTCGGCGTAGTTTTTGGTAGGCGTCGATTTTGGTAGACGTCGTTTTTGAAAGGCGTAGTTTATGGTAAGCGTCGATTTTGATAGGCGTCGTTTTCGGTAAGCGTCGATTTTGATAGGCGTCGTTTTTGGTAGACGTCGATTTTGGTAAGAGTCGTTTTTGGTAGGCGTCGATTTTGGTAGACGTCGATTTTGATAGGCGTCGATTTTGGTAGACGTCGTTTTTGGTAAGCGTCGTTTTTGGTAAGCGTCGTTTTTGGTAGACGTCGTTTTTGGTAAGCGTCGTTTTTGGTAAGCGTCGTTTTTGGTAGGCGTCGGTTTTGGTATTAATATTTTTGTAAGGCGTCGTTTTTGGTAAGCGTCGTTTTTTATAGGCGTCGTTTTTTGGTAGGCGTCGTTTTTGGTAAGCGTCGTTTTTGGTAGGCGTCGATTTTGGTAGACGTCGATTTTGATAGGCGTCGATTTTGGTAGACGTCGGTTTTGGTAAGCGTCGTTTTTGGTAAGCGTCGTTTTTGGCAGACGTCGATTTTGGTAAGCGTCGTTTTTGGAAGGCGTCGGTTTTGGTATTCGTATTCTTGGAAGGCGTTGATTTTGATAGGCGTCGTTTTTGGTGGGCGTCGTTTTTGGAAGGCGTCGTTTTTGGTAGGCGTCGGTTTTGGTATTAATATTTTTGTAAGGCGTCGTTTTTATAGGCGTCGTTTTTTGGTCGGCGTAGTTTTTGGTAGGCGTCGATTTTGGTAGACGACGTTTTTGAAAGGCGTAGTTTATGGTAAGCGTCGATTTTGATAGGCGTCGTTTTCGGTAAGCGTCGATTTTGATAGGCGTCGTTTTTGGTAGACGTCGATTTTGGTAAGAGTCGTTTTTGGTAGGCGTCGATTTTGGTAGACGTCGATTTTGATAGGCGTCGATTTTGGTAGACGTCGTTTTTGGTAAGCGTCGTTTTTGGTAAGCGTCGTTTTTGGTAGACGTCGTTTTTGGTAAGCGTCGTTTTTGGTAAGCGTCGTTTTTGGTAGGCGTCGGTTTTGGTATTAATATTTTTGTAAGGCGTCGTTTTTGGTAAGCGTCGTTTTTTATAGGCGTCGTTTTTTGGTAGGCGTCGTTTTTGGTAAGCGTCGGTTTTGGTAAGCGTCGTTTTTGGCAGACGTCGATTTTGGTAAGCGTCGTTTTTGGAAGGCGTCGGTTTTGGTATTCGTATTCTTGGAAGGCGTTGATTTTGATAGGCGTCGTTTTTGGTAGGCGTCGTTTTTGGAAGGCGTCGTTTTTGAAAGGCGTCGTTTTTGGTAGGCGTCGGTTTTGGTATTAATATTTTTGTAAGGCGTCGTTTTTTATAGGCGTCGTTTTTTGGTAGGCGTCGTTTTTTGGTCGGCGTAGCTTTTGGTAGGCGTCGTTTTCGGTAAGCGTCGATTTTGATAGGCGTCGTTTTTGGTAGACGTCGATTTTGGTAAGAGTCGTTTTTGGTAGGCGTCGATTTTGGTAGGCGTCGATTTTGATAGGCGTCGTTTTTTGGTAGGCGTCGTTTTCGAAAGGCGTCGTTTTTGGTAAGCGTCGTTTTTTATAGGCGTCGTTTTTTGGTAGGCATCGTTTTTGGTAGGTGTCGTTTTCGGAAGGCATCGTTTTAGTAAGGCGTCGTTTTTGGAAGGCGTCGTTTTTGAAAGGCGTCGTTTTTGGTAGGCGTCGGTTTTGGTATTAATATTTTTGTAAGGCGTCGTTTTTGGTAAGCGTCGTTTTTTATAGGCGTCGTTTTTTGGTAGGCATCGTTTTTGGTAGGTGTCGTTTTCGGAAGGCATCGTTTTAGTAAGGCGTCGTTTTTGGTAAGCGTCGTTTTTTATAGACGTCGTTTTTTTGTAAGCGTCGATTTTTAGAAGTGCCGTTTTTGGTAGGCGTCGTTTTTGGAAGGCGTCGTTTTTGGTATTTGTATTTTTAGAAGGCGTCGTTTTCGGTAAGCGTCAATTTTGATAGGCGTCGTTTTTGGTACACGTCGATTTTGGTAAGCGTCGATTTCTATAGGCGTAGTTTTTGGTAGACGTAAATTTTGGTAAGAGTCGTTTTTGGTAGGCGTCGTTTTTGGTAGGTGTCGTTTTCGGAAGGCATCGTTTTTGTAAGGCGTCGTTTTTGGTAAGCGTCGTTTTTTATAGGCGTCGGTTTTTGGTAGGCGTCGATTTTTAGAAGTGCCGTTTTTGGTAGGCGTCGTTTTTGGAAGGCGTCGTTTTTGGTATTTGTATTTTTAGAAGGCGTCGATTTTGATAGGCGTCGTTTTTTGTAAGCGTCAATTTTGATAGGCGTCGTTTTTGGTAGACGTCGATTTTGGTAAGCGTCGATTTTGATAGGCGTCGTTTTTGGTAGAAGTCGATTTTGGTAAGCGTCGTTTTTGGTAGGCGTCGATTTTGGTAGGCGTCGATTTTGATAGGCGTCGATTTTGGTAGACGTCGTTTTTGGTAAGCGTCGTTTTTGGCAGACGTCGGTTTGGTAAGCGTCGTTTTTGGAAGGCGTCGTTTTTGGTATTTGTATTTTTAGAAGGCGTCGATTTTGATAGGCGTCGTTTTCGGTAAGCGTCAATTTTGATAGGCGTCGTTTTTGGTAGACGTCGATTTTGGTAAACGTCGATTTTGATAGGCGTCGTTTTTGGTAGAAGTCGATTTTGGTAAGCGTCGTTCTTGGTAGGCGTCGATTTTGATAGGCGTCGATTTTGGTAGACGTCGCTTTTGGTAGGCGTCGATTTTGACAGGCGTCGTTTTTGGTAGGCGTCGTTTTTGGAAGGCGTCGTTTTTTAAAGGCGTCGTTTTTTGGTAAGCGTCGATTTTTAGAAGTGCCGTTAATGGTAGGCGTCGATTTTGGTAGGCGTCGATTTTGATAGGCGTCGGTTTTGGCAGACGTCGATTTTGGTAAGCGTCGTTTTTCGCAGACGTCGATTTTGGTAAGCGTCGTTTTTGGTAGGCGTCGGTTTTGGTATTAATATTTTTGTAAGGCGTCGTTTTTTATAGGCGTCGTTTTTTGGTAGGCGTCGTTTTTTGGTCGGCGTAGCTTTTGGTAGGCGTCGTTTTCGGTAAGCGTCGATTTTGATAGGCGTCGTTTTTGGTAGACGTCGATTTTGGTAAGAGTCGTTTTTGGTAGGCGTCGATTTTGGTAGGCGTCGATTTTGATAGGCGTCGTTTTTTGGTAGGCGTCGTTTTCGAAAGGCGTCGTTTTTGGTAAGCGTCGTTTTTTATAGGCGTCGTTTTTTGGTAGGCATCGTTTTTGGTAGGTGTCGTTTTCGGAAGGCATCGTTTTAGTAAGGCGTCGTTTTTGGAAGGCGTCGTTTTTGAAAGGCGTCGTTTTTGGTAGGCGTCGGTTTTGGTATTAATATTTTTGTAAGGCGTCGTTTTTGGTAAGCGTCGTTTTTTATAGGCGTCGTTTTTTGGTAGGCATCGTTTTTGGTAGGTGTCGTTTTCGGAAGGCATCGTTTTAGTAAGGCGTCGTTTTTGGTAAGCGTCGTTTTTTATAGACGTCGTTTTTTTGTAAGCGTCGATTTTTAGAAGTGCCGTTTTTGGTAGGCGTCGTTTTTGGAAGGCGTCGTTTTTGGTATTTGTATTTTTAGAAGGCGTCGTTTTCGGTAAGCGTCAATTTTGATAGGCGTCGGTTTTTGGTAGGCGTCGATTTTTAGAAGTGCCGTTTTTGGTAGGCGTCGTTTTTGGAAGGCGTCGTTTTTGGTATTTGTATTTTTAGAAGGCGTCGATTTTGATAGGCGTCGTTTTTTGTAAGCGTCAATTTTGATAGGCGTCGTTTTTGGTAGACGTCGATTTTGGTAAGCGTCGATTTTGATAGGCGTCGTTTTTGGTAGAAGTCGATTTTGGTAAGCGTCGTTTTTGGTAGGCGTCGATTTTGGTAGGCGTCGATTTTGATAGGCGTCGATTTTGGTAGACGTCGTTTTTGGTAAGCGTCGTTTTTGGCAGACGTCGGTTTGGTAAGCGTCGTTTTTGGAAGGCGTCGTTTTTGGTATTTGTATTTTTAGAAGGCGTCGATTTTGATAGGCGTCGTTTTCGGTAAGCGTCAATTTTGATAGGCGTCGTTTTTGGTAGACGTCGATTTTGGTAAACGTCGATTTTGATAGGCGTCGTTTTTGGTAGAAGTCGATTTTGGTAAGCGTCGTTCTTGGTAGGCGTCGATTTTGATAGGCGTCGATTTTGGTAGACGTCGCTTTTGGTAGGCGTCGATTTTGACAGGCGTCGTTTTTGGTAGGCGTCGTTTTTGGAAGGCGTCGTTTTTTAAAGGCGTCGTTTTTTGGTAAGCGTCGATTTTTAGAAGTGCCGTTAATGGTAGGCGTCGATTTTGGTAGGCGTCGATTTTGATAGGCGTCGGTTTTGGCAGACGTCGATTTTGGTAAGCGTCGTTTTTCGCAGACGTCGATTTTGGTAAGCGTCGTTTTTGGAAGGCGTCGGTTTTGGTATTCGTATTCTTGGAAGGCGTTGATTTTGATAGGCGTCGTTTTTGTAAGGCGTCGTTTTTGGTAAGCGTCGTTTTTTATAGGCGTCGTTTTTTGGTAGGCATCGTTTTTGGTAGGTGTCGTTTTCGGAAGGCATCGTTTTAGTAAGGCGTCGTTTTTGGTAAGCGTCGTTTTTTATAGACGTCGTTTTTTTGTAAGCGTCGATTTTTAGAAGTGCCGTTTTTGGTAGGCGTCGTTTTTGGAAGGCGTCGTTTTTGGTATTTGTATTTTTAAGGCGTCGTTTTCGGTAAGCGTCAATTTTGATAGGCGTCGTTTTTGGTACACGTCGATTTTGGTAAGCGTCGATTTCTATAGGCGTCGTTTTTGGTAGACGTAAATTTTGGTAAGAGTCGTTTTTGGTAGGCGTCGTTTTTGGTAGGTGTCGTTTTCGGAAGGCATCGTTTTTGTAAGGCGTCGTTTTTGGTAAGCGTCGTTTTTTATAGGCGTCGGTTTTTGGTAGGCGTCGATTTTTAGAAGTGCCGTTTTTGGTAGGCGTCGTTTTTGGAAGGCGTCGTTTTTGGTATTTGTATTTTTAGAAGGCGTCGATTTTGATAGGCGTCGTTTTTTGTAAGCGTCAATTTTGATAGGCGTCGTTTTTGGTAGACGTCGATTTTGGTAAGCGTCGATTTTGATAGGCGTCGTTTTTGGTAGAAGTCGATTTTGGTAAGCGTCGTTTTTGGTAGGCGTCGATTTTGGTAGGCGTCGATTTTGATAGGCGTCGATTTTGGTAGACGTCGTTTTTGGTAAGCGTCGTTTTTGGCAGACGTCGGTTTGGTAAGCGTCGTTTTTGGAAGGCGTCGTTTTTGGTATTTGTATTTTTAGAAGGCGTCGATTTTGATAGGCGTCGTTTTCGGTAAGCGTCAATTTTGATAGGCGTCGTTTTTGGTAGACGTCGATTTTGGTAAACGTCGATTTTGATAGGCGTCGTTTTTGGTAGAAGTCGATTTTGGTAAGCGTCGTTCTTGGTAGGCGTCGATTTTGATAGGCGTCGATTTTGGTAGACGTCGCTTTTGGTAGGCGTCGATTTTGACAGGCGTCGTTTTTGGTAGGCGTCGTTTTTGGAAGGCGTCGTTTTTTAAAGGCGTCGTTTTTTGGTAAGCGTCGATTTTTAGAAGTGCCGTTAATGGTAGGCGTCGATTTTGGTAGGCGTCGATTTTGATAGGCGTCGGTTTTGGCAGACGTCGATTTTGGTAAGCGTCGTTTTTCGCAGACGTCGATTTTGGTAAGCGTCGTTTTTGGTAGGCGTCGGTTTTGGTATTAATATTTTTGTAAGGCGTCGTTTTTTATAGGCGTCGTTTTTTGGTAGGCGTCGTTTTTTGGTCGGCGTAGCTTTTGGTAGGCGTCGTTTTCGGTAAGCGTCGATTTTGATAGGCGTCGTTTTTGGTAGACGTCGATTTTGGTAAGAGTCGTTTTTGGTAGGCGTCGATTTTGGTAGGCGTCGATTTTGATAGGCGTCGTTTTTTGGTAGGCGTCGTTTTCGAAAGGCGTCGTTTTTGGTAAGCGTCGTTTTTTATAGGCGTCGTTTTTTGGTAGGCATCGTTTTTGGTAGGTGTCGTTTTCGGAAGGCATCGTTTTAGTAAGGCGTCGTTTTTGGAAGGCGTCGTTTTTGAAAGGCGTCGTTTTTGGTAGGCGTCGGTTTTGGTATTAATATTTTTGTAAGGCGTCGTTTTTGGTAAGCGTCGTTTTTTATAGGCGTCGTTTTTTGGTAGGCATCGTTTTTGGTAGGTGTCGTTTTCGGAAGGCATCGTTTTAGTAAGGCGTCGTTTTTGGTAAGCGTCGTTTTTTATAGACGTCGTTTTTTTGTAAGCGTCGATTTTTAGAAGTGCCGTTTTTGGTAGGCGTCGTTTTTGGAAGGCGTCGTTTTTGGTATTTGTATTTTTAGAAGGCGTCGTTTTCGGTAAGCGTCAATTTTGATAGGCGTCGGTTTTTGGTAGGCGTCGATTTTTAGAAGTGCCGTTTTTGGTAGGCGTCGTTTTTGGAAGGCGTCGTTTTTGGTATTTGTATTTTTAGAAGGCGTCGATTTTGATAGGCGTCGTTTTTTGTAAGCGTCAATTTTGATAGGCGTCGTTTTTGGTAGACGTCGATTTTGGTAAGCGTCGATTTTGATAGGCGTCGTTTTTGGTAGAAGTCGATTTTGGTAAGCGTCGTTTTTGGTAGGCGTCGATTTTGGTAGGCGTCGATTTTGATAGGCGTCGATTTTGGTAGACGTCGTTTTTGGTAAGCGTCGTTTTTGGCAGACGTCGGTTTGGTAAGCGTCGTTTTTGGAAGGCGTCGTTTTTGGTATTTGTATTTTTAGAAGGCGTCGATTTTGATAGGCGTCGTTTTCGGTAAGCGTCAATTTTGATAGGCGTCGTTTTTGGTAGACGTCGATTTTGGTAAACGTCGATTTTGATAGGCGTCGTTTTTGGTAGAAGTCGATTTTGGTAAGCGTCGTTCTTGGTAGGCGTCGATTTTGATAGGCGTCGATTTTGGTAGACGTCGCTTTTGGTAGGCGTCGATTTTGACAGGCGTCGTTTTTGGTAGGCGTCGTTTTTGGAAGGCGTCGTTTTTTAAAGGCGTCGTTTTTTGGTAAGCGTCGATTTTTAGAAGTGCCGTTAATGGTAGGCGTCGATTTTGATAGGCGTCGGTTTTGGCAGACGTCGATTTTGGTAAGCGTCGTTTTTCGCAGACGTCGATTTTGGTAAGCGTCGTTTTTGGAAGGCGTCGGTTTTGGTATTCGTATTCTTGGAAGGCGTTGATTTTGATAGGCGTCGTTTTTGGTAGGCGTCGTTTTTGGAAGGCGTCGTTTTTGAAAGGCGTCGGTTTTGGTAGGCGTCGGTTTTGGTATTAATATATTTGTAAGGCGTCGTTTTTGGTAAGCGTCGTTTTTTATAGGCGTCGTTTTTTGGTAGGCGTCGTTTTTGGTAAGCGTCGTTTTTGGTAGGCGTCGATTTTGGTAAGCGTCGTTTTTGGAAGGCGTCGGTTTTGGTATTCGTATTCTTGGAAGGCGTTGATTTTGATAGGCGTCGTTTTTGGTAGGCGTCGTTTTTGGAAGGCGTCGTTTTTGGTAGGCGTCGGTTTTGGTATTAATATTTTTGTAAGGCGTCGTTTTTTATAGGCGTCGTTTTTTGGTAGGCGTCGTTTTTTGGTCGGCGTAGTTTTTGGTAGGCGTCGATTTTGACAGGCGTCGATTTTGGTAGACGTCGTTTTTGAAAGGCGTAGTTTTTGGTAAGCGTCGATTTTGATAGGCGTCGTTTTCGGTAAGCGTCGATTTTGATAGGCGTCGTTTTTGGTAGACGTCGATTTTGGTAAGAGTCGTTTTTGGTAGGCGTCGATTTTGGTAGGCGTCGATTTTGATAGGCGTCGTTTTTTGGAAGGCGTCGTTTTCGAAAGGCATCGTTTTTGTAAGGCGTCGTTTTTGGTAAGCGTCGTTTTTTATAGGCGTCGTTTTTTGGTAGGCATCGTTTTTGGTAGGTGTCGTTTTCGGAAGGCATCGTTTTAGTAAGGCGTCGTTTTTGGTAAGCGTCGTTTTTGGAAGGCGTCGGTTTTGGTATTCGTATTCTTGGAAGGCGTTGATTTTGATAGGCGTCGTTTTTGGTAGGCGTCGTTTTTGGAAGGCGTCGTTTTTGAAAGGCGTCGGTTTTGGTAGGCGTCGGTTTTGGTATTAATATATTTGTAAGGCGTCGTTTTTGGTAAGCGTCGTTTTTTATAGGCGTCGTTTTTTGGTAGGCGTCGTTTTTGGTAAGCGTCGTTTTTGGTAGGCGTCGATTTTGGTAAGCGTCGTTTTTGGAAGGCGTCGGTTTTGGTATTCGTATTCTTGGAAGGCGTTGATTTTGATAGGCGTCGTTTTTGGAAGGCGTCGTTTTTGGTAGGCGTCGGTTTTGGTATTAATATTTTTGTAAGGCGTCGTTTTTTATAGGCGTCGTGTTTTGGTAGGCGTCGTTTTTTGGTCGGCGTAGTTTTTGGTAGGCGTCGATTTTGACAGGCGTCGATTTTGGTAGACGTCGTTTTTGAAAGGCGTAGTTTTTGGTAAGCGTCGATTTTGATAGGCGTCGTTTTCGGTAAGCGTCGATTTTGATAGGCGTCGTTTTTGGTAGACGTCGATTTTGGTAAGAGTCGTTTTTGGTAGGCGTCGATTTTGGTAGGCGTCGATTTTGATAGGCGTCGTTTTTTGGAAGGCGTCGTTTTCGAAAGGCATCGTTTTTGTAAGGCGTCGTTTTTGGTAAGCGTCGTTTTTTATAGGCGTCGTTTTTTGGTAGGCATCGTTTTTGGTAGGTGTCGTTTTCGGAAGGCATCGTTTTAGTAAGGCGTCGTTTTTGGAAGGCGTCGTTTTTGAAAGGCGTCGGTTTTTGGTAGGCGTCGGTTTTGGTATTAATATTTTTGTAAGGCGTCGTTTTTGGTAAGCGTCGTTTTTTATAGGCGTCGTTTTTTGGTAGGCGTCGTTTTTGGTAAGCGTCGTTTTTGGTAGGCGTCGATTTTGGTAGGCGTCGATTTTGATAGGCGTCGATTTTGGTAGACGTCGTTTTTGGTAAGCGTCGTTTTTGAAAGGCGTAGTTTTTGGTAAGCGTCGATTTTGATAGGCGTCGTTTTCAATCTAACACTCAGGTCATCCGGATCCCCCACCCCAAGTCAGACACTCACGTCATCCTTCCTCCAAAGTCAGACCCTCATGTCACATCCCCAATTCAGACACTCACGTCACCCCCCCTCCAAAGTCAGACTCTCACGTCACCCCCCAACAAAGTCAGACTCAAACGTCACCCCCTACAAAGTCAGACCCTCTTGTCACCCTCCCCCCCCCAAGTCAGACACTCTGGTCATCCCCCACCCCAAGTCAGACACTCACGTCACCCCCACGTCAGACACTTAATTCATCCCCCCTCAAGTCACTCACGTCATCCCCCCCAAAAGTCAGATACTCACGTCACTCTCTCTAAGTCAGACACTCAGGTCATCCCCCCCCCCAATTCAGTTACTCGGGTCATTTCCCAAGAGTCAGACACTCACGTCATCCCCCCAAGTAAGGCACTCAGGTCATCCCCCACCCCAAGTCAGACACTCACGTCATCCCCACGTCAGACGCTTAATTCATCCCCTACCCCAAGTCAGACACTCACGTCATCGACACGTCAGACACTTACTTCATCCCCCCTCAAGTCGGACACTCACGTCATCCCCCCCAAAAGTCAGACACTCACGTCAACCCCCCAAAAGTCAGATACTCACGTCAACCCCCCCAAGTCGGACACTCACGTCACCCCCCAAGGCAGACACTCACGCTCTTAATCAAAACAGACGCCTATTATTAAAACCGAAAGCGACGCTCTCAATAAAAACCGACGCCACTTATAAAAACCGAAACCGACGCTCTTAATAGAAACCGACGCCACTCATAAAAACCGAAACTGACGCCTCTTATAAAACCGAAACCGACGCTTTTAATAAAAACCGACACCTCTTATAAAAACCGAAACCGACGCCACTTATAAAAACCGGATCCGACGCTCTCAATAAAAACCGACGCCACTTATAAAAACCAAAACCGACGCTCTCAATAAAAACGGACGCCTCTTATAAAAACCGACGCCACTTAAAAAGACGAAACCGACGCACTTATAAAAACCGAAACCGATGCTCTCAATAAAAACCGACGCCTCTTATAAAAACCGTAACCGACGCTCTTAGTAAAAACCGAAACCGACGCCTCTTATAAAAACCGAAACCGACGCTCTTAATAAAAACCGACGCCTCTTATTAAAACCGAAACCGACGCTCTTAGTAAAAACCGAAACCGACGCCTCTTATAAAAACCGAAACCGACGCTCTCAATAAAAACCGACGCCACTTAAAAAGACGAAACCGACGCTCTTAATAAAAACCGACGCCTCTTATAAAAACCGAAACAGACGCTCTCAATAAAAACCAACGCCACTTATAAAAACCGAAACCGACGCTCTTGATAAAAACCGACGCCTCTTATAAAAACCGAAACCGACGCTCTTAATAGAAACTGACGCCACTTATAAAACCGAAACCGACTTAATGAAAACCGACGCCTCTCATAAAAACCGAAACCGACGCTCTCAATAAAAACCGACGCCACTTATTAAAACCGAAACCGACGCTCTTAGTAAAAACCGAAACCGACGCCTCTTATAAAAACCGAAACCGACGCTCTCAATAAAAACCGACGCCACTTAAAAAGACGAAACCGACGCTCTTAATAAAAACCGACGCCTCTTATAAAAACCGAAACAGACGCTCTCAATAAAAACCAACGCCACTTATAAAAACCGAAACCGACGCTCTTGATAAAAACCGACGCCTCTTATAAAAACCGAAACCGACGCTCTTAATAAAAACTGACGCCTCTTATAAAAACCGAAACCGACGCTCTCAATAAAAACCGACGCCACTTATAAAAACCGAAACCGACGCTCTCAATAAAAACCGACGCCTCTTATAAAAACCGAAACCGACGCTCTTAATAAAAACCGACGCCACTTATAAAAATCGAAACCGACGCCACTTATAAAAACCGACACCACTTATAAAAACCGAAACCGACGCTCTTAATAAATACCGACGCCACTTATAAAAATCGACGCCACTTATAAAAACCGAAACCGACGCTCTTAATTAAAACCGACGCCACTTATAAAAACCAAAACTGACGCCTCTTATAAAAACCGAAACCGACGCTCTTAATAAAAACCGACACCACTTATAAAAATCGAAACCGACGCTCTTAATAAAAACCGACGCCCTTTATAAAAACCGAAACCGACGCCACTTATAAAAACCGAAACCGACGCTCTTAATAAAAACCGAAACCGACGATCTTAATAAAAACCTACGCCTCTTATAAAAACCGAAACCGACGCTCTCAATAAAAACCGACGCCACTTATAAAATCCGAAACCGACGCTCTCAATAAAAACCGACGCCTATTATAAAAACCGACGCCACTTATAAAATCCAACGCCACTTATAAAAACCGAAACCGACGATCTTAATAAAAACCGACGCCTCTCATAAAAACCGAAACCGACGCTCTCAATAAAAACCGACGCCACTTATAAAAACCAACGCCACTTATAAAACCGAAACCGACGCTCTTTATAAAAACCGACGCCACTTATAAAAACCGAAACCGACGCTCTTAATAAAAACTGACGCCACTTATAAAACCGACGCCTCTCATAAAAACCGACGCAACTTAAAAAGACGAAACCGACGCACTTATAAAAACCGAAACCGACGCTCTTAATAAAAACCGACGCCTCTTATAAAAACCGAAACCGACGCTCTCAATAAAAACCGACGCCACTTATAAAACCGAAACCGACGCTCTCAATAAAAACCGACGCCTCTTATAAAAACCGAAACCGACGCTCTTAATAAAAACCGACACCACTTATAAAAACCGAAACCGACGCTCTTAATAAAAACCGACAACACTTATAAAAATCGACGCCACTTATAAAAACCCAAACCGACGCTCTTAATTAAAACCGACGCCACTTATAAAAACCAAAACTGACGCCTCTTATAAAAACCAAAACCGACGCTCTTAATAAAAACCGACGCCACTTATAAAAATCGAAACCGACGCTCTAAATAAAAACCGACGCCCTTTATAAAAACCGAAACCGACGCCACTTATAAAAACCGAAACCGACGCTCTTAATAAAAACCGACGCCACTTATAAAAATCGCAACCGACGCCACTTATAAAAACCGACACCACTTATAAAAACCGAAACCGACGCTCTTAATAAAAACCGACGCCTCTTATAAAAACCGAAACCGACGCTCTCATTAAAAGCCGACGACACTTGTAAAAACCGAAACCGACGCTCTTAATAAAAACTGACGCCTCTTATAAAAACCGAAACCGACGCTCTCATTAAAAACCGACGCCACTTATAAAAACCGAAACCGACGCTCTTAATAGAAACCGACGCCACTCATAAAAACCGAAACTGACGCCTCTTATAAAATCGAAACCGACGCTTTTAATAAAAACCGACACCTCTTATAAAAACCGAAACCGACGCCACTTAAAAAGACGAAACCGACGCACTTATAAAAACCGAAACCGACGCTCTTAATAAAAACCGACGCCTCTTATAAAACCGAAACAGACGCTCTCAATAAAAACCAACGCCACTTATAAAAACCGAAACCGACGCTCTTGATAAAAACCGACGCCTCTTATAAAAACCGAAACCGACGCTCTTAATAAAAACTGACGCCTCTTATAAAATCGAAACCGACGCTTTTAATAAAAACCGACACCTCTTATAAAAACCGAAACCGACGCCACTTGTAAAAACCGACGCCACTTATAAAAACCGAAACCGAAGCTCTCAATAAAAACCGAAACCGAAGCTCTCAATAAAAACCGACGCCACTTATAAAAACCGAAACCGAAGCTCTCAATAAAAACCAACGCCACTTATAAAAACGGAAACCGACGCTCTTAATAAAAACCGACGCCACTTATAAAAACCAACGCCACTTATAAAAACCGAAACCGATGCTCTCAATAAAAACCGACGCCTCTTATAAAAACCGACACCACTTATAAAAACCGAAACCGACGCTCTTAATAGAAACTGACGCCACTTATAAAACCGACTTAATGAAAACCGACGCCTCTCATAAAAACCGAAACCGACGCTCTCAATAAAAACCGACGCCACTTATTAAAACCGAAAGCGACGCTCTTAGTAAAAACCGAAACCGACGCCTCTTATAAAAACCGAAACCGACGCTCTCAATAAAAACCGACGCCACTTAAAAAGACGAAACCGACGCTCTTAATAAAAACCGACGCCTCTTATAAAAACCGAAACAGACGCTCTCAATAAAAACCAACGCCACTTATAAAAACCGAAACCGACGCTCTTGATAAAAACCGACGCCTCTTATAAAAACCGAAACCGACGCTCTCAATAAAAACCGACGCCTCTTATAAAAACCGAAACCGACGCTCTTAATAAAAACCGACGCCACTTATAAAAATCGAAACCGACGCCACTTATAAAAACCGACACCACTTATAAAAACCGAAACCGACGCTCTTAATAAATACCGACGCCACTTATAAAAACCGAAACCGACGCTCTTAATAGAAACCGACGCCACTCATAAAAACCGAAACTGACGCCTCTTATAAAATCGAAACCGACGCTTTTAATAAAAACCGACACCTCTTATAAAAACCGAAACCGACGCCACTTGTAAAAACCGACGCCACTTATAAAAACCGAAACCGAAGCTCTCAATAAAAACCGAAACCGAAGCTCTCAATAAAAACCGACGCCACTTATAAAAACCGAAACCGAAGCTCTCAATAAAAACCAACGCCACTTATAAAAACGGAAACCGACGCTCTTAATAAAAACCGACGCCACTTATAAAAACCAACGCCACTTATAAAAACCGAAACCGATGCTCTCAATAAAAACCGACGCCTCTTATAAAAACCGAAACCGACGCTCTTAATAAAAACCGACGCCTATTATAAAAACCGACGCCACTTATAAAAACCGACGCCACTTATAAAAACCGAAACCGAAGCTCTCAATAAAAACCGAAACCGAAGCTCTCAATAAAAACCGACGCCACTTATAAAAACCGAAACCGAAGCTCTCAATAAAAACCAACGCCACTTATAAAAACGGAAACCGACGCTCTTAATAAAAACCGACGCCACTTATAAAAACCAACGCCACTTATAAAAACCGAAACCGATGCTCTCAATAAAAACCGACGCCTCTTATAAAAACCGACACCACTTATAAAAACCGAAACCGACGCTCTTAATAGAAACTGACGCCACTTATAAAACCGACTTAATGAAAACCGACGCCTCTCATAAAAACCGAAACCGACGCTCTCAATAAAAACCGACGCCACTTATTAAAACCGAAACCGACGCTCTTAGTAAAAACCGAAACCGACGCCTCTTATAAAAACCGAAACCGACGCTCTCAATAAAAACCGACGCCACTTAAAAAGACGAAACCGACGCTCTTAATAAAAACCGACGCCTCTTATAAAAACCGAAACAGACGCTCTCAATAAAAACCAACGCCACTTATAAAAACCGAAACCGACGCTCTTGATAAAAACCGACGCCTCTTATAAAAACCGAAACCGACGCTCTTAATAAAAACTGACGCCTCTTATAGAAAACCGAAACCGACGCTCTCAATAAAAACCGACGCCACTTATAAAAACCGAAACCGACGCTCTCAATAAAAACCGACGCCTCTTATAAAAACCGAAACCGACGCTCTTAATAAAAACCGACGCCACTTATAAAAATCGAAACCGACGCCACTTATAAAAACCGACACCACTTATAAAAACCGAAACCGACGCTCTTAATAAATACCGACGCCACTTATAAAAACCGAAACCGACGCTCTTAATAGAAACCGACGCCACTCATAAAAACCGAAACTGACGCCTCTTATAAAATCGAAACCGACGCTTTTAATAAAAACCGACACCTCTTATAAAAACCGAAACCGACGCCACTTGTAAAAACCGACGCCACTTATAAAAACCGAAACCGAAGCTCTCAATAAAAACCGAAACCGAAGCTCTCAATAAAAACCGACGCCACTTATAAAAACCGAAACCGAAGCTCTCAATAAAAACCAACGCCACTTATAAAAACGGAAACCGACGCTCTTAATAAAAACCGACGCCACTTATAAAAACCAACGCCACTTATAAAAACCGAAACCGATGCTCTCAATAAAAACCGACGCCTCTTATAAAAACCGAAACCGACGCTCTTAATAAAAACCGACGCCTATTATAAAAACCGACGCCACTTATAAAAACCGAAACCGACGCTCTCAATAAAAACCGACGCCTCTTATAAAAACCGAAACCGACGCTCTTAATAAAAACTGAAACCGACGATCTTAATAAAAACCTACGCCTCTTATAAAAACCGAAACCGACGCTCTCAATAAAAACCGACGCCACTTATAAAAACCGAAACCGACGCTCTCAATAAAAACCGACGCCTCTTATAAAAACCGAAACCGACGCTCTTAATAAAAACTGAAACCGACGATCTTAATAAAAACCTACGCCTCTTATAAAAACCGAAACCGACGCTCTCAATAAAAACCGACGCCACTTATAAAAACCGAAACCGACGCTCTCAATAAAAACCGACGCCACTTATAAAAACCGAAACCGACGCTCTTTATAAAAACTGACGCCTCTTATAAAAACCGAAACCGACGCTCTCAATAAAAACCGACGCCTATTATAAAAACCGACGCCACTTATAAAAACCAACGCCACTTAAAAAAACCGAAACCGACGCTCTCAATAAAAACCGACGCCTCTTATAAAAACCGAAACCGACGCTCTCAATAAAAGCCGACGCCACTTGTAAAAACCGAAACCGACGCTCTTAATAAAAACTGACGCCTCTTATAAAAACCGAAACCGACGCTCTCAATAAAAACCGACGCCACTTATAAAAACCGAAACCGACGCTCTCAATAAAAACCAACGCCTCTTATAAAAACCTAAACCGACGCTCTTAATAAAAACCGACGCCACTTACGAAAATCGAAACCGACGCCACTTGTAAAACCGACGCCACTTATAAAAACCGACACCACTTATAAAAACCGAAACAGACGCTCTCAATAAAAACCAACGCCACTTATAAAAACCGAAACCGAAGCTCTTGATAAAAACCGACGCCTCTTATAAAAACCGAAACCGACGCTCTTAATAAAAACTGACGCCTCTTATAGAAAACCGAAACCGACGCTCTCAATAAAAACCGACGCCACTTATAAAAACCGAAACCGACGCTCTCAATAAAAACCGACGCCTCTTATAAAAACCGAAACCGACGCTCTTAATAAAAACTGAAACCGACGATCTTAATAAAAACCTACGCCTCTTATAAAAACCGAAACCGACGCTCTCAATAAAAACCGACGCCACTTATAAAAACCGAAACCGACGCTCTCAATAAAAACCGACGCCACTTATAAAAACCGAAACCGACGCTCTTTATAAAAACTGACGCCTCTTATAAAAACCGAAACCGACGCTCTCAATAAAAACCGACGCCTATTATAAAAACCGACGCCACTTATAAAAACCAACGCCACTTAAAAAAACCGAAACCGACGCTCTCAATAAAAACCGACGTGTATATAATTTGAGGTTTTGGTAGTGAAAATGATTAAAAATCCAGGAACTGTTTTAAAGTGATGTATTCCGTAACAAAGACAGACAAGAAGAAAAAAAAAAAACATGTAGGTACATTTAAGATTGCATTCATAAACGCCTTATAAGAAAAGTTAAGCAATTAGTTAGGTTCTGTCAAGTATGCGTGTTTATGATAGGAGCAATCTATGAAATCTAAACATGCCCCCGGGCGTTGAAAGGTCATCTTTCAACCAGAATCGTCATTTAAAGGCAGCGGACAAATCTTGCTACATGCACGTCGAATTACTCCAGTGGCGGTGCGTATATCCGCAACACGGCTGATTCCATCAGGTCCTGGAAAGACTGATGAGATTCGGCCTAATCGCCATTTCAGTGGTGGTAGATTGTCTTCCTTGATTACAACCAGACGATCTATTTCCAAGGCAGCCTTTGAAGATCTCCATTTTGTACGCTGCTGTAGCTCCGAGATGTATTCTTTGTTCCAGCGTGACCAAAAATGTTGACGTAACGCCTCTATCCTCTCATATCGCGTTAAGTGAGTCAGAGAAGCTTCTTCATAGATAGTAGGTCCAGGTAATGATGTGAGCATGCGTCCTATTAGGAAATGTCCTGGAGTTAGCGGCAAAAGGTCATTAGGGTCCGACGACAACGGCGTGAGCGGGCGCGAGTTGAGGAGAGCCTCAATTTGAACCAGTGCTGTGTATAACTCTTCATATGTTAGGTGACAATTTCCCATTACTCTTTTTAAATGATACTTTACTGATTTGATGCCTGCTTCCCAAAGGCCACCGAAATGTGGAGCATAAGGAGGAATAAAAGAGAAATTAATTCCTTCAGAAGCAATATCACCAGACAACGAACTATTATTTTCTTTTAAAAATTTACCGATTTCACTATAGGCGCCTACAAACGATGTTCCGTTGTCGGAATATATGCGCGTAGGCTTGCCCCTACGAGACATAAAGCGACGAAGTGCTGATAAATAATTATGACTGGTTAAGTCACCTACCAGTTCAATGTGCACTGCCTTCGTCGTAAAACAAATAAAAAGCAAGATATAAACTTTGACAAGCCGACAACTCCGACCTTGACGAGAAGCTGATAGTATAGGTCCCGCGTAATCAACTCCAACACACTCGAATGGATGACCACCGGATGTCACACGTCGTTCAGGTAAGTTCCCCATTATAGGAACGATAGGTTTAGCTGTAAGACGACTACAAATAACACAGCGATGATAACTCAACTTAGCTAAGTTGCGACCACCTATAGGCCAGTAAGTATCTCTAATAGTAGCTAGTAACAATTGCGGTCCAGCATGCATTAAATTCTTATGAGTAAATTCAAATAATAACTTAGAAAATCGATGAGTGGACTGTATAACTAGTGGATGTTTTTTATCATAAGAAAATGATGAATTTTCTAAGCGACCACCTACACGAATTAATTTATTTTTGTCTATGAATACGTTGAGTTTGTTCAATGGACTTCCTTTTGGTAAACACTGTTTTTTAATTAACATATCATATTCAGGAAATGATTCCATCTGAGACAATTTAATAAGTAAATTCAACGCATTTTGCAGTTCATGTTCACTAAGGTGTAAGGAGGTAGGTTTTTGTTTTTTACAAATATTGATAAATCGTAACATGTATGCTACCGCGCGTATCATCCGTGAAAGGTTTGAAAACCGATTAAAATCAATTAAATGTAGTGGAGTGTCAGAAGTGGTCAATAAAGAAACCTCAGTTTTAGTTTCAGGCAGCAGACCGACAATAGTAGGAGAAGGAGGCCAGTCGCTCGTATCCTGATTTAAAAAATTAGGTCCCGACCACCATAGGTTGAGATTTAGAATTTGACCTACATCAGTCCCTCTGGAAATAAGATCAGCGGGATTAAGATGTGTGGGAACATGTCTCCAGGTACAATTAGTACTAGTTTTTTCCACTATTTCCGCTACACGATTGCGTACAAATGATTGCAATTTAGTTGGAATCATTTTTAACCACCCCAGCACAATTGTAGAATCACTCCAAAATATACTGTGATGAATTGGTGCATTAAGTGAGTGAATCACCTTGTCATATAATCTCACTCCAACCAAAGCAGCACAAAGCTCGAGCCTGGGGATAGTAGTTGGCTTGATGGGAGCCACTCTGCTTTTGGCTGTAAGTAAGCGAACTAAAACTTCACCATTAGTATTTACACTCCGCACATAAATACATGCACCGTATGCAGTTTGTGATGCATCACAAAATATGTGTAAATCTATAACCTTCCAGAAATTACCAAGAACTAAACGTGGAATGCGTAAACTATTTAAAATAAACAATCGTTCAACGATATCTTTCCATGTCTTGGCGACATCTGCAGGCAAACAATCATCCCAAGATAATTTATGCAACCAAAGTTTCTGCATTATTACTTTCATTGGTATGACACAAGGAGCTAATATACCTAAAGGGTCGAATATCTGGGACGTTATTGACAAAACTTCACGTTTAGTTACATTATTTGAAATTGGTGTACCATTTATGGCAAAACAAAGCTCATCTGAGTCTGTGAGCCAGTTAAGACCCAATGTTTTGCTTGGCTCAGTACCTCCAATATTCAAATTCACTGATAAACTAGTGGATTGATCAGATATAATCTGTTTATTGTTGGACTTCCATTTCCGTAATGGCATTTGCGCGGAAGCCAACTCAGCAGTGATTTTTTGGCGAATATCTATGACGTCATCTATTGAATCCCCACCTGTGAGCAAATCATCGACATAGAAATCATGGATTATGATATTAGCGATAGTTTTATCCCTGCACTCTAGACCGATTTGCTTCAAACACCGAGTTGCCAAATAGGGTGCACTCGCTGTTCCATATGTCACAGTATTTAGTTCATATGATTTGATGGGATCAGATGTGTTTTCACGCCATAATATTCTTTGTAAATATCTATCATCGGGATGAACCATCACCTGCCGATACATTTTTTCTACGTCAGCAGAAATAATGTATTTATGTTTCCTGAATCTTAACAGTATGGACATTAAGTCATCTTGAACAACTGGGCCTACCATTTGAAGGTTGTTAGATGAAATACCCGAAGTTGTAACACTGCTGGCATTGAAAACTACTCTTAATTTTGTAGTTATGCTTGCTTCACGTAGCACACCATGGTGTGGAATGAAATATGCCAGTTTTGAATCAATTGAACACTCAGTCATGTGTTGTAATGAAATATATTCTTTCATGAAATCACAATAAAGCGGTTTTAAGTTAGGCTGACTCTTAAACCGACGTTCAATAGCTAAGAGACAATGTTTTGCTCGAGACAGTGAGTCACCTAGAACATTGGGTGATTGTTTGAGTGGTATTCGAACACAAAACCTGCCATCTGCTAACCGAGTTGTGTTATTAACAAAATGTTCTTCACATTTGGCTTCTTCATTTGAATATGAAGATGACTGATGGGAGACTTCCTCGAGTTCCCAAAACCGCGATAAAAGGGTTTGAATGTCTTCTTCAGAAGAAGTTCGTTCTGTCACTTGTGCAATGTTAACTTTATAAGTTGATGGTGAACGCAATACTTGGACACTATTGATCAAAGGACCTGAGACTAGCCACCCTAGACGAGACTCAAATAGTATCGGTTTACCTTTACCTAAATTAACCTTTTGCCGTCCCAATATATCCCAGAAAACATCTGCGCCTATTATTAAATCCACGGATGCTGGTTTATAGAAGAGAGGATCGGCTAAACAAATATCACTTGGTATATTTAAATTGGTGATAGATATATTTTGACATGGTACTTCATCTGTAATGCATGGTAAAATAAAACAATAAAGATTGGTAGAAAAGTTTTCACTCAATGATGTTATAGAAACACTACACATTTTGCTAATTTGTGATTTAGAATTGTTAATGCCTTGCACCGCTTCATTTACTTGAACGGTAGGTAAATTCAGTTGATTACGTAACTTGTCTGTCATTATACAAGTTGTACTGCCGGTATCCAGTATAGCTCTCGCGAGATGTTCACGATTATCCTTATCATAAACTTTTAATAATGCGGTAGCTAAGAGTACTTGACTTTTATGGCTAAGGTGAGATGAAGCCAGTGCAGCTAACGTAACATTTGTGCTAGGTAAGTTTTCAGGTGCACTGACACCTGCAGTAGCAGTGCTGTTAGTTAGGGAAATAGATGCACTGGGAGCAGCTTTTGGTGAAGCACTTGCCACATGGACCATGGTATTGTGTTTACGCCTACATATTTTGCAACCAGCAGCCTTACAATGATTAGCGTAATGACCGGACCGGAAGCAGTTGAAGCATACCTTGTACTCAGGCAGTAATGTAAGACGTTTCTCGTTACTAAAACCAAGAAACTGCGGACAGTTGAATAAATTATGTTTATCGTTACACTGCGGGCATGATACCTGTGAATTTATATTTTTGTTTTTATTTTGTTGTGCTGGTGGTTCACTGTTCACAGACACCAATGTTTTGTGTTTATTAGATGTCATGTCATGTTTAGATTTGGAAGAATTATTGTAAGACTGAGAGCGAACAGATTCTATTGTTTCAAGGAAGTCAGCACGGTTTTTCAAGAAGTCAAGTAAATTCTCTAATTTAATTGATTTACTTTTATCTATCCGTCCTTTTTCCTCTTCCCACTGTCGATAAGTGCGTGGATCAAATTTATAAGTAGTGATTAAATATAGTAACAATGTATCCCAGTATGAAACTGGTTCACCTAAAGACTCTAAGGATCGCAAGTTTTTATTTAAAGTATCAATAATGCGTTTCAAATTATCTGAGGATTCTTTATTACACGTTTCCATATTAAAAAGTGCTGCTACATGATTATGAATAAGGAGCCGCGTGTTATTAAACCTTTCACACAATACATTCCACGCAATAGAATAATTAGAAGCAGAGAACTCGATAGACTGTATGACGACGGCGGCTGTCCCTTCCAAGCACGCACGCAGATAATGAAACTTATTAATTTCATCAATGTTGTCATTCGAATGTATAAGACTTGAGAACGTGTCGCGAAACTCTAACCACTTGTCATATTTACCATTGAACTTAGGCAATTGAATCGTAGGCAACTTAACCAGTTGGTTATTACTGACACGGGAACACTTATCACTATTAACCACCTCATTTTGTTTAGCGAGAATGTCTTGCGCCCTTGCGACAAGTTTAAAGTACGTGGATTCAAACTCAGTACGTTCTGTTAACTGAGTACTTATATCCTCCGCCATACATTCCAACTTTAACTGAATCTCGTCATACTGATTATAAACGTGTTCAATCTTACCGAGTCTTAGCTGTAGTTCGTTGTACTGGGCTTGCGTTAAAGGTTCTTTTAATTCCGATAAATAATTTGAAAATACCGTTAATCGGCCTTTATAACTTGCTCTGCGTTTAATGAGATCCTTGTCCTCCTTATCAGTCATTCTTTGGGAAGCAGGAAACCAACTGGAATGTTACAATTATAATGTTTAATAACCAACTCTAAACTATTGCTTATTACAACAGGTCACCTATAAAAGATCGTATTAAAACTGTAACAATACTTTTTACCAAGCTATAAACTTTAATCACCAAATAGAAAACAATAATATGTATTACCAAACAAATTTTAATACAACACCTTACTTGTTCTTTCTTTGCTTCTTTACTGTAAATACTAGCGTGAATGTATAAAAGTCTAATTTCACTATCAACAATAAGTATGAATTTTTCTACTTACAATATAAAATATAATGGAATACAACATAAATACATACCTAGGTTTAATTATTTGATTTGATTGGTATCTTTAATGTTTTAAATTATTTATTATTGCAAAATAATGGAACAAATTTCTTAAAATAATGGTTAACAATCTCTGTAACCTAATTTGTCACTCAATTACCTTTACAATATTATTAGATTGACTTGAAACTATAACAATAATTTGTAATTTGAACAAAGAGAACGCACGTGCTGTATGATTTCTTGATATCTATTGTAAGATAACAAAGGAAACTGCTTTAAATTATGGTTAACAATAGATGTAAACCTAGTTTGCTGCTTAATTATCTTTGTATTAATAGATTAACTGCAAATTATAACAATAATTTGACGATATGAATAAAAATCATACATGTGCAAACGAACAAAGAAAGATACCACTTGATACTAACCTTAACAATTCCTTAAAATATGTTAAACACTACCTGAATTTGAGTAATGGGTTCTGAAATAAACACTATAATGGACAATGCACTGGTCAAATATCTGCAAAATATCCTTTTCCTGAAGTGATGACGATGTGCCCTTTTGACCTTTGCCAGCAACTCACAATGTTCGGTCGGCATATATCCTTTCCCATTAATAATCCTCAATTGTGGTTCTTATATCCGGCTCGAAGGACCAAATTATGTATATAATTTGAGGTTTTGGTAGTGAAAATGATTAAAAATCCAGGAACTGTTTTAAAGTGATGTATTCCGTAACAAAGACAGACAAGAAGAAAAAAAAAAAAACATGTAGGTACATTTAAGATTGCATTCATAAACGCCTTATAAGAAAAGTTAAGCAATTAGTTAGGTTCTGTCAAGTATGCGTGTTTATGATAGGAGCAATCTATGAAATCTAAACACGACGCCTCTTATAAAAACCGAAACCGACGCTCTCAATAAAAGCCGACGCCACTTGTAAAAACCGAAACCGACGCTCTTAATAAAAACTGACGCCTCTTATAAAAACCGAAACCGACGCTCTCAATAAAAACCGACGCCACTTATAAAAACCGAAACCGACGCTCTCAATAAAAACCGACGCCTCTTATAAAAACCTAAACCGACGCTCTTAATAAAAACCGACGCCACTTACGAAAATCGAAACCGACGCCACTTGTAAAACCGACGCCACTTATAAAAACCGACACCACTTATAAAAACCGAAACAGACGCTCTCAATAAAAACCGACGCCACTTATAAAAACCGAAACCGACGCTCTCAATAAAAACCGACGCCACTTATAAAAACCGAAACCGACGCTCTTTATAAAAACTGACGCCTCTTATAAAAACCGAAACCGACGCTCTCAATAAAAACCGACGCCTATTATAAAAACCGACGCCACTTATAAAAACCAACGCCACTTAAAAAAACCGAAACCGACGATCTTAATAAAAGCCGACGCCTCTCATAAAAACCGAAACCGACGCTCTCAATAAAAACCGACGCCTCTTATAAAAACCGAAACCGACGCTCTCAATAAAAGCCGACGCCACTTGTAAAAACCGAAACCGACGCTCTTAATAAAAACTGACGCCTCTTATAAAAACCGAAACCGACGCTCTCATTAAAAACCGACGCCACTTATAAAAACCGAAACCGACGCTCTTAATAGAATTCAAATTCAAAAATTCTTTATTCAATATAGGCTACACAGTAGCACTTATCGAACGTCAAACAATACAAACAAAAATAGACAGCACCCTAAGGGTCGGTTCATATCCGGCGGAAGCGCACCACGCACCACCAGCCGCGCGACGCCAGAACAAACAAACACGCAATGAGACATCCAACCCCCACACCTGACGCGCTAACGCAACATCAGTTGAGTGTGAAAGGCTGAACGCCCCACCACGCATCCGCCCGCCCCAGCGCCAAGCGACCGACAATACGCGACGCGCCTCCCGCCAGAGATGAACCGACCCTAAATCGCCCACCCTTCACCGCTTCCTAAGTGCTTCGGCCGAGGAGAAGAAACGGCGCAACAAACTCCCCAGTAGCACGCTGCCTTTACAATAATACTGCATATAATTAAGGGACCGCGCCAGATAAACAAGTGTTTGAGGTACTAAGAAATATAAAAGTATAATATATATAATATAAAAGTTCAGACACTGATCTTATCCAAGGTCAACAGAACGACCAGTCACCGCAAGCAGCACCCGTTCACGAGTATGACGCAAGGGTCAGCCATCCCCTCCCTCGCCATATTAGAGGGAAGGAGGAGACCCGACCCAAAACGCCACCGCAGGCAGTGACAACTAAGGGAGCATGACGAAACTGTTGCCGGCTTAAACAAATATAAAGCAAAAAAGGAAATCCTCAAATACTGATTTACTGCACTGTCCCTTATCACAAAAAAAATGAGTGGATACATAATTAAATTCTATAATTAATATAATTATACATAAAAAAAATACCGAACAAATATCGTTCATTGGACATTTGTAGGTACACCATACCTACATTTGTATAATCGTACTAACAATAAAATAAAAATAGGTAACAAATGTTACATACGAAATGTATGCCTATCAACATAAGGATGAATAAAACTGTTATAAATCCATACAGAACCGTCTTGTGTCTATCACGGCGACCAACAATGTTTATCATTTAAATAATCATTAATTGAGTAGTAAGCTTTTAAACATAGCTTATTTTTAATTGTGCATTTAAAGGAGTTAAAGGGCAACTCTAACAAACTAATAGGAATTTTATTGTAAAAACGAATACCAAGCCCCACAAATGAATTGTGTACCCTATGCAGGCGATGTGATCTAGAACATAACTTATGCCTATTTCTCGTATTTATACTATGGATGTCACTGTTCTTGGCATATAAGTGAATATTTTGTCTTATAAATAATATATTTGCAAAAATGAATTGAGACGCTACAGTTAAAATACCTATCTCCTTAAATCGCTCCCTAAGAGTAACTCGAGAACCTAGCTGGTAAATGGATCTAACAGCTCGCTTTTGTAAAATAAAAATGGTTTCTAAATCCGCCGCTTTACCCCACAGCAATATGCCATAGGACATGATGCTGTGGAAGTAGCTAAAGTAAACGAGACGAGCTGTGTCCACATCAGTGATCTGTCTTACCTTCCTAACGGCGTAAGCAGCGGAACTAAGCTTACTCGCGAGGCACGAGATATGTGCCGACCATAAAAGTTTACTATCTAGAGTTATTCCCAGAAACACTGTTGATTCTACGGTGTCTAGCACTTCATTATTAATAATTATATTAGGGCCAAGATTTTTTACGTTAGGCATGGAAAATTTAACGCATTTGGTCTTCTTCGCGTTTAAAACTAAGTTATTAGATGAGAACCAATGCATAACCTTAACAAGTGCAGCATTTATCTCATTAAATTCGTGTCTATTCCTATCTACTTTAAAAATTAAAGAGGTGTCATCTGCAAACAGCACGACGTCACATATGCCTTTTAAAAAGAACGGTAGGTCATTAATATAAACTAAGAACAAAAATGGACCTAATATTGACCCCTGGGGCACACCTAGCTTCACTGGTAGTCCGGTTGACCTATCACCATTGACATCGACGCATTGTAGTCGATCACATAAATAAGAGTTAATTAAATTAAGTGCTCTATTCCTAATTCCGTAATGCTCGAGTTTGCGAATAAGAGTACCATGATGAACGCAATCAAATGCCTTGGAAAGGTCACAGAACACCCCAATTGCGTTCTGCGAGCTCTCCCAGGCACTATAAACATGCTTTAGTAAAGCTACACCAGCGTCCGTAGTTGAACGTCCTTTAGTAAAACCGTATTGCTCGCTGTGTAAGAGATGTTTCATATTAAAATGAATTAAAAGTTGTTTCAACATCAATTTCTCAAAAATTTTACTGAATGCGGGAAGGATCGATATTGGCCGAAAATTACAAATTTCGTTTTTATTACCTGATTTAAATAGAGGTATAACTTTACTACATTTCATAAGGTCAGGGAAGATACCTAAATCAACACACTTATTAAAAATGATAGCTAGTGATGGGGCAACAATAGTTATTATATTACTAAGAAGGTTTACAGAGATGCCCCAAAAGTCTTCGGTTTTCTTTTTATTGAGCGATTTAAAAGCATTTACTATATTTAAAGGAGTTACATGTTCAAAACTAAAAATATTATCACATACAGGCACAGTATTACGCAGTAAGGTTTCAGCCTCAGCTGCTGATGAATTTAAGGAGCTAGTTGTTGCTACAGGTATGTCAGTAAAGAAGTTATTAAAAATTTGTGCAATATCGTGGGCTTTATTTACTAATTGATTGTTAAAAATAATCTCTAGTCTGTTTTCTTGTTTCTTGAGCTTACCAGTTTCTTGGTTAATAATGTTCCAGGTAGCTTTTATTTTATTAGTAGAATTTTTGATTTTATCGTTAATAAATTTTGACTTAGCCATATAACAGACTTTTTTGAATAATTTTGAATAATTTCTTACATAAGTTACAAATGAAATATCAAAGTTATATTTTTTCATACCATATAGCTCATAAAGTCTAGCTCTACTTTTGTAGATACCAGCAGTGGCCCATTGGTTAAAAGAGGCTGAAGTGCACTTGACATGTTTAGTTTTACACTTAAAAATAGCTTCAAACTCATTTTTTACAACATCAAAAAATGCTCCATAAATGTCATTAGGATTGTCGCATCCAAAAAATGATGGCTGTATTTTGGACATGATGCTGTTTTTAAAACGAGTACACCGGTGCGCTGTGTATGGCCTACTAATAACTTTTTGAGGTTTATTTACAACTAAATGTGGAAAGCTTGCAAATTGACCACAATGATCAGAAGTAACATCTGTTAAAGTAAACTTATTACTCGCTTCACTATTACAAAATATGTTATCTAAGCAAGTTGCAGAAGATGCTGTTATCCTAGTTGGTTCGCAAAACAGGTTATTTAAATTAAAAGACTTAAATAAATTAAGGAGTCTGATAGACACTGGCGTTGATTCTAAAATATTTACATTGAAATCCCCACATACTATAATCCGTTTCTTACTACTTTTAATTTTAGAGAGTGAATCTTCCATTACTGATACAAATAAATTAAAGTCACTCAAAGGGGGTCTATACACACAAATTATAAGAAATTGCTCTAATTCAACACAAGACAGCTCAATAGTGCGCTCGATAGAAAGGTTCACAATATCAAGACGTTCTTTACATTTTAATTTGTTGGAAACAATAATAAGTGATCCTCCCCGAATGGCACTCTTTCTTACAAACGCACTTTGTATGGAATAAAACGAGCTATTAAAAATCACTACCTCATGAGCTTTTAACCAGTGTTCGGTTAAACATAATAAATGAACACTGTAATTTTCAATAAATAAACTTAACTCTAATTCCTTGCCGGAGAGACCTTGCATGTTTTGATGAACAACATTCAATTCATGCAGCCCTCCCGTTGTCCTATCTTGTAGTTTAAATTACAAGAAGTGTATAAGCTGTTAGTAGTATTACTAACATTATCAATAACATTAGATACAAAATTAGTATCTTTATCTAGTAAATTAATACATAAACTGTTAGTACTATTACTAACATTATCAAAAACATTAGGTACAGCATAAGTACCAGCATCATGTAAATTATATGCTAACAACTTAGCAATTCGTCGCTTATTTATAGTAGACATATACATATTGTACTGTGTGATTCTAAATTTACTAATAAACTTATTTGTTTCAAAGTACAAAATTGAGCTATTGTGTAAATGTGTTATGTTATAAATTAACATATTTAAATTATAAATGTACCTATTCTGTTCGTGAGTTAAGCTACTGGAGTAAGGTAGGGCACAGAAAATAAATTTACAATGATATTTTTCACTTAAGCGTAACATTAAATCTACACAATTTATAATATCTGTTCTGCTCACAGCCAGACCATCACCATACAATAATATGCTAGTTGAGCTTGAGTTAAGCTCAGTCGAAGCAATAAGACTTGTTAATTTATTTAAACTAGCACCAGGCAAACAAGTATTTAATACACACTGCTGGGAAAAAGAGCTAATCAAACTACCAAAACCTTGTCCTAGTTTATCTGAATATATATATGTACCAATTTTATTTACTACAAATGACTTTGAACTTTGCAAACTATTAGATTCTAAAACAGATTCAGGAAGCACAGGAAGCAGAGGTTCAACACTCTGAGTATTGGCAGGAGGTGGCAAGCAAGAACAGGTACAGCACAGATTGTTGGTCAGGGACTCAAATCTTTCTGCATTGTATGTGACTAAGTCAACTAACTCACCAGCCTCCACCATGCGTTCACTTAGATCTTTCTGGGACGCTTCATATTTGTTGAAAATATCCTTCAGAGCATTTTCCCCCGATTCAAGCTGCTCCTGAAGTAAAGCTGTATCCTGATCATACTTTAACCTACCCTGATTTAATTCCCTATTCAAGTCCTGCAGCTGACTTGTTAAATAAAGATGTTTTTTCCTAAGAGAATTATTTACCTTATTAATGTTCTGAAAGTTTTGGCATTTTTTATACTTTCTAATAGTTTTATTTAATTTAATATATTTCTTAAGTTTATTATGACTTTTAAAAATGGGATAAACAGCTCTAGAATCATCTCCTGTCAAGTCAATAGTAACAGTATTCCTATCACAAACAAACGCAGATCCACTATCAACCAACTCATTATAAAGACTACAGGTGGTCGCAGCCTGCTCCTGAACTTGGACTACTTTGAGTGAGGTAATGGTCTTATGTGCCTCTCTTAATTCAATTTCAAGTTCAGCTATCCTATTTAAGGCCTGCTCATGAGTGCCCATACACTGTTGGAACTCTGAAACTATTTGACGGAGGTTACAATGTTCATTAAGGATCTCTGTGTGAGAAACATGCAATTCTGACAGCTCAATCTTTAAACTAGTGTTCTTATCAATAATATTCTTCACTTCCAATTCACTATCATCTCTTTCCCTTAGCAGCGCATCACAAAGGTTCTTGGCCGACTCCAACTCCTTCAGCGTAGCCCTCAGCTTCTCCTCCATGGATGCAACTCTGCGGGTCTGCATATTGATTAGCAGGCCTCAGATGCTCCTGAAAGTTGTTAAAAGGGAGTTAAGTGTAAGGGAAAAACTTAAGAGAAATGGGAGTGACAGTTAAGATAAGTTGGGAAAAGAAGAATTAAATGAACAAGAATGAAATTATTTATCAATAACTATAACAGTGGAATAGAAATTAATGAAAAACAGTAGAAATAATATGTAAAACTATGCAATTACACTTAACTATTAAAATTATTAATCTTAAGAGGGTACATCAATATGTATTTTAATACTTTTGGTTTCTTACTTAACTATGAGAGAGTATCAATATTGAAATACGGTAAGAAATAACAGTTAAATAAATGAAATTAAAGTTGTATAAGCATAACAGTCAAACGTTATTATTATGTTTGCAAAAATAATTTTGTACTTTGTTCAGTCTGTCAAAACGGACCTTTAATAAATCTGTTTGGGAATAAAAGAATATGCCTTCAGCACTATAGTCTCTAGCATTACCTATACTTGATTATTAGAATACTGATATTATTTAGTTAAAACAAAATACTCATCTGGTTTATGTGATGTTTTCAAATCCGATCCGTTACGATGACAGCCGGTCGATTTTTCACTGTTGTACTGGTATTTCGTAGAAAATACGTTCACTAGCAATTTATATAACAGTACTATATGTAACTAATTACTTAAACTATAATTTATACAAGATAATCAATAATTAAGAATTTAAATTTATTAAAATTACGAGACACGGTTTTTGACACAACCGGTCGTCAGTGTTGCCAACGCAAAAGAAACCGACGCCACTCATAAAAACCGAAACTGACGCCTCTTATAAAATCGAAACCGACGCTTTTAATAAAAACCGACACCTCTTATAAAAACCAAAACCGACGCCACTTAAAAAAACGAAACCGACGCACTTATAAAAACCGAAACCGAAGCTCTCGATAAAAACCGAAACCGAAGCTCTCAATAAAAACCGACGCCACTTATAAAAACCGAAACCGAAGCTCTCAATAAAAACCAACGCCACTTATAAAAACCAAAACTGACGCCTCTTATAAAAACCGAAACCGACGCTCTTAATAAAAACCGACGCCACTTATAAAAATCGAAACCGACGCTCTTAATAAAAACCGACGCCCTTTATAAAAACCGAAACCGACGCCACTTATAAAAACCGAAACCGACGCTCTTAATAAAAACCGAAACCGACGATCTTAATAAAAACCTACGCCTCTTATAAAAACCGAAACCGACGCTCTCAATAAAAACCGACGCCACTTATAAAATCCGAAACCGACGCTCTCAATAAAAACCGACGCCTATTATAAAAACCGACGCCACTTATAAAAACCAACGCCACTTATAAAAACCGAAACCGACGATCTTAATAAAAACCGACGCCTCTCATAAAAACCGAAACCGACGCGCTCAATAAAAACCGACGCCACTTATAAAAACCAACGCCACTTATAAAACCGAAACCGACGCTCTTTATAAAAACCGACGCCACTTATAAAAACCGAAACCGACGCTCTTAATAAAAACTGACGCCACTTATAAAACCGACGCCTCTCATAAAAACCGACGCCACTTATAAAAACCGAAACCGACGCACTTATAAAAACCGAAACCGACGCTCTTAATAAAAACCGACGCCTCTTATAAAAACCGAAACAGACGCTCTCAATAAAAACCGACGCCACTTATAAAAACCGAAACCGACGCTCTTGATAAAAACCGACGCCTCTTATAGAAACCGAAACCGACGCTCTTAATGAAAACTGACGCCTCTTATAAAAACCGAAACCGACGCTCTCAATAAAAACCGACGCCACTTATAAAAACCGAAACCGACGCTCTCAATAAAAACCGACGCCTCTTATAAAAACCTAAACCGACGCTCTTAATAAAAACCGACGCCACTTACAAAAATCGAAACCGACGCCACTTGTAAAACCGACGCCACTTATAAAAACCGACACCACTTATAAAAACCGAAACCGACGCTCTTAATAAAAACCGACGCCACTTATAAAAATCGACGCCACTTATAAAAATCGACGCCACTTATAAAAACCGAAACCGACGCTCTTAATTAAAACCGACGCCACTTATAAAAACCAAAACTGACGCCTCTTATAAAAACCGAAACCGACGCTCTTAATAAAAACCGACGCCTCTTATAAAAACCGAAACAGACGCTCTCAATAAAAACCGACGCCACTTATAAAAACCGAAACCGACGCTCTTGATAAAAACCGACGCCTCTTATAAAAACCGAAACCGACGCTCTCAATAAAAACCGACGCCACTTATAAAAACCGAAACCAACGCTCTTAATAAAAACTGACGCCTCTTATAAAAACCGAAACCGACGCTCTCAATAAAAACCGACGCCACTTATAAAAACCAACGCCACTTATAAAAACCGAAACCGACGCTCTTTATAAAAACCGACGCCACTTATAAAAACCGAAACCGACGCTCTTAATAAAAACTGACGCCACTTATAAAACCGACGCCTCTCATAAAAACCGACGCCACTTAAAAAGACGAAACCGACGCACTTATAAAAACCGAAACCGACGCTCTTGATAAAAACCGACGCCTCTTATAAAAACCGAAACCGACGCACTTAATAAAAACTGACGCCTCTTATAAAAACCGAAACCGACGCTCTCAATAAAAACCGACGCCACTTATAAAAACCGAAACCGACGCTCTCAATAAAAACCGACGCCTCTTATAAAAACCTAAACCGACGCTCTTAATAAAAACCGACGCCACTTACAAAAATCGAAACCGACGCCACTTGTAAAACCGACGCCACTTATAAAAACCGACACCACTTATAAAAACCGAAACCGACGCTCTTAATAAAAACCGACGCCACTTATAAAAATCGACGCCACTTATAAAAATCGACGCCACTTATAAAAACCGAAACCGACGCTCTTAATTAAAACCGACGCCACTTATAAAAACCAAAACTGACGCCTCTTATAAAAACCGAAACCGACGCTCTTAATAAAAACCGACGCCACTTATAAAAATCGAAACCGACGCTCTTAATAAAAACTGACGCCTATTATAAAAACCGACGCTCTCAATAAAAACCGACGCCACTTATAAAAACCGAAACCGACGCTCTTAATAAAAACTGACGCCTCTTATAAAAACCGAAACCGACGCTCTCAATAAAAACCAACGCCACTTACAAAACCGACGCCACTTATAAAAACCGAAACCGACGCTCTTAATAAAAACCGAAACCGACGCTCTTAATAAAAACCGACGCCACTTATAAAAACCGACGCCACTTATAAAAACCGAAACCGACGCTCTTAATAAAAACCGAAACCGACGCCTCTTATAAAAACCGAAACCGACGCTCTTAATAAATACCGACGCCTCTTATAAAAATCGACGCCTCTTATAAAAACCGAAACCGACGCTCTTAATAAAAACCGACGCCACTTATAAAAATCGAAACCGACGCTCTTGATAAAAACCGAAACTGACGCCTCTTATAAAAACCGAAACCGACGCTCTTAATAAACACTGTCGATTTTTTTTTAAACCGACGCCACGGTGATGGGAATTACTCATGAGGGGGGGTGAAAGTTACTCACGAGGGGGATGAAAGTTACTCTTTGAAAATTAAGTCATTAATTGCACCTGCGGGCGTCGCTCACTAAGGGCGTCGCTTACTAAGAGCGTCGCTCACTAAGGGCGTCGCTCACTAAGGGCGTCGATCACTAAGGGCGTCGCTCACTAAGCGCGTCGCTCACTAAGGGCGTCGCTCACTAAGGGCGTCGGTCACTAAGGGGGTCGCTCACTAAGGGTGTCGATCACTAAGGGCGTGAATCACTAAGGGCGTCGCTCACTAAGCGCGTCGCTCACTAAGGGCGTCGCTCACTAAGGGCGTCGATCACTAAGGGCGTCGCTGACTAAGGGGGTCGCTCACTAAGGGCGTCGGTCTCTTTAAACGTCGTATAGTTAATACTCACAATAAATGTGTCCGTAGTGATGTTCTGTCTCTGAATGTCTTCCCACATAACTCACACTTTTGTCTTTCAGCGTGATTCTTTAAATGGTTTCGTAGTTTTCCTAATGTTCTGTAAAAAATTAATACATTTAGTGATGCCGATTCTGAGTTTCGATTATTGTTGTGAAAAAAGAACGACAAATTAATTAGTTTGACGTGACTTTATTATGCAATTGATGCGTACATATTTTTGCTGTTGACTAAAACATATGTAGGATGTCACCGAAAGGGTATATTTATTAAAAGGGGTGAAGAGTACATCTGGTATGGAGTTGATATTCAAAATTTCAGCTCATTATTTGCATCTCAATCTATTGTCGTATGAAAAATCTTTATCCATCTCTTGCAGTCTTTTATCTTTGTATCATAATAAAACCTTTTGTGTGTGAATTGGCTATTGCATTAGGTTATAAGCCTGTATTGATTATTTAAGAAATTTAAACGGGTTTGCAAATTATCGTGATACTTATTTTCACTGATAATTATCCGTCAATATTTTATGCTTATAAATAAAATTTATATGTATTTTTTATTCTTAGACACTACTGACAAATGGTGTAGAAAAAAAGAGAGAAGATTCCAAAATTTGGGGTCTAAAATCGCCCGCAGAGAGCAAGCGTGGTGATCAATGCTCGTGCCTTCTCTATGTGGGAAGAGGCCTGTGCCCAGTGGTGGGACGTTTATAGGCTGGATTATAATGTAAGTACTCACGGCTCGCAGTGTCCGCAGACGTTGCAGGTGTGCGTGGGCGGCGGCGCGCCGTGCTCGCGCGCGAAGTGGTCCGCCGCCACCGCCGCGCGCGAGCACGTCACCAAGCATGATACGCAACGCCATCTAGTGAGAGATGTGACTACTTAAATAAAAGGCTTATTGTAACCGACTTTAAGAAAGAAAGGTATTCAATAACTCAATTTTACCTCAGAAGTTTAGACGGAGCGAAACGAATTTGATTATTCTTTTTAATTGAAAGCTAGTGCTTCCCATGTGATCTCATTTCAATTTGAATCCATAAAAAACCATATAAGACTCCATGGAGTCATTATTGTTTCTTAATTCACTTCACTATATGAAGTGTGTATGTTTGTACGAAAACACAAACAATTATTTAATACTGTAGAGGAATTTAGTTCAAACACTCGTAGTCGACGAGACAAAAACCGACTTGTATTAAGTGATCTCCCTAGGCTAACTAAATATAATAAAAGTTGTTTGGCTATGTGTATACGCCTCTTTAATAAATTACCTTGCACACTAAAAATACTCAACTATAAACTTTTTAAAGTAAAATTGTACCAATGGCTCATAAAATACAATTTTTATTCCATTAAAGAATATATGGAACATACCTTAAAATGTTAATGTTAGCATAGTTAGTTAATTTTGCATGCTTTAATTTTAAGCAAAACATGTATGATCTCAAACTAATGTAACATCTTTATATACCATGTTTTATGCAAATAAATATATTATTATTATTATTATTTTATTAAAATTAATTAATTAGGACCCACATTTGGTTTTTTCGTAGCTGAACACAATGAACATGATTCAAATGTCATGTTTTGACCATTCAATTCAAAAGAAACATTCAATTTTCTTTCGAAACTACGTAGCTAACGAAATTTGAAAATTAACTGATAGTGTTTGAAACATTAAGACGTTATCGAGTGTACTACATACCATGCTATATACCACTGACCTAACTCGATGCCTCCTGCGATGTGCGCAGAGCGCATGCGCGTCGCGACATCTCACTTTACATACGTCACATACCATTGTACCTGCAGACTGAGGAGAATAATAATAAAATAAATTATAGAAATAACGGCAAATATATTTGTTCCACTGTCGCTTAGGAACTGCTAAACGGATTGTGCTGTTACTTTGCAGGATCATAGCTCAGACTTTAATGTAAGATATAATTTACTTAAATTATTTAATTTTTGTTATTTCTACTTTAACAAACATTAACCTCTTAACTAATGTAATCTTTAAAAGATTCATTATTAAAAGAAAAAATTACATTGAATTGACTGTTTGCAATTTTTAATTACTAAACAAATAAATGCGCATGAAAGTAGGTATATAGTACTAAAATCAAAAAATATTGTCTGTTTGTTTCGGATACCGGGGACCCGTTTAAAGGAACTTTTACTGAGAGACAACTAATGTTATGGGGAGTAACTTACGACTACTTTCATTTATATTAAATAGGGGACTAATGCGAGTGAAGTCGCGGGGCCAAACTAGTTATAAAATACTTACTTCATCATGTTTCTTCATATGATTCTCGAGTTTGAACTTATGGTTGAACCCCAGCACGCAGTCCTCACACCTGTATTGATGACGAGTGAACACCTCGCTTGATAGAGCTCGCTGTCTTTCTGCCTCCACCTTTAAGAGATGAGCAGATGACAAAGCAAATTAAGACATTTTTTCAAGTGGAATTTTGTTTCTTTCCATAGTCAATTCGAAAAGACACTAACGCGATGACAGCTGGTTTAAGACTGAAGAGTTTCGAGAGAATTAGGGGTACTTTTACCTAGCAATGGGATACATAAAAAGGCATATTAATTGGTCGTTAACGCATTAACTATACCGCATCCAGAGAGTCGCAAACGGGATAACGACAAATAACAAAGAGATGATGATGAGAGATGATATCTCAGTGTGCATAGGAATTTTTAAGTTGGATTTCACCTCCTCCCAGCTCAGCACCACCATCTCCAGCTGGCCCTCCGCCACGTTGAGCGCTCGCAGCTTGTTGCTGACCCTGGCGTTGCTGACCACGCCGGCTGGCTTCTCACGCTTAGGGGCCGGATGCTTGCGGCGATCTAACTTTGGTGTAGCTAGAAAACCAGATTTATGTTGAATTTAATGTAAAAGAAAGAAAAGACAAAAAAAAACACAACCTAAAAAAAAACAACTTCAAAATTAGTCTTACATGGTTATCTCACGGATCCCAATACCAAAACAGGACTCAAGTTCGACCACGCGAGAAGTACTAGCTTTCAAATAAAAAAGCGGTCATCGAAATCGGTAAAAAATCATCAAAATCGGTTCTCCTAGTCTTGAAATCGGTTAAAAAAATTAAGAACCCCAAAAAAAGTGTTTTCCCAATATAAGACATATTCGGAAATCACTTTTTTTATTGCTGATCAGATCTTCGTCAATTATGACTAAGAACCATCTCGAAAAAAAACCGGACATGACAATAGGTTAAAATACCGTTTACCGTGCATAGCCTAGGAAATAATATTATTAACTTACCGTCTTCCTTCTTCTTCTTCTTAACCCTAACAGTTCCTTTCTTCTTACTCTTGAGCGGTTCTTCATCAGAATCATTGAAGTCTTCTACTTTCTTCTTTTTACTTCTACCTCTAGATTTAGCCTTTACTGGCTCTTTATACCCTGTATTTAATACTGCCTGGAAGGTCAAATAATATAGTTAAAAATAGAGTAATATTAAAACGTATTTTTTTTTTTTCAGTTTTCCTGTCATCAGAGGTATGTTGTTGAATCTTGCTAAAAAATAGAATTTTCATTTCCATTGCTATTAGCAATATAAATGGAAATACTATTCTTTTTTTTAAGGCAAATAGGAATATCCCACATAGGTTGATATAAAACTCCAAAATAACAATTTAAGAGCAGTAAATGTACAATTTATGCTTTCAAAAGTGAGTAGCTAAAGCATGCGTGTAGAGGAACGAAGGTCACAGGACAAAACAAACCCGAGACAATGTAAAACTGTGTTCTCCAAACCGACCCACCCAGGGATCGAACCCAGGAACATAGCTGGCGACACCTTAAAAACTAGAGTTTACGCCACTGATACAAAAATGGACTTTGGCCCTTTTAGCACCAGGCCACACAAATTATCACCACCATCATCCAGTCATCCATATTACTTACCGTATCCTTATCATCTACATCATTACAGTCATCCATCCAGTCATCCTCGCATTCCTCAACTTTGATAAAAGTCGGTTCCCGTGCGACATCCACTTTGACATCGCTTGCATTTGGTACATCGTTGTCTTTGGCCGAGAATTTGGGTGGTAAATATGATGGGTTTAGCTGGAAACAGATTTATACATAAAAAAAACTGGTCTATAAACGTCCCACTGGGCACAGGCCTGTTCTCATATAGAGAAGGCATGAGCATTGATCACCACGCTTGCTCTGCGGACGATTTCAGATCCCAATTTTGGATTCCAGGTTTCCTCACGATGTTTTCCTTCATACGTCATAGGTGTCTTAGAATAATTAAGAAAGTACATATAACTTTGAAAAGTTACATTGGTACTTTATCGGGTTCGAACCTGCAACCTCATGCATACAAATCCGTTCATTGAACCGCTAGGCCACTACGACACTTGCTTATACTAGTTTTGACCCACGTAATAAAGATAATGAATTTCATAATAATAGGTGCAGTGGTTTTGCCGTAAAAAGATTACAGACAGACAGAGTAATTTTCGCAGTTATAATATACGTATTTGATTATTTTTAGCCTTGTATAAGCCTACTGCTAGGACTCATACATCCTACTCCAGAGATCTATTTTATATAAATACATCTAATTTGATCTTATTAAATAGCACCGATTCTGTTGTACACAGCCAAAGTAGAATTAAACCATGATATGAAATTGTAAGTAACGCTTTGGACATATTTTTTTTCGTGCACACGTTTTTTAATATCCCGAATACTTTGTATGAATTAGGCAGCTCAAAAATATTGTTATAATTATCCTTTTATAATAATTATTAATAGTTTTATACAAGTGAAAAAGGTACTTCTTAATTTAGCTTAGTAAGTGTTCGACAGAATCAGGCTTAAACATTTTACAGTCTTTGTGAAAAGAGAACCGTCGTGGGATCAAGGCGCTGCTGTGCTCAATTACCGTATTTATTAAGTTACAGACACTGATGCGTGACTAAAGAGCGAATGTAAAATTAGGATATCTATCAAATAATATTAGAACATGAGGGTGCGTTCGAACTGGGCCGAGGCCGAGTCCGCCATTTTAATTCAGTGAGTGGTTGTGGTGTGTGGTGTGCTTATCTGAATACGAAAATAAGACACAATAACAAGTACACTGGAACGTTTTTTTAACCAAACACTCACTGAATTTAAATAGCGGACTCGGGCCCCTAGCGAACGCGCACTGAACGAGCAGCTCGCGCGAACTGCTCGCGGACAGTTCACGAGCTGCACGTTCGATGCGCGTTCGCCATATCTGGACGCCCCCTTACATTTCCATATGTCTTTATTCCCTATGCAATGATTTTTTAAGTACTCATAATGTTAATTCCATAAGGGTCTGTACACAATGGGAGTCAACAGATGGACGGCGTCGCCGAGGCCGACGCAGGAAGAGGTGGCGGGATAACTTTGTCGCTTACCGCGAAGCGCGGGATAAGATTGAATGGAAGCACTTGCAGGAGGCCTTTGCCCAGCAGTGGGACAGTATGTTAGTTCCATTTTACGCCATGACGGTTCTCTTTCCGCACAGAGTATATACGCACCGGAATCTTCGCAATCTGTAGCAACCATTGCAGAGCTCGCGACAACGCCACCGTGTTAACTCGCGAGCAGCGCTCGTAAGCTTAGCGGACGCTAGTGGAATAAAGTTAGCGTTACTTGAGTTTAGTTTAGTGTAGTTAGAGACTAAATGTAGAGGAATATAGCCTTTCAAATAAGTTGAATGGATGTTTGTCTTGGGCGAGCAGCGCTCGTAAGCTTAGCGGACGCTAGTGAAATAAAGTTAGCGTTACTTGAGTTTAGTTTAGTGTAGTTAGAGACTAAATGTAGAGGAATATACCCTTTAAAATAAGTTGAATGTTTGTCTTGGGCGAGCAGCGCTCGTAAGCTTAGCGGGCGCTAGTGAAATAAAGTTAGCGTTACTTGAGTTTAGTTTAGAGACTAATAGTAGAGGAATAGACTCTTAAAAATTATTTTATATTATGTCTTTAATTATTTTTAGCGAGTATTTTTGTATCTTTGCAGTGATAGCGACCGCACTTAATCTGTCCAGTGCCTATGAAGCTAAGTTTCAGTATTTACTAAATGTTTTTATTTTACAGAAAAACTCATAGTTACATTCGTTTCGTATTTTCGCTTTGCTTTAGCATTCTAGGCGACGCAAAAACAATATCATCACGCATGCGGTACATCTCCACAAAATTTTAAATGATGTTAAAATATCAGGATCAATTCCATTGCTGATTATAAACAATTTTTCTGTGTCTTATAAACTCAAATATTTGTTCCCAGTCAAGATTTTTGCATGAAAATAATGTGATATAGATAGGTTTATGGATGTTTACTCAAACGGTACTCAATTATAAGTAGCCATTAAGTCTTACTGTATTTAAATTTAAGGAGTAAGGTAGATTGTATGGAAACGGATCATGTAGAAATAGATTTAAAACTTCATTAAATGAAAGTTCTATTTGAGTAGACGAGTAGCAAGGACAGAAAATAGATATGTATAGAAAGAATATTTGATTAAAAGCTTAAATAACTTAACAGGTAACTGTAACTCTGCCTACCTATATAGAATGTTAGCGTGATGGTATAAAATAATAAAAAATCCAGCCTATAAACGTCCCACTGCTAGGCACAGGTTAAAGTCCGGTGAAGCAGTCAAAGCCTGCGCTCAGGCTAACTGCAAAGATCTCTACCTAAAAAGGTAGGCACAGGCCTCTTCCCATATAAAGAAGGCACGAGCATTAATCACCACGCTTGCTAATGGTATAAAAAACTCTTAAAAATTACTCTTAATTATAACATAAATAATAGTCTTTTCGCTGAATTTCAGTCTAACAGAATTTTGACATCGCATGAGATTTTTCAGTGGGTTTATAAGCTATTTAACATCACGCTACGACTTGAAACGAGCAAAAAGACTTACGAACCCGCAAGGCGCAGTAAGGCGTTTCAAATATTAAAATAAAGAATACATTTCTATAACTTACGCTATTATTTATGTTTACAAGATAACGTTAACTAAACTAAAACTAAGTTATTGAACTTAACTAAATCTATACATTTAAATTAAAATGTGTATTTATTTATTATATTATGCTATTTTAACGCTTCTTAGTACTTTTTATCTAATTTGGGTTCATCATCATCATCATCATCAGCCGGAAGACGTCCACTGCTGAACAAAGGCCTCCCCCCTAGAACGACAACTCGCCAATTGCATCCACCGGGTGCCCGCCACTTTGACGATATCGTCAGTCCACCTGGTGGGAGGCCTGCCAACGCTGCGTCTTCCGGTAATTTGGGTTACAATACTTAAAATATTAAATAAAAGCAACAAAATTGCACAATAAAAACGCTTACGTTTTAATAATTGTATATCAAATATTGTCAGCTAGCAGCTATCCTAAATTAACCACCATATACATTGCAATTAAAATCACAATTTTATACTTACTTTAAGTCATACTTATAACTACAAAATGAAGTGTCTGAAACACTTTTACGGCTAGACCACAGAGTCGATTTTGACAAACTTTTCACGGAGTAATTTCCTATAAACGCTCAAGAAAGGACATAGGCTATTCTTAGCCGTAAATTCTTTTTGCCGCCAGAAACGCTGACGCAAACTACTAAACCTATAATCTAACTACAAAAGCAAAATCACACACACACACACACACACTCGCATACTGTAAACAGTATACAACAAACTTATATATAAGAAAAATGCATTTTTGCAGTGCAAAAACTTAGCTTAATTTTAATCGCTTAGCCCTCTTACGCACTAGCGGTTAACCGCGGGGGCGGCTAGCCGCGCGGTCCAGTTTTAATATGCAACCGCTTGGCGGTTAAGTGCGTACATATAAAAACTGTAAAATCGGCTAACCGCGCGGCTAGCCGCCCCCGCGGTTAACCGCAAGTGCGTGAGAGGGCTTAGATATATTTTTCTTTGTAATGTAATAACAAATACAGACAAAAATAATATTGAATTTTTATTATTTACAAGCAAAAACTTTGTTCTTTACGACTTTATTTACAAATCCATCGTTAAATTATACGTTTGATAGTAACTCCGTTCGTCTGTAACTCTTTTAAGCCAAAACCGCAAACCAATTTTGATAAAATTTTCAACAGTGTAAGCTTAAATATAAGAAATGATGTGACAGCTAAAGTTTTGACGCCATAACCAACATCCTCGCGAATGGTACCGCAAAAGCTATTATATGGCGTTGATTCTGTTAAATAATAATAATAAAATTTATTTATTCAGATAACTTAGATCCATGAAATATTATAAAACTAGTATAAAATAGTAAGCAGGGACTTGGTCCGCTGCACTAACATCCACTGCAGGGGACAATCGTGCCTGGCAGCAATAGCAGTCAGGATGCTGTGGCGACTTCCACGCAACCGACTCATGAACGACGCGGTCTTTTTGCGCCACAATATAATAATAAATGTATTTATTTGCATAGCATTGCATACAAGGCTGCAAAGCCATCTATGTGTGCATCAGCAAACATTGCTGATGCGCTACTTAAAGCCTAACTAAAGTTTTTTAGTAATTATATTGTGTAAATAAAGTTAGCAAATGAAAGGCTTAATAAATTAAAGCTGACAAATTTAATATAAATTATGACGATACGAAGAAAAAAATTTACTGCTGAAATATTGATGTGCATTAATTAATTTCTTATTTTTAAGACGTTGTTGACATGTATCGTCGTCCTTTTCTAACGCTGTTTATTAGTAAGAGAAAGCACTACTTGAATTAAAGTCAAGTTCTCCAACAACAGAATAGGCGCCAATCAGTATTAATTAGCATTAAAAACTTATTAAATATGTACAATATACTATATACCATCACGCTAGCATTATATTATGTATAAGCAGATTTTTATGTTTCCTTAACCATGAAATTAAATAATAATTGTAAGCAAGTCGACTTTATCTATAAAAAAAAAGAGTATTTAACTAATGGATAAAATAAAGCGTGCCTAACAGTTAAAAAACGTGAGAAAACTGAAGAAGGTAGCTTGGAATGAATGCTGAAGAAAGAGAAATGAATTTGATTTGGCCGCTGAGAGAATGCGTTGACACATGCCAGTTGGTCTTGATTTGTTTGGGGAAATAAAAACTGTGTTATATTATCCACTGTTAGCATAATGATATAGTTTTGAATGATATTATTCGTTTATAGAACAAATGAGTGATATAGGTCGCGTCACGTAAAAAGAACGCTAGCTGTCAAGATGCGCAGGACGCGATTTATCGGTCTGTTTGGTGGTATGAAGTGCGGGGGGGCACGAGCCGCATGTTTGCCGGTGCGCTATTGGTTCGTAGGACGACCTTCGCCTGCCGAATTGTATACTCATGCGCAAACAAACCCTCCCCACCTTCCGCCAGCGTTCTTTTTACCTGACGCGACCTATAGTCATTTATTTATAGTAAATTAGTCAGTTGTCTGGTTACCATAACACAAGCTCTGCTTAGCTTGGGATGAGATAACCGTGTGTGAGATGTTTCGGAATATTATTATATTATAATTCATCGCCATTTTATAGTTATATCTTGCTTTGACTAAGACCTGTCAGGTACGCATGCTTTCAGCGGCCGGATTATAAAATGACAATAAAAATCGACTGCAATTTAGTTAAATGTCTTTTGACTAAAAATTGTGGGTTGGAAATTGAAATTAGATTTAGAGTTTAGCAAAGGTAGGCTTCCAGTCTTACTGACAGCTGAACACCAGTATGTTATAGAGCGACTGTCTGTCTGAGTAAATGCAGTTTGGATGTAAATATGTTTTTTTGTAAGAAAGCTTTATGAAAACAAAGTTGTATGAAGACTTAAAAGATAATTATCTCATGCAAACCTAGACTTGGAACAAATATACACTATTTATTTACAAATATAATAATATATTATGTACACTCCTTTACAATAATAATATTGATTATTAAAATATTTATAATATTTAAAATAACTTTACAAATAAAGCAATTTTAGTTATTTTATCTATTCTTAATCTGTTTTCTATTACTATACATCATAGAAACTGTTTTTTAGTAATAAATGTGATCTAATTTCATAAAATACTGACTCCAAAATAAGTCTTGTATGGTTTTAATATGTATCCCACTGTCATAACTGGACTACAGGGGAAGCACAAGCTTTCAAATAAAAAAAGAATTATCAAAATCGGTTTACACAGTCGAAAGTTCTGTGGTAACAACCAAAAAAAATACAGATAAATTAAGTACCTCCTTATTTTTAAAGTAGGTTAAAAGGATGAACAAAATAAAATCCACAGATAATGCTGATTTACACAGTCGAAAAGTGCAAAGTCTGTGGTAGTAAAAAATACAGTTGAATTGAATACCTCCTCCTTTTTTTGAAGTCAGTAAAAATATGAATAAAATATTATTATTTACAGTAAAATAAATTACACAAATACTTATTGTTGTAAAGTAGTGTACATAAAGTAGAATCTTGTGAGACTAACATTGACTAATCAGACTAAATGTCTATTTAGTGTCAGAATTAGTTTACTTACCATATACTGATGTAATGTATTATGTGCGTCCTTAACTTGTTGTTTAAATATAAGAAACCTCTGGATGTTCGCCTTACATTCCCAGCAGAGAGATAGATTCTTTTGTATTCCCTAGGAAAAAGACATAGATTTAATAAAGAAATATATAGAAACCTCCTTATCACCATCATCATCTCCCGAGCCTTTTACCAACTATGTTGGTGTCGACTACCAGTCTTACCGGATTCAGCTGAATACCGTATGTTACAGAGCAACTGCCTATCTGACCTCCACCTATACATATAGAGAACTCTTTATATGTAATTTATTTGTGAGTTTTTCTCACTGTCAGGAAAAAGACAGTTTTAAATGAGACAGAGGCCTGTTTCCACTATTTTAAAGTCAGTGGGTGGCAGGTTAATGAACCAGTGTATTTGTTATTGTGCTTATTTCTATATTCAGATAAGCCTACAATGAACAGTCAGTGGCAATCCTGCTGACAAAAGTGGCAAGTAGATATACATTTGTCATTAAACTAAATTATCTGAATACGAAAATTAGGTACACACTGAAACATTCATTATCCTGCGACCCACTGACCTTAAAATAGCAGATTTGGTCCCAGAAATAAACAGAAACCTTCTTGTATGAAACCTATTTAAAAGCTAGTAGTTAAGTCTGTCTCCCCGCCAGCTGAACACCAGTATGTTGTAGAGCGACTGTCTGTCTGACACACAACACATTTACTATGGGATACAGAGTGCGACGGTGAGACTGGTTGTTAGACATGTATGGCATGTAATAAAATTTATTAATAGCTTAGTAAAATTTGTTGCCACTGAGAAAATGCCTTCCTCACACATGTCTTGGTCTTGATTTTCATTAGGAAATAATTTTGTTATAGTTTTCATTGTAACTTGCAAAATGAATAGTTGTGAACGATATTGCTTTTCAGGACAATTACTTAAGTATAAGTTATTTATAAAGTTTATCTTCGTGTTGACCACAACCTGTCAGATACGCAGTCTCTCACTGGCCGTGCTGTACATATAAATCATAGCAATTGCAAACCAACCATCAATTATTGCGAGATTGGCACAACCGACAAATATTGAATAATTGTTTCAAGGACAGAGGATGCTACAACGCCATCTTAGCTCTAATACAGCCCTTGATAACAATATAAACTATCAACTATCTAATAAGACCAATAACAAGCGATAAACAACTCAAAATAACTAAAATACTTACAACTTCGTTAAGAATAATATCGTAAAAAACCTGCTTGATTTCAACCTCAATTATCTCAATTAAATCCCTGTCTGTACTCAAACAGCCTTCACAGATAGCATTCAAACACTCCGTATTTACGTTTTCTTCCATTTTATTTGTTTATAAACACACTTTGAGAGATAAAAATAACATTTTGTTGTTAATAAATCGAGTCCCACAGATTTCTTAATTATTTTGTTTACTTTTTTTATCATGTGTTTGACAGATATGTTTGTGAGCGACGCCGAGGCTTTTTAGCTACACACTAGAGAAGTTTTTTGTGTGCACATTTTCAGCTTTAGCGCCTGCGTACACATAGGCCCTATAGTTCATTAGAGGTTTGGAGACTAACTAAACACAGAATTAATCCATCAAATGAAAAAAGCATCCCAGAAAACTATCCTTTATTCAATTAACACCATTTTTTTTATAATCATGTAAGTATAGATACTTTTTATACATAATTTACAGGAAGGAGTTAATCCAGGTCAAGTATGATGTGACGCGCGTGTATCTTGATGGATGGTAACTTTGGCAGCCACTAGCTGAACTGAGTGACGTTATTCCAATCTGTAACAAAAGTTGAATTTAACAAAAGTATAGTGCTCGCAAGTCTGTGCGCGACTGGTGGCGTGCTTAATGTTGCCAGCCCAACTAATATTTTGTCTCCTTTATTTAAGGTAATTTTCGGGATGATCTTTGGTATTTAGGAATATATTATTATTCTAATTTAATATTCAACTTAATTATTTAGTTATAAGTATATTGCAACAAACATTAAACAATAAAATATATATTAAATAAATAAAATTCATTAGATTATGGTCAATAATTTATTCAAAACTGGGTAAATTTGGTATAGGAATGGTCCTGCAGTGGACAAGATGGCGGTCAATGATTAGTTCAAATTTTGGCCGCGCGCAGACTTATCTTGCGCGCACTCTAATCACGGCGTTGAAAAATATGTGGGCAATACGTAGAAAACAAAACGAGCATTATTTAAATTTAAATTTTCAACACGTAGACTTATAAAATTATAGAAACAAACACAAGCTTTTTTACATGAATAAAAGATAGCCTAAATAACTGTTAAAACCACATTAAATTTAGTAAATAGACTGACTTCAAAGTGAGTCATAATAATATAGTAACAATAATATCTTGGGACAACTTACACATGCTTATCTGAAAACCAGATAGAACATGTATAGCAACCAGACAACTGATAAACATGTTTACAGATTAAAGTTAATTTTCGCGCAACGAGAAACTTATATACGAAAATATCGTTGGTTTGGACATTGTAAGGATAATATTAGTGTTTTAAATAGATTTTTTAAAACGGCAAGCTCCATCTTCATACATAATTCAGGACAAAACTAGTTCACGCTAGTGCTTACGTTCAAACTCTGATAGGCTCACTCTAGTTACTTATGTATACTCTTAGCGCTCATCACACAAAGATACGCCATTATTTACTAACCAGTATATGATATGCATACGAGGACCCTCGCCAGACGAGGGGCCCCCCGGCGTCCCCGCCACAGGGGCCCCGGCCTAGTGCCCCGCTCGTGCAGATGACTTTACTGGTGACTGTGGAACCGTAAGTCTTGGCACACTCAGAATTACTGATAACTTGTAGAAACACATCACGAAGGCCCTGGCTTGTAGTTATTGAAGAGTCTGTGAAAAACATGATTATAAAATCTATCTTCACTAATAAGAATATTTTTAGTCTGTTAAAGTAAGGTCTTCTGGTCCATGACGGATTTAATGAAAGGCCCCGTTTTCTTTGAAGCGCAAACTCGTCAACATGTGTAACCGGCCCGTCCAAACCTACGGCTCGCAAACTTGGTCACTGACCGAACAACAGCTGACCAAACTCAAGGTTTGCCAAAGAGCAATGGAGAGCAGTATATAGGGTTTAAAAGAGCCGATTGCTTACGAAACACCACCCTTCGGTCAAAAACGCAAATAGCTGATGTCGGTGTTCAGACAGCTAAGTTAAAGTGGAGCTGGGCTGGTCATTTGAGTCGCATGGGTCCGGATAGATGGGCGAAACTTGCAACTGAGTGGGTACCTAGAGCTGGCACTCGAAAACGGGGTAAGCCGAAAAGACGCTGGCGCGACGACATCGATCGCTATCTGCCGGGTTGGTGAGAGGCGGCTCCAGACAGAACAGCTTGGAACCAATTGGTTGAGACCTTGCTCAGCAGTGGGACACATACAAGGTTATAAAAAAAAGTAAGTTATGATTCTAAAATAGTGAACAGGGGCCTCATTCCGCTATTTAAGAGTTCCTTGAATTTACTGAAGGACCTGCTTCATTTGGTAATTTTTACGATAATTGGCATTTTCATAACTGTCATTACGATCATTCTCTTCGAGAGTTCAATGAGATTTTATTGTAGGCTTATCTGAGTATGAAAATTTGGTACAATGACAAGTATACTGACTAACCAATGGGTCTCGATTCAGCTATTTTAAATTAATGTCAAATGAAAATGGTCAAAAGAAGCAGTTCATTCGTTCAAATCAAGCAACTCTTAAATATTGAGTTCTGAGGTTTACGCGAATGTTTGACATTGAAATAAAACTAATATAAATAATAATAGCTAAGTCCCCTACTTACTTTTTGAAGTCTTGCCAAATCCTATGGCTTGTGCGTATAGATTGATATACAAGTTGTCAGCAGTCGCAGGCACACGGATTGGCCAGATGTAACCTGTAGCAGAACATTGTAAAAACATCTCAAGAAAATTCACTACGCCTGATAAATTCATAAATATAAATATATAATAATCCAGCCTATAAACGTCCCACTGCTGCGCACAGGCTTCTTCCCATATAGAGAAGGCGCGAGCATTGATCACCACGCTTGCTCTGCGGGCGATTTCAGATCCCAAATTTTGGAATCCAGGTTTCCTCACGATGTTTTCCTTCACCGTTTGTCAGAAGTGTCTTAGAATGGGTAAGAAAGTACATATAACTTTGAAAAGTTACATTAGTACTTGCTCGGGTTCGAACCCGCAACCTCGTGCATACAAATCCGTTCATTGAACCGCTCGGCCACCACGACTATTAGCTATTATTATTTTTATTGTAATGACAGCGTGACAGCGCCGTTTCTTCTCCTCAGCCAGAGCACTTAGGAAGCGGTGAAGGGTCGCCCACCCTTCACCGCTTTCTAAGTGCGGGGTCGGTTCATGTCCGGTGGAGGTGGCGGTCTCGGTCGCGTGGTGTTAGGGTGAGTAAGCGCATGGTGGAGCATTCGGTCTTCCCACACTGACCTGATGACGTGTTGGTGCGTCAGGTGTGAGATGTTGGATGTTTTGTTGTGTATTTGTTCGTTCTGGCGTTGCGCGGCCAATGTAGCGCGCTGCCTTTTCCACCGGATATGAACCGACCCCTAGAGTGCTGTCCTAATAATTTTTGACGTTTGATAAGTGCTACTTTTTAGCCTCAGTTAAATAAATGATTTTTGATTTAGATTTATTATACCCAGACTTTAGGCTAGGCTAAATATTTCGCCATTCCGCAAAAATACAAAATCGTGTCGTCGATTCCAAAATTTGGGATCTGAAATCGCCCGCAGAGCAAGCGTGGTGATCAATGCTCGAGCCTTCTATAAATAGGAAGAGGCCTGTGCCCAGCAGTGGGACGTTTATAGGATGGATTATTATAACTGATGACTGCCTCGTTGTCCTAAAGGCGCTATTCGCGACAGCTACGCTAAAGGTCTTGTGTTCGATTCCCAAGTCGACCAAGGTGTTATTGGGTTTTTCTATGAAATTCTCAGTAGCAGGTCGGAGTTTGGATTTGTGCCCGGATTTAGGACCTAAACATATCGGCGAACTGTGGGTGTACATTGGTACACCTCTGCCTAACCCTTCGGGGATATAGGCGTGATAATATGTATGTATTATAGGTGATTTTTTAGGGTTTCCTTACTGGTATAGGAGACGTAGGGAATACTCAGCATAGCAATGTTGTTGGCTAAGGCTAGAGCATTGTAGTTCGGATGCAGTGTGATGATTGGCGCGACTTGTCTGTAACCGCCACTGAACAGCTTAATCGATCCCAGTACTACCTGTGATAATTGAAAACACATGTAAAATAACGAATATATAAAAATAAATCGCTAAATGTGTTGGTAAGCGCATAACTCAATAACGCCTGGACCGATTTGGCCAATTCTTTTTTTGTTGTATTTGTTATTGTCAAGAGAAAGTTCTTCTGAAAGAAAAAAAAATGAAAAATTCGCGAAAAATTTGAAAATTTTAAGAATACTTAGCCACTATATTAAATTAAGTAATCCTGACTTTTGTTACGATAGTGATTCGTTCGATTCATCTCCGCCCCAATCAATAAAAAGACACCGGGAAAGGGGCCGCGGAGCACAGCTAGTGTAACAATAAAACTAGTGAATCGATGGTTTTTAACATGGAACCAAGTCTGAGGTCTCCATCAATAAAAACGGTTCTTAATTGAAAGAAAGAAAGAAAGAAAAAAATTATTTGACACAGCAAAACACAAAAAACACACAAAAAAAATACAGAAAAAAAAAGACAGACAAAACACTTTGCAGAATGTGTGCCTAGCGGCTGTGCCAAAAAGGTCCAGTTCAGCATATGTCAAGCAGCTAATGCTTGACGCTGGTTTTCAACTGAACCTATGATGGTGTGGCGTACGGATGTAAACCAGTTACAAATATACATACTTATTTACAAAATATACACATAAATAAATACAAAATAATAAGAAATAATACAACGTTATATAAAAGATAGACGTACAAAGGAGTTAAACATTATAATATAGGTAAACATAAACATAGATAATTGTGTATAGCACACGGTGACCGGGCGCACGCGCCACATTTCGCTATGGTGCGTGCCGGCATTACCGATAATGCCGAAATTGCCGATAATGTACTTCTTTTGAAGGCGTTAACAATTATAATGCGTCCATAACATTGTGTTCCTGGTTTTACCCAAAACTGGCAGAACTGTGTACTATATTATGTAGTGAATAAACTGATTATTGGTAGACAACTGCTAGATCCGTGGATATATGACTACTTGTGAGACTTTAGACGGGCCTGTTGGTCTAGTGGTTAGCGACCCTGACTGCTATACCAGAGGTCGTGGGTTCGATTCCCACCCGGGACAAATGTTTGTGTGATGAGCACGATTATTTGTTCGGTGTCTGGGTGTAATTTATCTATAATATGTATGTATTTAGAAATATATAAGTATGTTTATCAGTTGTCTGGTTACCATAACACAAGGTCTGCTTAGCTTGGGATCAGACAACCGTGTGTGAGATGTCCCGGAATATTATCTATTATATTATGTGAACACTCCAAGACAAATCCGTGCTTCTGATAGTACATTACGCTGTTGTCTCGACAGTCCGTTACACTCTACATAAAATATAATAAACTTATTTTGAGCTTAATTTTGAAGAACTATTGACGAAAAAAGTGTGTAAGGCGAGTGTGAATGAAAGTGTTGGAAGGGGTAGACCTAGGCGGACGTTTCTAGACCGAAAAGGGGACGTCTTGAAAAAAGGCCAAGTCAAGAGTACCCGAAACCGAAGAGCATGTATGAAGGGAATAATGAAAGTGGACGAAGCGAAACAAGTGTGTAAGGATCGTAGCAAGTGGAAAGAAGTGGTCCCTGCCTATGGGAAGGAGGCGTGATTATACGTATGTGTGAAACTTTGTAATCTGACTCTATACCAGGAGTACTTATCACCCCTTTTGGATAGATATACCCTTTCGGTAACACCCTGCATGCTTAGACATTGCGTGTCCTTTATAACAACATTTTCAGGGCGCTGTTCCGCCTCCCTCGATACTGTAGATCCGGCATGTTTGCGGACGCGAGCGTTGAAGGTCTGAACGCGTTGATGAGGAAGAAGGTAGCGTCTGTTGTAAGGCGGGTTCGAGGGAGCCGAAATAGTGCCCTTAAATGGATAGGAGAGAGAACTGACACTGCTCTTCTAAAAAGGTTCACGGAACTCCATGTTACGCGGAATAGGGTAGATGACTAGGTATGAAAAGTCAAAATTTATTTAGTCCGTCATTTAGATAATCAAAACAAAACAGACAAGTATTTTTTCTTTTATCAAATCAATAAAAAAAATAGGAAGAAAAACCGCTTTAAAGTTCAGTAGTGGGGGTTTGCGACGTCACGGCTGAGTACAATTTATGCTAAAACGTGACGTCACGCAAGAATTGAAATCGCTGTATTTTCGTCATTCTTTGTCTACGGGACAAAACAAAAAATACGTGTCTAATATATATTTATCTAAAAGATGGACTAAAAAATAAAAATTAGTCATCATCCCTATTTATTATGGACTTGTTTGTCTGAAAATAAACAATTTTTATTTTATTTTTATTATTTATTTTAGATAGTAGCTTACCAGTATAGTTTTGGCCCGAATGAAGCCATCATATCAGCACTGCGCGCTCGTCACCACTCTGTAATGATTGAGTAAGGAACCGCCGCAGACCGAAGTTCTGTCATTTATTAGAGTGATGATTAAACCAGCCTGAAAACACAATTAAAATATGTAGGAAATACCTATAATAATAAATAAATAATCAATAAATGCGGACAACATCACATACATTGAACTCTGAACCCAGTAAGTAGCTAAAGCACTTGTGTTATGGAATTCAGACACAACGAAGGCACCACAAACACCCAGACCCGAGACAATGTAGAAAAGTTGGTTTCTACATTGACCCGTCCGGGGATCGAACCTGGGACCTCAGAGCTAGCGACACCTTGAAACCGGTGCGTACGCCACTCGAACACGGAGGTCGCCACGGAGGTCGCCTATAACATGTGACAAATTTCGTGGTCGAGAGCCGTACCTGGCTTTCAAGGCGCGACGTCTTGGTCAGGCCTGTACACCCACAGTTCGCCGATATGTCTAGGTGCCATGTAATAGGGGGCGAGCCTATTGCCACTAACCGGGCACAAATCCAAACTCCGACCTGCTACTGAGAATTTCATAGAAGAACCCAATAACACCTTGGTCGACTCGGGAATCGAACCCAAGACCTCTAGCGTAGCAGTCGCGCTCAGCACCACTAGGCCAACGAGGCAGTCAAAACCAAACAAGCACAGTAAAATAGGGGACCCTTTTAAACAGTCGGATAAAAAACAAAAATAAATATCTATTATTACAAAAAACGGTTGCTCTGTCGGCAAGGAAGTTAATCCTCCAGATATCCTCTGCGTCTCTTGCTGCTTGATCCTCGCTGCTAATGGTATCCCCACTCGCTCGTGGTACTGCAGTCCCACTTGCTCGCCCACCACCAATCCCACACAGAGAACTAGGATTGCGACCTTCATGGTGCAAACCAGAATGATACAGGTTTTGTCGGTTGTTTTTTGTTAGAGATCTTTGCAGTTAGCCTGAGCGCAGGCTTTGACTGCTTCATTTATGTTAATAGTTTCTCTATTTATATAGAGTACTTATGTGTTTAATTAAGATTAGATTTGTTGAGTACTGTTTTTGAGTAGTTATTAAGTGTTTTATTCTATGTTTAGAGTATTACGGGGACTTTTGTGTTATAGTAGATGACTATTACATGATTTTATTATTATCTGTAGTTAGACCAACTAGAAGGTGTCTAATCAAGTTTAAATTAAGCAAATCCGTTTATGACACTGCATGAAAACATGCGTTGCAATAAAGCAGTGGATGAAGACTGCTTTTGCCAATCCGTGTGTACGAGGCCTTACTCCTTTTTTGTCGGTGGTTAAAAGCCAGTTTAAATAGAGGATTATAATGCAGAAAAAAGATGTAGATATCCTATGGAGTACCAATTTAATTGTTAAGTATTTAACGCTGACTCATCTATTCTTGTAATTTGTTTTATTAAATAGTCCTGTTATACTTATCAATGTACTCAAAATGAAGTGTAAAATAATCTCGGTGGGAAGATGTGCGTCTCACGTTAACCAAGCACGTGTTAGGCAACTTATTATAAGAGCGAATCATTAAAAAAGCATCGGAGCTAGGCGTGAAAAGACATAAAAAAAACATACAAACATCGGAATTGAGAACCTCCTCCTTTTTTTAAAGTCGGTTAAAAAATATACCTACTTAATTTTTATCTAGTAATGTACCTACATCGTAAAATGATAGTGAAAAAAAAACTGTTAAACAATAAATATAAACTCAATAGCATACATAAAGATCATAATGATATTATTTCACCCCTTCTAAACCACAAAATTAAAAGTTTAAAATATTAGATTAAGTTTTGTTTTCAAGTCTCAAAACCCACTTATCCAAACATTTTAAAAGTAAACAAAAAAAAATCCTGTCTCTGTCAAGTGTCAATAAATGTCAAAACAACAATTTTTCACAACATGAACATAACCTAAAAACCAAAAGATGCGCCTAATAAACTTATTTAAGTCGTTAAAACTGACTACACAAGTGCATATTATAAGGTTCAGTTCGGAATACGTGCCGAAACCTCTCCGTAGCTTGAAGGCTAAGTCTACTCGTAACACTGTTCAATATTACGTTGATTCTCAAAGAGTGAGGGCCGTCGGTGGCTCGGGCGGCGATGGATGTATTTCGTTTCTAAGTGTGTGGTGCAAAGACCATGCAGGTCCCGACGGAGGTGATGGCGGGAACGGCGGACATGTTATTTTTCAGGTATTTTTTTTAATATATTCGAAAATTAAGTGTTTTTTTTTATTGTTTTCTGGAGGCCACACAACCCCTACGTAGAATGATAATTTTCCTCTGCAGTGAAGATCTTATAGGCTTTTACCGCTATACACGTAACAACTGAAAGAAAATGGACATTTCAATACCTTAAGTATGTTCATGATCAAATAAGAAAGCAATACATTAATAATAAATTCATTACAATGTAATAAGTTTTGCCAGGGTATGTCATACCCTGGCAAAACTAAGTTAATTTACGTTATTTATGTTTTATATACTACCTTTAAAGATTTAATCCCTAGTCCACATTGGACCAGTATATAATTCTGTTAATTCAGTTATCTATTCCTAAATTTACTTATTTATGAAGTGTTACTCTAAGCAGCGTATAAAATAATCTAAACAAAACTACATAGCTCCAAGGCTTACACGCTATCCAATTATAATTTCTGAGCAACAATAAATCATCAAAACAAGCGAAGTTTAAAAAAGCAAACATTAAAATAGTCTGATTAAATAAATCAGTGATGGTTAATTTAAATTCAAATGCAGTTACAGCATTATCATTATTATCATTATTTCTTTATTTTACAATAAACATATAAAATACATTTTTAAATATATAAAAAAGAAAATATACATTTAAAAATATAAAATATAGTGCCCAACCGGCCTCGGGACAGGGTCCAAGCTGCCGGTGGTTAGGACTCCAAAGAGAGGAACCTTCTCACGATACGCGCCGTGTCGAGAAGTACCGCTTTCTGGATCAAACCTTTGACCCAGATGCCTAACGAGAGTCTCTTGAGGTGTTGGTCGAGGCTCTTGGCTATTATGCCATTGGCGGTATCATTATTATTATTAGTACTTTTCATTTCAGTAACAGAAAATAACAATTTAATACAATTTACAGGCCACATATTCAAGCAAGAGTCTGAACCACTGTAAGACCGTGATCAAAGCCCAGCATGGAGAGAAAGGCTACAATAAAGAATGCAACGGAAAGAACGCACAACACATCATTGTGCCTGTGCCTATTGGTAAGCTATTTGTATTAGAATTAGTTTTATATAACTGTTTGTATAAGTTCTTTATTTTTATATAATTTAACTATTATTCATTACTTTAACTATAAAAAAATGCAAAATATATGTTTCAACAGCATTAAACATAACTCTTAAAAAAAACCTCAAATATAAGTAGCCAAAGTTACTCCTCATAATATTAACTATTTGCGAAAAAAAATGTTCAAAATCGGTTCGGCCGTTTCAGATATTAATTAGCCTTAACACACAGTCAGACAGACTGACAAACTTTTACAATTATGCATTTATTAAAAAACTGTTATCTTGTGACTTGCAAACAGGCACTTCAATAATGACCTATATTTCAATATTCTACATATATATTTCAGGTACAATAATCCGCAACAGTGCGGGCGAGGTGGTGGGCGACCTGAACAGCGAGGGCGTGATGTTTGTGGCGGCGCGGGGGGGCGCGGGCGGGAGGGGGAACAAGTTCTTCCTCACTGATACTGAACAGGTACTTTAGTTACTGGTATAGCTAATCATCATCATCATATCAGCCCGGAATCACCCACTGTTGGGTATAGGCCTTCCCTTTTTTCCGCCATTGTTGCCTGTCTTGCGCGTCCCTCATCCAGGTGGTTCCCATCACCTTGGCTATGTCATCAACCCAACGTGCTCTCGGTCGTCCCTGACTTCTTCGCCCTGTCCTTGGCCACCATTCAGTCAAAACCCTACTCCATCGGCTGTCAGTACGTCTAGCTAGGTGTCCTGCCCAACTCCATTTGAGTCGTATAGCTAATATAATAAAAAAAGTGTCAATTTTACCAACCTTAATAATGAATGACATAAAACAGTTAAATATGAATTATACAAAAGAATAGAACTGCGAATAGGAATTAACCTGCAATTTTCCAAATAACCAGCGATTTTTTTTGGAAAATTATAGGTTAATTCAATATTAATTATGACTAAGAACCATCTCAATCACCTTTTCAATCCAAAAGCAATCAACAGTCAGCTTTCATACAAAATAAATCGCATGATATTCGGTTCATTAGTTTAGAAGCTATAAGGTCACAGATAGACAGACTGCGACGTGACATTTATAGGACCACTCCCAAGGTCTACATTCTCGATGAGAAACTTTTTATTAATTGATTTTATTTATCATAGATGCCTCGTAACAAACATCGATCTGACGCAAAAAGAGGGGTATTATAAGTTTGACATGTCTGTTGCATCGTAACACCTAAACGAATGGACCCAAAATGAATAAATGAATTTGAATTTGATTAAGATGCTGTTTTAAAACTGACGTAATCGAGATTGGTGTTACCTATAATTTAAGAAGATGTTATCAGCAGCGTATAATATATTAGACATTTTCCAGGTTTTCTTATTTTTGATCTATAACTTTAATATGTAATTTGAATTTAACTGATTTATTTTCCTAGGCCCCCAGTGTAGCTGAATTAGGTGCAGTCGGTGAAACCATAGTCTACACTCTAGAGGTGCGATCCATGGCGCATGTTGGTCTCATAGGATTCCCTAATGCAGGTAAATATTATATACGTAAACTTTCCCCGCACTATGTTGTGTTCGGCTTACACCAGCTTCCACCAGTATGTTGTAGAGCGACTGTTTGTCTGACACTCAACACATTTGCAAAAAAAAAAACAATTTTAATAAGCCAAGTGCCAATCTTTAAAAAAAAATAGGTTTCAAAACGAAATTGAGTTGTAAAATCAAAAAATCTATAACTAAAGATCCCTTAACCATTAATAAAATATGTGTAAAAGTATAATTATTTATTTATTCTTTCAGGCAAAAGCACGTTACTAAGGGCCCTTACGAGGGCTAGACCTACAGTCGCTCCGTACCCATTTACGACGCTAAGACCGCATATCGGTAAGCAACAAAATCAACTCAAACGTCATATTTAAGGAGCTATTATTTTTTACTGACAAACGGTGAAGGAAAACATCGTAAGGAAACTTGGATTACAAAAATTGGGATCTGAAATCGCTCGCAATGAGAAAAAACATAATGTCCCTTTTTGACGATTTTTTTTTATATTTCCCCTTGTGTTTTTTTTTTGTTGGATTCTTAATATTCTGAGATGACGAGTAGCAGAGATGAATGGAAGCTGAATACGCTACGCCGACCAGTAATAATTGGGAACAGGGCAGGGACGATGATGATTGTTTTGTTAATTTTATTTTGCTTACCGAACAATATTATGTATTTAAGGTATGGTGCCATACGATGATTATGAACAAGTAGCGATCGCCGATCTCCCGGGTTTGATTCCCGGTTCACACAAAAACCGTGGACTAGGTAAGAATATTTATCGTTTGCTTTAAACTACAAACTACATACATATAATCACGCCTCTTTCCCTTGTAGGGGAAGGCAGAGACTTCTTTCCACTTGCTACGATCCTTACACACTTGTTTTGCTTCGTCCACTTTCATAATTCCCTTCATACATGCTCTTCGGTTTAGGGTACTCTTGAACTGGCATTTTTTCATTCACACTCGCCTTATAAGTAGTGGTTAGTGACCCTGACTGCTATACCGGAGCTCGTGGTCATTCCCACCCAGGACACATGTTTGTGTGATGAGCACGATCATTTGTTCTGTGTCTGGGTGTAATTTATCTATAATATGTATGTATTTAGAAATATATAAGTATGTTTATCAGTTGTCTGGTTACCATAACACAAGCTCTGCTTAGCTTGCAATCAGATAAACGTGTGTAAGAAGTCCCGGAATATTATTGTTACAAAAAAAAATGAAATATTTTTTTTTTCTCTTTTTCTAGGCATACAATTTCTACAACATGCAGAAAGATGTAAAGGCTTAATTTTCCTTTTAGATGCGACACAAGAACCTTTAAAGCAATATGATTCACTATCTTACGAATTACAGCAATATAATGCTAATTTTAATCAAAGAGAGTCCTGCATAGTTCTAAATAAAATAGATTTGGAGGAAGGTAGGAAAGTGTATGAAGAAGTCAGAAAAAATATGGATGTAATAGGCATTTCAGCAAAAACTGGTCTGAATTTACAAGAGTTGTTGATTAGAGTTAGACAAATGTATGATGGTAATGATAATGAGAATTAGTTTAAGTTAAGTTTTTGTTTTAGATTTTGTAAATATAGTTATGGATTGTGATGTTTTGTTTTATTTTTTACCTTTTATATAGAGAGTTCTGTGTTACCCAGTAACATGTGTCGTGTGTCAGACAGACAGTCGCTCTGTAACATACGGTGTTCAGCTGGCGGTGAGACTGGCAGCCGAACACTACATAGTTGGAAAATGGCTCGAGAGATGATGAATATATGCAGTTTTCTATTTATAAGTACATAAATTTATACTGCATTGAACTAAAATCAAACATTACTACAAAATTATGTATCTAGTGACACTTGCAGTATCAAATCTAATGAAGTATTTATTATCAAAATTGGTTGAGCCGTTGAGTAGTTACACATACAAGTAAAACGCAAAACCCTCCTTTTATACTTTGCTGCAGTCGGGTAAAGGATCCCATGTAAGTATAAATCTATAATTTAAAGCATGCTTAATTTTATCAAAATCTAATAAGATTCTGATTAATGAAGGTAAACATTGCAAGAAATGGGATCTGAAATCGCCCGCAGAGCAAGCGTGGTGATCAATGCTCGTGCCTTCTCTATATGGGAAGAGGCCTGTGCCCAGCAGAGGGACAATAAGGTCATATTACTACTATTTTAAGGACATAAATAAAAATAAATGTATAAATAACAATTTAATATATTATTATGAGAATCACAGGCTTTTATAACTATTAAAATGACAAACATTGCGACCAACATGATATATACAAAATGTCACAAAAATAGCCAACATTTATTGGAACAAATGTTTGATCCAAGTCTGGGTATTCTAGTATGTGATTTGAATGTTAAGAAACAATTTATACTAAGTGTCACCGAAAGGGTATATCTATCCAAAAGGGGTGAAGAGTACATCTGGTATAGAGTCAGTTTACAAAATTTCAGCTCAAAATGAATATGTAAATATTAGACTGCAAAAGAATGTTTGGATTTGTGCCCGGTTAGTGGCAATAGGCTCGCCCCCTATTACATGGGACCTAAACATATCGGCGAACTGTGGGTGTACATTGGTACACCTCTGCCTAACCCTTCGGGGATACAGGCGTGATGGCTTTTTCTGAAAAGAACGTTGAGATGATATGTTGTAATCTGACTCTATACCAGGAGTACTCTTCACCCCTTTTGGATAGATATACCCTTTCGGTGACACCCTGCATAGGATATATACATTAATATACTTGCTTTGGGATAATATCAAGGTGAGTGAAACCGCAGGGCACAGCTAGTAATATATCAATAAAGTTAAAACATCATTTAAAACTGCATTTTCGAGACAAACTTAACATAATTAAAATTACAAATTGAACGTTATATAAATCTTAAGATGACTAAAAGTTACAGGCTGGTGTTTTTAACAGCTTCGGCAATGGCGCCCACCGTGGGGCTCACAAGAGTGATCAATGTTTCTCTGTATGAGAGGCCTGCAGTGGGACAGTTACAGGCTGGTGTTATTAATCATAATAATTAGGCAAGAGTTTAAAGGCACACATCTATATAATATTAAACTTTTATGTAGTTTTATTGTTCATAATATTTACAAAATTTTATTTTAATAATCTTGAAATAACTGAATAGGGTTTTTTAATTATAGCTAACAATTCTCTCGATTAAGTCTTTAAACCTAAATATCAAAATGTGTTCATCCATTTCGGATCTTAAATGTCACAGACAAACTTATAACTGATTGAATTTTCAATATTCGACCATTACCATTTGTGTCAATGTAACAAGTAGTGTCGAACACATAACTCTCCTGTTTAAAGTCGGTTATTTATATTATTATTATAATCATGTAATTCTACACCCTTCGTTGGTCTCTGTCGTCGTTTTTTGTTTTTCTTGCGTTGTTTCAGCCGTCTGAAAAAAATAAACAATATTAATAAAAAATACATACCTACATAATATCATCACGCCTGTATCCCCGAAGGGTTAGTCAGAGGTGTACCAATGTACACCCACAGTTCGCCGGTATGTTAAGGTCCCATGTAATAGGAGGCGAGCCTATTGCCACCAACCGGGCACAAATCCAAACTCCGACCTGCTACTGAGAATTTCATAGAAAATCCCAATAACACCTTGGTCGACTTGGGAATCAAACCCAAGACCTTTAGCGTATCAGTCGCGCTTAGCACCATTAGGCCAACGAGGCAGTCTTAGAGAATTAATATTTTCTTTTTATTAAACACAAGCTTTTAAATCAGCTAGTATGGAAGTACTAGTGAAGACAAATCAATCGCACCCAAACACGATGGGATTGCGTCGTTTCGTTACAGAGTTAGAGACACCTTCTGGCTCCATCATCAGACCAGCTCGAAAGTACCATAATATTGTATGGTTACCGAACTTTTACAGAGTTGTTACTAAAACTGGGTATATCTATCCAAAAGGGGTGAAGAGTACTCCTGGTATAGAGTCTGTTTTCAAGATTTCAGCTCAAAATTTTTAATTAGTAACTCATTTCGAGCTGAAGCTTTGTAAACTGTCTCTATACCATACATACTCTTCACCACCTTTTGTATAGATATACCCTTTCGGTGTCACCATCGATTTCTATACTTAGTCTACAGTAGCATAACGTAACCCACATTACTACAGCCCATACGATCACCCATCCACTTCTATACCTAGTGGACAGTTGCTTAACTTCAATACTACAGTCCTTTAGGTCTGGATCACTATTATGGTGTATGGTCACTCATCCAATTAAAGACGTCAAATCGACAGTTGCTTAAAAATCAGTGAGTATACGGTCACCCATCCATTTCCACACCTAGCCAACAGTTGCTTAACTGATACTCACAATACTACAGTCCTTAGTGTCGAGGTATGGTATAGAAGATTGTCTGCCAAACAACCTCCGGAGTAGATGAGGCTTAGCGGGGGCCGCCGCAGGTAGCCGGTCCTTCTGTAAGATAATAATATATATTCCAGGACATCTCACACACGGTTGTCTGATCCCAAGCTAAGCAGAGCTTGTGTTATGGTAACCAGACAACTGATAAACATACGCATATATTTCTAAATATATACATATTATAGATAAGTTACACCCAGACACCGAACAAATGATCGTGCTCATCACACAAACATGTGTCCTGGGTGGGAATGACCACGAGCTCCGGTATAGCAGTCAGGGTCTCTAACCACTAGACCAATAGGCCTGTCAAAGACAAGATAAGGCCTGAAAAGATAGTGTATGTTAACCGATTGCAGAAAGAGGTATGTTATTATGTTACCTATGTTATAACTGGATGCTATATGGTTTAACCAGCAATGGGACAGTGTTGGTTAAAAAAGAGATTTGGGAGTTTTTTTTTAGAACAATTTATTTTTTAAGCGACTGTTACCAAATATATTTTTAACTTGACTTCAAAAAGATATAACTATTCGATTTTTTCCCAACAGTGGGACAGACAGGATGGCCATAAAATAACAGGGATAGGATTTAAAAAAAAATGTTTAATCCTCTGCTAGCTTATACCTAACTTCAAAAGAAGGTAGTTCTCAATTCATCTATATGGCCTTAGGGATATTTGTTACACTGTATTACCAACAATTGTGCATTGAGTCAGAAAATCGATAGTGTAATTAATAATAATAATATCCTGGGACAAGTCACACACGGTCATCTGATCCCAAGCTAAGGAGAGCTTGTGTTATGGTAACCAGACAACTGATAAACATACGCATATATTTCTAAATACATACATACTATAGATAAATTACACCCAGACATAACAAATGATCGTGCTCATCACACAAACATGTGTCCTAGGTAGGAATGACCACGACCTCCGGTATAGCAGTCAGGGTCACTAACCACTAGACCAACAGGCCCGTCAATTATTTTCAAAGAGCTCTCAACAACTAGGTACTTTATACATTATTAGTTTAATTGTTTTAAAGTGTACCTAACTTCAGTTCGGTACTTAAATAATTATACTCACATGTTCAACAATCTCGCCTATCCTGTCCGTCTGTCCGTTGTCTATCTGTCCGTTGACGTTGCCTTCTCTGGAGATCGTCTGAGCGGCGCACACGAAGGGGTTACAGCTTACTTGTGGCTTCGGCTGATCTAAAATAAATGCGGACAACATCACATACATTGCTCTGAACCCTATGTAGCTTAAAAACTTGTGTTCAAGAGACAACGAAGGTACCACAAACCCAGACCCAAAAAACTGAAGAATTTGGGTTGTCTTGAAAACCTATGTTAACATAACATACCATCACGCCTGCATCCCCGAAGGGTTAGGCAGAGGTGTACCAATGTACACCCACAGTTCGCCGATATGTTTAGGTCCCATGTAATAGGGGACGAGCCTATTGCCACTAACTACACAAATCCAAACTCCGACCTGCTACTGAGAATTTCATAGAAAAATCCAATAACACCTTGGTCGACTTGGGAATCGAAACCAAGACCTCTAGCGTAGCAGTCACGCTTAGCACCACTAGGCCCACGAGGGAGCACTATAGTACCATTGGTATATGGGTGGTAATATAAGTCATACTTACTATTACTATAGTTATAACTACTGCTTGGATCGCTCGCCTGGGTGACGCCTGATGTCTGACTCACACCGGTCTTGAGAAACTCCTTCAATTCCTCTGCTCTCTCCATATACCTGATAGATAACAGAAATAGATTAAAACCATCTCTATATCGTCAGCTTTTAAAATAAACGACAGCATCACAATTGGTGAAATCGTTTAAGAGCTATAATACAACAGATAGAAATACAGACAACAGACTGAATAAATGTGGGGGTGGGAATACACGTCATCATCATCATTCAGCCAATCATAGCCCACTGCTGGACATGGGAATACACACGGGGGTGAAATTCATGTGGTGGTTGAAATCAATATATGTATGACTTGCATAGGTTGAAATCCACATAGGGGATGAAATCCAGACTGGGGATGAAATCCACACAGGAGATGAAATCCAGACTGGGGATGAAATCCACACGGGGGATGAAATTCACACAGGGGATAAAATCCGCATGGGGGATAAAATTCACACAGGTGATGAAATCCACATGGGGGATGAGATCCACGCAGGGGATGAAATCCACATGGGGGATGACATCCACATCGGGGATGAAATCCACATGGGGGTTGACATCCACATCGGGGATCAAATCCACTTGGGGGATGAAATCTACATGGGGGATGAAATCCACACAGGGGATGAAATCCACACGGGGGATGAAATTCACACAGGGGATAAAATCCGCATGGGGGATGAAATCCACATGGGGGATGACATCCACATCGGGGATGAAATCCACATGGGGGATGCAATTCACACAGGGGATGAAATCCACATGGGGGATGATACACATGCGGGTCAAATATACATGGACTAGAATTCACACCTAAAAGGAATTGATGAACAGTATGAACACATAATTTTGGGTTCCACATATATTCATCCAATAACGCAGCTGCTGAGAGAATGCGTTCTTGACACATGTCAGTTGGTCTTAATTTCCACCTACCAGAAACGCATTCTTTCGACATCATCATGTTCCCACTAACCTGCTGAGCTTGGCAGCGAGCGCGGCGCGGCGCAGAGAGTCAGTCTCGCACGCGGCGCACGGCACCAGCAGCTGCAGACTGTCGCGGTACAGAGCGAAGGCTGGCCCCGCCTGCCCCAGCGAGTCCAGCTCTATGGCGCGCTTGATGAGACCCACGGCCTAGGGAACAGAGTGGCCGGTATGACTGGGACTGTCGCGGTACAGAGCGAAGGCTGGCCCCGCCTGCCCCAGCGAGTCCAGCTCTATGGCGCGCTTGATGAGACCCACGGCCTAGGGAACAGAGTGGCCGGTATGACTGGGACTGTCGCGGTACAGAGCGAAGGCTGGCCCCGCCTGCCCCAGCGAGTCCAGCTCTATGGCGCGCTTGATGAGACCCACGGCCTAGGGAACAGAGTGGCCGGTATGACTGGGACTGTCGCGGTACAGAGCGAAGGCTGGCCCCGCCTGCCCCAGCGAGTCCAGCTCTATGGCGCGCTTGATGAGACCCACGGCCTAGGGAACAGAGTGGCCGGTATGACTGGGACTGTCGCGGTACAGAGCGAAGGCTGGCCCCGCCTGCCCCAGCGAGTCCAGCTCTATGGCGCGCTTGATGAGACCCACGGCCTAGGGAACAGAGTGGCCGGTATGACTGGGACTGTCGCGGTACAGAGCGAAGGCTGGCCCCGCCTGCCCCAGCGAGTCCAGCTCTATGGCGCGCTTGATGAGACCCACGGCCTAGGGAACAGAGTGGCCGGTATGACTGGGACTGTCGCGGTACAGAGCGAAGGCTGGCCCCGCCTGCCCCAGCGAGTCCAGCTCTATGGCGCGCTTGATGAGACCCACGGCCTAGGGAACAGAGTGGCCGGTATGACTGGGACTGTCGCGGTACAGAGCGAAGGCTGGCCCCGCCTGCCCCAGCGAGTCCAGCTCTATGGCGCGCTTGATGAGACCCACGGCCTAGGGAACAGAGTGGCCGGTATGACTGGGACTGTCGCGGTACAGAGCGAAGGCTGGCCCCGCCTGCCCCAGCGAGTCCAGCTCTATGGCGCGCTTGATGAGACCCACGGCCTAGGGAACAGAGTGGCCGGTATGACTGGGACTGTCGCGGTACAGAGCGAAGGCTGGCCCCGCCTGCCCCAGCGAGTCCAGCTCTATGGCGCGCTTGATGAGACCCACGGCCTAGGGAACAGAGTGGCCGGTATGACTGGGACTGTCGCGGTACAGAGCGAAGGCTGGCCCCGCCTGCCCCAGCGAGTCCAGCTCTATGGCGCGCTTGATGAGACCCACGGCCTAGGGAACAGAGTGGCCGGTATGACTGGGACTGTCGCGGTACAGAGCGAAGGCTGGCCCCGCCTGCCCCAGCGAGTCCAGCTCTATGGCGCGCTTGATGAGACCCACGGCCTAGGGAACAGAGTGGCCGGTATGACTGGGACTGTCGCGGTACAGAGCGAAGGCTGGCCCCGCCTGCCCCAGCGAGTCCAGCTCTATGGCGCGCTTGATGAGACCCACGGCCTAGGGAACAGAGTGGCCGGTATGACTGGGACTGTCGCGGTACAGAGCGAAGGCTGGCCCCGCCTGCCCCAGCGAGTCCAGCTCTATGGCGCGCTTGATGAGACCCACGGCCTAGGGAACAGAGTGGCCGGTATGACTGGGACTGTCGCGGTACAGAGCGAAGGCTGGCCCCGCCTGCCCCAGCGAGTCCAGCTCTATGGCGCGCTTGATGAGACCCACGGCCTAGGGAACAGAGTGGCCGGTATGACTGGGACTGTCGCGGTACAGAGCGAAGGCTGGCCCCGCCTGCCCCAGCGAGTCCAGCTCTATGGCGCGCTTGATGAGACCCACGGCCTAGGGAACAGAGTGGCCGGTATGACTGGGACTGTCGCGGTACAGAGCGAAGGCTGGCCCCGCCTGCCCCAGCGAGTCCAGCTCTATGGCGCGCTTGATGAGACCCACGGCCTAGGGAACAGAGTGGCCGGTATGACTGGGACTGTCGCGGTACAGAGCGAAGGCTGGCCCCGCCTGCCCCAGCGAGTCCAGCTCTATGGCGCGCTTGATGAGACCCACGGCCTAGCAAATTCATTAACTAAATGGAGGAAATCCTGAGAGGTGTACCAATGTACACCCACAGTTCGCCGATATGTTTAGGTCCCATGAAATAGGGGGCGTTTCACTTCTGTCGGCACTCCCGGAGGGCAACCCGTCGTTTTTTTTTCCCGTATACTTTTCTTATACACTTACATTTTTATATATAGTTTTTACATGCAGTCAACGTAACATTACAATCCAGGGCAACAGACCTACCTTCTCATAATTCTCTTTCGACGGCATATGCTCTAGATCCAGGTACTCGTGGTTGAAGAACTCGTCGTAGGAGATCCTGCGTTCAGGGTCGTGCTGCAGCAGGCGGGTGAGCAGGTCCTGGCAGCCGGGGGAGATGGACGACTTTGGTGGTATCTGGGAGAGAACCAGATTTTGTTCTATTTGTAATGTATGTGTAGTTGAACTTTGCGAACTTAGTGAGTTGATTATTTTAATGTAGATAACGCAAAAACTTTAAAAAAAAAATTGTAGGTTAGTTTTTTTTAGGTTTTTTTTACATTTATGGAATCTTGGGTGGAAGAACCAGATTGTGTTCAACTTGTAATGTTTGTTTGGTCGACATTTAAGAGATAAATGTGTTAATTCCAAAAGTTATGTTTAAATGTAGCTATGACGCAAAAAATGATATTTTCTTAATAAGTAAAAGTTGAGAAGAACCGGACGATTTTTTTTAAATAGGTCTTAATTTTCAAAATGATTCATATTCGTTTAGGATCAAGATGCTACAGACAGGCAGACAGACAGTGTGTTATGCTTCGCAAAACGATTTTGATACAGATCTTGTTTTAAAAGTTGATGTGATCGTAATAGTAATTCAACATTATTTTAAACATCAGTTTTTTATAAAATGTGTAAGAACATTTGTCTGATTTCTTAATTTTGTCAAGTTTTTGTTTTACTTGCAATTTATGTATGCATTTGTCAAATCATTCGACTTAAATTACAAACAACCATTTTTTTGTCGAATATTTATAGAACCAGATATTCTGTAAACTAGACATTGAATAAAACTACTTGTTACGGATTTCTTCGCGGTTTTAATTTTAGATTTAAGTTCCGACGTTTCGACACCTTTGCAGGTATCATGGTCACGGACATTTCATTTCGACAAGTCACGTGACCTGGACTTGTCACTTCCATACATTTAATGTCAGTTAAGCGATATCTATCATCGTTAACGCTTGTAGAAATGTTACTTGGCTAGAGGGCCTGGTTTGCGTAGGTCGAAACTCAATAATAAATTAAAATATGAAGGTAGAACGAGCAACATCTTCTGTCAAGACGAACGCCATCTCAGTCTGCCCGTGACCATGATACCTGCAAAGGTGTCGAAACGTTGGGACCTAAATCTAAAATTAAAACCGCGAAGAAATCCGTAACAAGTAGTTTTATTCAATGTCTAACTTTCGCGTAAACCTAAGAAGCCAATCTGTAAACTAGAGTTAATAATATAGTTAGGACTCACCTCAATAGGCGCCTGTTTCTGTATCTTATCCACTAGCTCTTTGAAGGTGCTCGACGAGTAGGGCGCGCGCCCGAACAGGCATTCATACATTATTACACCTGCAGGGGACATACATAATTAATATAAGGCACAGTATAAGAATGAAAAATACTCTAATATAAACGGTGGACTAGGGTAGTCGTATTTATAAAGAAAATTTCGAACCATTATGTCAGGGGGTATCCTAAAAACCCCGCATGTATATTTTCTTTTTTTTTTATGGTTTAGTATATGAATTCTATTATCTTTATAAGAAACTAGCAAACCCGGCGAACTCCGTTTCGCCACCAGAGTAAAAAAAGATTTTCCCGCTTTTCTGTTGATTTTTTTTCCTGAATTTTCTTTGCTATAAACCTCACGGAGCCCGAGACCTTTCCAACTAATACAAAACCGTGGAAATCGGTTCGTGCGTTCTGGAGTTATAGCGTCAGGAAGGAAAACCCGACTTATTTTAATATAGTAGATTAATCGGAGACATTTTTTAAGGCTAGGGCTACAATTTAGTTTCTTTTCATACATGAAATACCTAAGTAACAAATATTCAACGCGACATCTTCGACAATTGTATTATCCGATGACAAAATAATAATATTTATATACAGGGTGTTACCGAAAGGATTACAACGTATTTTGAGTTGAAACTGTGTAAACTGACTGTATACCAGACATACTCTTCACCCCTTTCATATAGCTATACCAACGAGGTTGCATTTGAAACTATAGAGCGAGGCTATCAGAGTTTGAACCGTAAGCACTAGTGTGAACAAGTGTTGTCGTGAATTATGTAAGAAGATGGAGCTTGCCGTTTTAAAAAATCTATCTAAAACACTAATATTATCCTAACAATGTCAAAACCAACGATATTTTTTTATATAAGTTTCTCGTTGCGCGAAAATTAACTTAAATGAAAAACGAAATGTACTAGGATCAGACTAAAAACTGCTCTCGCTTGGCACAAGGGGAACCTAGCGATAGTAGCAGTCTATGCATATCATACGTCGATGAGCTATACACTTTCGGTGACACCCAGCATATTATATGTCTCACCCACGCTCCAGAGGTCGACCCTGGCGTCGTACCGTCCGGCGAGCATCTCGGGCGCCATGTACAGCGGGGAGCCGCGCACCGAGCCCACGCTGCCCGCTGTCATGTGCTGGGCGAACCTACACACATACAACCAAATTTAAGGGTCGGTTCATGTCTAACGGAACATGCGTCGAGTATAACGCCAGATAAAAAAAAAAACTTTTTACAGAAATTAGAATCGACTAAAAAGTCGCATCTCTATTACCGGAATAAAGAACAACACTAGAGACTCTAGAGAGCAAGGTTAGGTAGAGAGCTGGTTTCCTTTTTTTATTTATTTATGAAGAACTTTGTCGCTCACCGACAACATCGTTCTATAAAAACAACAAACATATAATAATATATAATAATAATATGCATTTTATTTTCTCTTCCACAAAGGTGTCTTACAGCTATACTTAATACAAATTATATGTTAGAGTCAGCCTTTGTGGGAGACTGGTATCTGCACTAGGAGACCCTGTCACACAGATTACCAGGCCCCCCCATTAGACAGCGAGAACATAACATAAGACCTTTGTTACTAGTTATTATTTAAGTTTTATACAAAAAAGAAAAGGAGAATAGATATGTGTATGTGTTCAATATGTATTGTGTTTATGTGTGTGTGAGTGCGTGCGTGTGTGTGTGTGTGTGTGTGCGCGCGGGCGCGTGTGTGTGTGTGCAAGCGAGTGTGTGTGTGTGTGTGCAAGCGAGTGTGTGTGTGTGTGTGCGCGAGCGAGTGTGTGTGTATTTGTGTGTATATTTGTGTAGTTTATACAGTTATTTTTGGACCGTTAAAAGTTTTTCTGTGTCATCGTAGTTACATGTTAATAAATAAGAAGTGAGAGTTTGCTTACACTTTAATTTAGTCATAGGGTAAACGTTTAATATTGAGTTAATTTTATTATACAAATATGATCCAAGAAAAATGTGATGGCGATGCGAAAGTCCATATTTGCATAGTTTAGTTGTACATACTTTTGTTTTTTTGCGCTTATGGGTATTTAAGTTAGGGTTGTAAGTCTGAGATGAATGTTTTCGTAACACAGTATGCAAGATAAAAAGTTGACGGACTGTTAGAACTTTGTATTTTTCGTATAATTTGTCAGTGGGGTATAGGAACGGTAACGAATAAGCTGTTTTAAGTATGGCTCTTTGTGCGCGTTCAACTTTGATGATAGATGTCTTGTGTGAACCACCCCACGCCGTAATGCAATAAGTTAAAACTGATTGGCATAGCACAAAATACACCGATTTGATAACCTTCGCATCAGCAACATGTCGTAGGTTCTTGAATATATAAATAAGCTTTCTTATTCTCTTAGCTAGCAATTCTATATGAGCATTGAAGTTTAGGTTTTTGTCAATTATTATACCAAGGTATTTAATGGAAACGACTTTTTGAATATTAGGACAAGAGCAGGAAGCGTGGGTGCGGTTGCACGAGTGATGTGTTATGTTGAGAGATGTGATGTTAGTATGGTGAGAATTTGCTGGAGAAAAAGTAAGTAAGTAAGTATATCCAGAGCAAAGAAAAAAAGCTTAACCGTAACAAAAATAAATACATTTTCTAGATAAATACATAGCTTGTAGCATAAGATTTTCATACTAGAGACATAGGCATTTTTCTTAAAATTTTAATAGAAATTACTCACCCAAAATCTGCAACTTTCAACATATATTTCCCATCCGATCCTTTATGTAGTAATAAATTATGTGGTTTCAAATCCATATGTACTACACCTGAAAACAATCATAACAATATTATAATTCTCACCAAGACACACCATCATCATCTCCCGAGCCTTTTCCCAACTATGTAGTGTTCGGCTGCCAGTCTCCCCGCCAGCTGAACACCGTATGTTACAGAGCGACTGTCTATCTGACACACAACACATGTTACTGGGTAACACAGTATCCCATAGTAACACTGCTTAGACGGAGCATGCTGTTTTAATAAAACTATCTAAACCTAAATATTATCCTAACAATGCCGAAACCATCGATATTTTCGCATACAAGTCTGTCGTTGCGCGCAAAATAACTTAAATCAGTAAACGAATGTACTAGATACAGCTGAAAAACTGCTCTTGCTTGGCACAAAGGGAAACTAGCGATAGTAGCGGTCTATTGTATATCTAAAGTCTATGGTTGTGCGTCAAACAGACAGTCGCTCTGTAACATACTGGTGTTCAGCTGGCGGTGAGACTGGCAGCCGAACACTACATAGTGCGGGGAAGGCCGTGTAGATTTGTTATTAGTGGAACAGTTACAGTCTAATACTAATGTATAACAGATTATAGGTAATGACGCCCACTGTTGGGCTTGAACTTAAAAAACTTTAATTTTAATCACTAAGTATAAATTGAAAAAAAAAACCGACGAATTTAATAACATTGTTGTTTTTCAGAATGCTGAACCTATTTTCCTGTCAACCTTTAAACAAAAACAACTGCATCAAAATTAGTTCATACGTTTAGGAGCTACTATGCCATAGACAGACATACAGACTGACACATCAAACTTACAATACCCGTCTTTTTGCGTCGTGGGTTAAAAGTTGTTTTTTTAAATATAGATAGATATTTATAGGGCAATGATCACCGCTTGTTCTAGGCTGGTGTTATTAACATCTTCGTTAATGGCGCCCACCGTGGGGCTCACAAGAGTGATCAATGTTTCTCTGTATGAGAGGCCTGCAGTGTGACAGTTACAGGCTGGTGTTATGAACTTACCTTTTTCTCTTAGAAACTTGAGTGCTGAAGCCAATTGTTGTAGAAAATATAAAACCTGAAAAGAATGATGTAAGGATATTTATTTCTTTATTTTAATAGATTGATAATTGAAGGCTTTGTAAATAAGGTGCTGGTATATTCAAAAGTTACTATAAACTTTTTTGGTTATTTAAATAAAACAAACACAAAAAAAAACAAATATCAAAAAATTGAGAACCTCCCTTTTTTAGAAGTCGGTTAAAAAGAGAAATTACTTAAATGGAAATTATCTGGGACACTTCTGTGACATCCTCTTTTCGAAAACATAACGTCGAATTAAGAACCTCAAATTTTTGCAAGTCGGTTAAAAACTAGTTTTCGGTAACAGATTGCCTCATGTAGAAGTCACTTATAGCGTCAAATATTGCCCATGTTTTGAACTTATTTAATAAAAAATCGTTTGTACAGTTTAGCAGTAAAAGCGCAACATTTTCTTTCAAATTCAAATATTATTTATTCAATATAGGCTACGTAGCACTTATCGAACGTCAAACAATACAAAAAAATAGACAGCACCCTTAGGGTCGGTTCATATCCGGCGGAAACCACAGTAGCACTTATCGAATGTCAAACACAACACAAAAAGATAGACAGCACCCTACGGGTCGGTTCATATCCGGCGGAAACCACAGTAGCACTTATCGAACGTCAAATACAAAATATGAAAAAAAGATAGACAGCACCCTAAGGGTCGGTTCATATCCGGCGGAAACGCACCACGCACCACGCCAAAACAAACAACTTTCATATTTATCAATATTAGTATGTTAGTAGTGCTTACTTGTTTCTCTGGTACCCTGCCGTACCGATGTATGTATTTAGATAGGTCTCCGCCACAGCAATACTCCATTATTATGTATATGTTCCTGAAACAAATATTACTAGCGTTGAGTTTCATACTAGAACTGCCTCGTTGGCCTAGTGGTGCTAAGCGCGACTGCTACGCTAGATATGTCTTGGGTTCGATTCCCAAGTCAACCAAGGTGTTATTGGGTTTTTCTATGAAATTCTCAGTAGCAGGTCGGAGTTTGGATTTGTGGCCGGTTAGTGGCAATAGGCTCGCCACCTATTACTTCGACCTAAACATATCGGTGAACTGTGGGTGTACATTGGTACACCTCTGCCTACCCCTTCAGGGATACAGGCGTGATGATATGTTATGTTATGTTTGAGTTTCATATTACATTTATTTTCTTGTCTTTTGTCTATTGATTTGTTAGCATCTTTGAGGCATTGTGACAAATCAAAAAGCATAATACTTTAACTAATTATAGGTCGCGTCACGTAAAAAGAACGCTAGCTGTCAAGATGCGCAGAACGCGATTTATCGGTCTGTTTGGTGGTATGAAGTGCGGGGGGGCACGAGCCGCATGTTTGCCGGTGCGCTATTAGTTCGTAGGACGACCTTCGCCGGCCGAATTGTATACTCATGAGCAAACGTACCCTCCCCATCTTCCGCCAGCATTCTTTTCACCTGACGCGACCTATACTAACTAGCGACCCGCCCCGGCTTTACATGGGTAAAAAAAATATTTATGAATTATATTCTTAAACATTTCTCTTGAATCCATTCATCTATACTAATATTATAAAGAGGAAAGATTTGATTGTTTGTTAGAATTGAATAGGCTCCGAAACTACTTGACCGATTTGAAAAAATCTTTCACTATTGGGAAGCTACACTATCTGGGGTTAACATAGGCTATATTAACATCGGGAACGGAATATAGGTATTAACGCGGGTGAAACCGCGGGGCACAGTCAGTTGGTGATAAACATATAAAAATATGTTTTGAGGTTTTTGAGTTAATCGCCTTTTGCGGGACGGGGCTTTTGTTCAATAACATGTAAAAATATATACTTAGTTATCTGAAATAGCCTATAATCTGACTAGCACTTTCAGAGGCTACCAATTACAAACTCCTATACTTTATTTCTTAGATTACTCACTTATCATCCCACGTGAAATTCTTCATATGCACTATATGTGGGTGTGTCAGAGACTTCAGCAACCGTATCTCCGTGATGAGATTGTCTACGGCCGAGCCGGAGTACTTGACACGTGACTTGTCTACACATTTTATTGCTACGATCGAGCGGGCGCCCACCTGGAAAGGTAATTAATAGATTATCGTTAAAAGTATGCACAAATGAAAAATAAATATTGTAGAGTATTATTATAAATGCAAAACTGTCAGGCTTTACTAAAACTTATTTTGAATACAACTTGTTACTAGGCTAAAATTGGATCAAAAGATATAGGGTTATTTATATGAGATATTAAGATACTATTATTTAGTTTAAAACATGAAATAGCAGGTAGTTTTCAATGAAGTAGTCTACACCTTCTTTTACAAAAAAACAAGTATGTATAAATTGTAATATGAGGTGTTATGGAAAATATGTGTATGTGTAGGTTTAATCCTAGGCCAGTACTTATAAAAGTATCAAGAAAAACATGCAATATACTTCATTAAACAATAAACAATTATTCTAAAATACAGCAAGTGTTTTGAAGTAGAAAATTACTCATTTTCCTTGATTTTCCAAGTTCCCGATAAATGAAATGACTAATAAATATATTGCTGACTAATTATTACATAGAATTTTTACTTTACTAGTGTTTTACTTAACATTCATCAAAAATTATTTGAAATAAGTAAACACACTTCTAAACTTTAAAACCAGTTTAGTATACCTTATCTATATTCTAAGTATAAACTATTATTTAAGTACTGTAAATTGCAAAATATGGTAAACTTTCGACTCTAAAATTATATTTCTAATTCTTTATTTACTTATCAGTTTTCATCAGTCAAAACTACTAAACACTGGTTTTAGAGATATGTAATCTGATTATATGACCGTGACAGTTTATTGTACTCCTCAAAGATAGTATAAATAAATAAAACCTTCTTATTTACTTAAAAACTGCTTTGTTTGACTTACCTTAGTATATGCTTTGTACACAGTCGAATAACTGCCCGAACCGAGCTTCTCAGTCACCACATAGCCTTCTATCTTCGGGAAAGACATTATTTTTATTAAAACTATTATTTTAACACAATTTAAGTCATTATTTGTTTATTTTTCTTTAGTATTATAATATTCAGGCACTCAACTGATAACGATTGTGCTATGTCAGTTGATTTTGACAGTATTGACGTTGACATTCTCTATCATGTTGGGGATACCAGTTTCTTTTTGAACAGTGAAAGTGGTAAAAATAAGCTACTAAATCAGAGAACGGTAAGAAAAAAGTAACAAAATTACACATCATAGATAGGTCTTCTTCTTCATAATAGATAGGTGTAAAAAAGATTTATATTCAATAAACTAAACCTACTCAAAAGTGAAATACAACTAACAGCCAAAAAATAATATTTTTTAAATCGATTTGCAGTCCCTGTCAGTATGTTTATATTTACATTTATATCTATTAAGATGGTAACAAGATAATAGTAATACAGGTTAGCATTAAATATAGATAAGATTATATACTTGTGATATATCTATATACGTGAGTAAATGATTAAAAGTTGAACTTGCAGTGTCTTATTTATCAAGAGATACACCATCACAATCATCATCTTGAAATGTCAGATTGTATATAAACCTTTGACGTACTATATACATAGACTGCTACTATCGCTAGTTTCCCCTTGTGCCAAGCGAGAGCAGTTTTTAGTCTGAACCATTTAGTTTTTCATTTAAGTTAATTTTCGCGCAACAAGAAACTTATATACAAATATATCGATGGTTTTGACATTGTTAGGATAATATTAGTGTTTTAGATAGATTTTTTAAAACGGCAAGCTCCATCTTCATACATAATTCACGACAAAACTAGTTCACACTAGTGCTTGCGTTCAAACTCTGATAGGCTCACTCTAGTTCTTCTTATGTATACTCTAAGATATAAACCCACAGCGTAATGTTTTCACCTAAACTATATTTTTGTTTGTTTTCATGTGTTACTACTCGCTTTAAATGATTCCTGTCATATATCGTTATTGTTAGTTTATCTAGTATAATAAATAAATGTTGAAGACATTACATACTTTGGTCTGAACAGTGAACCTTTAAGGCAATTAAAACTGTACGTAGCAATAGCACTTGCATTATGGAAATCAGAAACAACGAATGTACCACATAAACCCAGACGCGAGACAACGTTGAAAAAATATTATCTACATTGCGTAATCCAAGGATCGAACCCGACCTCAGAGCTAGCGACATCTTGAGAACCGGGGCCCAAGTCTGCTATTTACACTCGGTTCAATGTCTTCATAGTGTCGTGCCAGCAGAGCCATTTTCGGAAAATTAGTATTCTACTAAACGTCAAAACGTCAAAATTGCGCATTACAATTTGTACCAAATGTATGAACTATTGGTCACAGTCGTTGAACATTGAACCGAATCTTTCCAATGCGCAATTTTGACGTTTTGACGTTTAGTAGAATACCAATTTTCCGAAAATGGCTCTGCTGGCACGACACTATGAAGACATTGAACCGAGTGTAAATAGCAGACTTGGGCCCCCGGTGTGTACGCCACTCGACCACGGAGTTCGTAATCATGTAAAGTACCTATGGACCCCCTTGTCAGTTACAAATGTGTAGGTATCTGAACATCCGAACACTTGAAATAAGTTATACTCGTATCTACAATTGATAAGATATAATATATCTGCTATAAATAAAATAGATATTTTTTTTAACGTTTGTTTCCTTAAAACTGTGTTGAAAGTGCATCAAAACGTAGTGTTTGTATTATCTTAAGTGAGTGTTCTTTTAATATTAATCTTTGTGCCTAATTTTCTTTAATAAAATAATATAAACTGGCTTATAAACGTCCCACTGCTGGGCACAGGCCTCTTCCCATATAGAGAAGGCGCGAGCATTGATCACCACGCTTGCTCATTCCGGGCGATATCAGTAGTTTTGGAATCTCGTTTTCCTCACTTTCCTTCACCGTTTGTCAGTAGTGTCTTAGAATAATTAAGCAGTAAGCAAGTACATATAACTTATTTCGTTTGAAAATGATATATTTATTCAGACGTCTTTGTCGCAGGCCAGACAGACGAGACGTAAGACGCAGACGGGGCGCGGACATTTAGCTCTTTCATACAAAATGTATAGAAGCGTTGCACCCGCGCCCGTCTCTTCTGTATGTTTTGCGTCGCGACGCTTCTATACAGAGGGACGCGGTAGAGACAAATTCCGCGCCCCGTCTGCGTCTTACATCTCTCCTGTCTGGCCTGCGCCTTAGGATCCCCGATCTCTAAGATCTGTACACTGATTGTTTGAGTAATCAACTACTCTCGCGCGTCAAAAAAACACGAACCACCCGACTGTTAGTTTTTTGTTATGTCGTTTGCAGACGTTTATAAGTCATCATCTTAGCTATAACATATCAAAACAGTACCTTCGGTTTAGGGATGATTTAGAATAAACCCTAAAAGGATGCTATTAGTCTCACTGACTGTTCAATTTGTAATTTTCAGGGTATCAACACATCTTTTGGTCCCGGATTCGATCCCCGAACGGGATAATGTAGAAAAATATCTACTTTATCTCGGGCCTTAGTATTTGTGGTATCGTTGTCTCTGCTTACATAGCACGCGTGCTTCAGCTACTTACAGAGGTTCAGAGCAATTTAAATGATGTCATCAACATTTTAAATCTAAAGAAAAATGCGTTCTCTCATTCATGATGTTAATTATACTGCATTCTTTAAATAATAAAGACTTAGTAGGTATTATTATTTATAATCGCGCCTGGTTCATTGGTTCATTTATTATTCAATGCTAGTCTATTTATTTTCTTTGACATGTGCAAATAAAACTGGTTAAATAACATTCAGATATTAAGACCGATGAACCGAAGATATCGCACCAAAGAGTAGAAAAAGTTAAACTATAGAGTGCGCTTAAAAGTGACCCGAGCGTAAGCACATTTTTGTCTGTTTGTAGTACTGTAGTACATTCGTTTACTGGCCCCGGAGGATACGGACGCGATGTTCCGCGCGTTCGTTTTCAGAAGGAATGAGGGGTGGGCGCTTTACACCCACCCCTCTAGAAGGAGTCCTTAAAGGACCGTCGCCTGCCGGAGCTGCGGTGAGAATGCCTAGCGATCCCGCGGCTCCAGCAAAGGCGAGAAGGGAACCGGGGTGTTGTTGGTCGGTGCAAGTCCGACATATCCCCACGTCATGCCCTCGACGTGGGTCGAAATCATTAGATTTTCACCCCGAGTAAAAAAAAAAGTACATTCGTTTACTGATTTGAATTGATGACCGTACAATGATAGATGTTTATGCAAAAACTAAGAAAGTTGATATGGATAATATTAGTGTCAGGCAGGCCGAGGAGACGGTGGCGGGATGTCATCGCATTCTTACGTGATTGATGTCATGTGGCTCGAGACAGGAGTGTCTGGAGTCAGACGGGGAGACCTTTGCCCAGCAGTGTAACACTTAATAGGTTTTTCTTATATTAGGGTTTCAGATAGTTTTATTACGAGGCGTGCAAGTTTTACACTGCTCTCCATGCTCTGTTTTGATAAAATATTTACGAAGAATCTAGTTCACACTAGTGCTTATAGTTCATACCCTGATATGCACACTCTATAGTTTATTTTCTATCCTCTGAGTATAAACTGAAGATATTTTTATTATTCCACTGTCTATGTTATGATTTGGTAATCACTTTTTTTTTATCTAGCCGAGAGAAGTTCAAAAGGTCAAGCTTCTAACTGTCCTACTGCATAAGAAAAACGTGACGTGATAAATAATATGTCTGTTTGACTAGTATTATTCTTAATTAATTAATGAAATAAAGAAAAAGGCCATTTGCCGCCCTGAATGGTTTCGAGGAGCAAAGGAGGTCCGAACTGGATTCGAAGCGTGATGCCCTTAAGGCTAGACCACCAGCAGCCATGTATTATAACTATGTCAACGGTGTCCTAACGTGCAGCCATCAAAGGGCGCACAAGAGAGCTGACCACCTTGGCTCCTCTGCTGAGTAGCAGTCACCGTAGCCGAAATCGGCTGGGAAGTATATATATATATACAGGGTGTTACGAAACCCCTGTCCGACCCGAAAGGGTGTTATAGGGTTCACAATCACATGCCCAAATAAAATATCAAATTTGGAATATTCATGATAATAACAATAATAATGAACTTTGAAATAGCCTCCAAAATCCCTTTATTTGAAGATAAATCCAAAACTACACCACCATTTTCGTCGGTATTAATGGTGGTCTTTTGGATGGTCATTTGGCAGAACCTGAGACGATGCCGTCACTCTCAACCACAATTTGGAGAAAAAATATTTTTTTAGGTTATAACGTTTTTTTTTTTACTTTTTCCATTTTTTTTTTACTTTTTTGTAATTAGTTATCGATACCTAACAACCCCTTAACGGATCGGACAGGGGTTTTGTAACAAAAAAAATAAGTAGGTTTATAAAAACGAAAAAAAAATGAATCTACGATTTCTTTTGCCTTCGTACCTTGAAAAAGAAAACAATTTGTAAATAAGTAAAAAATATACTTATTAGTATTGTGATGCGAAACTAATTGCCTATTTAAGATATTTAATACTGCCGAGTAGTTGTAGATGTGGCATTACTCCCCAGACTATGGAACACCTGTTATCTTGTCCTTCGCGCCCTTGACTTGCACGATGGACGATTAAATGCAAGCTACTGACAACGCAGTTCTCGTAGCAGAATTTTGGGCCGACACTGTATAAACAGATTGTCATCGACACGCTAAGAAGAAGAATACTGCCGAGAAGTTTACATCCCCCACCCACAGGGGGTGTCCTTAGTGGACATTGCTGACGTAGTTAGTTTTTCCTATTCTGGCTGGAGGCCTTAAGGTCCTCGCCAAAATTCCGGTGAAGCAGTCAAAGCCTGCGCTCAGGCTTACAGCAAAGACCTCTACCAAACAAAAAAAAAGTTTTCGTCTCATTGAATTAGTCGGCTTACAATTTGATAAAATGTGTCCAAAGAATAATACCAAAAATGACCTTGAATTCAAATCAGATCAATAAACTTATGACTGCAGCAAATACCTAATATTTGTATAGAGATTATCAAATATTTAAGTTAAACGTAACATGACAAACGGTTTATAGCTATATGCTATAAAATAACTGCTATTTACAACTAGTCGTTTTATAAAGAGCTATTTATAAAACCGTTATTTTAAGTTCACAAATCGCTTGGTGTTTTTGTGATTGGTGTCATGTTTGTCAAGACAGGAATGTCTAGAGTCAGACGGGGGAGACCTTTGCCCAGCAGTTCGACATTTAAAATGTTAAATAATTATAAAAATAAATACGAATGACGAAATGTTTTGTTCCAGGTAAGAAAAACACAACTTTAGCACAAAAATGAAGCAGTTAATATTAGTTTTACTGATCTTCAAATGCGTAGCGGGACAGCCAAGGGTAGATCCGCTAGTGTCCACATCACAAGGGTTGATACGAGGTCTGCAGGCGCAGGATGGGGACTACGACATGTTTCTGGGGATACCCTACGCTGTGGTCGATGAAAATAACCCTTTTGGGGTAAGTTTCATACAGTGAAATATTTACTTCCATTAAATGATGGTGCTCTTAGGTTCTAAATTCAAATTAAGTGGGCTTAGTGCATGTAGGACATAAAAAAGACAAATTGAGTAAACTTTGCGTTTTCTTTTGCTAGGTTATAGCGTAGTGGCACCAGTAATCGACATGCACCAGTAATCGACACTTTATTTTTTTATTTAATAAAATAAAGAGTAGGATACCGATTTATTTATTTGACGACACTGTAACATAGAAAGCACACTTATTACTGGCTCCCATTGACATTTGAGCGATATTTACAGTTTTATTTGAAAGTAGCGGTGTGACAACTGATTGTGGCTCGAGTACCGGCGAGAAAAACAACATTTCTTAATGAAATCGTTAAGGAAGGGAGTACATTTCTTTGTAAATTATGCTAATGTATTGTAAGTTATTTGAATTTTATGGGTTTTACGGGTTTTTATAAGAACTAAAGGGTGGAATTTTGTTATAACACAAGTTCAAGATTATTTTAATATTAGTAAAATACTGGTGTCGATCATTGGTGTTCACAAACTGACTTTCTCCAGTTATCGACACGTGTCGATAGTAATTATTAGAAACATTTTTCATTTGATAAGTGAATATATAGCTCTTCTAACTTTGCTTCTCGGTAGATATTTGAAGTAAACTAATCAAAGTTGACCTACCAGAAATCGACAAGTAACGATTATTGGGAAATAATATGTGTCAATGATTGGTTTTAGAGATGGCTCTGAGAAAAAAATATACTCCCGACCAGTTAGGTTCAGTGGGTCGTCTTAGGGGCGGAGGGTAGGAGTTGGAGCATACGCTTGGGCACTATGAGCACCAAAGAAAACAAAAAAAAAATTGTAAAAAAAATTGGGAGTCCTTTTTTAGTTTTTTTTTTTATAGAATTCGAGCATTTTTATTGCAGCATCTGATTAAGCTTATCTATAGAAACCATTTATGATCTTAGAAGTATGGCCCTACGACGCACAGTTTCCGACTTATGGGCCGTTTACATTAAAAGGCCGTTAAAGTAAAAGGCTCATAACTCAAAAACGGTGCGTCGTGGGGCCATGTTTTTTAGAACTTAAATAGTTGCTACAGACAAGGTCAACCTAATACAAGAAAAAAATCAGAAAGATTCCGAAAAAAAACATTTTTTTTTAAGTCCTATACAGGACTTATAAAAATATTTTTTTTTTTATGTCCCTAAATAATAAAAACTTAGATCCAGCAATCCCTTGTTGTTTTGCTTTATTAAGATTGTTAGCAACGCACTAAGTCGAGGTCCGAACCCCGCAGGGGGTGCCCTTAGTAGACGTTGCTAACGTAGATAGTTTTTCCAATTGCTCTGGCTGGAGGCCTTAAGGTCCTCGCCAAAAGTCCGGTGAAGCAGTCAAAGCCTGCGCTCAGGCTAACTGCAAAGATCAGTACCAAAAAAAAAAAAAATAATTATTGTTTTTTAACCATACGGTTAGGTAATAATTTTGCACGATTTGCTTTCATTATCAGTATTAAAGTACTATCATACCTGTGGTAGAAATACAATATAAATTTATTGCGCTATCGTACACAAACATTACATCCGTCTTACGAATTTTCCATCAGGTCACGTGTCCTGACGCGGGTTTATCATTTTTACTCATTACAAAAAAAAAACTGTACAGCACCGCTAAAGAAGTTTTCGCCATACGAATTTTCGATCAGGTCACGTGTCCAGGGGCCCGATGTTTCTATTTTAAGTCAGTGAGTGGCAGGTATTTTCGTATCCAGATAATTTTAGTTTAATGAAAAATTTAGGTACACCTACTTGCCAATGTTGACCTTGTCGGATTGCCAGTGGCTATAACAAGTGTAAAGTGCACTGGAACGTTTATTAACCTGACGCGAGTTTAATTTTTTTTACCCATTACGAAAAGCCGCTAAAGAAGTGTTCAATTCAAAAATTAAAAATTATCAACACAGACAAAATCAGAACCAAAATCAAAATAAAAAATCATTAATTGAAGTTAAGCTACAAAGTAGCACTTATCAAATGTCAAAATTTTAATACAAAAAAGACAGCACCCTAGGGGTCGGTTCATATCCGGCGGAAAAGGCAGCGCGCAACATCGGCCGCGCAACCCCAGAACGAACAAGCACACAACTTTACATCCAACCTCCCACACCTGACGCGTCGTCGGGTCAGTGTGAAAGGCAATATCCTCCATCATGCGCCCGACCGACCCAGCGCCACGCGACTGACAGCACGCCACCACCGTCAGATATGAAACGACCCCAAATCACCCACCCTTCACCAAGTGCTAGTCAACTTGTCAATATCTTCTGTCTTGTACGAGTATTTACATGATTAATACCCATTAGTATACATACTTAACTACATACTTAAATATGCATACTTATTAAACAGGTAATTTTATTTTAAAGACCGACAAATGTGGTCAAATGGTGTGATTATTTGGCAAATACTCATTATAGATAATAGTCGATAACTGGGGTGTCGATAACTGGTAAGTGTCGATAACTGGGGTGTCGATGACTGGGGTGTCGATAACTGGGGTGTCGATTACTGGTAACAGTGAAATGACTAGGTGTCGGTTACTGGAGATTCTTACACTTTTTCATTTTTTTTATTTTTTTTCTTGTCTGTTTATAGCAAATAAAAATAATACATTCTATTCTTATCTCAAGAATATACCTTACCATACTCAAATGTTACTTTTGGTTTAAAAGTGACTAATATACCTTTAATTTAATAAAGAAACCCACTATGATCGATTAAGATCCTTAAAGTGTCGATCATTGGTGCCACTACGCTATCACTGTACCAAAATCTAGAGATCTCCTCTTTTTATCCGAAGCCATCACAACAAGCCAACAAAAATGGTGGAAATAATCCATCGCAGTCATGTAAATTCTTTGTAATTATCGTGTAAATTAGATGTTCTCTCAAATATGTTTAACTTACTAATCACATTCCAGGCTGCATCCCCCCACCCCGGCTTCAACACCACATTCACCGCCAACCAGGACGGCGTCCACTGCACTCAAAAACTCGGCAACATCGTCAGCGGCAGCATCCAATGCTTGCAACTCAACGTCTTCGTACCGCGCACGGCCAACTCCGCCCATACATTGCCGGTAATAGTCTACATCCACGGCGGATCCTTCACTAGGAACCACAAAGGAATGTCGAGCTTATCCCCGAAGTTTTTAATCAGGCATGATGTTATTATCGTTACTTTTAACTACAGATTAGGACCGTATGGATTCTTGTGTGTCAGTGAGCCTGGTTACAGTAACCAAGGGTTGAAGGACCAGTTACTAGCTGTGCAGTGGGTTAAAGATAATATTGCAGCGTTTGGTGGTAATGTCAACGAGTTAACTATCATGGCACAATCTGCTGGAGCAATGAATTTGGATTTACACTTGTTTAGTAACGAAAGATTGGGTAAAAGGGTGATATTACACAGTGGTAATGCTTTGAATTCTGGATGGATTACTACGCAGAATGATAGTGTGCCTATCATGTTAGCTGAAGACTTAGGCTTCACTGGTGAGGGAGTCAAAGAAGCGATAGACTATCTAAGTGGGTTAGATCATATTGAAGTTGTTAAAGTAGCTGAATATTATAACGCTAATAGTGATCCTATTACCAGACCATGTATAGAGACTGTCGGAGATGATGCTATACTAACAGATTATCCAGAAAACCTCAAACCTAAAGTCAAAGGAATGGACATAATGATTGGTCACGCGAATAAAGAAATTATGTTCCTATATCCAAACTCTGATAAAAATTTCTACAAAATTTACGATTTCAGTGAAGAATTACTCAGAGTATTCGATTCAGCGTACGATGAAGATATCGTCAGACAATTTTATGTAGGTGACGAGAGAGGAGAACATTTACAAGATGCTATATTAGATTATGGTTCAGATGTTATGTTTGTGCATCCGGCGGAGAGAACGATAGATAAGTATTTGGAGGCTGGGGCTAATGTGTACCGGTTCGTCTTTTCTTACGAAGGAAGTAGAAATAGGAATAAGTATAGAATGAATCTGACGTCACCGGGCGCGTCTCATGGAGATGATTTGGGATATTTGTTTGAAATGGATATTTTTGAGGGTGAAGAGATTAATGAGGAAGATCAGAGGGTTATAGATGTTATGACGAAGATGTGGACGGACTTCGCTAAATATGGGTGAGCTTCAAAATTTGTTTTTTTAAACCGTCTTGGTTCTTTCTCTCTCTTTCCATCTCCCAATTCTCACAGTCCCGGTCTCCCAGTCCAAAATTTGTAAGACAATAACAAAAATTTTAATCAACTGGTTAATCTGTCATATGCTAATAATGATTCTGAAAGCTATTCCAGTAACGACGGTTGGTATTCTTCAAAGATATATATAGCTTTCTCCATAGCTCTGTGTGGCTGTAAGTTTATACATTAGCTCTACTATAATGGATTAGTTGACTAGAGACAATTTTTTAGTCCATCACCTAGATAACAAAAAAAGACATTTACTGGGATGTCAATACAAATTGCGCTGAAATCCGTCAAAGTAAGATATAAATAAAAAACCTTTTTAATTATTATACTATAAATATGACCAACACTAGATAAATATTATACATAACAAACAACTTTCTGTTACAGCAACCCCACACCCACAACATCAGAACTGATCCCAGAGCAATGGCCCCCAGTGTCCCCATCGCGGAGGACGTACCTCAACATCGGGGCCCCCATCACCGTCGGCAGCCGCCCCTTCCATGACAGGATGGCTTTCTGGAACCTCTACTTTAAGTTACACGGAGATCATATACATGGATTAAGCCATAATTGAAATGTAGTTAAATTGATTTTAAGAGAAAATACTGACTAACTTAATGAGTAAATGTGATATTTCAAATTCGGTTGTTTTTTTTTAAACCCTAACATTTGCACGGACGGATGGCGCCGCCGAGGCCGGCCTAGGAGAAGGTGGCGAGACGACCTGGACATTTATATTAAGAACTGGTTCGAGTTGGCGTGAGACAAGGACCAATGGAAGGATTTGGGGAGGTCTTTGCCCAGTAGTGGGAAACCATAGGCACCGAAAAATAAACATTTGCACGCCTGCAAAACCGTGTGCAAATATTAGGATTTTTTAGGACATAGTGCCATAATTTTATATTCATTACATGAATAAAATAATTCATTTATCTAGCGACTTTTGTTTGCGTACCTATGAATTATTTGAGTACGAAAAACCTGTTCAAATGGTTTCTAAATAAAAATAATACATTACTATCGATACAAGTACTACAAGTTCACAATTATTTTATAAATATCAATTTAATTTATTTCTACAAGTATATTAATAAATTGAGTTGATTTCTACAAGTAGCTAATTGAAATAAAAATAACCCTATAGCTACGATAAGTTTTCAGGAGTAATGAAAACGTATTTTATTTTATCAAACTTGTATTAGCGACCTTTGTTATTGAAAGCATGTCTACTTAGTAATTATAATTAAATACTCTTCTGAATAAAAATCTGTCTAGCCCGAAAATGATCTTCAAATCTAATATTCCTGATTCTGACATAGGCTTAATAAACATACAAAAACTACATCTAAAATAGAAAACAAGTACACACTACTATGTTTATAAGCAAAATAGCTAAAACTTTCAACAAGTCAGTTACAGAAGTTAGTAGTCTTGATGAAATTGACGAACGCTCTTTTTTCCGATACAAAAATAAGCTATAGCAGATCGTGAAGAGAACTAGTTAATTCAACTAGTCATCATTGCGTAGAGCACATCTCTAAAAGCGTTTTGACACGAACTTTGAAATACTATACGTCTGCTATAATTATTATCATTTTTGGTTTTGAGACCGGCATTTTCAAACCTGTGTGTGGTCATTTTAAAGTCTGTGATTTTTTTAATATTTTTGCCGCTTTTATATTCTTATTTTGTTATAAAGAGGTGTGTTTATTACATTTCGTGTTTGTGCGAGTGTTTATAAGTGGGATAGAACGCATGTGCCATTTTTGATACGGTTTGTTTAAAAGTTGACATAACAGTCAACTTTACAGTCACATAGATCTTTGGCAGTCGTTAAGTCAATTCTGACAAGCAGTCTTTCTATGGGATACTGTGTTTCCCGGTAAAATGTGTTGTGGAGGTCAGATAGACAGTCGCTCTGTAACATACGGTGTTCAGCTGATATCAAGAATATGTATTTAGTTTATTCAATTGCATTGAAAATATAAGTGATAAAGATAGTTTTAAATTAAAAATAAAACGTAATCAATTAAATAGATAGCGTATAATTGATTTGTTTTAATTTAAATAGTTTACAGTTATAAATAGATATCTAATTAATATTCTAGTCAGTTGTGTTTGTTTGGTAGTTTTGAACTACAGTTAAAATAATTAAAATAGTCAGTAAAAGGTGAATTTAGTGTGAGTTACTTATTGTGTGATAAGTTCCATTGAAATATAATTTTAAATCGATGTATGCCATGATATCGTGTAGTCATAACAATAAAAACATTAATCATTTGCATTGAAATTTCGATTAAAAATTCTAATCCAAATAAATAAAAGTTGTTTTACGGAGTTTGACGACCTCCGAGTGGCGTACGCTCCGGTTTTAAAGGTGTCGCTAGCTCTGAGGTCCCGGGTTCGACCCCCGGACGGGTCAATGTAGAAAGTCACATTTCTACATTGTCTCGGGTCTGGGTGGTACCTTCGTTGTTTCTGAATTCCATAACACGCGTGCTTCAGCTACTTACTTTGGGTTCAGAGCAATGTATGCGATGTTGTCAACATTTTTTTATTTATTTTTATTTCAAGTAGACCTTATAGAATGTTACATTTCTGACTCCTGTTGCAATGTTTTGTGAACTAAACCTTTGTTTTCTTTTTTATATCCAGACTATTCCAGACAGACACACGAATAAAAATAAACATATAATAAGAATGCCAGAATAAAGGACTTTAAATACAAATATAGGCAGAAATAAGGAAAAAAATAAACAGAAGAAGAAAATATGAAGAGTTTAGTGCTAGTTCTGCTGAGCATCAAATGCATAGCTGGTGTAGCGAGAGACAACCCTGTGGTGAGCACTCCGAAGGGCCAGATCCGAGGACTGCCGGCGCAGGATGGGGACTACGACATGTTCCTGGGGATACCCTACGCAGACGTGGATGAAGATGATCCGTTTGGGGTGAGATTGAACGAAAATATTCCTTTTTGTATGGCTTTTGTTTTAATTATCTTCTGAATATAGCTTCGACGCTTTAAATGAGGAACTAGTCATCTATATTCTATGTTGTGTTCGGCTGCCAGTCTCCCCGCCAGCTGAACACCAGTATGTTATAGAGCGGCTGTCTGTCTGACACGCAACACATTTACTAAGAGATACATTAGTTATCGGTAATCGGTAGTGAGATTAGCTGCCAGGCCTATCAAAAAATCAGTAAATGATAGATTCAAAATACCTGCCTAAAAACGCCCCACTGCTTACCTTCCCGTATAGAGAATGAACGAGCATTGATCACCACGCTTGTTCATTGCAGATTTCCTTTAGTACCAAGTGTCTTAGAATAATTATTAAGAAAGTACATATAACTTTGAGCCCCGCAGGGGGTGCCCTTAGTGGACGTTGCTGACGTAGTTAGTTGGTTTTCCTATTGCTCTGGCTGGAGGCCTTAAGGTCCTCGCCAAAAGTCACTTTGGTACTTACATGGGTATGAACCTGCATCTTTTTCCATAAAAAATCAGATGAAAAAATAGACGAATTACAAACCAGATAATTCTTCTTTTCGAGCCGATAGTAATCCTATTTATTTAAAATTTTAAAACGCTGCGCCCAGTAGTTGGCCACACTAACTGCAGCGTCGTCCTCCAAAGTCCTCCAAAGTGCAGGTGTCCGGACACTTTGGGCACTCTAGCAGGTGTGGCATTGTCTGATCGGAAAGGCCGCACTTACACCAGATATCGGAAGGGTCTATGATCCCCCATTTTGCTAGATTGTGTTTACAGCGACCTACCTGGGTTCACAATCGGTTCAGTGCTTTCCAGGCAGGACACATAATTAAATGATCAGTTGACTGTATTATAAAATAGCTAAAGTTTACAAAGAATCTGTACGTAGGTGAAACCCTCGGTTTGAACGAGAATGGTACCTAAACATTTAAACCATTACATGTTTTTCTAAGTTAAACAAGGATGACTCAACTTTAATGAAAATTGATTTAAGTCGAAAATCAAATAGTACTTGTAATGAGGTGTTAAACGCTCGTGACCAGCGTTTTATTGTAAAGGGGCTTCCCAAACTATGAATAGATCATTACATAATGCCGACGCCATATTTTTTTGGGTGTTAATATGAGTTTTTACTTGTCGTCTGTGCCGCGATTCAGATGTTTAAGAGTTGCTTAAATTGAGCGAATGAACTGCTTCATTTTGTCATTTTTACTATAAATGGCATTCTGCTACCTGTCATATACGAATATCACGATCTTTAATTGGTCATTACGAGCATTCTCTTCGAGAGCGCAATGAAATTTTATTGTAGGCTTATTCACTGATTATACGCTGTACACTGACCGACCACTGATATGCATTTCAAATAGCTGAATAGTATCCCTGCCTGACTCAGGACTCTTACACATAACTCAAGTGCATCACAGGAACTATAAAATTTACTAGTTTAAAAGTAAGCCTGGCCTGTTGGTCTAGTGGTTACTGACCCTGACCTGTCTGCTATACCCATAGGTCGTGGTCATTCCCACCCAGGACACATGTTTGTGTGATGAGCACGATCATTTGTTATGTGTCTGAGTGTAATTTATCCGTAAATTTGTATGTTTTTGGAAATATATGCGTATGTTTATCAGTTGTCTGGTTGCTATACAAGCTCTGCTTAGTTATGGATCAGATGACCGTGTGTGAGTTGTCCCAGGATATTAGGTACTATTAAAGTTCAAAATGGATCGCGATTCTCAGATATTAAGATGCGATGTGAATTCGCAGTAATATGTGTGGGCGCCCTAACTTCAAAATTAAACACATTAAGTATGTTGATATTTACCCAGACTTTAAGCAAAAAGTTACCGGTTATAATGCACATTTTTTGAATTACAAAAACTAAAAACTGAATGTCAGGGTTACTAATGCAACTCACAAGTTTTAAACAGTTAATTAATAGCATTCTTATTATTCATCTCTCTAGTTATAAATGTGTTAGAAAAAACATCGTAAGGAAACCCGGATTCCAAAATTGGGATTTGAAATCGCCAATCCGCAGTGATCAATGCTATTTGGGAAGAGGCCTGTGCCCAGCAGTGGGACGGTTATAGGTTGGAATTGAGAAAATACGATACTGACACAAATCGTGATATACCTAATGATGTAGTTTTGAATGATATTATTCGTTTAAAAAATAAGTGATTGTAATTTAATTATAGTAAATTCCTCGTTGGGTTGAAGTTTAATCTTCCTGTTGACAACGAACTGTCAGAAACACATACTCTCAGCGGCCGGACTGTAGTTCCAAATATTAATTTTGTAGAGTCACTTACATCTCGCATTATATGTTTTTATGTGTCTATGACGACCTCCGTGGTCGAGTGGCGTAAGCACCGATTTCAAGGTGTCGGTAGCTCTGAGGTCCCGGGTTCGATCCCCAGACGGGGCAATGTAGAAAGTCACTTTTCTCTACATGGTCTCGGGTCTGGGTGTTTGTGGTACCTTCGTTGTTTCTGAATTCGATAACACATGTGCTTTGGCAACTTACTTTGGGCTCAGAACAGTGTATGTGATGTTGTCCTCATTCATTCATTATTTATTTTCACATTTCAGGCCGCTACAGAACACCCAGCCTTCAACGAAACATTCGACGCCTACCACGACGGCGTCCAATGCATCCAAGAAAACCGCAACATCGTTACCGGCACGATCCATTGCTTGCAACTCAACGTCTACGTACCGCACTCCGCGAGCCCCTCCAATACATTGCCAGTAATAGTCTACATCCATGGCGGAGCGTTCATTCGCGGACACAAAGGATTAGCGAACTTATCCCCAAGATTTTTAATTCGACACGACGTTATAATCGTATCTATTAATTACAGATTAGGTCCTTATGGTTTCATTTGCGTATCAGAACCTGGTTTTAATAACCAAGCATTGAAAGACCAATTAATAGCTTTAAAATGGGTTAAAGAGAATATTGCTGCTTTTGGTGGTGAAGTCAGTAATTTGACACTAATGGGACAGTCAGCCGGTGCTATGAGCATCGATGTACTTATGTTAGTTAAAGAAAGGTTAGCTGATAGAGTTATTTTACACAGCGGTACGGCATTAACTACTTGGATGATAACAACACAGAATGATACTCTACCAATCAAAATGGCGGAATCTTTGGGATTTGAAGGCGAAGGTATAAAATCTGCTATGGAGTTTTTAAGTAAAACAAATCCTACAGAAGTAATAAAAGTAGCAGCAGAATATAATAAGGTGCACCCAGCGACAAGACCGTGTGTTGAAACGGCGGGAAAAGACGCCATTTTGACAGATTTTCCTGTCAATTTAAAACCTAACGTCAGAGGCATGGATATAATGATAGGTCATGCTAACAAAGAGGTTATGTTTTTATATCCAAATTCTGACAAAGAATTCTACAAAAATTATGATTTTGGACTAGAATTAATTGGAGATTTTAATGCACCGTACAATAAAGATATAGTCAGACATTTTTACATCGGAGATAAGGAACCAAATATTACTTTAAAAGATGTCATTTTAGACTACGCCTCAGATTTCGTAGTCGTCCATCCGACAGAGCAAACTATCAATCGATATTTCTCTAGTGATGTGAATAGTGTATATCGATTTGTATTTTCCTACGAAGGAGGGCGAAATAGGAATAAGGTTAGATTGAATTTGACAGCTGAGGGTGCATCCCATGGAGATGACTTGGGATATGTTTTTGATATGGCACTGTTTAAGGGTCAAGAGGTCAGTGAAGAAGATCAGGTTGTTATAGATGTTATGACGAAAATGTGGACTGACTTCGCTAAATACGGGTGAGTGGGGTATTTTTAAGGAATAATTTATTTAAATGCTAATTAGTCCATGATTAATACATATGAAAATTAACAGAAAATAGAATATCCTGGTTTTAGGAAATTCCTAGACAATTACAAGTCGTTAAACTATCTACAGGTAATTAAAAATGTTGGCAGTAAATTTTGTGGACTTACTTCCATTAAAAAATAATAATAAATAAGAAAACTTCCTCTTGTGCAAGTGCTATGTAGCTGGTTTTATGTTTGTTCTAAAACTAAATTAAATAAAAAAAAATTATTAATCTTCCGAAAAACAGATTTCTTCCTTGTTCCAACGAAACTACAAAAAAGAAGAGATTTTGAAGTTTTCACCCGTAAAACATTACATTTAAGATACATCTTTTCTCCGTTTGCTTTCAGAAACCCATCACCATCATCATCATCGCCACTCCAATGGCTTCCAATAGACAGAGACAACAGATACTTTCTAAACATCAGCAAACCTTTCTCTCTCGGCAGCCGGCCTTTCTATGATAGAATGGCTTTCTGGGACCTGTATTATAAGTTAAACGGGAATAATGTAAGAGGATATCGTCCGTAGGAAGCGTATTTATTGTTTATTTATAATAAAAGTGTTAAACAAATGTGTTTGTTTTTTTTAACGGTACTTAGATATATTATTATACTAACATAAGTATTTGAAATTACCGCTGTTGTTAAAACAGGATAGAGAGACATGTTTTTTTTGTATTTTAATCTAGCCATCACCTAGTTACACAGATTTATGATATAAATTATATTCTTTCTGCAAAGTTCGTAATAAAAAGTTTGAATGCAAATCATCGAAATAGTAGAAATTATAAAACTTCTCTAGTAACATAACATAAAAAACAAAGCTGACAACACTGGCTGGGCAATAAAAAAAAAACAAACTTGTAATGTCAAAAGACGCTTGACGCTACCACATAAATAAATCAGAAATCGATAGATTTTTATATAATTTTACTTAAATACTAAGTTCAACAGTATTATTTAAATAAATAGAATATTCCCGAATTTAACCATGGAGGATTTATGCACCGCTTGCCTGTGTTCAGGGCGCAAATTATACTTTATTGGCGAGACTGGATTCTACCATTTGTATACGCAAATTTTGAATGAATTGGAGGTTTGTTACCTTATTTACACTTTTTACTATCATTATTAACCCTTTAACAACAATCAACATACTCCCTTTTATGAAAATCAACTATAATTCAGTCGAAAACATACTTTTACTTGCTTACTACAATTTCAATTCATAACTTAAGTCTTTATTTAATTTACGCAAATATATGATATTATAAACTTATTAAACACTATAGAACATTTCTACAACCTACCAAACACTATTTCCTACTGTAAATAATATACAAAACTTAAGAAAACTACTAATAACTTGCAAAATATTAATAAGTTTATGTTGTAGGTATCAGACATGTCCCAAGTGTGTATCCGTGTGTGCTGGGAGTGTCGGGCGCTGCTGCGTCGTCTGCAGCTCTTCAAGAAGCAGGTCATGGAGTCCTACCTAGCTCTGGTGGATGTTGTTCAGGTATCTACTATTTAACATTTTTATAGAACTGTAGTTATATACAATATAACATAGTACCTCTAGTGACTTCTAATAAATATAAAAACATTGCTAGTGTTTACATATTAAGTGTAGACATGTATAATAAATAGATTACTGTATGGAGATTAGATCCCATTGTCTAACTATGAAAATTGTTTTGTTTTGTTGATAATATAAGGATGCAATAGTTAATAGATGCATTAGTTTTCGGGCCTGTTGGTCTAGTGGTTAGAGACCCTGACTGCTATACCGGAGGTTGTGGGTTTGATTCCCACCCGAGACAAGTGTTTGTGTGATGAGCACGATCATTTGTTCGGTGTCTGGGTGTAATTTATCTATAATTTGTATGTATTTAGAAATATATAAATGTATGTTTATCAGTTGTCTGATTACCATAACACAAGCTCTGCTTTGCTTGGGATCAGACAACGGTGTGTGAGACATCCCGGAATATTAAAAAAAAAAAAAAAAAACAAACACGTTTTATTTCTTAAATAAATTAAAACCTTAAACAAGTTTTATTTCTTAAATACCTTAAAAAATTGCACAAGCAAAGTTAGAAGTTACAAATCTAAATGATTCCAAGTGCACTACAGTGTTTACTTGTTTAAAACATTTATGTACACACCAGATTTTATTTTTTTCTATTTAATATACTTATTTTTTTATTAATAAAGTTTCGTGTTTTATGGCAGACTGACTGAAATAAAAAGAAAACAGATATCATAAAGCATTACAGAAGACAAACATAATTATTACAATACCTAATCAAATATATACCTAATAAAAATTATTACCTCAACAATTGTCAACAGAACAACACAAGCAACCCAGCACCAGCCCCCCACCTCCAGACCTCGCCCACCCAGGTCTACAGTTACCCAGACTTCAACATTAAGACCGAAGAGCCGTACCTAGACCAAGACACGTACATAGACAACTTAGTGATTAAAGAGGAGCGATGCGAGGAGCACTGCGAGCCGGAGACCTTCGTCAATGAACTGCAGCCGCGGAGAAGGAGGGAGGCTAAGGAAAAAGTTGTCAAGGTAAGGTGGATGTGTAGAAAGAGCTTTGTTGTTATTAAGGGAAGCGGACAGTAGTTTGAAACACAAGATTCAACGAAAGAAACACAAGTTGACGACCTCCGTGGTCGAGTGGCGTACGCACCGGTTTCAAGGTGTCGCTAGCTCTGAGGTCCCGGGTTCGATCCCCGGACGGGGCAATGTAGAAAATCACTTTTCTACATTGTCTCGGGTCTGGGTGTTTGTGGTACCTTCGTTGTATCTGAATTTCATAACACAAGTGCTTCAGCTAGATACTTACTTTGGGTTCAGAACAATGTATGTGAAGTTGTCCACATTTATTATTATTATTCTTAAAACATAGTATAACATGTCATCACGCTTGTATCCCTGAAGGGGTAGGCAGAGGTGTACTAATGTACACCCACAGTTCGCTGGTATGTTTAGGTCTCATGTAATAGGGGGCGAGCCTATTGACACTAACCGGGCACTAATCCAAACTCCGACCTGCTACTGAGAATTTCATAACCCAATAACACCTTGGTCGACTTGGGAATCGAGTCCAAGACCTGTGAGTGTAGCAGTTGCGCTTAGCACCACTAGGCCAACGAGGCAGTTTCTCATCTATAATTTTCTTTTAGCTAATAAAAGACAAACCTAAGAAGAAACAAGCAACAAAGCCTGTTAAGAAGAGAGTGAGGGTTAAGAAGAAGAAGCCCTCCCCCGACGTGTCGGATGATGATATGAATGCTGACGTCATGGATGGAGAAGAGAAGATAGAAGAAGAAGAAGAGAAAGTGGAGACAGATGTTAGTTATACAGAGGTGAGAGTTTTATACTGAAATAGTTATAGTAAAGTTGATTTTGGGGCAGTTTCGAATAGTTATATGTTTCTATTTTTAACCGACTTCAAATAGGAGGAGGTGTTCAATTCGACTGTATTTTCTTTTATATTAGTTACCTCAGGAGTACTCAGGACTTTCGACTGGGTGAACCGATTTTGATTATTCTTTTTTTTTATTTGAAAGGTCGTGCTTTCAGTTTGGTCCCATTTTGATTTGGTCGAGTTATGTCTCTACGATCCATAAGATAACCACAATAAATAATACTTACGAAGTCTCTCTTAAACTCGAGAACGGATGACTAATTTTTAAATAATGGTACTAAATTATTTGTGGAAGTCTAGAGAAGGTTTAAAAGGTGAAAATGCTCCGAATGAAATAAAAAAAAAATACAAAACCTTTGGCTTTTATTTATATAGGATTGAGGCAGTAAGAAGTCTGCCGGGTGAGCTAGTGCATTATAGTTTCGCACATACTCGTACATGTATATACTTAAAGACTATTTGGTTGATAATATGCCATCCTTTCAGAGTACAAGACTGAATGGCTCAAAGCCAGTTAAGACAGCTAAGCCAGTGAAGGAAGTGTTACCAGAGCGGCCGCAGTGCGCAGAGTGCGGGAAACACTTCAGCTCCCGGAAGACTTACAAGTATCATCTCAAGTTAGTATTACATACATACATACATACAACATACATACACACTAGCTAAGCCAGTGAAGGAAGTGTTACCAGAGCGGCCGCAGTGCGCAGAGTGCGGGAAACACTTCAGCTCCCGGAAGACTTACAAGTATCATCTCAAGTTAGTATTACATACATACATACATACAACATACATACACACTAGCTAAGCCAGTGAAGGAAGTGTTACCAGAGCGGCCGCAGTGCGCAGAGTGCGGGAAACACTTCAGCTCCCGGAAGACTTACAAGTATCATCTCAAGTTAGTATTACATACATACATACATACAACATACATACACACTAGCTAAGCCAGTGAAGGAAGTGTTACCAGAGCGGCCGCAGTGCGCAGAGTGCGGGAAACACTTCAGCTCCCGGAAGACTTACAAGTATCATCTCAAGTTAGTATTACATACATACATACATACAACATACATACACACTAGCTAAGCCAGTGAAGGAAGTGTTACCAGAGCGGCCGCAGTGCGCAGAGTGCGGGAAACATTTCAGCTCCCGGAAGACTTACAAGTATCATCTCAAGTTAGTATTACATACATACATACATACAACATACATACACACTAGCTAAGCCAGTGAAGGAAGTGTTACCAGAGCGGCCGCAGTGCGCAGAGTGCGGGAAACACTTCAGCTCCCGGAAGACTTACAAGTATCATCTCAAGTTAGTATTACATACATACATACATACATACATACACACTAGCTAAGCCAGTGAAGGAAGTGTTACCAGAGCGGCCGCAGTGCGCAGAGTGCGGGAAACACTTCAGCTCCCGGAAGACTTACAAGTATCATCTCAAGTTAGTATTACATACATACATACATACATACAACATACATACACACTAGCTAAGCCAGTGAAGGAAGTGTTACCAGAGCGGCCGCAGTGCGCAGAGTGCGGGAAACACTTCAGCTCCCGGAAGACTTACAAGTATCATCTCAAGTTAGTATTACATACATACATACAACATACATACACACTAGCTAAGCCAGTGAAGGAAGTGTTACCAGAGCGGCCGCAGTGCGCAGAGTGCGGGAAACACTTCAGCTCCCGGAAGACTTACAAGTATCATCTCAAGTTAGTATTACATACATACATACATACATACAACATACATACACACTAGCTAAGCCAGTGAAGGAAGTGTTACCAGAGCGGCCGCAGTGCGCAGAGTGCGGGAAACACTTCAGCTCCCGGAAGACTTACAAGTATCATCTCAAGTTAGTATTACATACATACATACATACAACATACATACATCCTACCTAATAACCAAGACAAAATCTTCATTTGACTGGTCGGCAGTTACATCATGAAAGGTAACATGATCGACAACATTCGTTTTTAGCTAAAATTAAAAAACAATCATACTAGTGGCGTCCTACTGTTTTACGCGTTTTAGTAAGACATTTTCTGTGGTATTTTTATGGTTATTCGTCTATTCGGGAGAGGACTCCAATATGTCAAAGTTCATAAAAGCCGATCCACCCATTTTTGAGTTCAGGTGCGTCAGCTATCTGTTTGACAGGTTTTATCGAAATCGGTCGAGTTTTGGAGATTTGTTGATATAAAAAGACAGAATTTTAAAATACTAGATAATTATAGGTATTGTGCAACTTTTTTGAGCTTTATGTAATAAGGTTAGTCATCATCTCCCGAGCCTTTTCCCAACTATGTTGGGGTCGGCTACCAGTCTTACCGGGTTCAGCTGAATACCGTATCCAGACGCATTAAAATAAAATTAGTATAAACAATATTGTTTTGTCCGTAGTGTACTACACAAGGGCCAGAACCGCTACCCGTGTCCGCGCTGCGGGAAGGTGTACCAGTGGAAGTCCAACCTCGGACGACATCTACGGAGCCATAAGGTAATATTATTAGGAGAGATTACAAAAGTTATATATCTGTCACTTATGTTATGTTTTAAATACCATTATGGCCTATTCCGTTATTCAAGTTGTATATTTTAAGTAGCTTATTTACACATGATTTATACAAATTGACAATGTTGATCTCATTTTATTCAAAAATACAGTGTTTTCCAAAATAGTTAAAAGGATGGATTTCATAATATAAATCACACCTTTAATAGGTAAAACGTTATCTATAACATACGTCTGGCTAGTCTCATTCGCCTAGCGGGTCTCGATGTAACAGAAAGAGGTAGACTCTCTCTGGAAGGCATCGTGTTATAAATATATCCGTATTAAATGTAAAGAAATCTTTAAGACTATTTATACAGGGTGTCCGGTAAATAGTCCGACAAACTGTGGTGGCTGATACCTTAGGTCAGGCCCTATCAAATGAACACAACATATGCTTCCCGAAAAGTTACAGGTTTCGAGATACAATCGATTTTCGGAAATTTTAGAATTTTCTACCTTGCATCAGACAATTCAACTCTCGTAATTCATGTAACCCCATTTAATGACTTTTTCATGATATAGTCATTTAAGAATGATGATTGAGGATTGTATTGATGATTTCAATGATTATGATTAGACATATTTATTATACATATTTTGACGACCTCCGTGGTCGAGTGGCGTGCGCACCGGTTTCAAGGTGTCGCTAGCTCTGAGGTCACGGGTTCGATCCCCGGACGGGTCAATGTAGAAACCAAATTTTCTAGATTGCCTCGGGTCTGGGTGTTTGTGGTACCTTCGTTGTTTCTGAATTCCATAACACGCGTGCTTTAGCAACTTACTTTGGGTTCAGGGCAATGTATGTGATGTTGTCCGCATTTTTATTTATTTATTTATATTCGGCATGTAAGCAACACGGTTGAAATGTTAATCCTCTAGTCTACTACTCTTGTAAAGACAAAAAATGTGTATGAAAAATTAAAACTTAATTTTTTAAATATTCGGTTCATGATTCAGTTAAACTTTATTGGTTATGGCCGCGAATCATATTTTTATCGACATTCAACCGGACACTGACCTGAAAATTGCTAAAAACCTGAGAAATTTTTAATTTCGCTGGCTACTCTTGTGCTTTGATATTGATAAAGGTATGTTGAGATGGGTTGGCCATGTCGAGAGAATGAATGAGGAACGATTGACGAAAAAAGTGTATAAGGCGAGTGTGAATGAAAGTGTTGGAAGGGGTAGACCTAGGCGGACGTTTCTAGCTCAAATAGGAGACGTCTTGAAAAAAGGCCAGGTCAAGAGTACCCTAAACCGAAGAGCATGTTTGAAGGGAATAATGACAGTGGATGAAGCGAAACAAGTATGTAAGGATCGTAGCAAGTGGAAAGAAGTGGTCTCTGCCTACCCCTACGGGAAACTGGCGTGATTATATGTATGTATGTACTCTTGTGCTTCCACCTGAAGCGCCTTTTTTTTTGTTTATAAGAAATAAAAATATTTTGTTTTTGATATAATATTATAGGCCCGCGACTCCGGCGAGTTGTATTGCGAGACTTGCGACAAACGCTTCGCTTCAGTCGCAACATACAGACAACACTTAAGGGTGTCGCGTCGACACGTGCCCGAGAGCGACTTCAGGTGAGTCCGCTATCTGTTGCGAAGGTTTCATCGAAATCGGTCGCGTCGTTTTGGAGATTTGTTGTAGCATATAGAATTTGAAAATACTGAATTTAAGGTTGTGCTAATTGTGTGAGATTTATTTATGTCGACCTCCGTGGTCGAGTGGCGTACGCACCGGTTTCAAGGTGTCGCTAGGTCTGAGGTCCCGGGTTCGATCCCCGGACGGGTCAGTGTAGAAAGTCACATTTCTACATTGCCTCGGGTCTGGGTGTTTGTGGTATCTTCGTTGTATCTGAATTCCATAACACAAGTGCTTAATAGCTACTTAATTTGGGTTCAGAACAATGTATATGATGTTAGCCGCATTTAATATATTATCATTATTATTAAAAAAGATTTAATTAAATTATACTTTGGCCGGTGAGAGAATGCATGTTGAGAATTTTAGTGTATGATGAATTCTTCTTCCACAACTATCCATAGGTATGAATATATTCGCGTGCTGCTAAACATTTTGAAAGTTATTTGTCTTGAGAATTTATTTGTAAAATTTATGTCAGTATGTAATTTCAAATAAAAAAAAATCTGCTATATGCTTATTACAGTATATTCGATACATAAAACAAATAATCGATATTTTTCTCCATATCTGTTAATTTCTGCAAATCTTTTAAACGGCTGTATCGATTTTCACGGGACTTTCACAAAACAAAGCAGTGCTAATATTTACAAATATCACCTATGTTATAATCTTTTTTATAATATGTATTTTCTTATTAGTTTTATGTGCAACGAGTGCGGCAAGAAATTCGTGAACAAGACTCGGCTCAGAGACCACATCGATTGGGAGCACCTCAAGAAGATCAAGTTCCGATGCCAGCTGTGCAACAAGGTAAGAGACACTGTTGCCGTCTCTCTCTAACGTACGGCGAGCGAGAGGGACGGCAATAGATGTGACGTAACACTCGGCTCAGAGACCAAGGGTAATATTATACTACTTAAAATAATATTATAACTTATATGCCTCGTTGGCCTAGTGGTGCTAAGCGCGACTGCTACGCTAGAGGTTTTGGGTTCGATTCCCAAGTCGACCAAGGTGTTATTGGGTTTTTCTATGAAATTCTCAGTAGCAGGTCGGAGTTTGGATTTGTGTAGTTAGTGGGAATAGGCTCGCCCCCTATTACATGGGACCTAAACATATCGGCAAACTGTGGGTGTACATTGGTACACCTCTGCCTACCCCTTCGCGGATACAGGCGCGATGATATGTGATAAACTCAATAATCATAATTCTTATGTATTTGTTGCAGCCATTCAAATGCCACACATCACTATACGTGCACATGCAGAACGTGCACAGGAACAAGGAGAAGAAGGACAACCTGTGCCACGTGTGCGGCAAGTCTTACCAGGTACGTTACCCCGCATGCGGGCACACCTCCCCGCACCTACACATGCAGAACGTGCACAGGAACAAGGAGAAGAAGGACAACCTGTGCCACGTGTGCGGCAAGTCTTACCAGGTACGTTACCCCGCATGCGGGCACACCTCCCCGCACCTACACATGCAGAACGTGCACAGGAACAAGGAGAAGAAGGACAACCTGTGCCACGTGTGCGGCAAGTCTTACCAGGTACGTTACCCCGCATGCGGGCACACCTCCCCGCACCTACACATGCAGAACGTGCACAGGAACAAGGAGAAGAAGGACAACCTGTGCCACGTGTGCGGCAAGTCTTACCAGGTACGTTACCCCGCATGCGGGCACACCTCCCCGCACGGCCACAGGAATAACTTTTTTCCCCAGGCTGTAAACGGCGAAACCGCAGAACCGCCCTAGACGCACACACTACGGTTAAAAATCAGTCGCAGAAAAAAACCGTCAGTGCGGGCGCGTAGTTTCGTTTACTCACAAAATCAGGCAGTTAAAATCCGCGGTGTTTTAGCCGTATTTATCTCAAAATGAAAAAACACTTTCAATATTTTTCTTCAGAAGACTAGGTGCATTTTACTTATATACGCCGGGAACGCAATTAATTGCCGCGTTGTGGGGGCCCTCTTGGGTCGGGGCCCTCCAGGGTCGGGGCCTTCTTGGGTCGGGGCCTTCTTGGATCGGGGCCCTCTTGGGTCGGGGCCTTCTTGGATCGGGGCCTTCTTAGGTCGGGGCCTTCTTGGATCGGGGCCCTCTTGGGTCGGGGCCTTCTTGGGTCGGGGCCCTTATGGGTCGGGGCTCTCTTGTGTCGGGGCCTTCTTAGGTCGGGGCCTTCTTGGGTCGGGGCCCTCTTGGGTCGGGGCCTTCTTGGGTCGGGGCCTTCTTGGATCGGGGCCCTCTTGGGTCGGGGCCTTCTTGGGTCGGGGCCTTCTTAGGTCGGGGCCTTCTTGGGTCGGGGCCCTCTTGGCTCGGGGCTCTCTTGGGTCGGGGCCCTGCCACCGTATAGTTACGCCACTGTATACGACACTATTTCTGTCTCAGAACGCGGCCAAGCTGAAGTACCACATAGTGGCGATGCACACGCGCGAGACCCCCTATCGCTGCGGACAGTGCGCCGCCGCCTTCGGCTGGTACTCCTCGCTCTACAGGCACGTCAGAGAGGTGCACTACAAGGTACCACACATACATACATACATACAGGGTGATTTTTTAATTACCACCCAAATTTTCACTGGGTGTTCTACCCATGAATATGAACAACTTTCACTAAGACACCAACTCTGAAATCACGAAAAAAATCAGCTGTTTGTGCAATGAAAAATGTGTTATAAAGCAATAATTTAAAACAGTTTCTTAATCATTGACATTTTCGAGTTTTAACACAAACATGCTACTAAACTTTTATAAAATTTCGCTATGTACATATTTTTGCGCGTGACTACTTTCACTTACTAATGAGAAATACCCACAGATTTTAGAGTTAATATTTCAATAGAACATTGTTTTTTTTGAGAAATTTGCAGTCAGACTATTTCTCTGTGTTTGTAGAAACTCCGTTGTCTCTGATTCCATAACACGCGTGCTTTAGCTACTTACTTTGGGTTCAGAGCAATGTATGTGATCTTGTCCACATTTATTTAGTTACTAGTCAATCCTTTCCTCTTTTTTTCTCCTTAAAAACCTTCCTCGTGCTTCAAGGAATATAATATATTAGCTGTGCTCCGCGGTTTCCCCCGCGTTAATATCGACATCCTATGAATCCCCACCTTTTTTGAAAATTTAATATAACCTATGTTAACCGGAGATAGTGTAGCTTCCCAACAGTGAGAGAATTTTTCAAATCGGTCAAGTAGTTTCGGAGCCTATTCAATTCAAACAAACAGTCAAATCTTTCCTCTTTATAATATTAGTATAGAAAAAGAATTGGCAAAATCGGTTCAGCTGTTCTCAAGATATGCGCTTAGCAACACATACAGAGATTCATTTTTGTATTATACACATTTCTCTTTACAGATGAAAGTCCAACCGAAAAAGTCAAAGAAATCGAAAAAGGCGGAAGTTCTCCCATCCCTCTTGCCGCCACAAGTTGTGTTAGCTCAAATCAACCAAGCGGGGCCACCCTAACTTAATAATATAACATACAATCACGCCTGTTTCCCGAAGGGTTAGGCAGAGGTGCACCAATGTACACCCACAGTTCGCCGATATGTTTAGGTCCCATGTAATAGGGGGCGAGCCTATTGCCACTAACTACACAAATCCAAACTCCGACCTGCTACTGAGAATTTTATAGAAAAACCCAATAACAATTTGGTCGACTCGGGAATCGAACCCAAGACCTCTAGCGTAGCAGTCGCGCTTAGAACCACTAGGCCAACGAGCAGCCTTTACTGAAACAGTATCAATTTACGTTTAGCATTATATGACTAAACATGTTGGCGAACTGTGGGTGTACATTGGTACTCTGCCTAACCCTTCGGGGATACAGGCGTGATGGTATGTTATGCTTATTATATGACTGAAGATTTTTTATTTCATTTTTGTATAGAATTAAGTTGAATATTTATAAGAGTTTCAAAGAATATTAACCGTTTCCCTGTCCCGTGACACGCAAGCGAGCTAGCAACTAATAAATGACAAAATGAGCTCTTAATGCGGTTATTTTCTTTCGACAATTAAATAATTCGTTGCGTGCTATGGTCTGGCCGCTGCAGGATGCGTTCCTGACAGCTATAAAATAATTTACTAAACATAGACTACCAACCCTTATTTGTCTTATATACGAATAATATCATACAAATACAACATTATTTATTTTGGTACATAGGTAATAAACCCACTCCGGTAGCGCGGACACAATACAGATAAAGATTTATTTATTTGTTTTAACATGTGGTAATTACAGTACAAATTTATACATGTAATGGAGTTGAATATTTTTTAGAGCAACATGTTATGCCATTGAAGGCGTACAAATATGTGAAAAAAATAACCTATTTAGAATTAAAATTTAAAATTTAACAATCATGAAATATAAATAAAAAAATACGGAAATCAGTCAAATAAAAGTAAAGCATACAGTGTCGGTTACAATAAAACATTACCAATAATTACTCGCTTCACTGAGAAAATCAGAGATGTTATAGTAGCATTTTTGCGCTAAAAAGTCCTTCAGGCGTTTTTTGAAAAGATTTAGCTTTAATTCTCTTACTTGTTTAGGTAACTTATTATACAGGGTGTCCGGTAAATAATCCGACAAACTGTGGTGGCTGATACCTAAGGTCAGGCCCTATCAAATGAACGCAACATATGTTCGCCGAAAAGTTACAGGTTTCGAGTTACAATCGATTTTCGAAAATTTTAGAATTTTCTACCTTGCATCAGCTTTTTCCATTTTTCTTGCTGATAAATAGCTTTTTTAATACTTTTTGTGCATCAAATTAATCTTGAATAGTTACTCTATCCTTTGATAAGTCTCATATTTATCTAAAAGAAGAATATAGTGGCGATAGCGCCATTTGTTTTACAATTTTCACTTACCGTTTTTCTTAGTGCTCAACTTTGAACTGCAGTGGTGAAAAATAAATGTATGTAGGATTTTAGTACAACAATCTTAAAAACTTGCTTGAATATTGGTGATTTTGGGAAGGTACAATACTTGCATATTTTCTTTACAAAATTTGACAAAATAAGCTGCTGAAGTACACCCGGGCCTATTTTTTGAAATATTACTAATGTAAATCTGAGTAAAAATGCGACGTTACTTAACGCGGATCGTTATGGTCCACTGAAATAAGTTATTTTTTTCTAGCGATTAACTAGTGATACGAAATAATTGTGGCCAATTTCAATTTGGAAAATATAAAAAAAAAAAATGCTCGTTTAAAATTTTACAATGATACGGAACCCGTTAAGTGCAGATGAATTGGGCGTCTAAAACAAGCTATTTCAGTGTTGTCGAATGAAAAATAAGGTGTTATAAAATCGATTTATCTACTAAGAAAATACTGAAGGTTAAGGTAACTTTACACTAATACATGTTTTAATCTGGCATAGAGAGTTAATGGCGAGAAGAAAATACCTCATTTAATTGTACAATGACGATCAGCGTTAAGTTACGTCTCATGTTTACTCAGATTTACATTAGTAATATTTCAAAAAATAGGCCCGGGTGTACTTCAGCTGCTTATTTTGTCAAATTTTGTAAAGAAAATATGCAAGTATTGTACCTTCCCAAAATCACCAATATTCAAGCAAGTTTTTAAGATTGTTGTACTAAAATCCTACATACATTTATTTTTCACCACTGCAGTTCAAAGTTGAGCACTAAGAAAAACGGTAAGTGAAAATTGTAAAACAAATGGCGCTATCGCCACTATATTCTTCTTTTAGATAAATATGAGACTTATCAAAGGATAGAGTAACTATTCAAGATTAATTTGATGCACAAAAAGTATTAAAAAAGCTATTTATCAGCAAGAAAAATGGAAAAAGCTGATGCAAGGTAGAAAATTCTAAAATTTTCGAAAATCGATTGTAACTCGAAACCTGTAACTTTTCGGCGAACATATGTTGCGTTCATTTGATAGGGCCTGACCTTAGGTATCAGCCACCACAGTTTGTCGGATTATTTACCGGACACCCTGTATATAAGAATTGCCATACAGAAAATATTTATATGCATTAGTTCGGTGTTTCCTCTACGAATCCTAAGTTTGGAGTTGTCCCTTCGATTTCTTTCTATTATTATTTCCTGTTAGTTTTATTCCCTGTCTACATCCCGTCTGCTGAAACAACCAACTTCACCACAATTCTACAAGCTATACTCTAATCTACGGGCTATCGGCTCGTACACTAACAATGAATAATATAACACGGTTTTTTATATCCCCATACAAATCAAGTCCATCTGACATGTGTCAGGAACGCATTTTCTCAGCGGCCGGAGTATAGTAATCATATTCAAAGTGTTTAAAAAAAACAGTATTGTAAAAATAAGATATTTTCATCTTTAAATGATGAAACGTTTTGTATTTAGTGGATTATAAAGTGCGAAAAATAAAATAAAATTTTGTATGAAATTTAGTTTTATTTGATTTTGAAAATTAACTTATTGAAATGTTTATATTAGATAACATTAGTATTACATACATTTTCTGTTGACAGAAGTACTTTACGCCTTGCGGTTTCACTTGCATACGTCCAATTTAGTAGTTTATTTTTATATTTGACGGGCCTGTTGGTCTAGTGGTTAGTGACCCTGACTGCTATACCGGAGGTCGTGGTCATTCCCACCCAGGACACATGTTTATGTGATGAGCACGATCATTTATTCGGTGTCTGGGTGTAATTTATCTATAATATGTACGTATTTAGAAATACATATATAAGTATGTGTTATCAGTTGTCTGGTGACCATAACACAAGCTCTGTTTAGCTTGGGATCAGATGACCGTGTGTGAGATGTCCCGGAATATTATTATTATTAATGTTAATCCAGGTTATAATTTAACTTCATTCGAATCCGTTAATTAGTTTATGAATAATAGTATACGTTCATACAGAGTTACCTTTACATTGAAATAAAACTACTTTTTACGGATTTTTTCGCGGTTTGTATTTAGATTTTAGGTCCCGACGTTTCGACACCTTTGCAGGTATCATGGTCACGGGCAGACTGAGATGGCGTTCGTCTTGACAGAAGATGTTGCTCGTTCTACCTTCATATTTTAATTTATTATTGAGTTCCGACCTACGCAATATGAGCTCACTATGTCTTGATGTCTTGCATGTCTAAATACAAACCGCGAAAAAATCCGTAAAAAGTAGATTTATTTCAATGTCTAACATTCGCGTAAACCTAAGAAACCAATATACTTTTACATTTATAATATTTATTTATTTACTTTACACTTAGTATAGCTTAAGAACTATTAAAAATCACTGAAAAATAGCCACAAAAAATATCAACATACAAAAACTAGATATTCCATTTAAAACACTATTATTTTTCAATTCACATTGTTCCCAATCTTCATGTAAGTGTACACCTTTGTAATAACATCCATGTTTGTCATAATATAAGTCCCAGAAAGATGTGTCTTTGTTGAAGGGGGACCCGTAGCGGAGGCCTAACCGTGTGTCTATGTGTAGGTAGGGCTTCGCATCTGCTGTGATGGGTGGCCATTTGACTGGTAAGGCGGAAGGGGTGGGGTCGCTGAAAGAAAATAGTTTTGTTATAGAAGGTAAGTTTAAATTTTTTTTTATTTTTAACTGACTTCAATAGAGGGAAGCTCTCAAATCGATTTGTTTTTTTTATTGTATATCTTACTGCGCGAAATCTTTGTAATTGGGCATACATACATACATATCATCACGCCTGTATCCCCGAAGGGTGAGGCAGAGGTGTATTAGTAATTCGCACCGGCGAACTGTGGGTGTACATTGTTAGACCTCCACATACCGCTGTTTAGGTCCCAAGTAATAGGGGGCGAGCCTATTGCCACTAACCGGGCACAAATCCAAACTCCGACCTGCTACTGAGAATTTCATAGAAAAACCCAATTACACCTTGGGCGACTCGGGAATCGAACCCAAGACCTCCAGCTTAGCAGCCGCGCTAAGCACCACTAGGCCAACGAGGCAGTCTCAAGTCACTTCAAGCAACTCTTAAATAGCTGAATCGAGGCCCTGATGATACACAAGCGCCCCTAGCGGATTTAAGTAACAAAGTATACACACCCATACTTAGCGAAATTAGTCCACAATAAACTCATCGTATCTATCATAACTTGGTCAGCTTCAGTTATTACCCCAAACATGTCCATATCAAAAATATAACCCAATTCATCAGCGTGTGTGGTACCCACAGCGGTAATATTCTTCTTAACTTTCATAAAATTCCTGCCGCCATCGTAATTAAACAAATATCTATAAACTACAGCGTCATTCTCCAAATAATATCGTATCGCTCTTTCCGAAGGATAATTAAAAACGAAATTCGAAGCAAATTGACTAACGCCATCTTGTATATAAAAGTTTTTGACAGATTCGACGGCGGGAGCGTCCATTTTGGAAAATGCTTGAAGTAATGCAGATTTAAAATCGTAATTCTCAGTGAAATTACGATTGTCGTTTGGATAGAAGTATAAGGCCTCTTTGGCTGTGGTTCCCACCATTATTTTTATGTTTTCTATTTCAGAATCTGGGGATTGTTTAACAAAATTACCATCAATACAAATTTTAAAAGTATCATTCTGTGTTATTTTCAGCATATAATCGCTATTGATATGAGAAACTATCTTCATAAATTCTTTAATATTTAATTTCTCAGTTTCAAAACCTATTTCTTTAGCTAAAGTTTTAACAAACTTAGTATTTTCTTCGTCATAAAAAGCCGGGTTCACAGCGTTTCCACTTTGCAAAATAACTTTATCAAACAAATTCTCCGTAAACAACAACTGAAAATCTGTTGAAATAGCTCCCGCGCTATGTCCGAACAACGTGACATTTTCGTCATTCCCGCCAAAATCTTTGATATTATTCTTCACCCATTTCAAAGCTAGATTCTGATCTCTTAATGCTTGGTTATTATAATCTGTATTTTTAAGACACAGTAAGCCGTACGGACCAAGTCTGTAATGGATAGTAATAATTATAACATTATGTCTTATTAAAAATATCGGAGAATATGTAGACAATCGACTATCCCCTTCTACAAAAGCCCCTCCATGAATAAATACCATGACAGGTAATTTCGCGCCATTTGTTACGTCATTTGGAGTGTAAATGTTTAGTTGGAGACAATGTATGGTTCCGGCTGGCTGACCATTGACAAATTGAGGGCATAGAGCTAGGTCTGTGAATGCTTTGAAGGGAGTCTTGAAATTTGGGTGGGGTGCTGCTGGCTGTAAGAAAAACAATAATTTATTAGATCAGTAGATTTTATTTTGATTACTTATGAGTGATTATTCAGATGTAACGGATCTATCTTACACATTATCATCAGCAATCAAACAAAAACCGCATCACAATCGGTCAATTCGTTTAGGAGTTACGATGCTACAGACAGACATACGTCAAACGCATAACAGGGGTTAAAATAATAAATTGCGAGTTTTATAATAAAATTTACGAATGCGTTTTACTTTATTAACAGTGCTACTTTAGATAGGTATCTCAAACAAACATCTTTAGAACGTATAGTATATTTTATCTTAAGTGTTTAACCGTACATATGTCTTTTAAATTATATTATAGATAAAGACTAAAAACAAACACACAAAACGAAAGATTAGCCTAGCTTTGACAGCAAAGTATGTAGTGTTCGGCTGTCAGTCTCCCCGCCAGCTGAACACCAGTATGTTATAGAGCTACTGTCTGTCTGACACACAACACATTTACTAAGGTATACAGTAGTTTAGAATACTTACACCAAATGGATCATTTTCATCCACATCGCCGTACGGAATACCTAAATAAGTTGTAAAATGTTCTCTCCTTTGCCCTAATATTTCACCAACATTACTCTTTATTGATACAACACTTAATTCTTGAGAAAAAACACAAATAATTACAGTAAATAAAACACATAATTTAACGAACACCATTTTGAAAACACTTTACCAACGAGAATATCTGAATTAAAAATAAAAATTTGCGTTCTAAATTAAAATGTTAGAGGGAATTATTTATGTGGGAGACATTTTTTGTGGTTATATTTTTAACTGTCTACTTTAGATGTTATTTATTAATGAATAATGAATGAATAATCATTGTGAGATAGTGTTATCTAATATTATATAAACAAAGATATTAAGTTCAGGGTCCCGTGTTCAGAAAAACCCAGGGATTTTATATACGGGTGCGCCGTGAACAGAGACAATAAAGAAAGATGCGCTCACTTCTCTATAATATAAAAATCATTGACGTACTACATACATAGACTGCTACTATCGCTAGGTTCCCCTTGTGCCAAGCGAGAGCAGTTTTTAGTCTTAACCTAGTACATTTCGTTTTTCATTTAAGCTAGTTTTTATTTTGTTTTGTATGTGTATAACATATCTGTTTATTAAAATATCATTGTTTCACACTAGTGCTTACGTTCAAACTCTGATAGGCTCACTCTAGTTCCTTATGTATACTCTAAGATAAAAAAGCAAGATACACATACAAAACAATCGAAAAAAGTGTTCCGCGCAGCGCGGCAGCTAGCGAAAGAGATAGCGCGATAAAACCCATAAGAAAAAAAGAGACAAATAGTGTTGTTGTTAATGGCAATACGTCCCAATTAGGACGTTTTCGAGTCTTCACGATTGCACGCTTATAACATATCTGTTTATTAGAATATCATTGGTATTATCCGTATTTTAGATTCTTAATTATTTTTACATGTTTTACTTCATAGTACCTATTAAATATATTGTATATTGTAAAGCAATATATGCTAACTTCTAAATTACATTACTTCAATGATGATCCTACGTACTTTTTGACTGAATACATAAAATGTGTATACAGACTTGATACACTCGTACTGCTTTGTCTAACTAATAAGTAATAATATGTAGTGTTCTTTAAGCGTATCATTACAATAACTAGGTTTAACTCAAAATAATCTCGGTCTACGGAACCGTCAAATAAGATTTTAAAAATAAATATTTTAAAAGTATAATAAAAAAAAAGTTGAACATTAAAATGATAAATATTTACTTAAAAATAAGAAGGTTAATTAAAAATGATAACTGACTTTAATTTGCACTTGTTTTATCAAGAAGTAAATAAATAATGTGAAGTAGTAAAATGTAATTTCTCGTGCTCACGGCGCTGCCATCGTTATTTTTAACTGACTTCAAATAGAGGAGGTACTCAGTGCGTATGCATGTATTTTAGAGCTTGTACAGAAAGGGCGAATTCGTCGCGAATCGTATCGCGCGAATTCATACGCGCGTTGTCGAAGTACTAGACATCAATACATTGCGTCCACAATATCGCGCGAATTCAAAATACGCGCGTAAATCGCGTGCACTTCGCCAGACTCTCGACTCGCGCTTGATTTGCGCTTATATCGCGCGAGTAGAGATACCTACTAAGGACGCCTTGTTGCGAACTCTAGAGCGAGTGCACGAATCGAGGGAAATAGAGCGCCAAAATTTTAACACGGAATTGTTTATAGCTCGCGCGTTGGTACGCATCATGTGGACGTAACACGCGGGAGAGAATCGCAACAATTTCGCCCTTTCTGGACAAGCTCTTAATGTTGTTTATAGGTCACGTCACGTAAAAAGAACGCTAGCTGTCAAGATGCGCAGAACGCGATGTATCGGTCTGTTTGGTGGTATGAAGTGCGGGGGGCCACGAGCCGCATGTTTGCCGGTGCGCTATTGGTTCGTAGGACGACCTTCGCCTGCCGAATTGTATACTCATGCGCAAACGTGTTGTGGTTAAAACACAAGTGCTTTAGCTACTTACTTTGGGTTCAGAACAATGTATGTGATGTTGTCCGCATTTATTTATTTATTTATAAACGTACCCTCCCCACCTTCCGCCAGCGTTCCTTTTACCTGACGCGACCTATACGCGATATCTGCAACTGTGTTCAGTGGGATCAAATAAAAAAGGTCTTGTTGTCATCGATAGGGCATTATACCTTAGATGTGGTCATATAAAGTACATTGAACTCGACTTTAAGTATAAAAATCATTATAATTCCTTGTTCCTATTACTTATATTATATTCTTATATTTTATATAGTTGTCGTTGTAAGATAGGTATAAATTTACATATTTGCAATGATATTCTAATAAACAGATATGTTATAAGCGTGCAATCGTGAAGACTCGAAAACGTCCTAATTGGGACGTATTGCCATTAACAACAACACTATTTGTCTCTTTTTTTCTTATGGGTTTTATCGCGCTATCTCTTTCGCTAGCTGCCGCGCTGCGCGGAACACTTTTTTCGATTGTTTTGTATGTGTATAACATATCTGTTTATTAAAATATCATTACATATTTGTCTGAATTTTAAGATTTTTCTTTCAAAACGTTAAAAGGACGTAGTAAAATAAGAAGACGCATTTTAAATAATATCTATATATTTTCTATTTAAAGGTTATAATTTTAATAATAGGTGTTTAATACAGTAAATTAATTAGACCAAAATCAAGTAGGAAATTCTCAAATACATTTAATGCACAGAATATCAATCATTAAACAATTTATATTTTTTGCATGTTTGTTACGCGATATGTCCGGAAATTGTTGATCGATTTCAAAAACTCTTTGTCATCGATAGGATGACACCTTAGAGGTAGTCTTAGTTAAATTTAATTGAAGTGAATTCTTTTAAATGTATGTGTAATCAATTATTTATTTTTAACCGACTTTAAAAAAGGAGGTACTCAATTCGACTGAATTTTTTTTATGTGTTACCACAGAACTTTTGACTGGGTGAACTAATTTTGATGTTTATTTTTTTATTTGAAAGGTCACCACCTTCTCTCCCAGTGTGGTACCATTTTATTTTGGTCCAGTTATGACAGTGGGACCCATAAACAATAAAATATAAGACTTATTTTGAAGTCATTTTTATTAGAATTACATAGTTATCAATTCTGTTGTTTCTTAATTCATAAATATTATTATCTATCTACCTTTTTACACGGACTATGTTACTAAGCATTGCAATAGTTACTATGGCTACTATTCAGATGGGTAACTTAAAACTATACTCCAGCCGCTAGGAGAATGCGTTCCTGACAGGTTGTGGTCAACAGGAAATATTTTTTTTTTCTCTTTTTTATAAATAAATAAATAAATGTGGACAACATCACATACATTGCTCTGAACCCAAAGTGAGTAGCTATTAAGCACTTGTGTTATGGAATTCAGAAACAACGAAGGTACCACAAACACCCAGACCCGAGACAATGTAGAAAAGTGACTTTCTACATTGACCCGTCCGGGGATCGAACCCGGGACCTCAGAGATAGCGACACCTTGAAAACCGATGCGTGCGCCACTCGACCACGTAGGTCTTCAAATTATATAACTTTAATGTGGCGAAGAAGTTACTAAACATAAATTACTATCACTTATTTACCCTATAACCGAGGGGCTCGTGGCTAAGTGTAAGCCGCACGGTTTGACCGAAAACCCGCGCTCGCCGCGGTTAAACCGTGGATGGGTGACCATTTATAACATACCGAGACCCCTCCGTGTTTCGGAAAGCACGTTAAACAGTAGGTCCCGGCTGTCACACAAAGATCTTTGACAGTCGTTAAGTCAATTCTGACAACCAGTCTTACTATGGGATACTGTGTTACCCAGTAACATGTGTTGTGGAGGTCAGATAGACAGTCGCTCTGTAACATACGGTGCTCAGCTGTCGGTGAGACTGGAAGCCGACCCCAACATAGTCGGGATTTGTCCATAATGCTTACAATGAATAATTTAACACGGTTTATTTCTCCATACAAATCAAGACCAACTGACATGTGTCAGGAACGCATTCTCTCAGCAACAGAACTATAATGTCTTAACTATCATAACATACATATCAACACGTCTGTATCCCCGAAGGGTTAGGCAGAGGTGTACCAATGTACACCCACAGTTAACCATCAGCATTAACTAAATCTTTTTCCGTATCTTTGACACTATCTTTTCTCTTCTTTTTCTTCTTCTTTTTCACCTTCTTTGTATCTTTTGTCATATCATTATATTTTAGTAGTTTTTTATACATTTTCAGTAGTAATTTCGCATCTTTTTTCAGATCTCCTGGTAAAATTGGATCTACGTATTTAGTTGAACCTTCCAAAGTGTTATAATGGTCTATGGTGCCTTCTACTATCTCTGGTTCTATCTTTTCCTCATCTTTTTTCTTTTCGATTTCTTTTTTGTTTTCCGCCAACTTATTTTTGAGTTCAATATTCTTTTTTCTTAAAGCGTTTAGTATATTTGCTGTGTTTAAGACTTTTTTAACTTTCTTGCTGTCTAGGTACCTATCTTTCCAAGATATGTTTTCTATATCTTTGTAATCATCTTTATTATCTTTTGGTGTCTCTATTTCGTCTATTTTAGCTGATAAAGCTTCTATTTCAATTGTTGTAGGATCCAAAGACAATATTTCTTCACAGACCGACGAATCGTCAGAAAGTTCAAATATTTCGTAAATTTCTTGTACGTCATCATCTGATAGACTTTCCTTGTCTATGACAATCTTTTTATCTTTTGTCGAGTCAGTATTGTCTATGGTTACGGATATACTCAAATCTTTTTTGTTTTTGAAAAAGTTTTCGTCGTTACCTTCACGAAAATCCGATTTCGTTGATTTCCGATCTTTTTTCACCTTTTTATCTTTTTTCTTCTTTTTCTTTTTACTTTTATTAGCTTCTTCGTCTGAAATACAGAAGACTTCTACTTCTGAACTCTCTCTATCTGATATTTCTCCTTCCGATTTCTCTGTTTCTATATCTTTTCCCTTTTCCACTGTATCTTTTACTTCATTTTCTTCATTTACAACCTGTTTCTCTTCTGTGTCCACTTCTACAGGTATTTCAACGCCTTCTTCTGTAATTACACTATTACTCTCTTCTTTTTCTTCATCTTTTGGACTATCTTTTACTAATTCTTCTGCCACACATTCTTCATTAACTTCTGCATTCGATACATCTTTTCCATCATTAACAACACTTTCCTCATCATTATCTTTTATAATATCTGTATCTTTTTCAACATCCCCACCATTTTCAATTTCAACATCCATGGCTTTTTCCTCTACTTTTTCAATATCTTTTTTATCTTTAATCTTTTGAGAAGAATCACTGCTATCAGAGGAATCCGAACTCACATTATCATAATTCTTTCTGTCCAAATCCTCTAAAAGATCCATCTTTTCTGTGTCAGACAACTGTAGAGTAATCTCATCTGTGTCATCGTAATCTTTGCTCACTTTCTTTCTTTTCTTTTTCTTTTTATCTTTTTTTTCCACTGTATCTTTTATTATAGTCTCTGGTTGGTTAGCTATGAGTGTGGGGATGGGAGTGGTATCTTTATCTTTTTCAATAGTTTTACCTTTTCGGTTGAGTTTTATCTTTTGTGTGGGTTTTTGTGGCGCTATGACAACCATATCGTTAATTCTTTTGATAACTGGCTGAGCAGCTTTTTCTTGAGCAATTTCTGTGAAAAGATAAAGATAATAAATAGTTGTCCTATATTTTAGCTGACATTAAGTAGATAAACATATCATCCCGCCTGTATCCCCGAAGGGTTAGGCAGAGGTGTACCAATGTACACCCACAGGTCGCCGGTATGTTTAGGTCCCATGTAATAGGGGGCGAGCCTATTGCCACTAACCGGGCACAAATCCAAACTCCGACCTGCTACTGAGAATTAAGTAGATAGTTCTTTTTAAAAGATTATTTATTTTTTATTTGTTTATTTATTCTTTATATATTTATTATTATTATGATATAAACGTTTGTATCAAAATCATTACATATAAGGTCACACTCAAGGACACTTGCCACACTGCTGGCGAGAAATCGACTTGCAATTATTTTCTCGCTCTAAAAACGTACTTTAAGATGTAAATCTCGATTAAATAAACATATGCATTATACATATTACATTTACAAGTTGTTTTGAGCTATATTCACTCGGCGATCAAAATAATCGCTGAGAGATTAACTAGCGGTAAGTGTATTTTACAATACGGTTAACTAAATCAATTATAGTCATTGAAAAAAAGTGCCGGAAAATCCATACAAAAAAATTATATGACTGCCTTGTCAATTTTTTTTTTGACAGACATAAGGACTATATTATATACTTTGGCTGGCCTCGGTATACGACTTATTCATCCTACCACCTCTTCATGGGTTGTTGCTTCTGTTGGCTCCCATCGTGTTCAGATATTATAATTTATAATAAATAATAAATGCGGACAATATCACATACATTTCTCTGAACCCAAAGTAAGTAGCTAAAGCACTTGTGTTATGGAATTCAGAAACAATGAAGGTACCACAAACACCCAGACCCGAGACAATGTAGAAAAGTGACTTTCTACATTGACCCGTCCGGGGATCGAACCCGGGACCTCAGAGCTAGCGACACCTTGAAAACCGGTGAAATATAATTTCACATATAATTCCAGCCTATAAACGTCCCACTGCTGGGCACAGGCCTCGTCCCATATAGAGAAGGCACGAGCATTGATCACCACGCTTGCTCTGCGGCCGATTTCAGATCCCAAATTTTGGAATCCAGGTTCCCTCACGATGTTTTCCTTCACCGTTTCATATTATCATATATTAAACAAAATAAATAAATCAATTAATCTCTTACTGTTCTCCAGCTCCTCGACTGTAGGCTTCTCATCCTCGGAGCTGATCTCCACCACCTCCGCCGGCTCCTCCTTGATCTCCACCTCGCTCTCTGACGAGTGAGGGTCCGCCACTACCGTTTCTGATGCCGTTTCTGTTGGGGGATAGGTTTGTGTAAGATTATTCAATAAGGAAGTACACAGTATAATATCTAGACTTGCCAAGAAGAAAACTTTCATGACACGCTTTCGTTAGCTACTTACTTTAGGTTCAGAGCAATGCTACTGCTACTGCGATCTCGTACGTTTATTTTTGAAACTCCTCCGACATCTTAATAGTTATTCTGCTAATCAGGGTCAACGCACCAAAAAACAACATAACATAACATAACGCCTGTATCCCCGAAGGGTTAGGCAGAGGTGTACCAATGTACACCCACAGTTCGCCGATATGTTTAGGTCCCATGTAATAGGGGGCGAGCTTATTGCCACTAACCGGGCGCAAATCCAAACTCCGACCTGCTACTGAGAATTTCATAGAAAAACCTAATAACACCTTGGTCGACTCGGGAATCGAACCCAAGACCTCTAGCGTAGCAGTCGCGCTTAGCACCACTAGGCGAACCTAAAAACAAACATCATAAATATCTGTCCAGTCGTTTTCGAGTTATAAATGGTGTAACAAACCTGAATTTCTGTACAATCAATATACCTAGCCTTTCCCCGCACTACGTTGTGTTCGGCTCCCAGTCTCACCGCCAGCTGAACACCAGTATGTTACAGAGCGACTGTCTGTCTGCCACACAACACATTGCCTGTACTTACTGTGTATCTGCTCCTGCTGCAGCTGTGCCCGGATGGCTCTGGCTCGTGCCTGTAACTCGAGCAGCTCGAGCACGGTGAGGCCGGCGCGGGAGGCCTTGCTCTGCTGCGTGTCGCTGTTGTCTGTCGAACGCTTGCGTTTGGGTTTGGATTTAGAGTCGCGGCGGCGATGTTTGTGCTGCGAATGACAAGAAATACATTATTATAACTCTGAGATCAAGTTATAGAATAAAAATGTTAACTTTTATACCTAACCTTATATACCTAAATAAATTAAATCCTAGACGCAAAATAGACCCAATGGATATTAAACTCACAACACATGAAATTTTATTTCACCCTCTTATGCAAGAATTAACATAAACTTGGGATTTAAATACAGACTTTTTAAAGTGTATTGAGCCACAATATCCTGAAAATAAAAACCTCTGTACCCACTGACTTTCTTGAGAACTGTGACATTAAACTTTGAAGCTATGCGGCACATGTAACATACGACTAATTTCTAAATTTTGTGTTTGTACTTATGCCAACATAGTAGGTATAAATTGATTATATTAGTTCTATATTTGATGGGATAAACTATTAACCTTGTATGTGTATAATTGACTGCCTCGTTGGCCTAGTGGTGCTAAGCGCGACTGCTATGCTAGAGGTCTTGGGTTTGATTCCCAAGTCAACCCAGGTGTTATTGGGCTTTTCTATGAAATTCTCAGTAGCAGGTCAGAGTTTGGATTTGTGTCCAGTTAATGGTGATAGGCTCGCCCCCTATTACATGGGACCTAAACATATCGGCGAAATGTGGGTGTACATTGGCACACCCCTGCCTAACCCTTTGGGGATACAGGCGTTATGGTATGTATGTTTTCGTGTATAATTATTATTTAAGTAAATAAACTATACTCAAAATAAATTACCTTCTTCTTCTTAGTACTGGCTTCACTCAATATCTCTTCGTCAGAAGATATACTATCCAGGGATATTGTCTCTAGGTTCTCTGGTGGAGGAGACGGGCTGGACGACTCTGTGTCAGAAGGTGGGTCCGCTCCGTCTAGGATGGCACAGAGACGCTTTGAGCTTATGCCTAGTAGCTGAAAGAGAATGTTGATGTTTAGCTTTTGTTTTGAATGAAAAATATAAAATGTACATAATTTTTTATTTTACTAACTAAAATATCACTGATGGAGTTAGGAGTCCCAGCTAAATTTTCATCACAATTAATTGATACACAATAAATTAAAATAGAGAAGACAGACATCATAAAAAGCCATGTTCTCAGCTTTAAGTTATCACTATTATACTCAGAAACACTGAGATTCTATATTAACAATATAAAAGAGAGTATCACAGCGTATACCATGTTTAACAAAGGTATATACTAAGTGACTAGACTGTTAAGGTCAAATATACCAATAATATATGTAACATACTAATGTTTAGATACAACTAGAACCTATTCAATACATATTTGGGGACGACAGAAGGCCCATCACGAGCAAACTTTTATTCAAAACATACAGACAGATTAACCAAATAAATAACAAACCTCTTCGGTGCACAGCTCCTGTAGATCATCTAGAGAGATATTCCTGATACACGCCGGGGCAATAGCCTTAATTTCCTTATATTTTAGTACGGAAAACACTTGATGCATCAACTCGACCCGATCGTGGATGTAATACGCTAGATCATGGGCCTCTGGGTCCCTAAGCTGGGACGTAGAAGTCTCAGGCTTCTCGCTTTTTACTTTATGCCTTTTAACTCGCTTCATTTTTAGTAATTTTTATAAAACTCTGCTAACTAAACAACTGTTTTTAGTTTTAGCAAATGATGCAATCCGGGTTATTTAAGAAAGTTATTGAGTGCAAACAATGGGCTGCAGAAAATTGACTACGTAATTTAGCAGCATCCATCATGGCTGTCTATTTTGACAGCTAATAAAATGCGTTCATAAAAGTTGAAAAATGAGTTGCATGAATGCTTAGTGACATTGCCGTCAGTAAAACTATTCTAGACGAAAAATAATATCTGCTTTTGTTTCCTCCTGTCATGACGTTAGTCAAAATTCTCTGTTTGATCCGTTTGCACACATTCTATCCTGTGATGTAATTAAAATAATAAGAATTTTCGGTATTCATTGGACAAAATGCCACTGGAGGACTTATTTGATTGCTACATAGATAGGGCCATACAAACAGTCTTTAAATCACTCCTGTCGCTATTTTGTCCCAGGGTATCGAATTACTTACCACCGATTAAGAAATTAAACAAAACTTACTCCCTAGAAATAAAAAATCCTTGGATATTACAACATAACATTTTGTTGGAAATTGGTTACTGAACGCATTTTACTTAAAACGCGGTACACAACTACATATTGTCAACAAAGATGGCGGTAGAGAAACTGTATGAAAGTGATAATTATTTGATTGTTAACAAACCTTTTGATATGTATATTAATTCTGACGACGAGTATGAAAAGGTAAGAAAGTCTTATTATTAAGAAATGTTTAAAAATCGTCGTTCATAGGTTATGTTATTCTCACAACATGTTTGTTCTACCATAGTGTGGGGAGGTGTCGAATATCAATGCTATAGTATCGATAGTTTTCTGTATCAAATAATTTTCATTATTCGATTCCCCAAAAGCAACTATCGATCATTACGTAGATAGAAGCACCAAAAGTTATGATATCCTAGCTACTATCTGCATGTCTAATGCGATTTAATTTTACTCCATACCGAGTTTTATCAAAATCAGTTCAGCAATTTTGTAATGAAAGCGTATGAGTAAAGAGAAAGTCGCGTTCGTATTTGTAATAGTAGTATGGTACACCGATTCTGAGTAAAATGGTTTCGGACTGTGTATTTCCTGGTATGTATAAATGTGATTGTCTTCCATGTTTCAAGGTATATAGTTAAAAATATTGGTAAGACCGCAGCAAAGGGAATGGATGCCCAGCTGTGTGGGGCAATTGCAGGCTGAAATAGTTATAAAAAGTATTTTTATTCCTGAGATCTCATTGCTTGGGGTATTACTTCAATCTTAGAAAGTAACATTGAATAATTGATCCACGCGAGCTGAAGTGTGTTATGATCGTGAGCAACGAACTAAGTCGAGGTTCGAACCCCGCAGGGGGTGCCTTTGCTTTTCTTGCCACAACCCTTTTTAATTTGTAGTTCCTGGTTGGAGGTACATTAGTAATGTCTCGCCAACTTAGTCTGGTAAAGCAGTAAAATTCTCAAGGCTAATTGCGGCAGCTCTACAATCCATATTTAATATACAATTTCTCCCTATTCCTCTACACAGAACACAGTGACATACCACATAGCGTCCCCCGACTCCCACCTCTCGTCCTCGCTCTACCCGCTCCACTTCGTGCAACGGCTGGACTACGCGACGAGCGGCGTTCTCTGTATAGCCAAGAACAAGGCGGCGGCCGCGAGGGCCGGCAAGCTCTTCGAGAACAGGTCTACGAGGAAGTATTATCTGGCGGTCGTTAGGGAGCATGTGGCGTTCGAGGTGGCGGATATTGAGTTTGATGTTGGTGAGTTTAGATTTATAGCTTCATTTAAATGTGAAACTCAGTGAAACTAAGTTAAGTTACAACGTTCGTATTTCAAGAAAATGTGGATGGTTTGAGTGATCTTTGATTTGTCTTCGCCTCGAATAACATAATTCTGTCAGATAAACTCACACAGATGTAAGCATGGGGCACAACTGCTTAGTTAGTATCTGTTTAGTCTTTCAGTTTAAAGTATGTTTATCGTATTCATACTTTACAAGCTTATTTATGATTTCTGGTCATTTTGTGTCTTTATTCCTTTATATTTTGCAAAGGAAGATATTTTGAAGGTCTATTCTAAACTTTCATCCCGACTTCTCGGATACACCTGAATGCCAGTTTTTACATTTTGTCTATATTTACATACCTAATGGTTTCTTGGCTGGGACACGGAATCCTATGTCAAAACATTGTTCCTCATTGACAGTATTTCCCTAACTCCTCGCAAGACAACTAAAACAAAAATCCCCCCGACAGGCATAGACCAGACGACAGCGGACTCCAGCCACCGCATGTCAGCCCTCACCACGAGCGAGGCATCCGCCAAGTGTCTGCAGTCGCGGCGCGCACACACGCGCGCGCTGCGCCTTGAGGACGGATACTATGAGAAGTGTCCCGTGTCTGTGCTGCTGTTGAAGCCTATTACAGGTGGGATATAACTATTAGAATAGATAGAATATTTAATACTTTGTTTAGTGAAACCTACTGCGAGAAGTTCAGCTCTTTAGCTGAATTTAGATGCAATATGTAGGCCTTTAATTAAATAATTAGAATTGAAATTGCATTTAGTCTCCGAATTGGATATACGCACGTAAATTAAAGCCTTTTGTGATTAACAACTGTCCCGCCAGTAGACACAATATATTTATATTAAACAATGGAAATTTTCATAAATGTGGCTCACGGGACATTTAAGTGGTTAAGTTTGGCACTGATTCTCTCATTTTTAAGTCAATATACAAGACAAATACCCTGTCTTTGCAGCTTTTATTCAGGAGAAGAACTTACGAAAGGTTACATAACCTAAACCATTATTGTCTTTTGCTTCCTTACCTGTAACTCTTTAGCGATTATGACTACTATAGGTACTAAACATTTCCCATTCATGTTCTTGTTATAAGTGTGTATATATAACCTGCCCCCGCAGGCCGGCGGCACCAGCTGCGGGTGCACTGCCGCGCGGCGGGACACACCATCCTCGGCGACTACACGTACAGCGGAGCGAGGGACACCATGCCACATCGGATGTTCCTGCATGCTACTAGGTAACAACTTAAGCCTCAATAATGATTGTAATATTATGTTGTAAGTCCCTGACTGCGATGCCGAAGGTCGTGGGTCCGATTCCGACCCGGGACAATCTTTGCGTGATGAACATGTGCATAATAATTTACTGACATTGATACACCACCAATATACTCGCTGAGCGCTACTCTCTCTACTAGTTACTCTCACTTCGCCCACAATGGGGCAAGTGCCTAACAGTGTCAATAAAAAATCGAGCAACTAAAATCTGTTAACAATTCTAAAGTACTTTTAACACTTTATCTAGACATTTACTAATTTGCTTTTCTCCCAGGCTGGTGTTACCCCTCGCACAGGAGCCCCTCGACATCCAGACCCCCGAGCCGTTCTTCTCGGACCCCCGGTTCACGAGCAAGTGGAAGTCGGACAAGGTGTACTATAAGTACCGGAAGCGAGACGACTTTAACGCTGTGTGCGAAATATTAGACAAATCTTACGTTATAGGTGTGCAGTATACAATGTTTAAGATGTAATCATTAAATTAATCAAACAAGCTGTCCACTTTTATTTTTTCTTTGGCTTTTTATGTTACATAATTTTTTTTTCTTGAAAATGACAAATGAATGCGGAAAACATCGCATCCATTGCTCTGAACCCAAAGTTAGCCATATAGGTAGGGTAGGTAACTATATAAAGAGCTAAGGCTGCCTGTCCACCGGAGCGGAGCTAGGCCGCGGAGTGGAGAAACTGAGAAATATTAACCAATAGGATTGCCCACTGAAGAGGAGCGGAGATTTTGTGCAATCCTATTGGTTAATCCTATTGGTACAGCCTAAGACTTGTGTTATGGAATTCAGAAACGACAAAGGTACCACAAACACAGACCCGAGGCAATGTAGAAAAGTTGAATCCGTCCGGGGATCACACCCGGGACCTCAGATCCAGCAGCTCCTTGAAAACCAGCGTGTCTTCAAACTCCCTTATTATAAATTCTAGTTTGAAATGATACATGGTTTTTGTTTAGTTAGTATTTGAGCTTGTCTGATATTTATGACAATAGTACGCTGTGGTACACTTATTGGGCTAGTTTGTAATTACCTTATGATGGAATTGTGTAAATAACGTAAAAATAGTGTTTTGACTACCTCCGTGTTCGATTTCTGAGATCCCGGGTTCGATCTCCGTATGGATCAATGAACAGAGAAAAGTTATAAGTTGATGATGATGATGATGATGATGATGATGATGTAGAATGCCGATTTTCTTTGAATTAAATAACAAGGGTTTAAGCTACTTATTTGATGTTGATATACATCTATTATTTATTATTTTTAATTTGTTGTTATGAAATAAATAATAATGTGATTTTTAAACTTTTTATCGATAAAATTTTATCGACACAACCCACACAGCATCAACATCAACAACATCCCTAACTGTCACTTTTGACATAAGCTGAAATCAAAACAATCGGCATTTGTGATTATTATCGATTTGTGTTTTTAATTCCTCTTTTTCGTCAAAATTGAAGAAATAAATAGGGTTTTAGATATGGAGTGTTTGGAGAGAGAGACCGATCCTTTAGAAGGAAGCAGTTTCAGCATAGAAGTCACTGTGAAGGCGGAAATAAAGGAAGAAGATGACGATGACCACTACAATACTATGTAAATAAAACTTTTCTTTTGTATTTTCCTGTTAGGATTTGTTAAAAGAATGTTGGGTTGGTGGCATAATGTAGATTCTCCGTTGCCTGGTTTTAGCTGCATATTTAAAACACTTTATGTACCTTATGTACTAAAGATACCAATAAAAGAATAGCGCTTTTAGAAATGTACCCTGCTTTACTGAACCACAGGTATGAAGTCGCTACCCTATGTAGATTTAAGATCTTAACAATACTATAATAAATAAATTGAAATATCATTTCAAGACTTCAGACATAAATTGAAATGATATTTCAATTTATTTCTGAAGTCTACATTTTCTAACATTTTATCATGATATTTTAAGTACTTAAATATCTTGCTACATATTGTATTATACTAAGTACATTTCAAGAAATATTAAAACACTTATGAATTACTGAATATAATTATAATGACAAGAACAATTTATTAATTATAATATTAGGGCATAAAAACCACACAACAAAATAAATAATAATATTCCTGGACAATTCACATATGGTAGTCTGATCCCATGCTAAGCTCTAAGATAGCTTGTGTTATGGTAACCAGACAACTGATATACATACTTAGATATTTCTAAATACAAACATATTAAAGATAAATTACACCCAGACCAGAACAAATCATTGTGCTCATCACACAAACATTTGTCCTGAGTGGGAATCAAACTCACGACCTCCGGAATATCAGTCAGGGTCACTAACCACTAGACCAACAGGCCCATCAAATAGATAGATACATTAAAAGAAAAGGGATCTTGCTTCCAGGGCGCTCCTCGAGCTCGCACAATGCGTACAAACCAACCAGGAACCGATCGAATTCACCTCAACCGACGCTATGATGGACCCAAAGACCGGACACATGGTCTGCCTACATTGCCTCGAAGACTTCGACACAAACCTCCTATCAGACCACATGGTGAACGCACACAACTATCGCAGAGTTCTATTCAAATGCAACATCTGTCAGAACACATTTCAAGAACGTAAGTTACTAACCATACATCGACAAGAGTGTCGACCGGAACAGAAAGTAAGGAAACGCAAGACGTTCCAGCAAATTATGAGAGAAGTAGAAGATAAGTATTTTATGGAGGAACAGGATCTTTTAGAGCCGGTAGCCTGTCCGATATGTTTACTGGAGTTACCGAAGTACTGCTTGAAAGAACATTTGTTGAATGAGCATAGGAAACCGGATGTGATATTGACTTGTGGACGTTGTAACAGGAATTTTAAGTCCAAGTTGACGTTGAGAGAGCATGTGAAGTTGGTGCACGAAGCGGTTGAGGACTCCGAGGAGTGTGAGCTCTGCGGTCAGAAGTTTAGGTCGCTTAAGTATTTGTCGAATCATAAGAGGAATGTACATCCTAGTGGTATGTATGTTTTTATTATTTTTACTTATTTCTAAATGTCTTCAAAAGTAGGAAGCTTTGTAAAATTCTCTTTTTCATAAACCTCTAAGCCATCTTACGCACTTGCGGTTTACCGCAGGGGCGGCTAGCCGCGCGGTTAGCCGCATCTCCAGTTTAATATGCAACCGCTTGTGATGACGACCTCCATGGTCGAGCGGCGTACGCACCGGTTTCAAGGTGTCGCTAGCTCTGAGGTCCCGGGTTCGATCCCCGGACGGGGCAATGTAGAAAATCACTTTTCTACATTGTCTCGGGTTTGGGTGTTTGTGGTACCTTCGTTGTATCTGAATTCCATAACACAAGTGCTTTAGCTACTTACTTTGGGTTCAGAACAATGTATGTGAAGTTGTCCGCATTTATTATTGTACGCACTTAACCGCCAAGCGGTTGCATATTAAAATTGGACCGCGCGGTTAGCCGCCCCCGCGGTTAACCGCTTGTGCGTAAGAGGGCTAAGAGGTGGTCCCAAATAAATTGTTATCAAGAACACGTTACAAATATACAAAAAAAAAACATTTAAATTGACCTCCTTCCTTTTGAAGTTGGTTTAATATAAAGATCTTTATGTAGCAAGAGTGTTCAATTTTCATTTGTTACATTTAAAAAATATATATGTAGTTAGTCATATTTAATTTTGTTAACATTGTTTTTTACTCGATTTTTTTTCATCAACGCTTATTCTGTATTTTTAACCGACGAAAATAACTTAGGAGGTTCTCAATTCGGCGCGTATAAATATATATTTTTTTATATATGATCACGCATAACTTTTACAGAGTAGACCGATTTTGTTTAAGAAACCAGTGTAACGTTATAATTTTATGTCTTCCCAATACCATCCCACTGCTGGGCAAAAAGCAGAAATACCTATTTTTCTCATTTTCTCAGGCAACAAAATCCACAAATGCTTGGTATGCGGCAAAGAATTCAAAAGCCGCTTATGTCTACACCAACACAGCAAATACGTTCACCCGCCCGAGTCAGCGTCGGTGGAATGCCCACACTGTCCCAAGAAGATCTTTAAGTCAAGAATCAATCTCACTCAGCATCTGAAGGTCGCGCATGGATGGAAGAGGAAGTGAGATGAAGTTGGGCAAAATTCGGATGCCCACTGTTGGGCAAATGCTGGGCAAATGTTGGGCAAGAGGTTTTAGGATAGAGGAGATGGGGGTGTAGATGGCCTGATGTTGGGCATAAATGATAGATGTCTTAAAGTTATATATATTAGTCCACAACTGGGCAAATAATTTGACAAAGTATTTAAGATAGATCACTGCTGAAATCATTTTGAATTTGACCTAATGCTGGGTTAACATTAGCAACATTAAGTACAGAAATGCAAGTGTTGCTATATTTTAAATAACTTAATACTAAATAAGTTTTTTAACACTTATGGGCTACTAGCTGTGCCCCGCGGTTTCACCCACGTGAATGACAATTCATACACTATCTTTATAAATTATAGCCTATGTGTTATTCCGATGTATAAATTACATTATTGTAAAGTTTCATTAAAATCCATTCAGTAGTTTTTGCGTGAAAGAGTAACAAACATCCACACATCCATTCTCACAAACTTTCACATTTATAATATTAGTAGGATATTAAGGACTACCATAGGTACAAGTTAAAGATAATTGTAAATATGAAATTAAAAATATTATTTCTATTATTAAACTCTTTAAAATTGTTCTCTGTATTAAAATTGTTTTATTTCATGACCTTATTAAGAACAAAAAGCAATTAACAGACAGAAAATAACTTAAAAAGTATTTTTGTTGTTATAACCCATTTTCAAATGCATGTAGCGAAAAGTTGTTATTTTGAAACTACAAAGAAACACTTTAATTATATTCATATATTCATTTTAATTTTTATATTGAAATCAAGAAAACAAAATCATAAATTATTTATTAACTTAGGCTACAAAGTAGCACTTATTAAACGCCAAAAATTATTACAACAAAGACAGCACCCTAGGGGTCGGTTCATATCTGGCGGCAATGGCAGCGCGCAACACCAGAACGAACAAACACACAACAAATTGAAATGTTACGAACATAACATACATATCATCACGCCTGTATCCCAGAAGGGTTAGGCAGAGGTGTACCAATGTACACCCACAGTTCGCCGGTATGTTTAGGTCCCATGTAATAGGGGGCGAGCCTATTGCCACTAACTACACAAATCCAAACTCCGACCTGCTACTGTACGAACGAAGTAATTATATTGTATTATATTACTTTGCGTGTTTTTTGTACCATTTAGAATTGGTAGCGATTAAATACAATTCAAACAAATTAAATAGCTTAAAATGCAAACACCGTGCTTTATTAAGATTGTTAGCAACGCACTAAGTCGAGGTCCGAACCCCGCAGGGGGCGCCTTAGACGTTGCTGACGTCGTTAGTTTTTCCTATTGCTCTGGCTGGAGGCCTTAAGGTCCTCGCCAAAAGTCCGGTGAAGCAGTCAAAGACTGCGCTCAGGCGAACTGCAAAGATCTCTACCAAAAAAAAATAATGCAAGCACCATTTAATAATTTCACCCACCGGTCGGCTGTAGGTAACAAAACGGCAACGTCCCACATCAGAAGGCGGCACATGTGGTTTTCGTAGATTATAACAAGTAAGGATTGTTAGAGGAAAGCAAGACCTAGATTTTATGTGTATACATACATGTACCTTTAGTAGTACAAATAAAAATGTGGACAACATCACATACGGGGATCGAACCCGTGATTGCAGTTGGTAAACGCTTGGGACCAGGGGGCCGAGTCTGCTATTTACAATGGCTCCAATCGTCTGAGTGGGTGGCGTTAGTAAGTCCATTTTAGGATAATTGGCATTCTACTAAACACCACAACGTCAACATTGGCCGCCCCAATGACCAATTTTGACGTTAAAATGATGTTTTACCTACGTAATTATCCTAAAATGGACCTACTAACGCCACCCACTGAGACGTTTGGAGCCATTGTAAATAGCAGACTCGGCCCCCAGGTGCGTACGCCTCTCGACCACGGAGTTCATCAGATAACTCAAACTTAAACTCAAAATCTTTATTTGCATGTTAAGGTCTTACATAGGTCTTAGTGAAATAACAGGCACAGCTTAACGGCCTTTCCAGGCATAGCAAATATGAGGGCTAGTACTAAACTTATCATAAATTACATTAATTAGGACTTAGCATAACTTATACATAATATGAATAAAGAGTAAGAATATAATATGACGGGCCTGTTGGTCTAGTGGTTAGAGATCCTGACTGCTATACCGGAGGTCGTGGGTTCGATTCCCACCCGGCACAAATGTTTGTGTGATGAGCACGACCATTTTGTTCGGTGTCTGGGTGTAATTTATCTATAGTATGTATGTATTTAGAAATATATAAGTATGTTTATCAGTTGTCTGGTTACCATAACACAAGCTCTGCTTAGCTTGGGATGGGACAACCGTGTGTGAGATGTCCCGGAATATTATATTATTATAAAAAAAAAATATATATTTATAAAATGTAGTATTTAGTTGGTAGGTGTTTGTGGGTGTGTATGGGGTAGGTTTTTTAACATTTAATTTTGGTGATCTGTTTTTTCTTCGAAGAATTCTTTTATCGAGTAATAGCATTTTTGTATAAGGAACTTTTTTAATTTTCTCTCAAATATTGTTTCTTTGGTTTCGTTTTGTAGGTCTTTAGGTAATCTTTAGGATACAAAGTTTACAATTTTAAGCTTTTTCATTGTGCTGCGTAAACTGACACTGGGTGTAAAGAAAAACTCAAAATGTTTGATATTTTGCGCTATATTAAAATTAACTTAATAAATGTATATAAATTAAAAATATATAAAACTGGGCACAATAGCAACGAACAGCAGTATAAAAGTATTTGCATCTACTTATTGCTTAGTTAATAGATACATAAAATTACATAATAGCTATATACATTTTAAATATGCGTTCTATATAAGTCCATTTTTTTTTAATTAAAACGTTCACCAACACAATTTTCATCTATCTGAAAAAAGTAACACACAATGTGACTATCGATAATACTGTGAAAGGTACAACACTACTGCCGCCATTTTCTTCATCTTCATTTTCTTCATCTTCATTTTGTCCATCATCAGTGTCATCATCAGTGGCATCACCAGTGTCATAGCCCCTAACTTTATGACCATGGAGTTTATAATACAGGTCCCAGAAAGCCATTCTCTTTTGGAATACTCGATTGCCAGTTGTGATAGGATTGTCTATGTTCAAATATGGCCGCTGCTCCTTGTCTACTGGCCTCCACTCTGGGATCAAGTCTGTTGGCTCTGGTGTCGGGTTTCTGTAACAAAAATGTTCTAAACTAGATAGATATTCTAAAAAAAAATGGGAGAAATCTAAAGTTCTGGTTAGTGACCCTGACTGCTATTCCGGAGGTCGTGGTCATTCCCACCCAGGGGCCCGAGTCTGTTATTGACAATGATTGTTTGAATCGTCTGAGTGGGTTGCGTTAGTAGGTCCATTTTAGGATAATTAGCATTCTAGTAAATATCAGAAAGTCAAAATTGGCCGTCCCGATGGCCAATTATGACGTTAAAATAATGTTTTACCTACGTAATTATCCTAAAATGGAGCTACTAACGTCACCCATTCAGACGATTCAAACAATTGTCAATAGCAGACTCGGGCCCCAGGACACATGTTTGTGTGATGAGCACGATAATTTGTGCTGTCTGGATTACTCTGGATGTAAATTATCTATTATAGGTATGTATTTAGAAATAAATGTGTTATGTTTATCAGTTGTCTGGTTAACAGGCTCTGCCTAGCTTGGGATCAGATCGACGGGTCCTACGTATACTGGTGTAACCCGCAAAACAGCGAAATACGTTTTTTTGCACCAAAAGCCTTAAAATTACCTTAACTTTATATCCTGTAAAAAATATATTAAATTATCAAGTAATTTCAAAGATACAAACTTGTAAACTAATATAAGTGACATGATTTTCTGCCACACGACCATCTACACTGATATAAGTCACTTGCACCAGTGTAGGTAGTCGCGTGCGACGCGACTCGTGGTCGGGAGCACGTTACAACACTGGTATAACTGCGATGCGTTTTAGGTTACATTTTCATTTATTAAAAAACTATTCAGATTTGGTTTGTCTTGATTTAGTAGTGGTAACATGTCACAACAATGAATCGCTCAAGAGGTCAAGTAATGATAGATTTATTAGAAAAAAAAAATAGTAAAATAAACACTCCAGGAAATTACGAAAATAAAATTAAATATTAATTGACATTTTAAATAGTATGATGATATATTTTGTATTGTTTGATCATATATAAAACAAAGTAACTCAATCTTTCGTTTTTGATTTTAAGTTTTGCTTCCCTTTTTTGAAAACTGGAAAATAATTCCATGGGGGAACTTTAAAAAAAAGGAGGAGGTTTTCAATTCGGATTTTTTATGTTCGCGCATATCTCCTTTGCTTTCCAAACCGATTTGAAATATTTTTTTGCTTTGTTGGAAAGGGTATACTTCCCAAATGGTCCCATAGTCACCAAGTCGGGATCTGATGATGGAATCTTGGTGAAATCGAGGGAACTCTTCAAATGTTATAGCGTTATATAATGTTATAGGAAAGCGTACAGCAAATTTGGTTTTTTCTACAGCAAGTGAAGCATTTGCGTTCAAAAGAACCATTCTACCATCAGATCTGATGATGAAGCTACGATGGCCTCGTGAATGTAGCCGGAATTCGTTGTTTGTGAGATGCGTGGCACTGCATTTGGTTTGATGGAAATTATCATGAGAATGATGAATGGGTGAAGGCCATATTATTATTAATATCTAAGATTTAAAATATATCACTAAAAATAAACCAATAAAAAACTTTGTGCAAAGAATAAACTTACTTTAAAAATCGATAATAGCAATAAAAAGTTAAAAATAATACTATAACCTACCTAACTATATTAATAAGCCAAACCTAAACTAGTATTAACCTACAATACAACCTTATAATTTTATGGAGTCGGTGCCTTGCTAGGTATATATAATTACCGAAAGTTCCTAATTAAGAAGATTAAATTTTTTAGTTTTATTATTTTTAAGATGGCAAGTCCATCGATTTTATTTTTCATTAAGAGTGCCGCATAGAGGATAGTAATATTATTATGAGTGCCATAATAATATTAAGGTCCGATTAACAACACCTATTAAGCATAGGTAGGTCTGGAAAAGACTTCAATTTTGTATTTTTATTTCATTTCCTGCCTCACCCTTTAAATATTTAAGTTTAATAACAAATAACAATGCAGAAAACTGTTGCAAGTATTTTTCCAGTACTGAGTAAACTGGTGTAAGTGTTTAAAAGTCGATAAAAGAAGATGTTATTGTTAATATTATAACCTCATATTAATCAGTAGATTGGAAATAGCATATTAAAACAGTAAAATTCTTAAATTTTCTCTTACTACAAGAATAAGCAAGTACATTGTATACTGGTATAAGTGGCCACTTGTATCAGTTTACAGGTTTTACCATAATAAATAAAACAAGCTACATCAATGCAAGTGACACTATTTTCCAAAGTATAAAAAAAAATTAAGAAACAATTATGCAATCTTGTTTCTTAGAGATTCAAATATAACATCTCAAAATTTCAAGTATTTCTACTGATTTATGACAAAATTACAAGCTTTAGAACCTTTGAACCGCTCTCCTGAACAGTTGTATTTTTGCACTTGTACCAGTATACGTAGGACCCGTCGAGATGGCCATGTGTGAGTTGTCCCTAAATATTATATCACTATGTAATCATATGATTATAAGTAATATTGTTTGGCTTTAAACATCTGCCGATTAAAAAAACGTCATACATAATTGGTGACGATTAAAATGATAAGCTTTCTTTATCAAATCTTTTGTATGAATCCAAGGTCTTGTGTCAACGTACTGATTTATTTGATAGCGTCATAATTGTTTATTTATAGTTTTGTTTCTACTGTATTTTATCTATATCTAATAATAACAATAATTCCGGGACAAATCACACACGGTTATCTGATCCTAAGCAGAGCTTGTGGTAACCAGACAACTGATGTACATTCTTATACATTTCTAAATGCTATATTATAGATAAATTATACCCAGACACACAACAAATGATCGTGCTCATCACACAAAGATCTGTCCTGGGTGGGAATCGAACGACCGCCGATATAGCAGTCAGGGTCACTAACCACTAGACCAACAGGCCCGCCGAGACTAGTACTAAGATTTTCCGTACTGATCTGCTCTCACTATCCTACTTATAACTTTGCTCTATGGCTGTCACAGTTCGTCAGTGACTGCGTGAGCTGTCGACCTCTCGCTTGGCACTCCCTCCCAACCCTTGCTTTTTGTAAATATTCGCAACAAAATCCTAACTTCTTTAAGCAGTCCCTGAGCTAACCTAACAGACCCAACGACACCGACTTTTGTATAAAATCCTCTAGCATTGAACACTACAGTCGAAATAAGATTGTTAACTGTAGGATTCCTGGTGGAGGGAAAGATTGTGATCTTTACCTTCACCATTAGTCCGTAGTATTTTAGCTCAGGAATCATCTTCATCAGCCCTTATGAATTCAATGTTAGAAATAGTCTTCCCTCTTATGGCATGCCACTAATAATCAGCATCTCCCTGCCCTGTACCCAATGACTACTGGTCATCACAATGGGTATTCAGCTTCCATTCACCTCTAGTACTCAGCTTAACATACCACAAAAAATCAAAAATAAGATCAGCTACTCACCCGTATTTAGCGAAGTCAGTCCACATTTTCGTCATCGCATCAATGACTGTCTGATCAGCATCAGTTATTATTTCATTCGCAAATAGAGCTGTATCGAAAAGGTAACCCATATCATCTCCGTGGCTGGCGCCAGGAGCCGTCAACTGATATATCCTTTTAACATAATTTCTGTTACCTTCGTAAGAAAACACGTATTTGTAAACGCTATTCGCTTCAGCGTCAAGATATTTTGTGACACTCCTCTCAGCAGAGTGAACGAAGGAGATGTCTGAAGCGTAATCTAGGATAGCGTCTTGTAGGAGTTCGTTTGGTTGTTCATCACCAAGGTAGAACTGTCTGACTGTCTCTACGTTGTAAACTTCATTAAATTCATGCAACAATTCTTGATCGAATTTGTAATTTCTGTAGAACTGTACATTGTCTGCATTGGGATACATGAACATAACCTCTTTGTTCGCGTGTCCAATCATGATATCCATTCCTTTAACTTTCGGTTGCAGATTAACTGGGTAGTCAGTGATGATGGCAGTGTCTGAAGCGGCTTCCACACAAGGCATTGCGACTGGGTAACCGTCTGGGTCGGCGAGGTAATGCAATCTGTCGGCAGCGGCCACAGCGTCCTCGGGATCAGCAGCGCTAATGAATTGTATAGCTCCAGCAGTATCGTTACCAGTAAACCCAAGCTCTCTTGCCACGTTCAAGGGAATCTCATCATTCTCCTCAGAAAGAATCCAAGTAGTCATAGCGGTACCACTCATAAGGATTACTCTTTGAGCTAAGTTTTCAGTCGCTAACAAATGGAAATCCAGACTTACTGCGCCGGCTGACATTCCAAATATAGTTGTCAAGTCTGGGTTACCACCAAAAGCTGCTATGTTCTCTTTAACCCATTGGAAGGCTAGGACCTGGTCTTTAAGTCCAGCATTTTTGAGTCCTTGTTCGCTTGAACATAAGAAACCATACAAGCCTAGTCTATAGTTAAGAGTGACGACGATTACATCATGTTTTAATAAGAATTTTGGGGATAATTCCGATTTATGTCCAACGAGGAAAGATCCACCGTGTATGAAGACCATTACTGGCAATGTATTGGCGTGTGCGGTGCGCGGGACATAGACATTGAGTTGCAAGCATTGGACGACGCCTCTGACGGGGAACGCATTGTTGAAAGCTTGGATACATTCGACGCCGTCGTGGTGCGCATCGAAGATTCCCTCAAAGTTGGGGTGAGGTGTTGACGGCTAGAAGGAAAAGAAAATATGTTAGTGCGCAATTACTGGTATCAAGAAATAATCTGAAAGATTATCTTGAGTAAAAGAAATAATTATTCATTTCATTAATGTGTCATGATATGATTGATAATCAGATCAAAATGTGTCACCGAAAGTGGTACCTCTGAAACAGTAGAACAATGATCAACACTTATTCCTTATTCTATACCTACCCAGATCTCTGGCAGTCGTTAAGTGAATTCTGACAACCAGTCTTACTATGGGATACTGTGTTTCCCAGTAAAATGGGATGTGGAGGTCAGATAGGCAGTCGCTTCATGTAAAATATGGTATTCAGTTGAATCCGGTAAGACTGGCAGCCGACCCCAACATAGTTGGCAAAAAGGATTGTGAGATGATGATACATACCTAATAAAATATTTACTAAATCTTACCCCAAATGGATTAGTTTCATCCACGTCTGCGTAGGGTATCCCCAGGAACATGTCGTAGTCCCCATCTTGCGCCGGCAGACCTCGGATCTGCCCCTTCGGAGTGCTCACTACAGGGTTGTCTCTAGTCACCACTGATAAAGAGACAATGGTCTTTATGACCATTAAAATTAACACCAAACTCTTCATCTTTTTAGATGTCCCTATTGCTATAAGTGGTATAAAAACGCTTTATTTTGGAAACGAGTGATCGCAGCGGGTTTATATACTGAACTGATTTCAATTTCGATTGATTCGTTTATAAATATTAGATGCTATCGAAGTCATTACGGACATCAAAATGAGATAAAATGTTTTATTTATCTTTGCCAATCATTTTTATAGATAATTATAATAAGTGGCATGAGTCATGCAATAATTCGTAATGGTATAGGAATTCCCAAAACCAAAACTAAGTCCTGGTTGGATCATGTTTTTTGGAAGAGATCTGGGAAGTTCGCCTGAGCGCAGGCTTTGTCTACTTCACCGGAATTTTGGCGAGGACCTTAAGGCCTCCAGCCAGAGCAATAGGAAAAACTAACTACGCCAGCAACGTCAACTAAACCCCTTGCGTTGTTCGGATCCAGTAATGTCCACTAAGGGCACCCTCTGCGGGGTTCGGACCTCGACTTAGTGCGTTGCTAACAATCTTAAAAAAGCAAAACAACAAGGGATAGCCGGATCTAAGTTTTTTATAATTTAGGGACTTTTTTTGGGTCTAGGAACGGGATGATGACATTTACGTCACTATTATGTATAAGACGCGACGGGCCTCGCTGGCGAGGACGTTATATACGGCGGTCGTGGTTTGAATGCTTCTTGGATAAGCGTTGTTTTATCGTCGGGGTAGGAGAGAGTATGTCTAGGCCTTTAATCTTAGGTATTACGGAAGGTTGGTATTACGCGGACACTAAGATTAGCGGGTTAAGGTGGTGTACGCTCTTGGTAAGGTTGACTTCGATTCTCCATTTCGTAAACCACTTCCCGAGGGTCGTGACCGCGGTCTGGAGAGTTCGACCTATCGCTAAGGGGCTGGTGCCTAAATAACAGATGGCCGTATCGTCGGCGTACACAGCTTCTTGGGGTTGCCACCGCGAGGAATGTTGCTAGCGTATAGCGTGAAGAGGAGTGGGGAGAGTACCGAGCCCTGAGGGACTCCGGCGCAGATCGAGTGACGGGAGGAGAGTGTGCCCTCGACGCGATAGCAAAAGTACCGATTCGACAGAAAGATTCTTATGATGAGCACGAGACGATCTGGCACCTCGAGTTGGTATAACTTGAAGATCAAGCCATTGTGCCAGACCTTGTCGAAGGCCTTTGCTATATCGAAGAAGAGCACGCCAGTGAGCCTTTCACGCTGAAAACCAGCGCTTGTACGCTCGACTATGCGGTGGACTGCAATACATGTTTTTGTTCGTGAGACTACTAAGTAGTAATAAGTACAAATAAAAATAATGACAACAACACATACATAGCTCTGAATCCAAAGTAGCTAAAGCACTTGTGTTAAGGAAAAAAATCGCATATGCCTTGAAAATGTAAATAAGTGATTTATTGCGGTGACCCATCTAGGGATCGAACCCGCTTAAAAGCTAGCAACACCTTAAACACCGGTGTGTACACCACCCGACCACGGAGGTCGTCGAATACACACATTATTCATTTATGCTCACCTTTTTAACTGAATAGTAAGAATAATAATCCAGCCTATAACCATCCCACTGCTGGGCACAGGCCTCGTCCCATATAGAGAAGGCGCGAGCATTGATCACCACGCTTGCTCTCTGCGGATTGGCGATTTTAGATCCCAAATTTTGGTATCCAGGTTTCCATGGTTCTTTTTAACTATGCTGTGTGAAAAGACACTGGGCGTAAAGAAAACTCATAATGTTCGATATTTAGCTCTATATTAAAAATAACTTAATAAATAACATTATTAAAGATTGGGTGTAGTAGCAAGACTTGCAAACACTCAATGCGTGGGCAAAACATAAAGTGTCATGCATATTAATTATATTTTTATCTTTTTATTAAATGTGTTCGAGGCTTTATTAAATATGCTGTCCCGTATAACTTTAATAAATTAAAAACAACACTAAAACTACATCTATCTGAATAAAGTAACACACAGTGTGAGTATCGATAAAACTGTCAAAGGTACAACACTACTGCCGCCATTTTCTTCATCTTCATTCTCTTCGTCATCATTGTCATCACCAGTGTCATAGCCCCTAACTTTATGACCATGGAGTTTATAATACAGATCCCAGAAAGCCATTCTCTTTTGGAATACTCGATTGCCGGTTGTGATAGGATTGTCTATGTTCAAATATGGCCGCTGCTCCTTGTCTACTGGCTTCCACTCTGGGATCAACTCTGTTGGCTCTGGTGTCGGGTTTCTGTAACAAAAATAATGATTTAATTTAAGCTAAACCAAAAATTCTGCATAAACTTTCATCTTCGCTTGGCCTGTTTTTCTAGTGGTTAGTGACCCTGACTGCTATACCGGAGGTCGTGGTCATTCCCACCCAGGACACATGTTTGTGTGATGAGCATGATCATTTGTTCTACGCTTGTGTGTAATTTATCAGTAATAAATAAGTATATTTGGCAGTTCCCTGGTTACCATACGGGCTCTCCCTAGTTTGTGATCAGATGGCCGGATGGATTATTATCATAGCTATGAAATAATAGATTATGAAATTCTTATATTTTAAACAACTGATATCTGACGATTAAAATACGTCACAGATTATTGTTTGTGACGATTAAAATGATAAGCTTTCTTTATCGATTTTTTTATATTAATCCAAGGTCTTGTGTCAACGTACTGATTTATTTGATAGCCATACAATAGTATATTAATAGTTTTGTTTCTACTTGTATCTACTAGCAATAATATTATAATATTCCGGGACAACTCACACACGGTTATCTGATCCCACGCTAAGCAGAATCTGTGTTATTGTGACCAGACAAGTGATGTAATACTAAGGGCGTCCACACTGAAATAAAACTACCAATGTACACCTACCTACAGTTCGCCGATCACAAATCCAAACTCCAACCTGCTACTGAGAATTTCATAGAATAACACCTTGGTCAACTTGGGAATTGAACCCAAGACCTCTAGCATAGTAGCCGCGCTTAGCACCACTAGGCCAACGTGGCTGTCAGATGCATACGATGTTTTCCTTCACCATTAGTCAGCGGTATTTTAGCTTGCTAATCATGATTAGGTTATCAGGCCACTGTTAATCTTACCTCCCATGGCATAACACAACACACCATCACGCCTGTATCCCCGAAGGGTTAGGCAGAGTTGTACCAATGTACACCCACAGTTCGCCGGTATGTCTAGGTCCCATGTAATAGGGGGCGAGCCTATTGCCACTAACCGGGCCTAAATCCAAACTCCGACCTGCTACTGACAATTTCATAGAAAAACCCAATAACCTTGATTGACTTGGCAATCGAATCCAAGACCACCACTACCACTAGGTCAACGAGGCAGTCCCATGGCATACCACTAATAATCATCATCTTTTCTGCCCTGTTCTCTATTATTAGTGGTTAACATAATGGGTATTCACCTTGCATTCATCTCTACTACTCTTCATGTCAGCATACTTCTATAGAAAGTAATAACAAGATCAGTTACTCACCCATATTTAGCGAAGTCAGTCCACATTTTCGTCATCGCGTCAATGACTGTCTGATCAGCATCAGTTATCGTTTCATTTTCAAATATATCAATGTCGAAGACATATCCCAAATCGTCTCCATGACTGGCGCCTGGAGCAGTCAACTCAAATAGTCTCTTAACAAAATTTCTGTCACCTTCGTAAGAAAACACGTATTTGTAAACGCTATTCGCTTCAGCGTCTAGATACTTGGTGACACTCCTCTCAGCAGAGTGAACGAAGGAGAAGTCGGAAGCGTAATCTAGGATAGCGTCTTGTAGGTGCTCGTTTGGTTGTTCATCACCAAGGTAGAACTGTCTGACTGTATCCGCGTTGTAAACTTCATTGAACTCGAAGAGTAACTCAAAATCAAAAGTGTAATCCCTGTAGTACTGTACATCGTCATTATTTGGGTACATGAACATAGCTTCTTTAGTTGTGTAACCAATCATGATGTCCATTCCTTTGACTTTCGGTTGCAGATTAACTGGGTAGTCGGTGATGATGGCAGTGTCTGAAGCTGCTTCCACACAAGGCATTGCAACTGGGTAACCGTCTGGGTCGGCGAGGTAATGCAATCTATTGGCAGCGTACACAGCGTCGTAGGGTTCAGCAGCGCTAATGAATTGTATCGCTCCAGCAGTATCGTTGCCAGTAAACCCAAGCTCTCTTGCCAAGTTCAAGGGAATCTCATCATTCTCCTCAGAAAGAATCCAAGTAGTCATAGCGGTACCACTCATAAGGATGACTCTTTGAGCTAAGTTTTCCGTCGCTAACAAATGGAAATCCAGACTTATTGCGCCGGCTGACATTCCAAATATAGTTGTCAAGTCTGGGTTACCACCAAAAGCTGCTATGTTCTCTTTAACCCATTGGAAGGCTAGGACCTGATCTTTAAGTCCAGCATTTTTGAGTCCTTGTTCACTTGAACATAAGAAACCATACAAGCCTAGTCTATAATTAAGAGTGACGACGATTACATCATGTTCTAATAAGAATTTTGGTGACAACTCCGATTTGTGTCCTGTGATGAAGGCTCCGCCATGGATGAAAACCATTACCGGCAATGTATTGGCGTGTGCGGTGCGCGGTACGTAAACGTTAAGTTCCAAGCATTGAAGTACCCCTGTGACGGGACTGTTGGAAGCCTGGATGCATTCGACGCCGTCGTGGTGCGCGTCAAATATTCCCTCAAAGTTGGGATGAGGTGTCGAAGGCTAGAAGGAAAATAAATTATGTTATTGCGCAATTGCTGGTATCAAGAGAATTATGTTTCTGATTATCTTAACCAAAAGAAGACGTTATTCATTTTATTAATATGTCATAATTCCTTCCACAATCATTCCTTATTATTATTTTAACACATACCTAATGATAAACATAATGTGAGCAACAGATTCTTACCCCAAATGGATTAGTTTCATCCACGTCTGCGTAGGGTATCCCCAGGAACATGTCGTAGTCCCCATCCTGCGCCGGCAGACCTCGGATCTGCCCCTTCGGAGTGCTCACCACAGGGTTGTCTCTGTTCACCACTGATAAAGAGACAATGGTCTTTATGACCATTAAAATTAACACTAAACTCTTCATTCTAGATGTTCCTATTCCTATAAGTGGTATAAAACTCTTTTTATTCAAGAAACGAGTGATCTCGGCGGGATCATATACTGAACTGATTTGAATTACGATTAAAACGGCTTTATTAGATGCTATCAAAGTCATTAGGGATATCAAAATAAGATAAAATGTTTTATTATCTTTTCCAATCATTCTCTATAGATAATTATAATAAGGAACATGAGTAATATGTGGCATCCAATTAGAAGAATTATTATGCAATAATTCGTAATGGAATATTAATTCCCAATACCAAAACTAAGTCCTAGTTAGATAATTTTTTTGGAAGAGATCTTTGAAGTTCGCCTGAACGGACTTTTGGCGAGGACCTTAAGGCCTCCAGCTAGAGCAATCAATCAATCAATCAACCAAGCATAGTCCACTGCTGGCCTCTCCTAATTTGCGCCACAACACCCGGTCCTCCGCCTTCCGCATCCAGTCCCCTCCAGCGACCTTTCTCAGGTCATCAGTCCACCTGGCGGGCGGGCGTTCTACCTTACGGTTGCCGAGTCGCGGTCTCCATTCTAGGACTCGTCTGCTCCAACGGCTATCGGTCCTTCGACAGACATGGCCAGCCCATTGCCACTTCAGCGAGCTAATTCTACGAGCTATGTCGGTTACCTTGGTTCTTTGTCGGGTGACCTCATTACGAATTTTATCCTTCAAAGAGACTCCGAGCATGCCTCGCTCCATAGCCCGCTGTGCGACTTTAAATTTGTGGACTAGTCCAACCGTTAATGTCCACGTTTCGGCACCGTAAGTCATAACAGGTAGGACGCACTGGTTGTACACTTTGGTCTTCAGGCTAGAGCAATAGGAAAAACTAACTACGTCAGCAACGTCCACTAAGGGCACCCGCTGCGGGGTTTGGACCTCGACTTAGTGCGTTGCTCACAATCTTAATAAAGCAAAACAACAAGGGATGGCTGGATCTAAGTTTGAATTATGTAGGGCTCGGGCCAGTTTGGTTTAGGGTCGGGGGGAATGATTGGACATTACGAAAAATAATGGTTGAGCGCTGTTTTTTTATGTACTAAGCAAGATGGGTCTATGGTATGTCTGTAAATAATATGTCTCTAAATAAAGCAAATTAATACTATTTTTGAGCCCCAGTTAATAATAAAACAAAAATGATCGAAATTAACATAAAATCGGAGTAGTAAATCTTTTTAAACATTAATAGAGAAGGTTTTAAACTTATTGACTTAACCAAAGCATTTGACTCTGTAAATCACGTATTTCTTTATAGTAAAAGTGCATAAGAGACTATTTTTAGATCGTTTGGTTAGATATTTTGTTTGCAATACAAAGCCAGCTCAATTACTAAACCTCAAGATATTATGAACAAAGATTTTCACTTTCAGCATATGAGGAGTACTACAGGGCAGTGCACTTCGTCCACTATCCTTAATGTTTTTAATTCGATACGTTTTAATTAAATCTTGCTCTTTTTAAGTCAGAATTTTTTACCAAAACCAATCCAACACCAATATTATTTTTTTTAGTATTTTTTTTTCCGTTAATCTAAGAATATTAGCATGCTATTAAAGTAAAACTAGAAAAAGCGTGATAGACTCGCCTCCTATTTATAATATTACAGTGTTACAAAATAAAAGTCACACATTGATGCCTTATTTTAGTTCTTAGTTTTATTTAGCATACATTTTTTCTTTTTTATTGTGTAGGCTTAGTTTTTATAGTACTGTAAATATTTTAAGTTTAATTACTGAAATATACTACTTATTTCAGTACTTGAAAAAAAAGTCATACTCATAACTTACTAAACATGTGACTAAATGGGATACAGACGAAGACTAAATTATTGTAACAAAATAAAAAAAAACAACTTCAAAATAAGTCTTATATTTATTTCTAAAACAATCTATACAAAATAATATGGTACCACATGGGCACCAGCTTTCCAATATAAAAAGGATCATCAAAATCGGTTCGCCCAGTCAAGTTCTTTGGTAACAAATATAAAAAAATACATTCGACATCTGCGTACCCCCTTCTTTTTTGAAGTCGGTTAAAAAGAGATGGATGGATTGTGTAAAAAATGATATGAGAAAGAAAGGAGTGAGTGCTGAGATGACGATTAGTAGAGATGATTGGAAGCTGAATACGCTAAGCCGACCACAAATAATTGGGAACAGGGCAGGGACGATGATGATTACAAAATACCTACAATTACTCTTTCCCTGTATGACATCATCGATGCCTGATTAGGTACTCTAATTAGTGGTTAATAGGCAGTGGTGCCACTTAATTAATCTTATCTGATAATCATAGTATATCCTGTTAATTGTTCAAATAATACGAATTACTGCAAATGTTTGGTTTAAAAGATAAGATTAGGTTTTTAATTGAGTAACTTCGATAATTGGGAAGATGACTATTAATTGGGTTCGATTCCCACTCAGGACAAATGTTTGTGTGATGAGCTCGATCATTTGTTCGGTGTCTGGGTGTAATTTATCTATAATATGTATGTATTTAGAAATATATAAGTATGTATATCAGTTGTCTGGTTACCATAACACAAGCTCTCTTAGAGCTTAGCTTGGGATCAGATTACCGTGTGTGAATTGTCCAGGAATATTATTATTATATTAATTGATGAGTAACCTCAGTAATGGGGTAGATGACTAAGTTTTTTAATGGCCGTCATGTACAAGGTGTTACTAAGAAGAGTAGAAAGGGTATATCTATCAAAAAGAAAGTGAATAAGGCGAGTGTGAATGAAAAAACGCCACATCAAGAGCATACCATAAACCGAACAGCATGTATGAAGGGAATAATGAAAGTGGACAAAGCGAAACAGTGTAAGGATCGTAGCAAGTGGAAAGAAGTGGTCTCTGCCTACCCCTACAAGGGAAAGAGGCGTGATTATATGTATGTATCTATCCAAAAGGGGTGAAGAGAACATCTGGTATAGAGTCAGTTTACAAAGTTTCAGCTCAAAATGAGTTAAGATTTTTTGGTGTCAAATTTTTCGTATCAATTATAAATTACAAACGTCCTTTATTGTCAAAAAAACAAAAAAAACTTTAAATTTTTTGTTATCATAAAGACAAAATCAAAATTAAAAACTTACTAAGTGCCTAAATGGATGATAAACCTTTTCGGGAATATCCTGCATATTATGAATATAAAGTTGTTTTTGGAGAACATCCTTAGAGTATACATATAAACTATAGAGTGAGCCTATCAGAGTTTAAACCGTAAGCACTAGTGTGAACAAGTGTTGTCGTGAATTATGGAGCTTGCCTTTGAAAAAATCTATTTAAAACACTAATATTATCCTAACAATGTCAAAACCATCGATTTTTTCGTATATAAGTTTCTCGTTGCGCGAAAATTAACTTAAATGAAAAACGAAATGTACTAGGTTCAAAAACTGCTTTCGACAGGCAAAAAGGGGAAACTAGCGATAGTAGCAGTCTATGTATACAGCGTGAATATGAAGTCGTTGTTTTCCCGAAGCGAAATGAGTTTGTATCGGTCATACAATCGATTAATATATATAAAAAAAATTAGACTCAATAAATGGCGGATTAACAATTGTTATAAACAAAACTCGAAAGTGACTTGAACCAGTAGTGAAACATCGCGCTATAGGTACATACGCGGGCGGGCGCGCGGTTACCCCGAACGCCGCGCGGTCGTTGCACTTCGCGTGTAAATCAGCTGATCGTTACTCTTGATTTAATAAAACACAAAACCAATAAGTAATTTAAATTTTCGCTTCAAAACTTTTACGGGCTTAGGATCGTCATAAATACTTAAAAAAACAAAAAAGGTATCTTTAAAAAAAGTCGGAATTTGATAATTAAGTATTTAAGGCGTAGGTATTTAAAAATGGAATCAACTTATTTACAATGATTTTGATTACCTAACCTACTTTTAAATGTTTATTTACAAAGTACGAGTACTTACACTTAACGGTAGCGGAGTAATTGTTCGAAATGTAAACCACTACGTTCAATGCACAAACGAGCACGTTTTAACTGATTGACTTTCAGTTTCATTAAAGTGTCTCTGTCACGTCTCACGATATTAAAAGCGTCCACTATCGCACTTATCAAAGAGTCGCGTGTTTGGTGTTCCTCACGATACACCAAGTTTTTGAGCTCAGACCACAAATAAAAGTCCAAGGGAGTCAAGGCCGGGCTCCTCGGTAGCCAAGGGTGTGGCACGCCACGAAAAAAAAATAATAAGGATGCAGTCCTTCTGTGTTGAGCACTTTCATCGCACATTCATCACTTGACGTCATCGACGTTCGCGCACAGAACACTAACTAATAAGTAATAGGTCATAGGTACTAAGCCGTAGGCACAGAGCGCAACATTTGGCGGCATTCTTTTGTGTTTCGGCGCTTGCCGCGTGCATGCAAGCTAATTTATACCGTATCACCATTACCGAGAGCTTATTTTGCTCTGAACATTTATTATTCATTCTTCCTTTGTAAGTTTGCCGACAACACGTGGCGGCGGCGTGTGTGTTTCGTGTTACCTACAGACCTGTACGTTATCTCTAGTGAGTGAACTACTATAGATTATCGCTCTTTCGAGTTTATGAATACTTTTTTAATGATTAAAAAAAAAAAAACATTATGTTTTTTAAGTTAAACTTTGTATTTCGATAGTACTACTGATGGGTAATCGTCCTGCCGCGGGAAAACAACCATTCAATTTTCACGGTGTATAGTAGGTCAATGAGAACATCCCTCGGATTGTCAACGAATGATAGCCAACACACTTATTGTTTTTTTCTTATGATTATAAAATTTTTGATAGAAATGCTACGGAAAGGAATTTGAAATATGATGCTGCTACGACTTTTTTAAAAAGAGACTTTGTGGTAGAGAGGTGTTACGAAAATAAATGTCACATAATAATATGTTGCGTCAATCTCACATATGTGGAAGATGTCAATCTCACATATGTGGGGAGGAGGGTCAATCTCACAAATGTGGATGATGTCGATCTCACATATGTGGATGATGTCAATCTCACATATGTGGAAGATGTCGATCTCACATATGTGGAAGATGTCAATCTCACATATGTGGGGAGGAGGGTCAATCTCACAAATGTGGATGATGTCGATCTCACATATGTGGATGATGTCAATCTCACATATGTGGAAGATGTCGATCTCACATATGTGGAAGATGTCAATCTCACATATGTGGAGGATGTCAATGTCACATATGTGAAGGGGGGTCCATCTAACATATGTGGAAGATGTCGATCTCACATATGTGAAGGACGTCAATCTCACATATGTGGAAGATCTCAATCTCACATATGTGAAGGGGGGTCCATCTCACATATGTGGAAGATGTCAATCTCACATATGTGGAAGATGTCAATCTCACATATGTGGAAGATGTCAATCTCACATATGTGGAAGATGTCAATCTCACATATGTGGAAGATGTCAATCTCACATATGTGGAAGATGTCAATCTCACATATGTGGAAGATGTCAATCTCACAAATGTGGATGATGTCGATCTCACATATGTGAAGGACGTCAATCTCACATATGTGGAAGATGTCAATCTCACATATGTGGATGACGTCAATCTCACAAATGTGGAAGATGTCAATCTCACATATGTGAAGAACGTCAATCTCACATATGTGGAAGATGTCAATCTCACATATGTGGAAGATGTCAATCTCACATATGTGGAGGACGTCAATCTCACATATGTGAAGGACGTCAATCTCACATATGTGGAAGATGTCAATCTCACATATGTGGATGACGTCAATCTCACAAATGTGGATGATGTCGATCTCACAAATGTGGATGATGTCGATCTCACATATGTGGGGAGGAGGTTCAATCTCACATATGTGGAAGATGTCAATCTCACATATGTGGATGACGTCAATCTCACAAATGTGGATGATGTCGATCTCACATATGTGAAGGACGTCAATCTCACATATGTGGAAGATGTCAATCTCACATATGTGGAAGATGTCAATCTCACATATGTGAAGGACGTCAATCTCACAAATGTGGAAGATGTCAATCTCACATATGTGGAAGATGTCAATCTCACATATGTGGAAGATGTCAATCTCACATATGTGGAAGATGTCAATCTCACATATGTGGAAGATGTCAATCTCACATATGTGGGGAGGAGGTTCAATCTCACATATGTGGATGATGTCAATCTCACATATGTGAAGGACGTCAATCTCACATATGTGGAAGATGTCAATCTCACATATGTGGAAGATGTCAATCTCACATATGTGGAAGATGTCAATCTCACATATGTGGAAGATGTCAATCTCACATATGTGGAAGATGTCAATCTCATATATGTGGGGAGGAGGTTCAATCTCACATATGTGGAAGATGTCAATCTCACATATGTGGAAGATGTCAATCTCACATATGTGGAAGATGTCAATCTCACATATGTGGAAGATGTCAATCTCACATATGTGGAAGATGTCAATCTCACATATGTGGAAGATGTCAATCTCATATATGTGGGGAGGAGGTTCAATCTCACATATGTGGAAGATGTCAATCTCACATATGTGGAAGATGTCAATCTCATATATGTGGGGAGGAGGTTCAATCTCACATATGTGGAAGATGTCAATCTCATATATGTGGGGAGGAGGTTCAATCTCACATATGTGGAAGATGTCAATCTCACATATGTGGATGACGTCAATCTCACAAATGTGGATGATGTCGATCTCACATATGTGAAGGACGTCAATCTCACATATGTGGAAGATGTCAATCTCACATATGTGGAAGATGTCAATCTCACATATGTGGAAGATGTCAATCTCACATATGTGGAAGATGTCAATCTCACATATGTGGGGAGGAGGTTCAATCTCACATATGTGGATGATGTCGATCTCACATATGTGAAGGACGTCAATCTCACACATGTGGAGGGGAGTCAATCTCACATATGTGGAAGATGTCGATCTCACATATGTGAAGGGGGGTCCATCTAACATATGTGGAAGATGTCGATCTCACATATGTGAAGGACGTCAATCTCACATATGTGGAAGATCTCAATCTCACATATGTGAAGGGGGGTCCATCTCACATATGTGGAAGATGTCGATCTCACATATGTGAAGGACGTCAATCTCACATATGTGGAAGATGTGAATCTCACATATGTGGAAGATGTCAATCTCACATATGTGGAAGATGTCAATCTCACATATGTGGAAGATGTCAATCTCACATATGTGGAAGATGTCAATCTCACATATGTGGGGAGGAGGTTCAATCTCACATATGTGGAAGATGTCAATCTCACATATGTGGATGACGTCAATCTCACAAATGTGGATGATGTCGATCTCACATATGTGAAGGACGTCAATCTCACATATGTGGAAGATGTCAATCTCACATATGTGGATGATGTCGATCTCACATATGTGGGGAGGAGGTTCAATCTCACATATGTGGAAGATGTCAATCTCACATATGTGGATGACGTCAATCTCACAAATGTGGATGATGTCGATCTCACATATGTGAAGGACGTCAATCTCACATATGTGGAAGATGTCAATCTCACATATGTGGAAGATGTCAATCTCACATATGTGGAAGATGTCAATCTCACATATGTGGAAGATGTCAATCTCACATATGTGGGGAGGAGGTTCAATCTCACATATGTGGATGATGTCGATCTCACATATGTGAAGGACGTCAATCTCACACATGTGGAGGGGAGTCAATCTCACATATGTGGAAGATGTCGATCTCACATATGTGAAGGGGGGTCCATCTAACATATGTGGAAGATGTCGATCTCACATATGTGAAGGACGTCAATCTCACATATGTGGAAGATCTCAATCTCACATATGTGAAGGGGGGTCCATCTCACATATGTGGAAGATGTCAATCTCACATATGTGAAGGACGTCAATCTCACATATGTGGATGATGTTAATCTCACATATGTGGAGGACGTCAATCTCACAAATGTGGATGATGTCGATCTCACATTTGTGAAGGACGTCAATCTCACATATGTGGAAGATGTCAATCTCATATATGTGGGGAGGAGGTTCAATCTCACATATGTGGAAGATGTCAATCTCACATATGTGGATGACGTCAATCTCACATATGTGAAGAACGTCAATCTCACATATGTGGAAGATGTGAATCTCACATATGTGGAAGATGTCAATCTCACATATGTGGAAGATGTCAATCTCACATATGTGAAGGACGTCAATCTCACATATGTGGAAGATGTCAATCTCACATATGTGGAAGATGTCAATCTCACATATGTGGAAGATGTCAATCTCACATATGTGGAAGATGTCAATCTCACATATGTGGAAGATGTCAATCTCATATATGTGGGGAGGAGGTTCAATCTCACATATGTGGATGATGTCGATCTCACATATGTGAAGGACGTCAATCTCACATATGTGGAAGATGTCAATCTCACATATGTGGATGACGTCAATCTCACAAATGTGGATGATGTCGATCTCACATATGTGAAGGACGTCAATCTCACATATGTGGAAGATGTCAATCTCACATATGTGAAGGACGTCAATCTCACAAATGTGGAAGATGTCAATCTCACATATGTGGAGGACGTCAATCTCACATATGTGGATGACGTCAATCTCACAAATGTGGATGATGTCGATCTCACAAATGTGGATGATGTCGATCTCACATATGTGGGGAGGAGGTTCAATCTCACATATGTGGAAGATGTCAATCTCACATATGTGGATGACGTCAATCTCACAAATGTGGAAGATGTCAATCTCACATATGTGAAGAACGTCAATCTCACATATGTGGAAGATGTCAATCTCACATATGTGAAGGACGTCAATCTCACATATGTGGAAGATGTCAATCTCACATATGTGGAAGATGTCAATCTCACATATGTGGAAGATGTCAATCTCATATATGTGGGGAGGAGGTTCAATCTCACATATGTGGATGATGTCGATCTCACATATGTGAAGGACGTCAATCTCACATATGTGGAAGATGTCAATCTCACATATGTGGATGACGTCAATCTCACAAATGTGGAAGATGTCAATCTCACATATGTGGAAGATGTCAATCTCACATATGTGGATGACGTCAATCTCACAAATGTGGAAGATGTCAATCTCACATATGTGGAAGATGTCAATCGCATATGTGGAGGATGTCAATCTCACATATGTGGAAGATGTCAATCTCACATATGTGGAAGATGTCAATCTAACATATGTGGAAGATGTCAATCTCACATATGTGAAGGACGTCTATCTCACATATGTGGAAGATGTCAATCTCACATATGTGGAAGATGTCAATCTCACATATGTGGAAGATGTCGATCTCACATATGTGGAGGATGTCAATCTCACATATGTGGAGGATGTCAATCTCACAAATGTGGATGATGTCGGCCTCACATATGTGAAGGACGTCAATCTCACATATGTGGAAGATGTCAATCTCACATATGTGGATGACGTCAATCTCACAAATGTGGAAGATGTCAATCTCACATATGTGGAAGATGTCAATCGCATATGTGGAGGATGTCAATCTCACATATGTGGAAGATGTCAATCTCACATATGTGGAAGATGTCGATCTCACATATGTGGAGGACGTCAATCTCACATATGTGGAAGATGTCGATCTCACATATGTGGAGGATGTCGGCCTCACATATGTGAAGGACGTCAATCTCACATATGTGGAAGATGTCAATCTCACATATGTGAAGGACGTCAATCTCACATATGTGGAAGATGTCAATCTCACATATGTGGATGACGTCAATCTCACAAATGTGGAAGATGTCAATCTCACATATGTGGAAGATGTCAATCGCATATGTGGAGGATGTCAATCTCACATATGTGGAAGATGTCAATCTCACATATGTGGAAGATGTCGATCTCACATATGTGGAGGACGTCAATCTCACATATGTGGAAGATGTCAATCTCACAAATGTGAAGGGGGGTCAATCTCACATATGTGAAGGGGGTCAATCTCACATATGTGGAAGATGTCAATCTCACATATGTGAAGGATGTCAATCTCACATAGATAGAGTGATGCTACGAAAAGGGGATTTCGTGATGGAGAGATGCTACGAAAAGGGGATTTCGTGATGGAGAGATGCTACGAAAAGGGGACCTCGTGATGGAGAGATGCTACGAAAAGGGGATTCGTGATGGAGAGATGCTACGAAAAGGGGACCTCGTGATGGACAGATGCTACGAAAAGGGGACCTCGTGATGGAGAGATGCTACGAAAAGGGGATTCGTGATGGAGAGATGCTACGAAAAGGGGATTCGTGATGGAGAGATGCTACGAAAAGGGGATTTCGTGATGGAGAGATGCTACGAAAAGGGGACCTCGTGATGTTGAGATGCTACGAAGAGGGGATTTCGTGATGGAGAGATGCTACGAAAAGGGGATTTCGTGATGGAGAGATGCTACGAAAAGGGGACCTCGTGATGGAGAGATGCTACGAAAAGGGGATTCGTGATGGAGAGATGCTACGAAAAGGGGACCTCGTGATGGAGAGATGCTACGAAAAGGGGACCTCGTGATGGACAGATGCTACGAAAAGGGGACCTCGTGATGGAGAGATGCTACGAAAAGGGGATTCGTGATGGAGAGATGCTACGAAAAGGGGATTTCGTGATGGAGAGATGCTACGAAAAGGGGACCTCGTGATGTTGAGATGCTACGAAAAGGGGACCTCGTGATGGAGAGATGCTACGAAAAGGGGATTCGTGATGGAGAGATGCTACGAAAAGGGGATTTCGTGATGGAGAGATGCTACGAAAAGGGGACCTCGTGATGTTGAGATGCTACGAAAAGGGGACCTCGTGATGGAGAGATGCTACGAAAAGGGGACCTCGTGATGGACAGATGCTACGAAAAGGGGACCTCGTGATGGAGAGATGCTACGAAAAGGGGATTCGTGATGGAGAGATGCTACGAAAAGGGGATTTCGTGATGGAGAGATGCTACGAAAAGGGGACCTCGTGATGTTGAGATGCTACGAAAAGGGGACCTCGTGATGGAGAGATGCTACGAAAAGGGGATTCGTGATGGAGAGATGCTACGAAAAGGGGACCTCGTGATGGAGAGATGCTACGAAAAGGGGATTCGTGATGGAGAGATGAAACGAAAAGGGGACCTCGTGATGCTACAAAAAGGGGATTTCATGATGGAAAGATGCTACGAAAACGGGATTTCATGTTGGAAAGATGCTACGAAAAGGGGATTTCGTGATGGAGAGATGCTACGAAAAGGGGACCTCGTGATAGAGCGATGCTACGAAAAAGGGATTTCGTGATGGAGAGATGCTACGAAAAGGGGACCTCTTGATGGAGAGATGCTGCGAAAAGGGGATTTCGTGATGGAGAGATGCTACGAAAAGGGGACCTCGTGATGTTGAGATGCTACGAAAAGGGGATTTCGTGATGGAGAGATGCTATGAAAAGGGGATTTCGTGATGGCGATATGCTACGAAAAGGGGACCTCGTGATGCTACGAAAAGGGGATTTCATGATGTAAAGTTACTACGAAAAGGGGGTTTCATGATGGAAAGATGCTACGAAAAGGGGATTTCATGATGGAGAGATGCTATGAAAAGGGGATTTCGTGATGGAGATATGCTACGAAAAGGGGATTTCGTGTTGGAGAGATGCTACGAAAAGGGGATTTCGTGATGGAAAGATGCTACGAAAAGGGGACCTCGTGATAGAGAGATGCTACGAAAAGGGGATTTCATGATGGAGAGATGCTACGAAAAGGGGATTTCGTGATGGAGAGATGCTACGAAAAGGGGTTTTCGTGATGGAGAGATGAAACGAAAAGGGGACCTCGTGATGCTACAAAAAGGGGATTTCATGATGGAAAGATGCTACGAAAACGGGATTTCATGTTGGAAAGATGCTACGAAAAGGGGATTTCGTGATGGAGAGATGCTACGAAAAGGGGACCTCGTGATAGAGCGATGCTACGAAAAAGGGATTTTGTGACTGATATGCTACGAAAAGGGAACTTCTTTATAGACAGATTCTACAAAAATAGTTATCTATGATAGACATGGTAGGAAAAGGGGACTACGTGTAAGAGATATACTATACTATATATAACTTCAAAAATGTATCACTCGTCTTAGGAAGTCATCATAGAAGTTATGGGTACTTTCGTAGCAGGGATTATGTTATTCGATTTTTTTAAGTGTAGAATAGAAATCATTTTAGTACTTTGAGAAATAAAATGCCTCGTTGGCCTAGTGGTGCTAAGCGCGACTGCTACGCGAGAGGTCTTGGGTTCGATTCCCAAGTCGGCCAAGGTGTTATTGGGTTTTTCTATGAAATTCTCAGTAGCAGGTCGGAGTTTGGATTTGTGCCGGGTTAGTGGCAATAGGCTCGCCCCCTATTACACGGGACCTAAACATACCGGCGAACTGTGGGTGTACATTGGTACACCTCTGTCTAACCCTTCAGGGATACAGGCGTGATGATATGAGAAATAAAATCGTTCTTTAGGCAATATTTTGTAAATAAGAAAACGGATTTCAAACAACTTAAATATTTATTTATTTAAATAACGTTACAAATACTGTGGTTATTGTTAGAAGCAGGATTGGTACAACACTAGTGCCTCCGTTGTTTTCATCTCCATTGCCTTCATCTTCATTGTTATCACCAGTGTCATAGCCCCTAACTTTATGACCATGGAGTTTATAATACAGGTCCCAGAAAGCCATTCTCTTTTGGAATACTCGATTGCCAGTTGTGATAGGATTGTCTATGTTCAAATATGGCCGCTGCTCCTTGTCTACTGGCTTCCACTCTGGGATCAAGTCTGTTGGTGCTGGCGTCGGATTTCTGTAACGAAAGACATTTTATTTCAGATTGGTTTTCGTAAGAAGAAGAAACCACCCCAGGTTTCAAAGATCATAATATTTAATTAACTTTCCAAGATTTGTTTGAGATAACATAACATAACATTGACCTACTTGATTAATGTTAAGCTGATTTTTCTAAAGGTCACTTTTAGACTAAATTAATAGACCTTAAAGTCAACTAAAACGCTGTAACAAATGAAGCTACGTTCCAAGATCTTAATTGTAACAAATACATACTGTGCAAACATCTCATACATTTCAATTGAATATTACTTAATTTCGGTGTTACTACTGTGCCATTCGATTTATGTAATCAGAAATATTCCTAGATAAATATACTAGATATTATTTTAGTTTATTAAAAATTTTATAACATAACATAACATATCATCACGCCTGTATCCCCGAAGGGGTAGGCAGAGGCGTACCAATGTACACCCACAGTTCGCCGATATGTTTTAGGTCCCATGTAATAGGGGGCGAGCCTATTGCCACTAACCGGGCACAAATCCAAACTCCTGCTGACCTGACCCTGACTGAGAATTTCATAGAAAAGCCCATAGACTACGGGCCCATGAACAAAATCGATGGGTCATATGAACCACCAGGTGACGTATATAGGACGATAGAAGAGCATAAAATAATAAGATTCAGCACTATGCCGTCACTTGTGATCAGTCCAACTGGGTGCTGGTGAGCATTCAAAAGTGCAGCTAGAGTAAGTACATTTTGGTCATTTATTTCTGTACGGCATTGTTACCATCGAATAGATCCATGAAAAATAATAAGAAAGCGCGCAGTGCCGTACAAAAATGGTGGTCCAAAAAGTTGGTATTTTAGTTTTACTTTCTGTCAATTTCCAGGGTAAATTTGGTCATTTGATTCTGTACGGCGTCAGTTTCATACTGTTTCAATACAGCTTCTAATCCATTATTCCGCAACGCCGTACAAACGACCAAAAATCTTTGAACAAGGGGAAAAAATCGAGGGTTGCAACCCGCCTTCATTCCGTGGTCCGAGGGGTGATTTGAACAACATCAAATTATTTATTTTAAAAGTATTTCATGCATAGATAATATTTTTTAGATAATGGATTAAAAGCTGTATTGAAACAGTATGAAACTGACGCCGTACAGAATCAAATGACCAAATTTACCCTGGAAATTGACAGAAAGTAAAACTAAAATACCAACTTTTTGGACCACCATTTTTGTACGGCACTGCGCGCTTTCTTATTATTTTTCATGGATCTATTCGATGGTAACAATGCCGTACAGAAATAAATGACCAAAATGTACTTACTCTAGCTGCACTTTTGAATGCTCACCAGCACCCAGTTGGACTGATCACAAGTGACGGCATAGTGCTGAATCTTATTATTTTATGCTCTTCTATCGTCCTATATACGTCACCTGGTGGTTCATATGACCCATCGATTTTGTTCATGGGCCCGTAGTCTACCAATAACACCTTGGTCGACCCGGGAATCGAATCCAAGACCTCTAGCGTAGCAGGCGTGCTTAGCACCACTAGGCCAACGAGGCAGTTTCGCAGAAATTTTATCATAGTGTCAATTATTTCAGTAACTCATTTTGAATTAAATATTGTAAACTGACTCTATACCAGATGTACTCTTCACCCCTTTTGGATAGATATACCCTTTCAGTAAAACCCTGTATATTCAAGTTACTTTACACTCACCCATATTTAGCGAAGTCAGTCCACAATTTAGTGATCGCATCAATCATTCTTTGATCAGCTTCAGTTATTGGTAAACCTTCAAAGACATCGATATCGAATAAATATCCCAAGTCGTCTGCATGACTGGCGCCCGCCGCAGTTAGATTCATGATTATTTTAGCAAAGTTTCTGTCGCCTTCGTAAGAAAACACGTATTTGTAAACGCTATTCGCTTCAGCGTCCAAATACTTGGTGACACTCCTCTCAGCAGAGTGAACGAAGGAGAAGTCGGAAGCGTAATCTAGGATTTCATCTTGTAGGTTCTCATTTGGTTTTTCATCTCCAATATAAAATTGCCTTATAACATCTACGTCATAACTTTCATCGAACTCAAATGACTGCTCGTGTGCAAACGAGTAGTTTCTGTAGAACTGTACATTGTCTACGTTAGGATACATGAACATAACCTCTTTGGTCGCGTATCCTACCATTATGTCCATTCCTTTGACTTTCGGTTGCAGATTAACTGGGTAGTCAGTGAGTATGGCAGTGTCTGAAGCTGCTTCCACACAAGGCATTGTCAATGGATTATTATCAACGTCAGCTAGGAACTGTAAGCTACTGGCAGTCGCTACAGCTAAACTCGGATCTACGGCACTAAGAAATTGTATGGCTCCGGTAATATTATTACGAGTGTACCCAAGTACTTGAGCCAAACTTATAGGCATCTCATCGTTTTCTTCAGCGATAATCCATGTTGTCATAGCAGTACCACTCATGAGGATAGCTCTCTGAGCTACATTTTCACGAGCGTGTAAATGCATGTCCAAACTCATTGCACCAGCTGACTGTCCGAACATAGTGATCTGGTTAGCGTCTCCACCGAACGCTGCTATGTTCTCTTTAACCCAATTGAAGGCTAACACCTGGTCTTTAAGTCCAGCATTCTTAATTCCAGGTTCACTTGAACACAAGAAACCATATAAACCTAATCTATAATTTATGGAAACCATAATAACATCATGTTTCATCAAGAATCTCGGTGATAATTCCGCTTTATGTCCAATGAGGAACGCTCCGCCATGGACGTAGACCATTACCGGCAATGTATTGGCGGGGCTCGCGGAGTGCGGTACATAGACGTTCAGTTGCAGGCATTGGATGACGCCCACGACGGGACTGTTTAGAGACTGCACGCAAGCGACGCCATCGTGGTACGCGTCGAATATTCCTTCGAAGTTGGGATGTGGTGTTGATGGCTGAAACATTAAAATGGTAAATTAGAGACTGTTTGAATTAATGGTACACTTTCCTTTTTGTGTATTTTCCTTATAAATCCTTATTTTCCTTTTCAAAATAAATCTTTTCGTTCAATACTATTATAACTAAGTACTTTTGTTTAGCTATTCTTGGAAAGATGTTTAGCAGGTAAGCTACACAGGACACATATGACAGTAGTGTCATTCTGTCCTTCGAAAAGTGCTTCGTGTCAACTTAAACTTTGAGTTATGATAATAATAAATCTTACCGCAAATGGTTTACTTTCATCCACGTCTGCGTAGGGTATCCCCAGGAACATGTCGTAGTCCCCATCCTGCGCCGGCAGACCTCGGATCTGCCCCTTCGGAGTGCTCACCACAGGATTGTCTCTCGCTACACCAGCTATGCATTTGATGCTCAGCAGAAATAATATTAATGTCTTCATTTTTGATGTTGAAAATAAAATAACTGAAATATACAAAAAAATACCTTTATACATATTTTTTAAATACGATATATTCCTTTTTATTTTGTTGTGTGTACATAAATTATTAAATAAAAAATAAATAAATGTAACAAAATATCTTAGGAAAACTCACACACGGACGTCTGATCATAAAATAATCAGAGCCTTTATTATGGAAACCTAACTAGATGAATAACACCCCGACACAGAACAAATAATCATGCTCATCACACAACGATCAGATTGGGAATCGAACCCATAACTGCACCGATAAGCCGGCCTATTTGGAACACAACTTGACATAAGGACACATATTAATTAGACGATAAAATCTATTGTTTACGTATTCTTCGCACCTGGCCATGACTTGACAATTATATAATAGATTTAAATATTAAGATTAATATTTTCGCTAATCATTCTGTTATGCAAAAATTATATAAAATGACATCAAAGTAAAAGCTAGTGGGTGATGTCACCGCATTAACTAACTTGTTTACGCTTTTAAACTTTTTGAGATTAGAGAGACAGAATTAAAATTCAACTAAACAGCGACTTAAATCTGATTGGTGCTTTAATATTCGGTATCATAACATACTATCACGCCTGTATCCCCGAAGGGTTAGGCGGAGGTGTACCAATGTTCACTCACAGTTCGCCGGTATGTTTGGGTCCCATGTAATAGGGGGCGAGCCTATTGCCACTAACCGGGCACAAATCCAAACTCCGACCTGCCACTGAGAATTTCATAGAAAAACCCAATAACACCTTGGTTGACTTGGGAATACAACCCAAGACCTCTAGCATAGCAGTCGCACTTACAACCACTAGGCCAACGAGGCAGTCCACCATGACTTTATTTTTAATAGCTATTACATGCACAGGAACACTCGCACTTCTCACAAGCATTTGGCACCTGCAATCAATCATATATCTTGCTTTGACGCCCAAGTGCGTCAAACTATCTCTTTTTTATAATAAGTATATCATTAGTCGAACATCAATCACAACGGAAATAAATTAGTCTAAAACCATTCAAGCTATTTTACTTTATGTTAGAGACCATACATAGGGTCCCATAGGGTGTGCGACAGGGTCTAATTTTGGGACCCTTTACTATTTAAGGAACTTAGTTATTTAGTAACCATAATGCAATGTGCTGTTGACAAATAAATTTTAAAATCTATCTGGTATATTAATTGAAGTCTTGTGTCAACAAATTAGTAAGCATGGTATATTTCACTTTGTGCACAATAAGCAGAAGAAAAGTAAGTGAAATTAGAACCTTGGAATTAAATCACTCAGGTGAAAATGAATCTGGTCAAATATTTCACCTCGGTAATAACACCCCAGTTAAAAGTATTCATCTTGAAATGAGGAAACCAACAAAAAAATCTAAAGGAAACATTACACACGAGATAATAAATAAATAATAAAAAAATGCGGACAACATCACATACATTGCTCTGAACACAAAGTAAGTAGCTATTAAGCACTTGTGTTATGGAATTCAGAAACAACGAAGGTACCACAAACACCCAGACCCGAGACAATGTAGAAAAGTGTTATTCTAAAGTCTGTATGGGATCGAACCCGGGACCTCAGAACTAGCGACTCCTTAAAAACCGGTGCGTACGTCCCTCGACCATGGAGGTCGTCTAGAGAATATAAAATAATAATATACCGGGCCATCTCACACACGGTTGTCTGATCCCAAGCTACGCAGAGCTTGTGTTATGGTAACCAGACAACTGATAAACATACTTATATATTTCTAAATACATACATATTATAGATAAATTACACCAAAAGATAATGTCTTGGTTAATATTTTTATTAATGAGAATTAATACTTGTTCCAACAGTTCACCCTCAAACAGAATTGACTGCCGCAACGAAAATAACTGCCACGTCCACCACGACTTAGAGACCTATTGTAACTGCCAATACCCATCGCCTAACCTAAATACCCGTGCACACGATGCCACGTCGCTCTGCACACGGGCCGCACCACGTCAACAATGACAAAACAAAAGTTGCTTGAAACATCCGTGACTCCGTGTAGACCGCCTAAACTTTATTTACACGCGATACGAAAGCACGTCGACAATGACAGACAGAATAGTAGCGTCGTGTACGCGAGCTATTCGCCCACATAAATATTGTTATCTAAACAAAATCTTTTGATCACGGAACTACAAAGTCCATGATCCAGATTTATCCAGTTTTCGCAAAAAAACATTTGACGTTTTAATTCGTTATTACTTTCATTTCATTTCGTAATGTTTCAAAGATATAGGTATAAAAATAATTACTAGCTACTCGCCCCGCCTTCGCTCGGGTAGGGCATCATAGATGCATTTTTTTTTCTATAGTAGATGTATGAGAATAGGGTATAAAAAACTAAAGCCTATCAGGTCAGTCTAATTCTATTAGATATAACAAAATAGATTCGCTTTTTTAAGTATAATAAACAAACTAAAAAGATAAAGAAAACCAAAGTTCAGAGCTGGCATATGACACGCTGTAGCACAACATCTGCGACCTGCGTAAACTATGTTGGGGTCGGCGCCCAGTCTCACCGAATTCACCTGAATTCCGTATAAGAATAAGAATAAAATTCCGGGTAACTTACACACGGTTAACTGATTCCAAGCTAAGCAGAGCTTGTGCTATGGTAACTATACAACTACATAATATTTTAATTACATAATATATATTATACTAGCTGTGCCATGCGGTTTCACCCGCATGAATACCTAGGTCCCGGTGTCTTTATATTTGGCCGGTGATTACTTTTTTTTTTACCGCGAAATTTCCATTTTTTTTTTCTTTCATAAAAACCTTCTCCTGATAATAACTAAAACAACAAAATAAGAATTAGTGAAATTGGTCCAGCCGTTATTGAGTTATGCGCTTACCAACACATTTAGCGATTCATTTTTATAAATAAGACTAGCTGTGCCCCGCGGTTTCACCCGCGTGAATCCATAGGTCCCGCTCCCGGTGCCTTTATATTATTGGAGGCGTAGATAAATCCAACAAATCACTATCATTTTTTTTTTCATAAAAACCTTCTCTTGACAATAACAAATACAACAAAAAAAGAATTAGCGAAATCGGTCCAGGCGTTATTGAGTTATGCGCTTACCAACACATTTAGCGATTCATTTTTATATATAAGATATATACATATTATAGGTAAATAACACCCAGACACAGCACAAATGATCGTGCTCATCACACAAACATTTGTCCTGGGTGGGAAACGAACCCACACCCTCCGGTATAGATTGCCAAAGAACAACCTGTTGCAGTCGAGACCTACGGCTTAACGTGCTTTCCGAGGCACGGAGGGGACTCGGTGTGTTTATAAATGGTCACCCATCCACGCACCAACCGCGGCGAGTGCGGCTTAACCTATACTGTCGGTCTTGATATGACGACGTCAAATATTTACACAAAATATACCAATGTAACTTTTCAAAAGTTATATGTACTTTCTTAATTATTCTAAGACACTTCTGACAAACGGTGAAGGAAAACATCGTAAGGAAACCTGGATTCCAAAATTTGAGATCTGAAATCACCCGCAGAGAGCAAGCGTGGTGATCAATGCTCATGCCTTCTCTATATGGGAAGAGGCCTGTGCCCAGCAGTGGGACGGTTATAGGATGGATTATTATTTATATTATTATTATTATACAAAATTGTGATGTTGACATTTATGAATCAATGTTTGGTGTTTTTTTATTTAATAAAAAAAAAACTGGTCTAATATTTTTATTTCATCAGACTAACAAATTACCATGTATACAACTACTTTTTATACATAATATTTGGTTACACATAAATCGAAATAAACTCAAGAAAAAAACATGAATCTAAATGCCTTAAAAAAAAAAAGAACCGGAATACAGTAGCTTCCTAATGATGAAAAAACATCAAAATTGATTTAGTAGTTACAGATACCACTTCCTACAAACAACCACACAAACTTTACTTTTTTATAATATTACTAGATATTATAAGGAAGAGATTGTCAAAGATGATTAATTACGTTATCAGATTTTTGCTTTTTTAATTACCTACCATGATTTTATATAAATAGATGAAGTTTGTCACATTTTCACACAGTTTAATTTGTCAAGTATTGCCTTCAAAATGAAGAGTTTAATATTCCTTATCATGGTCATAAAGACCATTGTCTCTTTATCAGTGGTGACCAGAGACAACCCTGTGGTGAGCACTCCGAAGGGGCAGATCCGAGGTTTGCCGGCAAAGGATGGGGATTACAACGTTTTTTTGGGGATTCCCTACGCTGTGGTCGATGAAAGCAAACCATTTGAGGTAAGAATTATAATTGTTCTGTTATGTTTGTTTTTCAGGGTGTCACCGAAGGGTATTACCATCGACGTATGATATGCATAGACTGCTACTATCGCTAGGTTCCCCTTGTGCCAAGCGAGAGCAGTTTTTAGTCTGATCCTAGTACATTTCGTTTTTCATTTAAGTTAATTTTCGCGCAACGAGAAACTTATATAAGAAAATATCGATGGTTTTGACACTGTTAGGATAATATTAGTGTTTTAGATAGATTTTTTAAAACGGCAAGCTCCATCTTCATACATAATTCACGACAACACTTGTTCACACAAGTGCTTACGGTTTAAACTCTGATAGGCTCACTCTATAGTTTCAAATGCAACCTCGTTGGGTATTACATATCTATCCAAGAGAGGTGAAGAGTACTTCTGGTATAGAGTAGGATTACAAAACATCAGCCTAATATGAAAAAAGACATATTGAATGGCAATATTTCGCATTTTGAGCTGATATTTTGTAATATACCACACTACTCTTCTACCCTTTTGGATAGATATACTCTTTAAGTAAAACATTGTATATACCTACCACTGGCTTCTTCAGGGTCCAACTTGCTGGTAAGAGCACCAGAGGAAGTATTGTCCTCATAACTTGTGTCGTGTGTAAAACTAGTTTTCACATTAGCATTTCTCACAAACCGGTCTAGTGATTTGTCGCTTATTTTAATCTTTACTACCGTATTTATGTTAACACTATTTGTCATAAATCATTTTTTTTAAGTCTTAAGTCCGCCAGTCAATAGCTAAACAATATAAATATTCATATGTGACTCATTGAAGATGGAAGTAATTAACATATAGCATTCTGTCACCAATAATATTCCAGGACATCTCACACACGTTTGTCTGATCCCAAGCTAAGCAGAGCTTGTGTTATGGTAACCAGGCAACTGATAAACATACGCATATATTTCTAAATTTATACATATTATAGATAAATAACACCCAGACACCGAACAAATGATCGTGCTCATAACACAAACATTTGTCCTGGCTGGGAATCGAACCCACGATCTCCGGCATAGCACGGTCTCTAACCACTAGACCAACAGGCCCGTCAAACAAAACCAAAGAGCATCGCATCCCTTTCTGTATTAATATAATAAACCTAATCCTAATTACTTATCTTCCAGCCTTCAACACCACACCCTGGCTTCAAAGGAATATTCGACGCTACCAAAGGAGGCGTCGAATGTATCCAAGCAATGAGCAGTCCCGTCACGGGCGTCATCCAATGCCTGCAACTCAACGTCCACGTACCAAAGACCGCCAGTCCTTCCAATACATTGCCAGTAATGATCTTCATCCACGGCGGTGGCTTCATCGTCGGCAGTAAGGAAGAGAATCCCAGATTCTTAGTTAAGCATGACGTCATCGTCGTCACTTTGAATTACAGACTCGGTTTGTACGGCTTCTTGTGTTCCAGTGAACAAGGACTCAAAAATGTTGGGCTCAAAGATCAGGCTTTAGCTATTAAATGGGTTAAAGAAAATATAGCTAGTTTTGGCGGTAACGTTGACTTGATAACTATTTTCGGACAGTCAGGTGGTGCAATGAGTTTGGATCTACACTTACTGGCTACAGAAAACTTAGCTAAGAGAGTGATCTTAATGAGTGGTACAGCTTTAACTACATGGGTTCTTCCCGGTGAAGAGAATGATGACAGACCTATAAATCTAGCCAGAGAGCTCGGTTTCAATGGGACTGATATCAAAGGAGCGATACAATTTTTGAGCTCAGTAGATCCAAATTTAGCAGTGGCGACTGCTGACCGCTTGCAGTACGCAGCTACTGCTGAGGGATTATTGACTGTACCTTGTATAGAACCAGCTTCAGACAATGCCATCTTGGCCGACTACCCAGTAAACTTGCAACCTAAAGTCAAAGGAATGGACATCATGATTGGATATGTCGACAAAGAAATGATGTTCATGTATCCCAATGCCGACAATCTACAATTCTATAGAAATTATTCGTTCGAACGTGAGCTGTTATTTGAGTTTGACGAAGCGTATGATGTAGATGAAATCAGACAACTTTACATAGGTGATGAACAGCCAAACGAGAATTTACAAGATGCTATTTTAGATTACGCTTCAGACTTTGCCTTCGTTCACCCTGTTGAGAGGACTGTGAATAAATTTCTCGATGCCGGAGCTAACAAAGTCTACAAGTACTTGTTTTCTTACGAAGGGGCAAGAAACTTCTTTAAGATGGTCAATAATTTGACTGCGCCAGGCGCGTGTCATGTGGATGATTTGGGGTATCTATTCGATATAGCTATGTTTGAAGGAGTTCCGATAAGTGAAGCTGATCAGAGGATCGTTGATGCGTTGGCTAAATTGTGGACTGATTTCGCTAAATATGGGTGAGTGGTTACTGTAATAATTTTGTTAGTAAGCTAGAACACTAGACCCTATAGTCTAACAGTAGTTGAAAACATCGCAGAGAAATTTGATATGCCTGAAGTGATAAACTGATAATAGCACATAGGGAATTCATTAAGTTATATTAATATAGGGAAATATATTTGATGTTTTATTGTATATGGCCTCAAATTGGCCCAATATTCCATTGTATGTTTTGTAAATATTGAGTGACCTGGTAAAATTTCCGTGGTCTTGAATCCTATTAGAAGCATATCATACGTTTAAAAAGCCCCCTTAAAAGAAATGAGTTGGTTTTAATTTCCAAAAACCAAGCCCAAGAGTAGATGAAAAAAAAAAAATTATGGACTTTATATCCTGGGCTACTTTCATCTTAATATTTATACCTTCTCCGTATAATTTAACTAAAATATAATGAATTTGTTACAGAAATCCCACGCCAGAGCCAACAGACTTGATCCCAGAGTGGAAGCCAGTAGACAAAGAGCAGCGCCCATATTTGAACATAGACAATCCTATCACATCTGAGAACTTGGTATTCAAAGAAAGAATGGCTTTCTGGGATAGATATTATCAAAAATATGGACACAAAGTTATTGGCTATAAAGCCAGGAAGGGCAATTTGAGAGTTTGATTAAAATTGCATTATGCAAGGTGTTAACGAAAGGGTTTATCTATCCAAAAGGGGTGAAGAGTACTCCTGGTATAGAGTCAGTTTACAAAGTTTTAGCTCAAAATGAGTTAATTACATAATTTGATACCCAATTTCTGGCATTAACTATTTGATAAGTTATGCACTACATCGCACCGGCTGCACAAGGTGCATAACTCATTTATTGGACTTAGTATTCGAATCTACAACAAACTGCCTCCTAGTATTTTAGAATTACCATTTAATTCATTTAAATCGGTAGTTAAAACAAGGCTCTGTACGAAAGCCTACTATACATTAAATGACTACTTAGTCGATAAAAACTGTTGGTCGCCTTGATAGTCACAAGACGGTTCCGTGCGGAATTTCAGGGATAATCTATTCTTATTTTATATTTATTGTTTATTTTGACTGCCATACTGATAGTATGTAACTATATTTTGATACAATTATACTATTGTATAATTAACTTTTATTATTATTATTATCTTTGTTGATTTGACATATTAGTTTATCGAAACTGATTATTGTTCCAAATTGATTGGCATACACTCTGTATGCAACATTACATTGTTTAATTTATTTTATTATTAATGCAGTTATACGCATGTACATTAGTGTACTATTATAATGCCGCTTTGATAAGGGACTGTGCAGTGAATCAGTGCTTGGGGTTTTTTTTTCCTAATTTGTAAATGTATTCTTTAAACCGGCAGCAGTTTCGTCATGCTCCCTTAGTTGTCATTGCCTGCGGTGGCGTCTGGGGTCGGGTCTCCTCCTTCCCTCTAATATGGCGAGGGAGGGGATGGCTGACCCTTGCGTCATACTCGTGAACGGGTGCCGCTTGCGGTGGCTGGTCGTTCTGTTGACCTTGGTCACCACGTAGATATAATAATTTTTACTCTTTTATAGTATGATACCCATCTACCTTAACTACTCGTTCACTTTGCACGGTTCCTTATTTTTTATTTTTTTTATTATTTTATATAATTTTTATTGTAATGACAGCGTGCTACTGGGGAGTTTGTTGCGCCGTTTCTTCTCCTCAGCCAGAGCACTTAGGAAGCGGTGAAGGGTGGGCGTTTTGGGGTCGGTTCATATCTGGCGGTGGTAGCGTGTCGTCGGTCGCGTGGCGCTGGGGCGGGCGGGCGCATGATGGAGCATTCGGCCTTTCACACTGACCTGACGCGTTGGTGCGTCAGGTGTGAGAGGTTGGATGTTTTGTTGTGTGTTTGCTCGTTCGGGCGTTGCGCGGCCGATGTTGTGCGCTGCCTTTTCCGCTGGATATGAACCGACCCCTGGGGTGCTGTCTTTTGTAAAAAAAAAAATATTGACGTTTAATAAGTGCTACTTTGTAGCCTAAGTTAAAATAAATGATTTTGATTTGATTTGATTTGATACCAAAAATGTCATCGCACTGTAAGGATAAATACAAAATTACGTAACTTGTTATAAGTTTTGGATAGATATACCCTTTCGGTAGCACTTTCATTAAATATTTAAATTATATGTATAAAAGTAACCTATGGAGTTTCTTGCCGGTTCTTCTCCATGGGAATAACATTTTGGAACCTGCAACTAGAGCTCATTAAATTGTTTTAAATGTTACTTGGGAAAGTCAGCTTTCTTGGTTTAAGAGAATGTATTCTCTAATTTAACTAAATCATGTTTCTTATTAATAACAATACTAAGATTAGTTTATTTAATAATTAACAATATGTACAGAATGCCTTAAAATACGTGGGTGAATTTTTTGACGCCTTATTTTAGTTCTTAGTTTTATTTAGTATATATTTTTTCCTTTTTAATGTGTAGGCTTAGTTTTTATAGTATTGTAAAGATTAGTTAATTTTCAATTATCATCATCATTGTTTCTTCGTTAATTAACATATTTTTTTCTTTGAATAAATCTGTACTGAATTTTATTTAACGATATTTTATTTCTTTTCACAAGTCCCAGATTTCTGTAATCGAAAGCCTAGATGACTGGTTATGAAAAGCCAAATTCTAATAAGACCTTCAGTTAGTGCCAGGCCGCACTACGGCTAACCGCCGCGGATATTAACCGCCTGATTTTGTAAGTAACGGAAACTAATCGTCGCCCTAGTAATAATAATAATAATAATTTATTTCAGACCAAGATAGTCCATAGAGTGTTAGTAATACACAGGTACTTACGAACTATGTTAGTAATACACAAAATACTAAAACAAAAGCAAACAAACTAAAGTAAAATTAAAATTATCCTGTATGTAGGCGAATCCAATGCCTCCATATAGGGCTCTCTACGTGCTCTGCAACCGCCCTCAAGTAGGTAGCTGTTGGGACTGTCTCTCACTCTACGCATCAGCGACGCCGCTCTTTTTCTAATTATGGCATAGTAATCGTCGACATGCGCTTCTGCAACCATTGCTGACGCACTGCAATAGCGAGGCATTCCCATCAACATCCTGAAGGCGTTGTTGTACTGAACTCTCAGAACACTCACAACCTAGTGCTTGTTGGTCCTATCTTGAAAAATTATATGTTCTCTATTTATTTTAGAAAATTAACGATTATTGATTTGATGGTTTTTTAAATACTCGAGTTATAGGTAACTCGAGTTACATTTAATACAGCCAAATCAATAATGCTTCTGCAGACGGGCCTGTTGGTCTAGTGGTTAGAGACCCTGACTGCTATACCGGAGGTCGTGGGTTCGATTCCCACCCGGGACAAATGTTTGTGTGATGAGCACGATCATTTGTTCGGTGTCTGGGTGTAATTTATCTATAATATGTATGTATTTAGAAATATCTAAGTATGTGTTATCAGTTGTCTGGTTACCATAACACGCGCTCTGCTTAGCCTGGGATCAGTCAACCGTGTGTGAGATGTCCCGGAATATTATTATTATTATCTATTATCCTATAAAATTTTACCAATGGTAGCTAGGACAAACAAGCACTAGAGCGACCTAATGGAAGTGGCCGCACTGGCGGTTATTTTTAACTGTAGTGTGCGTCTCGGTATTGTTGTTACCCCCTACGGGAAAAATCCCGTAGTGCGGCTTTAGCCTTATGTAACATAATAACATTTGACACTTATTTTATGCTTGTCAAAATAACGGAAACTAAGTAGATAACCGAATCAAAAATCTAATGCAGGGGCTAAAGATGTCATTAATTGTTATTTTCGTTTTAATAAATACTTATACAGTTCACAGAAAAATATGTATATGTAACATTTACTAAATAAAGAAAGTTAAATAAAAAATGCTTTTACTATAATATGTACACTCAGGTTAATTATAAAATGGAAGCTTTATAATTCTAAATACCAACATGACAAGAGAAGACAATGCAATAAACCAAAAGAAGAAAAATACCTTACAATGAAGAAAACCGGCCAACACGACACCTCACGTCACGCGTACAATAATACTAATCCCTAAACCATTCGTACTCCGAACAATAATTATCTAATCAATACACAATTAAACAAAATCTGATTTCAATTAAACCGCATTAGTATCTTTAAAAACTAGATTAAACTAGAAATAACTGGATTATCAACGCAAATTCACCGTTGGTGATCATAGCTATATGTTATTTCGTAATATTTTGCAAGTTTAAAAGATCGCCAAAGATGATATTGAAAATTATCTTATTGTCGCTTCTTTGATTTTATATAAATAGTTGAACTTTACTTTCAATACATACAGTTGATTATTTGAGCTTGTATCCAAAATAACTTCAGAAAAATTTGGATATACTCAAAATGAAGAGTTTAGTGTTAATTTTGATGGTCGTAAATTCCATTGCGGGGTTCGCGGTAGTGAATAGAGACAACCCTGTGGTGTCCACTCCGAAGGGGCAGATACGAGGTCTGCCGGCGCAGGATGGGGACTACGACATGTTCTTGGGGATACCCTACGCTGTGGTCGATGAAACCAATCCATTTGGGGTAAGATTTACTTATTAATATTTGTCTTTAAGAACAGTTAAACCGTAGGTGACAGTCCGTGTCATACGTTGTTCTTTGGCATTCGTTAAGTCAATTCTGGCAACCTTTCTGATTGTGGGATACTGTGTTCCCCAGTAAATTGGGTTGTGGAGGTCAGATAGGCAGTCGCTCCCCTTCAAATATCTTAATTAGCTGAATCCGGTAAGACTGGAAGACGTCTGCCCAACAACATAGTTGGGAAAAGGTTTGGCAGATGCCAGATAAATTAAATATTTTCTCTAATCCAAATCATTTGTCTTCCAGCCCTCAACACCGCATCCTGGCTTCGAAGGCATATTCAACGCTGACGAAGATGGCGTCGCATGCATCCAGGCATCTAACAGCCCCGTCTCCGGCACCATCCATTGCTTGCAACTCAACGTCTACGTACCGCGCACCGCGAGCACCTCCAATCCATTACCGGTAATGGTTTACATCCACGGCGGAGCGTTCGTCTCCGGACACAAGTCGGAATTATCGCCAAGATTCTTATTAAAACATGACGTAATTGTTGTCACTTTGAATTATAGACTCGGTTTGCATGGCTTCATGTGTTCAAGTGAACCTGGACTCAAAAATGCTGGACTTAAAGACCAGGTCCTAGCCTTCCAATGGGTTAAAGAGAACATAGCAGCTTTTGGTGGTAACCCAGACTTGACAACTATATTTGGAATGTCAGCTGGCGCAATGAGTTTGGACATGCACTTATTAGCTGGTCAAGACTTTGCTGAGAGAGTTATCCTTATGAGTGGTTCTGCTATGACAACATGGATTATTGCTGAGGAGAACGATGAAATGCCTATTAACGTGGCAAGGGAACTTGGATTCACTGGTAACGATGTTAAAGGAGCAATACAATTTCTAAGTACTGTAGAACCAAACTTAGCGGTAGCTACTGCTGACCGTTTACAATACTTAGTGGATGTTGAAGGTTACCCAGTTGCGATGCCTTGTGTGGAACCTGCTTCAGACACTGCTATCCTGACTGACTACCCAGTAAACTTGCAACCGAAAGTCAAAGGAATGGACATCATGATTGGTTACGCGACCAGAGAGGTTATGTTCATGTATCCTAACGCAGACAATGTACAGTTTTACAGAAATTATAAATTCGATCAAGAATTGTTACATGAATTCGATGAAACGTACGGCGTAGATGCTGTTAAACAATTTTATATTGGAGATGAACAACCAAACGAGAACTTACAAGATGATATATTAGATTACGCTTCCGACTTCTCCTTCGTTCACTCTGCTGAGAGGAGTGTCACCAAGTATCTTGACGCTGAAGCGAATAGCGTTTACAAATACGTGTTTTCTTACGAAGGCGACAGGAATTATGTTAAGATCTTGTTTAATTTGACTGCCCCTGGGGCTGGGCATGGAGATGACTTGGGATATTTATTCGATGTAGGCATATTTGAAGGAGTTCCAATAAGTGAAGCTGATCAGAAGATCGTTGATGCGATGACTAAAATGTGGACTGACTTCGCTAAATACGGGTGAGTGTATAGAACTTTACATTTTCAAGGTGTTTCTGTAAAGGTATATCTATATAAAAGAGGTGAAGAGTACTCCTGGGGCCCGAGTCTGCTATTGACAATTGTTTGAATCGTCTGAGTGGGTGGCGTTAGTAGGTCCATTTTAGGATAGATACTGGTAGAGAGTCAGTTTACAAAATTTCAGCTCTAAATGGGTTAAATAATTAATATACTATTTTTGGGATGTTGTGTTTTTAGAACTAGCTTAGTAATCTGGTAGAACTACTGATGGATTGACAAAGTAACTTACGACCAATTTCGATAGTATATTTGTCAATACTTGTCTCTTTGTAAGATAGAAATTAGCCATAAGCTTATACAAGTTATGTCGAATTCGTGACTCTAGTAGGATAAGCAATCTACGAATATGTAATTAAAATTGGCTAAATTTCTAGAGGATAATACTGCTGTAAAAAGACTCTTTGAAAATTAAAACTACATACATACATACATATAATGACGCCTCTTTCCCTTGTAGGGGTAGGCAGATACCACTTGTTTCCACTTGCTACGATCCTTACACACTTGTTTCGCTTCGTCAACTAGCATTATTCCCTTCATACATGCAAAATTAAAATTAGTCTTAATAAATATTATTCTTATTTTTCACAGAAACCCAACGCCACAGCCAACAGACTTGATCCCAGAGTGGAAGCCAGTAGACAAGGAGCAGCGGCCATATTTGAACATAGACAATCCTATCACAACTGGCAATCTTATATTCAAAGAAAGAATGGAATTCTGGAATGGATATTACGAAGTCTTTGGTGATAAAGTTAGAGGAGCTAAAACTAGAGAAACCAATTAAAATTTGACGGGCCTTTTGGTCTAGTGGTTAGTAACCCTGACTGCTATACCGGAGGTCGTGGGTTCGATTCCCACCCAGGACAAATGTTTATGCGATGATCACGATTATTTGTTCTGCGTCTGGGTGTAATTTATCTATAATATGTATGTATTTAGAAATATATATGTATGTTTATCAGTTGTCTGGTTACCATAATACAAGCTCTGCTTAGCTTGGGATCAGATGACCGTGTGTGAGATGTAAAAAAACGTTATGTATAAAATAATATTATGTGAGTTATTGTAGCTAAACTGTTACGAAAGAACAATGTATTTTTGAACAATTACGATCTCTTTAAATAAATTTTAACTAAATTATTTATTTATTTTATGATGAGACTGAATTAGCCTTAGTGGTGTACTGCATGTGCACAATTATATAAAATGTGCCTACGGAACCCAGAATAACCAACCCAATATTTTTTTTAACTTGGGATGTCCTAAGTAATCAGGTGGAAAGTAGAGTAGTGCGAAGTTGAGACCCATCGACGTATGATATGCATAGACTGCTACTATCGCTAGGTTCCCCTTGTGCCAAGCAAGAGCAGTTTTTAGTCTGATCCTAGTACATTTCGCTTTTCATTTAAGTTAATTTTCGCGCAACGAGAAACTTATATACGAAAATATCGATGGTTTTGACATTGTTAGCATAATATAGTGTATTAGATAGATTTTTTAAAACGGAAAGCTCCATCTTCATACACAATTCACGACAACACTTGATCACACTAGTGCTTACGGTTTAATCTCTGATAGGCTCACTCTATAGTTTCAAATGCAACCTCGTTGTTGAGCCCCCATAGTCAAATGTCATTATTTCAAGCGAATTTTATACAAACAATTGCTACAATGAAGCAATCGATTTCTCATGCGAACGACGAGTGAGTATCGAGTAAAGCGATGAACGTGTGTAGATCTGATAGTTTTGTCGCTTGGCAACAAGCAAGTAAGCGAGTGCAATGGGCGATACTCGCTCGGTTGGTTCTCTACTAGTCTTCTACAAAACTTTCAGCCAATTGCGAAACCAGAACGTAAGTCAAATAAACTCCTTTAATTTCAGCAACGTTTTTTTACACGACTGCTACTAGAGGTCTTGGGTTCGATTCCCAAGTCGACCAAGGTGTTAATGGATTTTTCTATGAAATTTCCAATAGCAGGTCGGAGTTTGGATTTGTGTAGTTAGTGGCAATAGGCTCGCCCCCTATTACATGGGACCTAAACATTGGTACACCTCTGTCTAATCCTTCGGGGATACAGGCGTGATGATATGTTTATGTTTTACACAACACACTACAGTAATAAATTTAACCATAACACAAGCTCTGCTTAGCTTGGGATCAGACAACCGTGTGTGAGATGTCCCGGAATATTATATATTAATATTATTATTATTTAAATAAAAACATCAAATTTTTTCACATACCCGCACAGTTCAATTGGCTTAACTACTTAAGGTCCAATCTGCTATAACAACTTCACTTAGCACCGATCATCGACACTACTGCAGCATGAATGGAAATTATATACCAAAGTAATATAGTATCCAACAATAAGATAAAAATTAAATAAACTAATTATCTACGGGTTTTTCTTTCTTAAATACATTATTGCCATTATTAATTATTATCAAATACACTCGAGAGCAATGAATCCGGGTCACTTAAAGAATGTTAAAAATCTCGGAAACAAAAAATGATAGGTTAATGCAATAAATTGTATTTAATAGACAATGTAATACTCCTTAAATGAAAGTAAAAAAAATATGAGTCACCATACATTTTACTTACACAATTTTATATAAAGAAAAAAACTGCTGATCTCTCCTTAAAACAAAAATAGGAAACATGAAATTTTTGAACTTTATTACGATTTTCTTGAATTTTAATACTTCGTATTGCCTCCTCGTGCTTCCATTACTGCGTTTACGCGGTTTGGCATGCTGTACACCAAGTTCCTTATACGATTTTGGGGAATATTCTCCCATTCCTCTGTGAGAGCAATTTTGAGCTCACGAAGCGTGATTGGGGGAGGATTTCGTTGTTTTACGCATCTGCCTAGCTCGTCCCAAGCATGCTCGATCGGGTTGATATCCGGGCTGCGCGCTGGCCACTCCATACGAGTAATGTTCATCTCTTGAAGGTAGTCATTCACAATCCTACCTGTATGAGGTCGGGCATTGTCATGCATAAATATAGCATCCTCACCTAAATTGACCATAAATGGACCAACGTGATCATTGAGGATTTCTTCCACATATCTTTCGCTAGTTAAAGAGCCGTTTTCTATGATCACCAGCTCTGTGCGACTTTCAGAAGAAATTCCGGCCCACACAAGTACAGACCCACCACCGTAGGCTACTTTTTCTTCGATGCATGCTTGCTTGAATCTTTCCCCTGGTCTTCGATACACTCTGTGTCTTCCATCGTGCTTGTAGAGCATAAATTTTGATTCGTCGGAGAACATAACTTTTGACCAATCTTCAATACTCCAATTTACGTGGCTCTGGGCATATCTTAGTCTTGAAATACGATGCCCACGCTCCAGTTTAGGGCCGTTTGCAGGTCTAAGGGGTTTTAGGTTAGATTCAGCAAGCCGACGTCTTACTGTCCATGCACTTGGGTTACTTCCTCCGAGGCGTCGAAACTGATTTGTGAGTTCAGTTCCTGTGAGAAAGCGATTTCGAAGCATGGTGTTCACCAAGTATCGGTCTTCTCGTGCTGTGGTACACCTGGTTCTGCCCGTTCTTGGTCTGCGTAGGTTAGAACCAGTTTCTTCGTAACGTCGGAGAACTCTTTGTACTGTTGACAGCGCCACACCGACAGTCCTGGCTGTATCGCGCTGACTCCGGCCGGTTTCCAGCATTGTAAGTATTCTGGTGCATTCTTCAGGCGTAAGCGACATAACTTCAGCTTGAATAATTAATATAGAGCACTATCAACATGGTTTATGAACCCACATAAATGACAGATTACAAACAAAAGTAAAACCAAATGCTGTAATTTCGTAGTTCCATCTTCGAAAGTGGCCCTTTTTCAAATTTGATTTTTTTATGAAGTAACTTTACAATAACTAAGAAGTTTTAATACCTTCATTTAAGGAGTATTACATTGTCTATTAAATACAATTTATTGCATTAACCTAGCATTTTTAGTTTCCGAGATTTTTAACATTCTTTAAGTGACCCGGATTCATTGCTCTCGAGTGTATTTCAAAATATTATGAAATTCATTCAGTGATTATGCATAAAATAAACCGCTTTTCAAACTAGATTATAAAGATGTATTTCACAAGATTAAGGCTTAGCCAAATCTGATTTATTTAATTGTTAATTATGATAAGATAATACATATTTAAATTAGGTTGCACTGATAGACAGGTGTTGCAAATTTTATTTTTATTTATGTATGTGTATTATGGCAATAGGCTCGCCCCCTATTACATGGGACCTAAACATATCGGCGAACTGTGGGTGTACATTGGTACACCTCTGCTTGAACCCTCCGGGGATACAGGCGTGATGATATGTATGTATTATGTGATTTGTGTATGACATCTAGAAAGTGTAATCGCAACATTTGAAAGTTCACATTTCACTAAATTTTTATAAATACTCGTTTGACAATGACAATAGATCTTGAAATCTGGACTCTCTAGCACCACCCAGACTAAATCTATTAAGGGTATGAAAAGGATTTGACGGCCTCCATGGTCGAGTGGCGAACGCACCGGTTTTCAAGGTGTCGATAGCTGAGGTCCCGGGTTCGATCATCGGACGGGTCAATGTATAAACTCACTTTTCTACATCGTCTCGGGTCTGGGTGTTTGTGGTACCTTCGTTGTTTCTGAATTCCATAACACAAGTGCGTAATAACTACTTACTTTGGGTTCAGAGCAATGTATGTGATGTTGTCCGCATTTATAGAAAAAATATATATATGTCACCGGAAAATAACAAGAACCGTAAGTTTATAATTTTCCTAGGAAATTTATAAACTTCCGTAGGATTCTAAACGAGAGATAAAATGTATTATTTTACGCTCACATTTTCGTCAAATGATAAACTTACGTAAGTCTCGTGGTAAATTTATAAACTAACGGATATTCATAAGTAAGATTCTAAACGGTTCGACCAATCACAGAAATGCTTTTAATTTTACGCTTCTTTAAAAAACGTAAAATAACACACTGCTCTCTGATTGGTCGATGTTGACAGTGCTAATGCCGAGTAATGTTGACAGTGAGAAGGAACACGTGTCGCTATTGGTTGAATAAGTTGACGAGACTTATTCAACCAATGGCGTTTGGTTATTTGTTATTTGTTATTGCTTACTTGTTATTTTACGGTCGACTTACGTAAGTTTATCATTTGACGAAAATGTGAGCGTAAAATAATAAATTTTATCTCTCGTTTAGAATCCTACGGAAGTTTATAAATTTCCTAGGAAAATTATAAACTTACGGTTCTTGTTATTTTCCGGTGACATATATATGTTAAATATTCGTTAGGTTTCGCCCCGCGCTTCCCTTGTCTTGGCGGGAACACTACCGTTCCCCAATAGAGCAGTAAAATAATTGACATAATCATTGTTGCATAAGGTTTTGTAACGTGTATATTAAGAGATAATCGAAGATAATGATGCTATAATATCTGACACTCCTATATTTAATTTGATAACATAATAATTGAATCTTATATGTTTGACACGAGAAACCGCCGTTGGGTAAAATTGCTCTCATTTTAGAAAATAATAATAATAATAATCCAGCCTATAAACGTCTCACTGCTGGGCACAGGCCTCTTCCCATATAAGGAAGGCACGAGAATTGATCACTACGCTTGCTTTCTGCGGATTGGCGATTTCAGATCCCAAATTTTGGAATCCAGGTTTCCTCACGATGTTTTTCTTCACCGTTTAATAATAACTTTAATTATTTTCATGACAATAAAGAGTCTAGTTTTAGTTCTTCTTAACATAACCTACCATCACGCCTGTTTCCCTGAAGGTTTAGACAGAGGTATACTAATGTACACCCACAGATGGGACCTAAACATATCGGGATATGTTTAGGTCCCATGTAATAGGGGGCGAGCCTATTGCCACTAACTACACAAATCCAAACTCCGACCTGCTACTGAGAATGTCATAGACAAACCCAATAACATCTTGGTATTTATACCATAATGTACCTTAAAATCCTGTTGTTTGTATTGTTATAAAAGACTGACTTTGTTTTTTGGTCGGCAGTAGGCTCACATTTATTTTATTTAACTAAACCAGCTCCTAAAATGCTAAGGGGTGGATTAATTAAATTGATAATAAGAAATTTTTGTAACCTTCGTTTATAATAATTTAATATTCCGGGATATCTCACACACGGTTGTCGGGTCCCAGACTAAGCACAGCTTGTGTTATGGTAACCAGACAACTGATAAACATACTTATATATTTCTAAATACATACATATTATAGATAAATTACACCCAGACACCGAACAAATGATCGTGCTCATCACACAAACATTTGTCCCGGGTGGGAATCGAACCCACGACCTCCGGTATAGCAGTCAGGGTCTCTAACCACTAGACCAACGGACCCGTCGTTTGTATAACGTCTCTCTCGTTTACATCATTTCTTGATGTTTATATTTTAATAAAAACAAAAATGATATAATTATACAAATATAACTTTACTAATTTAAACATAAATTGCTGACACATTGTTTTTTTTTTGTATTATCTGAAACTTGTCGATAATCTTTTATTATATCATTTAGTAAAGATAACAAAATCAATTATCACAGATAATTTGATTTAAATACAATTTAGATCTTTAGAAATTATACGTAAGAAATATCTCGATTACGTCAGCTTACAAACAAAAACCGTATCAAAATCGGTGCTTTCAGAACTACGAAGACACATACTAACATACAGACAGTCACGTCAAACTTATAAAAAAACCTCTTTTTTCATCGGTGATTCAATACATTTAAGTCTCAATAAAGTAAGTTATAAAAGGGGTTGGCGAAATCATTTTTTTGTGACCGTACTAAGGCGTTTGATTATGTTCATCATAATTTATAACCTGTAACTAAAGATTTTTTCTACTGACGACTATTTTAAGATATATTGTTCAATCAGTTATTGTTAGAGCGTGTAAATAGGTTAAGAAGATAAGTTTCTATAACAGCATGGTCCATTGCTACAAGGGGTATCCTACAGGGTTCAATCTTTGGCCCTTTTCTTCTCGTAGTTCATACAATGATCTGTCCTAGAAGATGGTTTTACTTGAGTTTAAATGGGACTGAGAATAACATACAAATACTTCAGAAAATGATTTTATTGAACATTACATGTGATTTTGGATAGAAAAAATGAATATTACAAAATAAATAAAAAAAACGTATTTCATCGACTTGACTAAAACAAAAAATATGTGATTAATAAATAGATATACGTAACTTTTTATCTAAATAAATTCACCATTAACGCAATAGATGTCAAAAGTGTTAAAGGTACAACACTATTGCCACCACTACCTCCCTCATCATTGCCCTCATCTCCGTTGCCTTCATCTCCGTTGCCTTCATCTCCATTGTCACCCTCCGCGTTGCCTTCATCGACTTCATAGCCCCTAACTTTGTGACCATGGAGTTTATAATACAGGTCCCAGAAAGCCATTCTCTTGTTAAACGCACGACTCTCTAGTGTAATAGGATTGTCTATGTTCAAATATGGCCGCTGCTCCTTGTCTACTGGCTTCCACTCTGGGATCAAGTCTGATGGCACTGGTGTCGGGTTTCTGTAATAAATATGTTTTTTTATCTACAAGTACCAGTTTTGTCTTTCGTTAAGACAGAGAAATCCTAATAAGTTTTACAGAATAGTGAACTCCAAAGAATTTACATATAAGTATTAACACTTTGGTACTCCACATATGAAAATAATTATGTCACTATTTATACTAAGGTCGAAACACATATTCAATACTATTTCCATAAAACAATCTTAGTTTAAAATCTGAATCCACTCACCCGTATTTAGCGAAGTCAGTCCACGTTTTTGTCATCACATCAATTACCTTCTGATCAGCATCAGTTATTGGTGCATTCCCAAATATAGGTAAATCAAATACATATCCCAAATCATCTCCATGGCAAGCCCCAGCAGCAGTAAGACCCATTAACATTTTAATAAAGTTTCTGTCGCCTTCGTAAGCAAACAGATATTTGTAAACGCTATTCGCTTCAGCGTCTAGATACTTGGTGACACTCCTCTCAGCAGAGTGAACGAAGGATCTATCTGAACCGTAATCTATAATCACATCTTGTAAACCTTCGTTAGTAGTCTCATCCCCAATGTAGAACTGTCTTACAACATCTACGTCATACGCTTCGTCAAACTCAAAGAGTAGCTCAAAATCGAAAGAGTAATTTCTATAAAACTGTAAATTGTCGGCGTTTGGATACATGAACATGATTTCTTTTTCGACATAACCTATCATGATGTCTTTCCCTTTGACTTTCGGTTTCATGTTTACTGGATAATTAGTAAGAAATGCATCTGCTGAAGGCTTTTCAACACAAGGAAAAGTGAGTGGATAACCGTTTGCATCAACCACTAATTGTAAACGATCAGCCGTTGCCATGGCAACTCTTGGATCGACTGCACTCAGAAATTGTATAGCTCCGGTAACATCAGTACCTTGGAACCCGAGTTCTCTAGCCAAACTTATCGGTAACTCATCATTCTCTTCTAAATTCATCCAAGACATTAAAGCAGTCCCACTCATGAGGATAGCTCTGTGGAACAAATCGTCACTCGTTAACAAATGCAGGTCGACGCTTGTCCCGCCCGCTGACATACCAAACACAGTGATTGCATCAGTATTTCCACTGAAAGCTGCAATGTTATCTTTAACCCATCTTAAAGCTAGGACTTGGTCTTTCATGCCTGCATTTTTATATCCAGGGTCACTTGCACACATAAAGCCATATAAACCAAGTCTATAGTTTAAAGTGACGATAATAACATCATGTTTTAATAAGAATTTCGGTGATAATTCCGATTTGTGTCCTGAGACGAACGCTCCGCCATGTATGAAGACCATTACCGGCAATGTATTGGTGGGGCTCGCGGTGCGCGGTACGTAGACGTTGAGTTGCAAGCATTGGATGGTGCCCTCGACGTTGCCGTCGGGAGATTGGAGGCACATGACGCCGTCGTTGATCGCATCGTATGTGCTTTCGAAGTTAGGGTGCGGTGTAGAGGGCTGGAAGGTAAGAAATTATAATTAGAACCTTTTGGTTACCATTGCCAATACAAATGAAAAACAAAAATTTGATGAAAAGCGGTATAGTTGGACTTGTTACTTATCGTAAAGGCAATAAATAATCTAATATAATTTGGGATATTTTTTTTAGGTTAAAAAAAAAATGAAAAAAATCAGCATTTTTTATAAAAAGTCATGAAAATCTTACATATTGAATTTATAGTGACAAAAAACGCATGATAAGCACTTCGAGAGAATTATTTTCGCCGTTTCCACCAACCGATGGTAGAACCACTTAATTTTTGACCTTAAAAAATAGGTCAAAAAGTGTTAAACTTACCCCGAAAGGATTGTTTTCATCCACGTCTGCATACGGTATCCCCAGGAACATGTCGTAGTCCCCATCCTGCGCCGGCAGACCTCGGATCTGCCCCTTCGGAGTGCTCACCACAGGGTTGTCTCTCGCTGCATCAGCTATGCATTTGATGCTCAGCAGAACTAACACTAAACTCTTCATATTTTACTAAAATTATTTTAATTCTATTTTAATGCAAAAAGTCTACTCATTTGGAACACAAGTTGACGCAACGATATCTTCTATCTGACTGATATGAAATTTAAATCTTCAAAAATGATTAATGATAAATTTTAGTGACACAAATTAAAAAATACCTAAGTAATTGTGATTCACTTGCTTATAAACAATATTATGAATGACATATATTAATATTTAATAGATAATTGCAAAAACACCTTCAAAGTATATAGTTTATTAATACACAATTAAATCTAATATAAGAACAAACTCTAACTATACTAAAATTAAAACTTACATAAATAAAAACTAAACGGCGTCAAAGAACTCATCGTCATCCTTGTCAATGGCGGGGAACGTGAAGGCTGGCAGCATTGCCACGTTGAATGGCTATGCCGATTCTCTGTGCAAGGAACAAACCAGCCCTCTGATCACGAGTAGATTCTACCAAACGTTTGGAAAGTTCTTTGAAAAGATTTCGTGCGCTCGGACCCCACGACCCGAGCGTTTCAACCCCAAACGGCTCGAAAATATAATCACCCACAATGTTATTATACTTCCGCCAAAGTAATTTTTATACTTAGTATGTCATGCAGGGTGTCACTGAAAGGGTATATCTATCCAAAAGGGGTGAAGAGTACTCCTGGTATAGAGTCAGTTTACAAAGTTTCAGATCAAAATGAGATGTTGGATTTTACAAAGAATAAGAATTGCCATACAACGTGGCAATGCTGCCAGCCTTTTGGGCACACTCCCAGTCGACAGCGATGTGGATGAATTTTTGAATCCACATTTTGGGGTTTCCTAAATTTAGTTTTTTTTTTAATCTAGTAAAGTTTGTAACTTTTTCATAATTAATTAATGATTTAGAGTACTTTCTTTTATCATTCTGAATAAGAAGCGATGACTGCATATTATTAAAAATAATACCAATAGTCATTATGATATATCTTTCAGATTATCTACAGTGACTAGAAATAAATTTAATCATCTTATCACGTAATATGCTAATTATACCTATTGTTAATTGCTTTGATTTGTTTCATATATAATCTTTATTATGTAGCAAAGAATTTATCAGGATTTAAGAAAGGCCTCGATTCAGCTATTTTAAATGCATGTCGGTGGTCAGTCAGTGTACTTGTCATTGTGCATAATTTTCGTATTCAGATATGCCTACAATAAAATCTCATTGAACTCGAAGAGACTGATCATCATGATAGTTTGTAGAATGCCAATTATCGTAAAAATTACCAAATGAAGCAAGTCATTCGATCAATTCAAGCAACTCGTAAATAGCTGAATCGAGGCCCTGTCAAAAAATCAAAATCAAAATATTTTTATTTAAAGTAGCCTTTTTAAGCTCTTTTAAAACGTTAAATTTACTGACTCTAGTTGCAGGTTCCAAAATGTCATTCCAATGGAGAAGAACCGGCAAGAAACTCCAGAGGTTACTCTTTTAAAAAAAAAAGGTTGACATCAATGATACAAGTAAATACAATTAATTAAAAAAAATATCTACCAATATGCGACAACAGCGTAAATAGCAATAAAGATAACATCCAAAATGTAAGACTGTATCTACCTCAACATAGTTCGTGAAAGGAAAGTGATAAAAAATAATAATAATAATCCAGCATATTAACGTCCCACTGCTGGGCACAGGCCTCTCCCCATATGGAGAAGGCACGAGCATTGAACATAAAATAAAATAACAAAATAACGAATCATTTTTTATTATCTGATATTAAAACAAATATCTTATAAAACCGAAACATATTGCCAAAGTCTTTACAACAAAGTCATTAGTTATACAGGCATTATGGTTTTATTTACAGATTGCTGAGAATCCAGTCCAGGTGAGAGGTGATGCGGGTGTATCCGGTGGCGAAACCGTTCTCACAGCCGACAGGGGAAATCATTGATGTTACTCCAATCTGGAAGGAAACAGCATAACATAACATAACATATCATCACGCATGTATCCCCGAAGGGTTAGGCAGAGGTGTACTCTACACCCACAGTTCGCCGGAATGTTTAGGTCCCATGTAATAGGGGGCGACCCTATTGCCACTAACCGGACACAAATCACCGACCTGCTACTGAGAATTTCATAGAAAAACGCAATAACGCCTTGGTCGCATTGGGAATCGAACCCAAGACCTCTAACGTAGCTGGCGCGCTTAGCACCACTAGGCCAACGAGGCAGTTCGAAACAGTTTAGGAATATAACATATGTAGTGTTACCGAAAGGGTATATCTATACAAAAGGGGTGCAGAGTATGTATGGTATAGAGTCAGTTTACATTATTTTAGCAGTATATAAGGGTCGGTTCATATTGGTCGCGCAACCCCAGAACGAACAAATACACAACAAATCATCCAACCTCTCACAAATGACTCACTAACGCGTCATCAGGTCAGTGAGAAATTCTGACCGCTCCACAACGTGACCAACCGACAGACATGAACCGACCCTAATTCACTTAGTTCCCTACTCACCAACAAATCAGTGCCGTTGTTATAGTTCTTGATAACAAGCGGTCCCCCGACGTCGCCAGTGCAAGCGCCCCAAGCGTTGCCCTTCGTGCAGAGCATGGAGTCATCGATGTAGGAGCCGAGCGTCTCGTAACAACTCCAGTAGGAGACCACGGGGACTGACACGCTGTGGCGGACCTGCTGGGGGCCTATGGGGTTCCCTGGAGTGGAAATATATTGGTTAGTGGGTGAAAACATACATACAGGGGCCCAAGTCTGCTATTTACACTCGGTTCAATGTCTTCATAGTGGCGTGCCAGCAGAGCCATTTTCGGAAAATTGGTATTCTACTAAACGTCAAAACGTCAAAATTGCGCATTACAATTTATACCAAATGTATGAACTATTGGTCACAGTCGTTGAACATTGAACCGAATCGTTCCAATGCGCTATTTTGACGTTTTGACGTTTAGTAGAATACCAATTTTCCGAAAATGGCTCTGCTGGCACGCCACTATGAAGACATTGAACCGAGTGTAAATAGCAGACTTGGGCCCCAGGTTGTTAAGAAAACCCTGTCTGACCTGAAAGGGTGATAGGGTTCACAATTTGGGAAAATTCAACCAGCTTTGACCCCGAAATTCCCTAAATTCGAGATTAGAAAAAAAACTTCTATCATCTTATAGCATCAACAACTACGTCAGAATTTTGGGGGCCTTTTGTTTGGTTATTAGGTAGCATCCTCATTATTGTGATGATGACGACTCTCTCTCGACTTTAAAGATTTTTTTTTCATTTTTATCCACATTTTTGTAATCAGATTTCAATACCTAATAAAACCTTCACGGATCGGACAGGGTTCTCTTAACACTCTGCATAATCACGCCTCTTTCCCGTAGGGGTAAGCAGAGCCCACTTGTTTTCACTTGCTACGATCCTTTACACACTTGTTTCGCTTCGTCCACTTTCATTATTCCCTTCATACATGCTCTTCGGTTTAGGGTACTCTTGACCTGGCCTTTTTTCATTCACACTCGCCTTATACACTTTGTTTCATCGTATTCATTCTCTCGTCATGGCCATACCATCTCAGCATACTTTTCTCAATTTTTGTCACTACATCTTCTTTCATACGTGGTAACTAACATACAAACAATCTCACAGTCGAGTTAACAAGCTCCACCTTTTAAAATAACTTAATAAACTAAACAATAACAAATATTTGTAATACTCACAGTCGCCAATCTTGCCATAGCCAACGATATGTGCGCCCACACCCACGAATGTCTTGTTCACGTCGCTCTTAGTAGGTAGGACTGCCGGCTGAACCCAGGCTGGGAAATAATACCATAATATATATAATAAATGTAGATAAAATCGTTAAACAGTAGGTCCCGGCTGTCATACATAGATCTTAGGCAGTCGTTAAGTCAATTCTGACAGCCAGTCTTACTATGGGATACTGTGTTTCCCAGTAACATGTGTTGTGGAAGTCAGATAGACAGTCGCTTTGTAACATACGGTGTTCAGCTGAATCTGAAAGGATGGTAGCCGACCCCAACATAGTTAGGAAAAGGCTCGGGAGATGATGTGGACCAAATCACAAGCATTCCTCTGAACCCAAAGTAAGGAACTAAAGCACTCGTTTGTGAATTGGAGACCAAGATGCCACAGACACACAGTCTTGGGACAATGTAGAAATCTTATTTTTTATATTGACCCGTCCAGGCATCGCACCCAGGGAAATATGCCCATATGCAAAAAGTAACTCAGAAATTCTGTTTTACAACAAACAGAACTAGATCAGAAAAAAGATCTTTCATTTCATTTTTAAGAAAATTAAAAATAACAGGATCGATATTGATGGACGGATTTGAAAAACCGATTTTTTTCAAATCCACATAATTTAGTAGGATATAAACACGAATTAAGAACCTCCTCATTTCGAAGTCGGTTGACAAACAGACAAACAATAATACATTAATATTACTTACAGCTGAAATAGATCTTGTAACTAACAGTCAGCAGAGCCAGGTCATTCAGGTTGCGAAGGGGATCGAACTTAGTGTGAATGTCCACAGCCGTGACGTCACGACTGTTGCCTTGAAATAGTCGGGTAGAACCGTATCTAACCTGGGGTAAAAATATAGGAAGAAATTTAAAAAATACATACTTAAATACACTGATAAAATATAGAAATAAAACTATTTTTTACTGATTTGTCGCGTTTTATTTTCGATTGTAGGTCCCGAAGTTTCGACACCTTTGCATTGCTTCGATTCAGCTATTTCAAACGCATGTCTGTGGTCGGCCAGTGTACTTGTCATTGTGACTAATTTTCATATTTAGATAAGCCTACAATAAATGATCGTAATGAATAATTATTTTCTTTGGTCAAAATAAAGAATTCACTTTGCAACATAAATACAAGCTTGAAAAAGTGTTGGTAACTAAACACTTTTAATAAAATGAGAGATGTGTTTTTTTTATTCAACATATTTTAAGATGTTTATGAAGAGCTTTTCAACAAATGACGTTTTCAGAAAAACCATTTTTGAAGTGTTTACGATTTTTTTTTTTTTTTTTTGTTTTTAATATTAGTATTTTGGTATCTTACCACGATCTTCTTGCCCTGATTGTACCCGTCGTACCAGCACTGCGCGGCCGTCAGCACTCGCGTCTCGCTGAGGATGGTGCCGCCGCACACCGACAGCTGCCCAGTCCGGAGAGTTACCAGGACACCAGCCTGGTGAGGTGGTTACATGTAAAGGGTTAGGCAGAGGTGTACCAATGTACACCCACAGCGAGCCGATATGTTTAGGTCCCATGCTTAGAGTATACATATGAAACTATAGAGTGAGCCTATCAGAGTTTAAACCGTAAGCACTAGTATGAACAAGTGTTGTCATGAATTATGTATGAAGATGGAGCTTGCCGTTTTAAAAAAAATGTCAAAACCATCGATATTTTCTCATATAAGTTTCTCGTTGCGCGAAAATTAACTTAAATGAAATACGAAATGTACTAGGTCCAGACTAAAAACTGCTCTCGCTTGGCACAAGGGGAACCTAGCGATAGTAGCAGTCCATGTATATAGTACGTGCATGGTCCCATGTAATAGGGGGCGAGCTTGCCACTAACCGGGCACAAATCCAAACTCCGACCTGCTTTTGAGAATTTTATAGAAAAACCCAATAACACCTTGGTCGACTTGGGAGGCCAACGAGGCATTTAGATATAAATAAATAAAGAAAACTTCTTAACATAGTATAAAAGGAAGTCTCTTTCGTTGTCTGTGCGCTTAGTACTGTAATGCAATTTTCGAAAAACAAAATGTGTTTATCTTATAAACTAAAAAAAGGCGCTCCAGAAACGTTACGTTACGATCTACTGACTCTAGTTGCACGGCAATAGATAGAGTGATTCGAGAGGAAGGGTGTATTATACATAGATATTTTATTACAAAAAAGAAAGTCCGAATGTCCATTATAAAATTCACTCTAACTTTTGAAAGAGTTCACAGCTTTCAAACAAAAAACCAAATCAAAATCGGTTCATGCGTTCCAGAGCCACGATGATGCCACAGACACAAACACAGACAGAGAGACACTTTAATCTTATAACACTCCGGCGGGTTAAATTACTCCCAGACACAGAACAAATGATCGCGCTCATCACACAAACATTTGTGCCGGGTGGGAATCGAACCCTCGACCTCCGGTATAGCAGTCAGGGTCTCTAACCACTAGACCGACAGACCCGTCGATATTGCACTACAGCGAAATAATCCGTTTGATTTGTCAATATTATTAGCTTAAATCACAGAAAAATAAACCCTGACATTCTAAAAATAAGATTAATTTTGCCTTAGCAACAATACGTATTTACGGTCTACAGTCACATTCACGAGGCGGCCCATCTTATTACTAAAATACAGTAACGAAGTAAAAATACATATAATCACGCCTGTTTCCCGTAGGGGTAGGCAGAGACCACTTCTTTCCACTTGCTACGATCCTTACACACTTGTTTCGCTTCATCCACTTTCATTATTCCCTTCATACATGCTGTTCGGTTTCGGATACTCTTGACCTAGCCTTTTTTCAAGACGTCTCCGATTTGGTCTTGAAACGTCCGCCTAGGTCTACCCCTTCCAACACTTTCATTCACACTAAAAATAGTAAAAATAACTCTTACCATATAAATAAAATCACTGTCTCTGGTAGGGAACCCGCCGATAATTCTCGAACTAAGAATATCACTGCTCTTTAGTCTAACATACTCTGGTATACCGATATCTTCGTGGTAACCCAGAGAGTAAGCACTGGCCACCAAAGTGAACAAAATTAAGACCTTCATGATTTAAACTTTTTACTTTTTGCTTTGAATGAAGTTTTGAAAGTGCGGAGAAAATTGTCGCGTTGTCTTTATAATGTGTTGTCAAGTGGTTAAGACACTTGATTGATTATAATTATTATGATTTTTGGATGCAGGGTGTTACCGAAAGCGTATTTCTATACGATTCTTGAGATTTGTTTTTTCTTTATAGCTATTATGTTCGTCCCTTGTAAATGTGACGACAATGTAAATCTAGTTGAATATTCGATTCTATTCTTTCTTCCATTCTGGATGTCTTAGTTTACATTAATCTAAACATATTTACGATGTTGTCGCATATTTTTTAAAGTAAATGTAATCTTAACATCGATGTTAACCCTTTTTTTAAGAGTAAACTAAGAGTTTCTTGCCGTCTCTTCTCTATAGGAATGACACTTTGGAACCGAGCAACTAGAATCAGTAGTTTTTAAAGTAACGTTTCTTGAACGCCTTTTATGGTTTTTTTTTTTTTTTTTACCTAGCCTATACTGTCCCACTGCTCGGCAAAGGCCTCCCCCAATTCCTTCCATACTACCTTATCCTGCGCCGCCTCGAACCAGCCCTCGCGGTATGCGACTAAGTTATAAGAAATAAAAATATTTTGATTTTGATTTTGAAAGGGGTGAAGAGTATGTATGGTATAGAGTCAGCTTACAAAGTTTTAGATCATTTGTTTTGTTTTGTATAATTATTAGTATGTCAGATGATGGATATAGTGACAAAATTTAAGAAGAGTTTGCTGAGATGGTTTGGCCATGCCGAGAGAATAAATGAAGAACGATTGACGAAAAAAGTGTATAAGGCGAGTGTGAATGAAAAAGGCCAGGGGCCTGAGTCTGCTATTGACAATTGCTTCCATCGTCCGAGTGGGTGGCGTCAGTAGGTCCATTTTAGGATACTTGGCATTCTACTAAATGTCAAAACGTCAAAATTGGCCGTCCCAATGGCCAATTTTGAAAGTAAAATGAATTATTAGCAGACTCAGGCCCCTGGTTAAGAGTATATATGCAGGGAATAATGAAAATAGAGGAAGCGAAACAAGTGTGTAAGGATCGTAGTTGGCGGAAAGAAGTGGTCTCTGCCTACCACTACAAGGGAAAGAGGCGTGATTATATTATGTATATGTATGTAATTATTTGACAGCAAAAAAATTGCATACCTTATTACATACATCGCTAGTTGTCGGTTTTGATTTTTGAAATCACCCTGTATATTTTGAGTGGCTACTTAATATTCTAAGATTCTAATTATTACGTTAATAGTGCATACTTCAGCTTCTTAGTAATCGGGACTTTACTTCTATGACGCACTGATGGAAATTCGCTGAAAACACTTATAAAACTAATTTTGTTACAAGAAAGTTTGGGACAAGCGAATAAATTACGCCATCTATGAGTTTACTAGTGCGATCTATTAAGCACCTAGCGCACTAGACGACAACGACCACGACCAGTGGCCGCAACGATCAGATTTACTAAGTGGCTAAGTGCGCGACGTTTATATGGTTTCTTTATTAAATCTGATCGTTGCGGCCACTGGTCGTGGTCGTGGCCGTCTACTAGTCGAGATGCCTTAGGGGTATCGAGATTCGAGAAATCCACTACATTTCTTCAGTGTCGGGTCTGGGTGTTTGTGATACCTTCGTTCTCAGTATGGGTCAAAATAAATGGATTTGCATTTGAATGCGTAAAATAAGTATCTTGATAAGTAATCTCGAGTTTTTGTAGCCAACGACTGCCGTAACCGCTGTATATCCTGGTTTAGAAGTATTGAAAAGTGTGTCTTGGGACAATTTAATAAATATAACAAAAAAAAAACCCGACTTCAAAATAAGTCTTTTATTTATTTCTTATGGATCCCACTGTCAAAACTGGACCAAAATACCAAACAGGAAGCACCAGATATCAAATAAAAAAAGAATCATGAAAATCGGTTTCATGTAGTCAAAAGTTATGTGGTAACAAACAAAAAAAAATAACTAGAATTGATAACCTTCTCCTTTTTTGAAGTCGGTTAAAAAAACGCCTATTGTATACTTACTCCCTATTTTCATGTCCAAATAAGTTAAGGTATCATGCTCAATATTTTTACGTTGGTCATCAGACTTAAGGAAAATAAGGTAAGTGTTTACAAAGTTTAAAAGCGTCATAGTTATCAGTGAAATGCGCCGCTTTGTTAATAAAATTATTAGTAAGTAGCTAATTATTAAATAGTTGTTCAAACTCAAGTGGCTGTTATTGTTTCCTGTTATTTAGATTGTTTACAATTTTAATAGGTTATCGACTACTTAGTACTAGCTGCACTAGTATTTTTATATGTACAGGCCATAATTCACGGAACAGAAACCATCATTCCATTATATTTAACAATTTTGTTTATCATACTTATGTTATTTTGGTATAAAACAATGAAAATATATAAAAACAACATTATTTTATTTATTGTCACTGAACTAATAGAATTCGTAATCAAAAGTATTACGTACATAATCATTTTTACTCTGATTCGTGATTTGATAACATATTTTTTTACCTATTAGTATTTTTTTACAAATATTTTAACAATCGACTATTGATTAGTGTTTCACAACACTAGTACTGTAAAATAAACTGACATCATCACGGGAAAATGACGCCTGCCGTCAAAATTTTGACAATTAAAAGAAATTGTTGTGTACAGTGTAGATTTTTGTTTTCGGTGAATTTATCCTAAAAACTAAAATAAAACGTGAAAAAAAAAATATTCTAATAACTATAAGCATTAACAATTCATATTACTTATGATGTGTTTGTAAATAAATACATTTAATCAGTTGCTAAGGTATTAATGGTAATATTCTTTATATAGTTAGCATATAAGACCGTAAAATGTATAAATTTGACTCTAATTTCGTAACTAAGTTATTTGAAAAGATATCAGAGGTACCTGACTAGCTTTGGGATCAATAAGACTAGGTTATTACGCATCATGCAAGTAGCATCTCATAATTATGACGGTTTAATCGTGCAAATATTCAAGTTACTAAAATCAATCGATGTAACGTTTATAATTGTCTCGTGGTTAGTGACCCTAACTGCTGTTCCAGCGCTGGATTCAATTCCCACTAAGGACATATTTTTGTGAGAATCATTTGTTAGGTCCGGGTGTGATTCATTTATGAGTATTCAAAAATATATGAGTATGTTTATCAGTTGTCTGGTTAATATACAGGCTCTACCTAGCTTGTATACAATGTATAATTTTTAAAAAGTTAAAAGTTTTAAGGTAACAAACAAAAAAGATACAGTTGAATTAAGTACCTCCTTTTGAAGTTGGTTAAAAAACTAAACAAGTCTGTTTATCACATGTATGGCTCGGCCTAGTTCGGTAACATTTCCTGGTCAGTTTTACCGTAAGTTATCATAATCCAGCCTATAACCATCCCACTGCTGAGCACAGGCCTCTTCCCATATAGAGAAGGCATGAGCATTGATCACCACGCTTGCTCTTTGCGGGTTGGCGATTTCAGATCCCAATTTTTTTAATCCAGGTTTCCTCACGATGTTTTCCATCACCGTTTGTCAGAAGTGTCTAAGAATTATTAAGAAAGTACATATACCTAACTTTTGAAAAGTTACATTGGTACTTGCCCGGGTTCGAACTTGCAAACTCGTGCATACAAATCCGTTCATTGAACCGCTAGGCCACCACGACCTTTCCGTAAGTTATATTAAGTAAGTAATACTATTACTGAAAGTTATGTTATTATATTTTTACAGAACAATGGCTGACAGAACCTTCCGGTCTGGGGCACCGGAGCTTGAGAAAGTATTTGAGTCTAAAAGCAAGAGAAGTGGCTTTAAATACTGTGCGGTCTGCTTGAGGAGTGACTCCGAGAGACGCTTGGTTGATAACAAAACATTCAAGAAGTTTATAGTGGCTGTTAATCTTGAACACCACTGGAGGGTATGTATTTATGGTAGAATTTACTTTTAATCATTTATTTATTTATTATGTGATCACCAAAAAGTGACTGCCTCGTTGGCCTAGTGGTGCTAAGCGCAACTGCTACGCTAGAGGTCTTGGGTTCGATTCCCAAGTCGACCAAGGTGTTATTGGGTTTTTCTATGAAATTCTCAGTAGCAGGTCGGAGTTTGGATTTGTGCCCGGTTAGTGGCAATAGGCTCACCCTATAACATGGGACCTAAACATGCCGGCGAACTGTGGGTGTACATTGGTACACCTCTGCCTACCCCTTCGGGGATACAGGCAATGTTAAAAAAGAATACACAAAAACACATAAACAGACGAAAAGAATAGTTTAGATCCATGAGAAATAAATATAAGAATTATTTTGAAGTGGCGTTTTTTAATGAATATTGCATTTTAAATGATTTTGTCAAGTAATTACTGTATGATACAGCCACTGAGAGAATGCTGTCCTGGGCCTCCATTCAGCTATTTAAGAGTCTCTTGCATTGACCAAATGACCTGCTTTATTGGGTATTTTTTACAATAATGGGCATCCTAATAACTGTCATTACGATCATTAATTGGCCATTATGATCATTCTCTTCGAGAGTTCAATGAGATTTTATTGTAGGCTTATCTGAATGCGAAAATTAGGCACAATGACAAGTACAGTGACCAATTACTGATATGCATTTAAAATAGCTGAATCCAGACCCTGGTAGTTGCAAGATCTCCCGATTAAATAATAATATAATAATAATAATATTCCTGGACAATTCACACACGGTAATCTGATCCCAAGCTAAGCTCTAAGAGAGCTTGTGTTATGGTAATCAGACAACTGATAAACATACTTATATATTTCTAAATACATACATATAATAGATAAATTACACCCAGACACTGAACAAATGATCGTGCTCATCACACAAACATTTGTCCCGGGTGGGAATCGAACCCACAACCTCTGGTATAGCAGTCAGGGTCTCTAACCACTAGACCAACAGACCTGTCATAATTAAAATTACACTAATTCCTTAAACCCATGTTTTTTTCTAATAAATAACTTTTTTTGACTTAAATTTTCGTTATTTTTGTTATCCAGAGCCCGAGAAAAAATCAACCACCTGAAGAAGCGGTAAATATGATTTAAAATATTTTTTTACTAAAATAAATTGTATGGCTTGTCTTGCTATATTTCGGCCGCAAAGAGAATGCGTTCCTGACCTGTCAGTTGGTCTTGATTTGTATGGGGAAATAAAACACAGTGGTGGTAGCAATAGGCTCGCCCCCTATTACATGGGACCTAAACATATCGGCGAACTGTGAGTGTACATTGGTACACCTCTGCCTAACCCTTCGGGGATACAGGCGTGATGATATATGGAATAAAACACAGTTATATTCATTGAAATAAAACTACTTTTACATAATTTTACATACTTACACTTTTTACATACCTGCAAAGGTGTCGAAACGTCGGGAACTAAAATTCAAATACAAACCGCGATAAAGTCCGTAAAAGTAGTTTTATTTCAATGTCTAACATGCGCGTAAACCTCAGAACTCTATGCAGTTGTATTCTTCATTGTTACCTTGATGATATAATTTTTAAGGATATTATTTGTTTACAGGATTTTTTGTTTGGTAAATTATTTGCTAGATTATAGTTACATCTTTCTGTCAGGAACACATTATCTTAGCGGCCGTACTTTAGTGTTGGGTAAATGTAATTTAAATTCAAATCAAAAGATAAATATGTAAAAATTACTGTTTATTTATGGTTTTTTTACCATAACCCGTTCTCTTCGAAATAATCCCGCTTTTTTAACCGACTTCTAAAGAAAGAGGTGTTTCTCAATTCGAATGTTTGTATTTTTTTAACTCAGTTATAAAATCCCGACTTGCCATATAAAAATCTGGTAACGCTGGGCCTTCACATAATACCTAAAAATGTGTTGAAACTTCAAAAAAATGAAATAATATTACTATTGCTGGTAATGTTAGAATGATTGCCAATCAACGTGGCAATGCTGCCATTCTTTTCCCGTTTCCCGCCATTGACCAATATGTCTATGACTTGCTTTATGCTTGTTAGCTTTAATTAATTTTAAATTAGCTTAAGTTATTTATAAATGATAGTAATTTTATTAAAAGGAAGGAAAAGGTATATCTATCCAAAAGTTAAATTGGGTATAAGATGATGATGAGTTCTTTGACGCCTGTTCAATGATATTTTAATAAACAGATATGTTATACACATACAAAACAATCGAAAAAAGTGTTCCGCGCAGCGCGGCAGCTAGCGAAAGAGATAGCGCGATAAAACCCATAAGAAAAAAAGAGACAAATAGTGTTGTTGTTAATGGCAATACGTCCCAATTAGGACGTTTTCGAGTCTTCACGATTGCACGCTTATAACATATCTGTTTACTAGAATATCATTGCACCTGTTAGTTTTTATTTATGTAAGTTTTAATTTTAGTATAGTAAGAGTTTGTTTTATTATTAATTAACAATTTTAAAGACTTTTAAGACTGATTAGATCTTAATAAGTTCTAAAAACCAATGTCCTTTTAAAAAATACTGATTTTCCTAACAGCGTACTTTAATTTTCATATTATTTAGCTACCTCATTTTGAGCTGAAACTTTGTAAACTGGCTCTATACCAGACTCTTCACCCCTTTTGGATAGATATACCCCTTCGGTGACACCCTGCATATTTTTAATAATATTATTATATTACAGCCCTTACAAGAGCCCAATATCTGCTACATATGCGATCGCCAAGCCGCCAACGCTTTTAAATTCTACCGAGCAACGCACTTCGCCTCCTCCATCAACAAAATATTCATGGAAATAAAGCTCAGAGACAAGAGCTTTAAAAGACATATCTTTCATAAGATAAACTTTAAGAAAATGTTAATTCAAATGAATTTGGTGAGTTTAAAACGTTAATAATAATATTCCGGGACATCTCACACACAGTTGTCAGATCCCAAGCTAAGCAGAGCTTGTTGTGGTAACCAGACAACTGATAAACATACATATATATTTCTAAATACATACATATAATAGATATATTAAACCCAGACATAACAAATGATCTTGCTCATCACAAACATTTGTCCAGAGTGGAAATCGAAACCATAAATATTAAATACATACATATAATCACGCCTCTTTCCCTTGTAGGGGTAGGCAGAGACCACTTGTTTCCACTTGCTACGATCCTTACACACTTGTTTCGCTTCGTCCACTTTCATTATTCTCTTCATACATGCTGTGAATGCCCCAAGTCCGCTATGTTAAATATATAAAGTCAGTGAGTGGCAGGTTAATGAACATGCCAGTGTACTTTTTATTGTGCTTAATTTAATAGATAGACAGATAAGCCTAAAATGATCAGTCAGTGGCAATCCTAAATTGACATCATTGAAAAGCGTAAATTTTTCAGTAAACTAAAATTATCTAAATGCGAAAATTAGGCACAATAAAACACTACACATTGTCTCGGGTCTGGGTGTTTGTGGTACCTTCGTTGTTTCTGAATTCCATAACACAAGTGCTTCAGCTACTTACTTTGGGTTCAGAGCAATGTATGTGATGTTGTCCGCATTTATTTATTTAATGATGTTTGACTGCCTCGTTGGTCTAGTAGTGCTAAGCGCGACTGCTACGCTAAAGGTCTTGGGTTCGATTCCCAAGTCGACCAAGGTGTTATTGGGTTTTTCTATGAAATTCTCAGTAGCAGGTCGGAGTTTGGATTTGTGCCCGGTTAGTGGCAATAGGCTCGCCCCCTATTACATGGGACCTAAACATATCGGCGAACTGTGGGTGTACATTGGTACACCTCTGCCTACCCCTTCGGGGATACAGGCGTGATGGTATGTTATGTTTATGTTTTAGGACGATGAAAAGATTCTGCCTAGCCAATGGGAGGCAGAGCTGAAGATAGTCCAAAGGAGATCGCAGCTGAATGAGACAAGGACACTACTAATTGATAGTCTAGGGGTATGTATATTTAATCCTTACTAATATTATAAATGTGAAAGTTTGTGAGAATGGATGTGTGGATGTTTGTCACTCTTTCACGCAAAAACTACTGAATGGATTTTAATGAAACTTTACAATAATGTAGCTTATACATCGGAATAACACATAAGGTATAATTTATAAAGATAGTGTGTGAATTGTCAATCACGCGGGTGAAACCGCGGGACACAGCTAGTTGATAATATCGATAGTCTTACGATTGTTTCGCTATCGATAGACTATCGATTAATCATCGATAGTCGACTACCGATTGGCAACACTAATGAAAACTATTGTCAACTTAGAGTATACATATGCAACTATAGAGTGAGCCTATCAGAGATTAAACCGTAAGCACTAGTGTGATCAAGTGTTATCGTGAATTATGTATGATGATGGAGCTTGCCGTTTTAAAAAATCTATCTAAAACACTAATATTATCCTAACAATGTCAAAACCATCGATATTTTCTTATATAAGTTTTTCGTTGCGCGAAAATTAACTTAAATGAAAAACGAAATATACTAGGATCAGACTTAAAACTGCTCTCGCTTGGCACAAGGGGAAACTAGCGATAGTAGCAGTCTATGTATATGTTTAGTCTATGATTGTCTTATTGTCAATTAATGTCAAGTCAATGTCACAAAAATTCAGTTGTTATATTTGTTTGTTTCGTCCGAGTACCTATTATTATTTATTCAGTTATTAGTAACAATGACGGGCCTGTTGGTCTAGTGGTTAGAGACCCTGACTGCTATACCGGAGCTCGTGGGTTCGATTCCCACCCGGCACAAATGTTTGTGTGATGAGCACGATCATTTGTTCTGTGTCTGGGTGTAATTTATCTATAATATGTATGTATTTAGAAATATATAAGCATGTTTATCAGTTGTCTGGTCACCATAACACAAGCTCTGCTTAGCTTGGGATCAGACAACCGTGTGTGAGATGTCCCGGAATATTATTATTATATTATTATAATGCCACGGCCTAGACGATCTAATCTCTCCCAGCGAAGTCGTTTTGCAATTAGGCAACGGAACATCGCGAGTCAATTATCTAATGAAGAACGGGAGATTGCTCGAGAAGAGAGCCGCGTTGGTATGGCGCTGAGGAGGGGTTTAGTACGTTCCTCTCAAACAGAGGAGGAAAGAGTGGCTGCCCGGGAAACGGCTAGGTTAGAGACGAGACATCGTCGAGCTTGTCGTAGGGATAATCTTCGACGTACTAGAAGAATCTTTGAAGTACTTACTCAATTGTTTTGTATGTATTATCTACTATATAAAAATAAGTCGGGTTTTCTTTCCTGACGCTATAAGGCCTCGTTTACGGAGACGCGTGGCGTCTCGCGGCGCGTCGGGCGTTTTTTTCTGTTTACGGAGGGGCGGCGCGTGGAGCGGCGCATCATCGCACGCGTTAACACAAACCTATAGCAATATACGACGTTGTTCATAGAGAAGCGAGGCGGGAAGAGTGGCGGTGCACGCTCGCCTCGATCAAATCGACTACAAGTCGGATTTTTATCATATTATCATACTCCATTGCGACGGTGACTACGTCTGTGTTGCGCGATTTCTAAATAAGACTGACAGAAGATTCCGCCTCGGGCATAGCTTCATCGAGAATTGCCGCTGCGTGCGCCGCCTTGATAAACGCCGCGCGGGACGCGTCGGTGCAATCCGCGGGGTTGGCCGCAAAAAAACGCCCTATTTCAAAGAAACGCGTATAAAATCGCTTCTCCGTAAACGCACTCATACAACTCCATATATTTGAATTCAGTGCAGACCGCGCCGCTCGTCGCAACGCGCGACGCCCCGCGTCTCCGTACACGAGGCCTTACTCCAGAACGCACGAACCGATCCACGGTTTTGCATTCGTTGGAACGGTCTCGGGCTCCGTGAGGTTTATAGCAAAGAAAATTCAGGAAAAAATTCAACAGAAAAGCGGGAAAATCTTTTTTTACATACCATCTGGTGGCGAAACGGAGTTCGCCGGGTTTGCTACTACAAACTAAAAATGTATGACAAAAGTTCGTTATGAACATAAAACTACCCAAAGATATATTTAGGTCCCATGGGGGCATAGAGGGCGAGCCTATTGCAACTAACCGGGCACAAATCCAACCTCCGACCTGCTACTGAGAATTTCATAGAAAAACCCAATAACTCCTTGGTCGACTCGGGAAACGAGCCCAAGACCTCTAGCGTAGCAGTCGCGCTTAGCACCACTAAGCCAACGAGGCAGTTTCAAATCCTTATTACAAATGTTTAAAATCTTCTCTATCGTTACGAACTTATAAAAAAATCGACTCTTTTAAATCAATACTTATAAACCTCATCTTAATTATTATTTAACTTGCAGGTCAAAATAGGTGATTCAGACAGCATAGTCAACGACGATCAAGATACTTTTACAACTACCGTCCTTTCTACGCCCGTGCAAATACCTAAAGAAACTAGAAATGACAAAAATACTAAAACTCTTGCCAAGAAGAAAAGGGGGAGACCCAGGAATGATGGTCATAAGAAAAAAAATAATGAAGTCAGTTCAAGAGTCGATGAAACTGTATTTGAGTTAGACGAGCCAGAAGTACAAATAAGGTAATTGCCTGTTGGTGTAGTGGTTAGTGACCCTGACTGCTATACCGGGGGCCGAGTCTGCTATTTACAATGGCTCCAATCGTCTGAGTGGGTGGCATTAGTAAGTCCATTTTAGGATAATTGGCATTCTACTAAACACCAAAACGTCAACATTGCCCGCGCTAATGGCCAATTTTGACGTTAAAATGATGTTTTACCTACGTAATTATCCTAATGGACTTACTAACGGCACCCACTCAGACGATTGGAGCCATTGTAAATAGCAGACTCGGCCCCCCGGAGCTCGTGGTCATTCCCAGCCAGGACACATGTTTGTGTGAGCATGATCATTTGTGATGTCTGGGTGTAGTTTTTCTATAATATGTATGTATGTAAAAATAAGTATGCTTATCAATTGTCGTGTTGCTTGCTCTGCTGGTATGAGAATTGTTTTCAAGAATTTATTATACTAATAATACCAGCCTATGAAAGTCTCACAGGTGGGCACAGGCGTCTTTCCATATAGAGAAGGCACAAGCATCGATCAAAATCAAAATCAAAATGTTTTTATTTCTTATAAACCAAAAAAAAAGGCGCTCAAGAAACGTTACGTTAACTCTACTGATTCTAGTTGCTCGGTTCCAAAGTGTCATTCCTATGAAGAAGAGCCGGCAAGAAACTCCATAGATTACTCTTTTAAAAACAAAATTATTACAATTATTTTGACATTATTGGTTAAATATATGCGTCAACACCGCAATAAAACTACGTTTATAAAATAAAGAAAATAAAAATAAAAATAATTTAAAGCAATCAAACCACGCTTACTCACTGGAGATTGGTGATATATCATATACCTACCATTGTTCTACTATGTTTAGTAAATTCCACTTCCTTGAAGAGCTTTTAATATTTATAATAATAAAAAATACCTTTTTTTTCAGGCCAATTAACTCGAATATGACAGAATTCGTCGTTATAACCGATGACGAACAAGAAAGAGACCCTTTAAAAGTCGAAACTATATCTGATTCCGAAGATAATCGCTCGAGTGACGAATGTCCAAAAAGTCCCGAAACTCCAAAAAGTCCCGAAACTCCAAAAAGTCCGAGAATACCACAGCCACCGAAATTAGTCCCGATTGAGAAGTTATTACAGCCGGTAGAGAATAATGTTGGGACCCAATATATATTGCAACCTGTTTTATTTGCTCAGAATGTCCCGACAATCTCAGCGCAAATGATTGACGGGCAATTATTCGCAAATAATTTTGTTATACAAAATGGACAGTTGCAACCATTAATACCAGTTTTAAGACCCCTACCTGAGCCGCAGAAGAGAAAATGTGAGGTGGCAACACCTAGTGGGGATAGTGATATGGCAACACAGAGTAAGAGGAAAGTGTTGCCAGTGCATGCGAAGCCGACGGAAAATAGGACGATTGATTGGGAAGATAAGATTCCTATGGATGTTATTTCTTTTATGGTAAGTTTTTTTTTTAGTTTTTAACTAGTAAATTACTGTATGCCTATGTTATGTAAGCGTAAAATAAATCTTCTTATATTACATCTAATAACATTCATTTTCTGCAAGTGAAAGTCATTTCAAAATAAGTCCAGCCGTTTCGTAGCTGGAACAGACAGACAAAATTATAAAAAAAATACAAAATTATAACAACTTTTATTTATTTTATTTTTATTGTATAATCAATTTTATTTCGCAGGACGCGGTGGATCCGAATTCCATTCAGAAACGTGTTATTGAAACGGACCCTAATATTCTAGCCGTTTCTAGTAATAATAAATCTACATCTGTGACACAACCGCGAATAGCCCCTAAACCTCTCCCTTAGCCAACCGCCGACTAACAAAAAAATTAAAAATGCTCCCATCAGTTTTTTTTTACCAGAATGTACGTGGTCTAAAAACTAAACTTTCTATGTGGCCCAACAACCTAGCCTTATTAGAAAATTGACTGGTGGCGGTTACCCTCTGTAACGGATTCTGAACTTTTAAATAAAATACGGACAACATCACATACATTGCTCTGAACCCAAAGTAAGTAGCTATTAAGCACTTGTGTTATGGAATTCAGAAACAACGAACGTACCACAAACACCCAGACCCGAGACAATGTAGAAAAGTGACTTTCTACATTGACCCGTCCGGGGATCGAACCCGGAACCTCAGAGCTAGCGACACCTTGAAAACCGGTGCGTACGCCACTCGACCACGGAGGTCGTCAAAACTTGAAATTGATGACTGGAGTGTTCTGCGTCGTGATCTCCACGATCTCCCCTGTTACTCCGTAGGAGAAGTGAGTACGAGACCGACTGGCGAAGATCTCTGTGCATCCTTTACGTGGCAGAGCCGCTCATATCTTCTTTGTGTTGTGTATATCAAGCCCAGCGCCAGTGATGACGAATATATGCGTTGGTTTTGCAAAATTGAAAGTTTCGTGAACAATTTTAAAGGCTTTGTAATTATAAATGGTGATCTTAATTTATAAAGTGCTTCAACAAATGTCACGAACTACTACTGCTACTTTTTGTCCTACAGGGGCCCAAGTCTGCTATTTACACTCGGTACAATGTCTTCATAGTGGCGTGCCAGCAGAGCCATTTTCGGAAAATTGGTATTCTACTAAACGTCAAAACGTCAAAATTGCGCATTGGAACGATTCGGTTCAATGTTCAACGACTGTGACCAATAGTTCATACATTTGGTACAAATTGTAATGCGCAATTTTGACGTTTTGACGTTTAGTAGAATACCAATTTTCCGAAAATGGCTCTGCTGGCACGACACTATGAAGACATTGAACCGAGTGTAAATAGCAGACTTGGGCCCCTGTTCTCTGGTAGATAAAAATGTTATTTTGAATGTTCACGGTGTTGTGTTGGATGTAGTGCTAGTTCGGGATGGCCTTCATGAGGTTTGTATTCCCAGTACGGATAGCATTGTCAGCAGTGTGGAAAGTTTATAATGTATGAGATATTTATTCTCTAGGGTGTTAAGAAAACCCCGTCCGATCCGTGTAAGTATTGTTAGGTATATATATATATATGTATGTATACATAGCTGATAAAATTGATGTAAAAAAAGACTGGGAAAAAAATAAAATATATATTGGGTAAACTACCCAATTATTGGCACTTTAAGGCGTTAGTGTGTAAGAAGTGTCTTTTTTGTGTAACCTCATAAACACAAACATAACATATCATCACGCCTGTATCCCCGAAGGGTTAGGCAGAGGTGTACCAATGTACACCCACAGTTCGCCGATATGTTTAGGTCCCATGTAATAGGGGGCGAGCCTATTGCCACTAACTACACAAATCTAAATTCCGACCTGCTATTGAAAATTTCATAGAAAAACCCAATGACACCTTGGTCGACTTGGGAATAGAACCCAAGACCTCCAGCGTAGCAGTCGCGCTTAGCACCACTAGGCCATCGAGGCAGTCAACCTCATAAAACTTTTATAATTATTTTTTTACTTAGTTGCCTCACAGCTAATCTAGTATTCATTTCTCTGAGTTCAATAATAATATCTCTATAATATCTGGATATAGTCGGAGTCGTCTCAGGGGCCCAAGTCTGCTATTTACACTCGGTTCAATGTCTTCATAGTGGCGTGCCAGCAGAGCCATTTTCGGAAAATTGGTATTCTACTAAACGTCAAAACGTCAAAATTGCGCATTGGAACGATTCGGTTCAATGTTCAACGACTGAGACCAATAGTTCATACATTTGGTACAAATTGTAATGCGCAATTTTGACGTTTTGACGTTTAGTAGAATACCAATTTTCCGAAAATGGCTCTGCTGGCACGCCACTATGAAGACATTGAACCGAGTGTAAATAGCAGACTTGGGCCCCAGGTGTTGCTAAATGATCATACAAAAGGCCACCAATAATACCGACGAAAATGGTGGTGTTACTTTTGTTTTGATCTCAAATTTAGAGAATATCGCAAAAAATGATTATTTCAAAACTAATTATTATTGTTACTATCATGTATAATCCAAATTTCATGTGAAAGGGACGCCTTTGCCCAGCAGTGGGACAATTATGGCTAAAAATAAATAATGTGAAATATCACCCTTTCGGGTCGGACAGGGTTTCTCAACACCTTGACTATTTTGTTATTTCCGTCAAGGAGACAAGCGAGTTTCATTACTACGTAAGGAAAAATGTAGGTTGATTCATTCAAAATCAAGATATACATACATACATACATATAATCACGCCTTTTTCCCTTATAGGGGTAGGCAGAGACCACTTCTTTCCACTTGCTACGATCCTTACACACTTGTTTCGCTTTATCCAATATATATTTTTATACAATAATCAAAATATATTTTTTTATTGCTCATATTGCAATAAGTCATAATAATATGGTTGCAACAATGATATTCTAATAAACAGATATGTTATAAGCGTGCAATCGTGAAGACTCGAAAACGTCCTAATTGGGACGTATTACAACAACACTATTTGTCTCTTTTTTTCTTATGGGTTTATCGCGCTATCTCTTTCGCTAGCTGCCGCGCTGCGGGGAACACTTTTTTCGATTGTTTTGTATGTGTATAACATATCTGTTTATTAAAATATCATTGCCCCATACAGTATCTTACATGTCGATAATATTGTTATTTGATTTCAGTTATATTTGTGTTAAATATTTACGATATTAATTTAAGAGCAAAACTTGTTTATATAATAAAGCAAAAATGACATTATTAATATTTTTGTTCTTTATTCTGTACAGTACAAATAAATTGTCAATAATACAAATAGTAACTTATTAACATATTTGACGGGCCTGTTGGTCTAGTGGTTAGTGACCCTGACTGCTATACCGGAGGTCGTGGTCATTCCCACCCAGGACACATGTTGTGTGATGAGCACGATCATTTGTGATGTCTGGCTGTAATTTATCTATAATATGTATGTATTTAGAAATATAGTATGTGTATCAGTTGTCTGGTTACCATAACACAAGCTCTGCTTAGTTTGGGATGACCGTGTGTGAGTTGTCACAGGATATTTATATAATTTAGTATATCAGAAATATATTTCGTACGTAATACCTTAGTAATTGTACATTACAATACTATTAGCGAAAATATATCACTAAGCAGAAAATATATATTTGGATACAAAGAATATGCAGGGTGTCACCGAAAGGGTATATCTATCCAAATTGGTGAAGAATACTCCTGGTATAGAGACAGTTTACAAAGTTTCAGCTCAAAATGAGTTAATTTAATATTACATTTTTATTCTTTGACATATTCAAACTTTGCAAACGGACTCTATACCAGATGTACACACTCTTCACCCCTTTTGGATAGATATACCCTTTTGGTAACATGTATCTTAGCTCAGTAGTAAATAATTATTTCTCTGTATGAGAGGCCTGCAGTGGGACAGTTACAGGCTGGTGTTATTAACAGCTTAGGTAATGGCGCCCACCGTGGGGCTCACAATAAATTGTTAATATTAGGTTACATTCATTTTTAAGTAGATTTTCTATTGTTATAAACAATGTAAATAAATATATGAGGATTGTGTATTAATTGTTTTATTTAGAACACTTAAATCTTTAACGGATGGTTAAATGGCTACCTACATAAATAAAAAAATCTTTGACTTGTAAAATTGCTGGGCAAAATATGGGTCTGAACCATTTCGATATGTTCTGGGTCGGGGCGTAATATATCTGTAATACGGACGTGTACCTCTGGGGAAGAAAGGTACTCGAGTGGCGACCACGAACCGGAAGACGCAGCGTTGGCAGCGTGGCACTCGGTTCAATGTCTTCATAGTGTCATGCCAGCAGATCCATTTTAGGAAAATTGGTATTCTACTAAATGTCAAAACGTCAAAATTGGCCATTGAGCCGATTCGGTTCAATGTTCAAAGACTGACCAATCGTCAAATCGTATGACCAATCGTCCCAATGGCCAAGTTTTACGTTTTGACATTTAGTAGAATACCAATTTTCCTAAAATGGATCTGCTGGCATGACACTATGAAGACATTGAACCGAGTGTAAATAGTAGACTTGGGCCCCTGGTGGACTGACGATATCGTCAAAGTGGCGGGCACTCGGTGGATGCAATTGGCGAGTTGTCGTTCATTGTGGTGTTCTAGGGGGAGGCCTTTTTTGCAGCAGTGGACGTCTTCCGGCTGATGATGATGATGATGACGTACGTGTTTAGAACCTTTACAAAACATAGGTACTCTGTAATTCCAAAATATGATTATTTTGTCGTGTGAAAAGAGTACCAAACTTTTTCCTCTTTCATATCAAACCTTTCATCAAACCAATCTTCTTGTCTGTTTTTGACAAAGTCATGTCAAAATTATTATGAACGGATCGCGAGTATTTTTGATATAAAACCAAATTAATATTCACAGTATGTTTCGATTGGACAACAGACTAAATACATTTTATTCATGAAATGACAGAATGCACTTTTCTACCTAGAAGGGATCCTGTAATGTAAGTATATTAGTGTTTAATTATAATAATAATACCGGCCCATAAACGTCCCACTGCTGGGCACAGGCCTCTTCCCATATAGAGAAGGCGCGAGCATTGATCACCACGCTTGCTCAGTATTTTTTAATAATGTCGGTGAAATATAAAACAATGACTATTTAAAATTACTGTCTTGCTTATATTGTGTCGGGGCGTGTTGTGTCGGCAGGAGTATTTTGTGAAAGTAGTCTAATTATTAAATATATTTACGATACACTTTTAGCGCGACACGACATAATAAACATGGAGACATGTGATAAATAAATAAAATATAACACAACAGAATAATAATTATAATTTCTTGCATGACTAGTTTTGAAGTACTTTAGTCGTAAGTTCGTTGCGTAGTCTTTAATGGGAACACGAGCATGTGTTTTAATTAAACTATTTAGCAAAAACGACTAACATTATGTGTTTAGCACTGTGGTATAGGTAATGGGCCAGTCACACCGCTCAAGTACACATTGACAAGATTTTCCATAATGTAGTGACCTCGTAAGCGGGTAAACTATATTCCTAATAAATAAGTATATTGGTCATCTGAGAATAGGAAAATATTTCATAAGGCTATTACGTACTAAACAAAGATTTCAGTGTCCGTCGTAATCAAGTTTAAAAATGGCGCCGGTTTTTTTTTTATTTTCACTTAATTTAAATAGATGAAATTATTAATTTTAGTTTCTTGCTGTCGTTTAATTAAGTTAAGAGGAATAAAACAAAATTTTAATTTTCTAATTACTTTTACATACCCGTTCAACTTTTTAATTATTTAAATACCAAACTTAGGTAGTGATGTAACAAATCTTACTAACTGAATTTGAGATGGTGATTTTTATTTTCTAGATTTTATTAAAAATGCCACGGGGACACACGCACTGTGAGTATATTTTCTTAATTTTATTTGTTTTGTTTGTCCGTACATCAAACATTGCTGAAGTATTCTGTTACGTTAGTTTAATCAAAAACACATAGGTCCTTATTAAGATATACATACGATAAAAAATTGAATACAGACATCATAAAATAAAAGCCAGCAGCTATTCCCAGAGCTTTTCTCACTTTATTTCTCATTATTTCTTAATTTTTTAACCTTTACTCATGGAATTTGGGCTCCCAAGCACCTTAATATCCTCTCATTTGGTCAGGATGTTTATAAGTCATTCTTTAGCCTACACGATTTACTTTTCAAAAGTCATTGATCAACAAACAAGGACTACTCTAGCTTTCAAACTCTCTCGCACACAATCCGCTTAGTTTAATATATCGCTTAAAGCAGTCATTATATTTCACCATTATTTGCTACACATTTTATATGTTTTATTCCTGGTACAGCGTTGTGTTTTATGTGATAATACTTTCTACATTTCAGGTAGTCTACCAAAGTTCGACAAGCCGCAGTATTTAGTAAGTTTCTATCCCCAAGCGGATAAAAAGCAAGCTCTCCTGTGTATCGCATGCATCGGTTTTGGCGGGCTTTTGATGTCGTTGTTAGTGCTTATTGTGGTCTATATTAAAAAAGCGCCGTGACACTGACAAAATGGACGAATTGTTGTGATTTGAATAGATTGAAATGTGAATGGACGATGTCCCGCCATTTTTAGTTGTTAAATAGTTTAGTTATTTTAATCTTAATACATTATATTATATTATTTTGCAATGTCTTAGTTATTAATGTATTAACAAGTTGTGGCATTAATGTTTTGGTCTTATTTAAGTTGCTTTAACTGTTTTTTGCATGAACCAACCTGTTTTACACTGTATTGGGTTTCTTTGAAATTGGTCACTTTTGGTCCCTGTTTTACATATAATATGAGCTCTTTGTCAAGAGCTATAATGACGTTATGAATTCAACATACCAGTCAGTCAAGTACCAGTACCTACCTGTACTAAATCAGTCAAAATTTACTGAAAATGTGTAAAAAAAATATATTTTGCGAAATGATATTGAAATGTAATGAAAAAATTGTAAAGTCGGTGTCAAAAGGTACTTATAAAAATGTTTGTAAGAAATATATTGTAAAAGCAGAACTGCTGTAATTTATAAATACATTTTATGTTAATTGAACGTTGTTTTATTTACAAAGAAAAAACATTTCTCTCAACGATTGGTTACGCCGCTCAAATGTTTGATGCGATTGGGAATCGAACCCAAGACCAACAGGCAAATCAACCCAGAAAACAAACATGACATTGCGAAGTTATGATGCATAAATAAGGCTTCGAAATAAAGTAAAAGTTTTTTAGCGTTAAAATCCGTCCAAAATAGTCTTATTTTCTGTCCACAGATCATTATCAGAATTTTGCAACAGTGGAGGCGACTGCATGGAAAAGCCAAAGCCCGTTCATGGCCCCGCGTACCAGAACGCCTTTCTGTTTAGGGGCACCGTCTTTGGCCAGAACACGTGTCTCGGAAGGAACTTACGCTGGATCTTCGGCATAGCGATAGCAATTATACTCCTATTGGGTGTTAGTTTATTAGTACTCGTCTTTTTGAAAGAAAGTGATGTTGTGGAATAAATTATGTGAATGTTTTTGTGGTTTTTGTTTGACATTTTTGTAGGTGATAATGTTTCGTTTGTGAAAGTGGAAGCACATTTACTACGCGGGAATATCCTTTTGTCTGATGTATATATTATTCTGAGATGGATGATTTCCATGCATTTTATGCATTTAAAAATCGACTACATATAATTAAGGTAATTAGTTTTTGGGAATTAATAACTTTTGAACGCATTCTTACTCTTTGTTTATGGTTCCTGGTCTATGGTTTGTAGGGTTGCCAAAGTGACGAAGATTTGCCTGGTTGTGAGGAATTAAAAAGATAGCAATGAAATGCTCTACATTCGTTTTATGAACAAAATATTTATTAGTAAGGGATAAAGTTACATTATTACAATTAAAAATTAAACTTAAGATATTTACAATAATATAAAACTAAGCCTACACACTAAATAAGAAAAGGGATGTAGCAATTATTTTCAATTCTTATAAAAAATATTTCAGAACTATTTTAATTTTGATTTCTTAACCATCAGATAGGTCTGCAATTGACTAATTCACTTCTGAGCTCCTTGGTTTTAGTGCTATTTTATGGGTACCTTTAATGAAAGGCTTGCAACCCTGCCCGCTAATGTTTTTTTATTACGACACCAATGGCGGAAGAAAGCGTGTTGTGAATAAAACAGTATCGTATTTCTCTTGAATATAGAATATAGTTAATATAAATTAGTGTTAAAGTTGACTAGATATGTTTAAGACTACATTTTAGGGTGTATAATGTGTAATAGAAGTGCCTGTGTGGTGTAATATTGGAGTTATATAGTGGCGTGTGACAATGACGCAGTTTTTGCCACCGAATTTGTTAGCATTATTTGCGGCGAGGGATCCTATTCCCTACTTGCCGCCGGCCGCCAAGCTTCCTCATGAGAAGAAGCAGAAAGGATACGATGGCGTCGGAGCGTTCCTCAATGTTTTTGAGGTTAGTTGTTGCCGCTTTAGGTAATTTCGCTATTTGCAATTTAATTAACATGCGATTTTAATGGCTGCAAACTTCGATCAATTTTGAGGTGCTTGCCCTCCGAAGTATGATTCTTTTTTAGAAAACAAGTAATGAAATGAAGCCATGACTTTATTTAACTACTGCAATGTTTCTAACTATTTACAATTTCGGAGTTGATCTCATGATAACCTATTATTAATATTAATCCTCATCGATATATGCTAAATATGAATTACCTACCATTCTTCACTTTACATACATATAAAACCTATTTAGCTGATGGAACAATCCTTAAAACAGTATAATCTTCTCAGCAAGACAATGATTTTTGCTATTCTAATTTTAAATGTCCATTCGACCATTACTGAACTGTAATAAGCTTTATCAGTGTACAGGAAAACCAACATTTCATATATAAATACCTATTTAGGCATAAGATAAACAATAATGACTAAAATTACACAAATTGCAGCTAAATTTAGATACATTTGTCTCATCATCATCCACAACCCTTATCCTCCCACTGCTGGGCATAGGCGTCCCCTTTTTCATGCCATTTTCTACAGTCCTGTGCCAGCCTCATCCAGACTCAACCCGAGACTTTAATTATGTCATATTTGTCGCAAGTTAACAGTTATAAGCATCGACGTATGATATGCATAGACTGCTACTATCGCTAGGTTCCCCTTGTGCCAAGCGAGAGCAGTTTTTAGTCTGATCCGAGTACATTTCGTTTTTCATTTAAGTTAATTTTCGCGCAACGAGAAACTTATATAAGAAAATATTAATGGTTTTGACATTGTTAGGATAATATTAGTGTTTTAGATAGATTTTTTAAAACGGCAAGCTCCATCTTCATACATAATTCACAACAACACTTGTTCACACTAGTGCTTACGGTTTAAACTCTGATAGGCTCACTCTATAGTTTCAAATGCAACCTCGTTGGTTATAAGCTATTCAGACAGTTATATTCACAAGTAGCTATTATGTCACTATTGGTGTCCCATGGCTTCATCTGCATTTGTTTTTTTCTTACTCTGCTACTCAAGTTACGATAAACAAATCAAAGATCATATAATCGGTCTACTTGTTCTTGAGTTACTTTGTGTGTAATTAACCTGACTTTGTTATTAAAAACATCAAATAACTATGATGGATAGAATACAGCTGTAAGTTGAATTTGTATCCTAATAAGTCCATATGATTACTCAATTAACTAGAAAGTATTCAGATAAATCTGTAGAAGGACCAACATACTAATTCTAAAGCAAGATAATTGGTTATTTAACATAAAATAACTTGCAAGATAAGCTGGCTGAAACCATGGCCACAGCTATGTAACAATATTATTTCACTTACTCTATTATATTGGTCAATGTATTCTATTCTACTTTTACTCATATTGTTTGTAGACTCTTCCTATAACATTCATGTAATAGTATAGAATGGGTCTAGATAGGTATCTTTATTCTTTATTATTTTAAATCAAATTAGGTACTCATTCTTTAATGGTAAATATAAAATAATTGCTGTGCCCGACAGGGTCCATAATGAGCTGTTAACCCACTGTACTGCCCACCTATGTAACATTATGGTATGCAATAAAGTATTGAATAATAATTCTAGCCTATAAATGTCCCACTGCTGGGAACAGGCCTCTTCCCATAAAAAGAAGGTGTGAGCATTGATCACCATGCTCAGTTATGGATTTCAGATCACAATCTATATAAAATTATAACTAATTTTTCACATATTGCTTTCCATGCATTTTTATAAGACATATTTAGCTAAATGTATTGAATTTACTTTTCTCATGCGGCAGCTATTCCAAAAACCTTAATAACCTACCAAATATTATCACATCTTCATCCAAGTTAACGAAACTGCAAGGACCAAGCCGAGCCCGTAGAGTCGCGAATACAATCACATATCGTATTCGTGCTGAGGTTACTCGGACAGCAGACTCCAGGCCCGACTATGCGTCTCATTTCATACACTGTGCCATGAGATCACCGTCCAAGGCCACATTGTCATAAAGATACCGATCAAAAGATCAAATTTAACATGTAACAGTATCATTAAGTTTATAGGCATACCAGACATGTAAACTAAGTCTGGTGAAGCAAAGATCTCTACCAAAAAAAGGCACATCTATATGATTTGTTGACTTATTGAAAGAACTTTAATCTACCAGTTAGTTTTACTAGGCTTCTTCCCCACTTAGTAGTAGTGGTCCTAAGACACCCCACTGGTGCAGTGGGCCCCAACAAGTGTTCTCCAAGCCGGCTGGTCCAGCGCGATTCTTCGAGCGTCTTCCCATTTCATTTCTTGCCCACTTAGCCTCATGATCTCGTCATTGAACATGACAGAGTCTAGTTTTACCCACCATTCATCTTTAAAACATTACTTCCACCCCCAGCACCCATCAGAGACGCCGCCCCCGACTCGCGTGGAGACCCGAGAGGAGCGCATGGAGCGGCGGCGGCGCGAGCGAGCCGAGCAGACCGCGTACAAGCTGGAGCAGGAGATAGCGCTGTGGGACCCCGGCACCAACGCCAGGGCCACCATGGACCCCTTCAAGACGCTCTTCGTGGCTAGGATTGTGAGTACATCATACTATTATGACCTGGGACAACTCACACACCGCCATCTGATACTAACCTAGGCAGAGTCAGTACTATGGCAACCAGGGAACTGATATACATACTTATGTTTCCTAAAACATATAACTTCATATTGTACATGGATTCAAATTTAAATGTAACACCTTATATTTACCTGCATTCAATGCAAGAGATTTCTATTCTATTCTATAAGTATTGCAGATAAATTACACCAAGATTTGGAAAAAAGTATTGCATCAAGACTAGAAACACAGCCATGTCAAATTAATAAATGAATGTGGATAACATTACATACATTGCTCTGCCCCCAAAGTAAGTAGTCGAATCAGAGACAACAAAGTTACGACTGACATCCAGACTCAAGACAAAGCCAAAGAATAAAAGTGGTTTCCTACATTGTACCTGGGATCTCAGAGCTAGTGACACCTTGAAAACTGGTGATTGTCACAAACCACAAAGGTTGTTGTTATGTAAAGATTCCTACTCATTCTTGACAATAGTTTACTAAGTATTATTTATACATACTTGTTATAACTCTAGGTTAAATATAGTTTTGAATACAACTTGTTCTAAATAAAGTATTTTCTTTTCAGAATTATGACACTTCAGAATCTAAATTAAGAAGAGAATTCGAAGGTTATGGGGCAATTAAAAAAGTAAGTCACATTTGTCTTAACCTAGACAGTCAGTAAAAACTTGTGAGTTATATATGGTATAGATGACATTTCGTTTTGTAATGCCTAATTTTTGAGGCAAGTGAGTTGTTTGCGTTTAAAATATTCACCGAATTCTAAGTAAGTGCTTACTGTGGTCACCTGACACAATTATAAGTATCATAATCTGTTCTTTTCCATATGTTTTTACTGTAATTGCACTGCACTTGACTTTCGCATTTGGGTTGATACTCATGGTTTATTAATATGTAAATTCACTACATTATTACAATTAATAAAACATACTATATTACAAATTAAATGCTTATGCTTATGCGATGACCTAGTTAGAAGCCAGCCTTCGGGTCACGTGAAGTGTCAACCAGGCATATAATTTTATAGGAAGGGATGAAATTCACGTAACGAGACGAGCTATGGGAATTAATTTGAATGGGAAAATGCAGACTTAATTAGAGATGGATGGATTGTGTGAAAGATGATATGAGAAAGAAAGGAGTGAATGCTGAGATGAAAACTAGTAGAGATGAATGGAAGCTGAATACGCATTGCGCCGACCCTAAATAATTGGGAACAGGGCAGGGAGACGATGATGATGAGTTGTGTCTAAATAATGAAATAGGAAAATCATATTGGTTTCTTAGGTTTACGCGAATGTTAGACATTGAATAAAACTACTTTTTACGGATTTTTTCGCGGTTTTAATTTTAGATTTAGGTCCCGACGTTTCGACACCTTTGCAGGTATCATGGTCACGGGCAGACTGAGATGGCGTTCGTCTTGACAGAAGATGTTGCTCGTTCTACCTTCAACTGTTTTTATCAGCTTCCAGTCTTAACAGATTCAGCTAATTACATTTTAGAGTGACTGTGTATGTGACCTCAACAACACATTTAACTAAGCAACACAGTATCCCATACTAAGACGGGCTGTCAGAATTTACTTTTATTACATTCTAAGTATGCACTGAGTGGTCCATTCTGCGTAAGACCGCGATACTTAGCAGTGGGGTGCCGAGAAGGAAGAGAAATATAATCTTCTGCCATTTCTGAAGTGAAAACTTCTTTATCGGCGTTGTACACTTTTTTGTAATGGGTAAATAATTTTAAACTCGCGTCAGGACACGTGACCTAATCGAAAATTCGTAACACGGAGGTCATGTTTGTGTTTTATACTGATAATTAAAGCAATTTGTTCAAATTTAATCCCTAACCATTCCAGAATATCAAAAGTGCACGTTTTCAATTCAAGTTTTCACTTCTGCCGACACTCCCGGAGTGCAATTTTCCTCTGGAAACACCTTTCAATCGTTTTCCCCTACTTTATGTATTGAATATAACACTTTGTTGCAGATTTGCATGATCTTCAACAAGGATAGCTCGAAGCCGCGCGGCTACGCCTTCATAGAGTACGAGCACGAGCGCGACATGCACTGTGAGTACTCTCTCTGTCGGCCCCCGACCACGCTGCGGGGGGTGATGCTGTGCGATTTGTTATAGGATCATGTTATGTTAGTCTGACCGCGGTACAGTGATAGGTCTCTGAGCTAAATGCTAGTACCTATTTAGGTCTTCAGTATGTAATATCTTATGCCAATATTTGCTTTATTGTATTTAATTCCACTAAAACTGCATTTTTTTTCTTGTTTATTTATTTATAAAGGTAGATAGTATTCTTATGAGCTAAGTTTCCCACAAAACAGTACAAACTGTTTGACTCTTGAGATCAATTTTAAACAATTTGCTAGCATATTACATCATGAAATTGTACACTAATATTATTCATATATTTCGTGTTTGCATTATTGGTTATGTATTATCATACATTTTTCATAACTAATATTTTATTACAAACGATGTACATCCACACATTATAGAACATTCAGATCACGCAGATATTTGAAATCAATGAAAATACATAGACAAAGGTAGCTAGACTTTTACCATACATCTTATAGACAGAAACTTAATTCTGAAGTTATTTTATCACTATTAATATGTAAGCCAGTCAGGACATAATAATAATTTATACCTTTAGTCAATCCCTATTACTTTTAAGACAATATTTAAAAACAAAATCCTATTTATAACAAAATCGCACAGTAACACAACACCGCAGCGTCTGTCTGACATCATAATACCACCATATTAATGTTTATAAACTAATTATAATTAATTAATGATATAAACATTAAATTGGTGATTCTTCTCCAAGCAATGAACTTGGGAATAGACATTCTCGGAGGAGATGTCTGGATTCTAAAGTTATAACCGGGCAATGTTTAGAATAACCGGGTACTATATTGAATAACCGGGTGTTATGTAAAGTCAGTACACCGGCATTATTTATAATGACCGGTCAATGCGTTTTTTTTGTTAATTTCCGAGATTTACTCGAATGTTAGATATTGATATATTGAATGACTTGTTATGTTTTGTTATTTTCAGGGATTTTTTTAGGGTATTTTGGAGTTTTTTGTAGTCATTTTCGGGCTATGTTAGGTTTTTATTGATTTTGTATCGTTTTGGGGTTATTTATGAAATTGTTGTTATCGAAATTATTTAATAATAATGTTTTTAGTATCTATATTATTTATTTATGTATAGTTAAAGATCACAATACAATTTATTTTAATTACTTTTATCTATGACAGATTTGATTTATTGACTTAATGATTGTACTTTTTATTTTGCAAAAATATAAATTAAACCTAAAAAAACCGATAATTACACATCATAAAGCATTCGTTTTTACATTATTATGTTTCACATTATTTAAACTTAAATACATAAGTACACCGAAAGAAATTCTTTTTTAAGTATGGGGATAAACATCTAGACAACATCTCCTCCGACAATGCACAACGTACGGCTATACCAACGGAATGAATTTAATAATACAAATAACGTTTATAAAAATAATTAACAAGGAATTTTTCTTTCCGAACCAGAGTGGGCGAACCATCCATACGAGCTAGCACGCATAGGTTTGTATGTGGTAAGATGCCAACATACATACAAAATAGGCCGTTGCTATAATAGGCCGGAATAGGCTGATTGTCCGGTGATTCAGGCTATGCCACACCGGTGAAGGGTTCGGTTCAGATGGTTTTTGCTAGGTTGCCTTGGTTGTTGGATAATAATCGATATTTTTTTGATGTTATATGAATATGCAGAAAGAAGTCATAATTATGTGAAAAGGAAGAATAATAAAAAATGTAGTTTAAAAAAAAATGTGATAGAAATTATAAAAAAAGTCAATTATGGTCCAGCCGCTGAGGGAATGGGTTTCTGACACATGTCAGTTGGTCTTGATTTGATTTGATGGTTAAATAAAGGAACGTGTTATATTAATTTATTGTGACCATATTAATAGTTTTGAATTATATCATTTGTGTATAGGACAAAAGTTATAGTGATTTATGTTAAGTTAATTCGTCGCTACATTAAAGTTACATCCTTCTATGGAACACGACACCTGTCAGGAACGCATTCTCTCCACGGCCGGATCATAGTATGAAAAAAAAAACGCAATTTGCCGCGTAATTTGTCCCTCTATATTTGATATCGATAATTATCGTAACAATTGCCAAGATAATTAACGCAATAATCATCTTTACGAACCCTGGTATAAGTGTTTCAAGCCATTCTCACCGCCCGTAGTTTCAATGTATAGTTAACGAAATGGCCAACCCTTTTTTAGTTATTTATTAAATTTTAATGCGCTTCGGACAAAGTAAGTAATGCGCTCAGGTAATGTTCACAATCGCCACTGCGTAAAAGGGGTGTAAGTAATTTATAAATAAAAAAAAAAAACGGTAGGTACAAGTCGGTGGGTATAATTTTTTCATATTATAGAAATCGTTCGCCCCCTCGCTCGGTAGGTATAAAAGTGTAGGTATACATTTTGATTATTTATCTCGTAAATGGATCCAGAATGGTAAAACGGATTTTTTTAAACAGGTTGTATTTTTTTTTCATATATTGGTGTCTAAAAAAAGTTTTTGTGTAAAGTTTTTTTTTTTTTTTAGTTTTTTGTGATTTTTTTCTTGATTTAGACACGAATTATGAATGTTCTTTGGTTATGGTCAAGTGTCTACAGATGAATAGGTAATGACATAAGTCCATAATATTATTCTTGTGCGTATATCTTAAAATAAATGTTGCTATTTCAATTTAACACATTTTCTACTAATTTGGCGATTGTCTGAAGAATCATAACCATGACTAGCAAGTTTCTGCACTAATCATAAAATGGCCGCGAAGTAATAAATTAATTATTTTAATATATTTTAGATTTTTAAGTATTTAAGATATGCGCATAAGGGAATACAAAATACATAGACCGGTTGACGCGGTTCAGCGACATTGTTATAAAAAGATTACCTTTTATATACTTATTATAACCCCTCTCCCTAAAAAATTAAACGCCTAAAACACCCTTAAAATCTTGCCTTTAGTGATTATCTACCAAAACCTTTTTAAATCTTGTCCCCAAAAAATAGCCTCATTTAAAAAAAAGTATGTGAGGCGCAAAAGAGTCGATGAAAATTATGGAAATTATCGCTTCTATTTATTGGTTGCTATGATCAGATGGGCCCCAAGCTCAGTGCCTCGCTGGTTGCTGCGCGCAAAAACCAATGATATACTGACTTAAACATCCTGACCATGTCAACCAATAAACATGAGTTGGATTTCTATTTACAAACTTATTTATCATCGTCCCTTTTGTAGTTAACGGTGCTTCCACTGAAATAGGCAACTTTTGTCCCTAACAAGTTGCCATGACAAAAGTTATCTATTCTTTGGTTGACACGCAGTTAAAGGTTTACTTTTTAGTAATATCCCTATAAAAAGTAAAGAAATGTTTCTATTCTTTTGTACCGTCTATAAATAAAAACTTATCCTTCCAAAAAAGTTATGTAAACACCCTAAATATACCATAACAAAAGGTGATCTCCCAATGCTCACTGACCGCGTCAACCCGTCCCATAACACCGTCACCCCTACAATGTGTACAACCTTGCAGCCGCGTACAAACACGCCGACGGCAAGAAGATCGACGGCAAGCGAGTGCTTGTCGACGTCGAGAGGGCTAGGACCGTCAAGGGCTGGTTGCCGAGGAGGCTCGGTGAGTACTTAGCTTTATGGATCGAGCGTGAGGCTGGGATTTGGATGAGTAACTGACTTATCAAGTGTTTAGTAAGGCTATATCCTTTTGGAGTTGAGAAATAAATGGGTGCCTTAACCGATATGCTTGTGGCGCGTCACGACACGCGACGATACGTTAGTATGTTTCCGCTTTTAGTCAATGTAAGTGACTTGTGTTGTGGTTTACAATGGGATAAGTAAAGAAACCGCGTTCTTCAATTTCTTTTCAGTATCAACGTCAGCTTGCATACAAATTAATAATTATAATTTATCACACAGTGGTGTAGCTTGTAACTTAGGTGACAAATGCGACTTAGGACTAACTTCAACTGGACTTCCTTGCGAGTTTATCTGACAACATATTTGACACTGACAATACCATACTGTTGTGCTGGTATTGTCACATATAACCAGTTTTCTGCTGTCGCCCACCTTGGGGCTCGGATTTGCCAGCACTCAGCTCCGTCTAGTTGTCAATGTTTTGTGTACTCGCTCACAGAAGTGGGTCAGTCCAGTGTAACTGTTTCCCTCCATAGGCGGCGGACTGGGAGGGACCCGCCGCGGAGGCGCCGACGTGAACATCAAGCACTCCGGCCGCGAGGACAACGAGCGCGAGCGCGAGCGATACCGCCTCGAGCAGCGCGACCGCGACGACCGCTCGCGACACGACCGCGTGCCCGACAGACCTGGTGAGACACACGCACACGCTACACACGATACACACGCTATACACAACTCTCCGCGAGCGATACCGCCTCGAGCAGCGCGACCGCGACGACCGCTCGCGACACGACCGCGTGCCCGACAGACCTGGTGAGACACACGCACACGCTACACACGATACACACGCTATACACAACTCTCCGCGAGCGATACCGCCTCGAGCAGCGCGACCGCGACGACCGCTCGCGACACGACCGCGTGCCCGACAGACCTGGTGAGACACACGCACACGCTACACACGATACACACGCTATACACACCTCTCCGCGAGCGATACCGCCTCGAGCAGCGCGACCGCGACGACCGCTCGCGACACGACCGCGTGCCCGACAGACCTGGTGAGACACACGCACACGCTACACACGATACACACGCTATACACAACTCTCCGCGAGCGATACCGCCTCGAGCAGCGCGACCGCGACGACCGCTCGCGACACGACCGCGTGCCCGACAGACCTGGTGAGACACACGCACACGCTACACACGATACACACGCTATACACAACTCTCCGCGAGCGATACCGCCTCGAGCAGCGCGACCGCGACGACCGCTCGCGACACGACCGCGTGCCCGACAGACCTGGTGAGACACACGCACACGCTACACACGATACACACGCTATACACAACTCTCCGCGAGCGATACCGCCTCGAGCAGCGCGACCGCGACGACCGCTCGCGACACGACCGCGTGCCCGACAGACCTGGTGAGACACACGCACACGCTACACACGATACACACGCTATACACAACTCTCCGCGAGCGATACCGCCTCGAGCAGCGCGACCGCGACGACCGCTCGCGACACGACCGCGTGCCCGACAGACCTGGTGAGACACACGCACACGCTACACACGATACACACGCTATACACAACTCTCCGCGAGCGATACCGCCTCGAGCAGCGCGACCGCGACGACCGCTCGCGACACGACCGCGTGCCCGACAGACCTGGTGAGACACACGCACACGCTACACACGCTATACACAACTCTCCGCGAGCGATACCGCCTCGAGCAGCGCGACCGCGACGACCGCTCGCGACACGACCGCGTGCCCGACAGACCTGGTGAGACACACGCACACGCTACACACGCTATACACAACTCTCCGCGAGCGATACCGCCTCGAGCAGCGCGACCGCGACGACCGCTCGCGACACGACCGCGTGCCCGACAGACCTGGTGAGACACACGCACACGCTACACACGATACACACGCTACACACAACTTTTTCCAACAGTGATTCGATATTGGCTTTCAAAGAAGAATTTGTGGAGCTCCAAAATGGCTTTCCAGTGACATGTCGCTTAAGAATAGTGCTCAATAAACCAGGCTTCAGGCTTCCAATAGAATAATCTGAAATTATTGGCATCTTTTTTCACCAACGTGGTGTTGACCACACAATAATTCATTTTTCTTTTGAGGTCAGCCAGCTTTACATAAACTTTTATCACTAATACGTGTTGTGTTGATAACACAAATGTGGTCATCCATTGCTCATTCGACAAGCGTTGTATAACAGTATGTCCCGTACAGCGGGCGGCGGCGGTCGTCGTCGCTCCCGCTCGCGCTCGCGGCGGCGCTCCGCCTCGCGCGGGCGGCGCCGCGACCGCGAGCGCGAGCGCGAGAGGGAGGCCAGGGAGAGGGAGCCCGACGAGGCTGAGCGGTGAGTACGACTTATGTTACTGTGTGTCTGTTTGATTGTATTCAGCCGTTGTTCTCCCAGTTTAAGGTTTTTCAGTATTTCATCGTCATCATCATCTCAAAAGATATGAAATTCGCATTATCGAAGAGTACACTACCGATTTTCTAAGTCAGTCCTCAGTTACTTCAAATTGCCTAAAGCGTCTAAATACCTGTATCTTAGATAACTTACAGCATGCTGTGCCCATATAGGGTACCATCGACACGGAAAAATATGAATCTCTCTTTTATTACTTTGGTCAGACAAAGCAATCCACACGAAAAGTGGCTCCAAAAATAATATACTCATAAGCTGGACTATCGAGATTACTTGTGTACTTATTGTGATCCAACTCTCAATGTGTGCGTGGATACTTGCTGTAAATTATTTACCTTACCTGCTTTTGTGTGCATCAAAATTATCTTCATTCTTTAAAAATAGCTAAATATAATAACCTACCTTACCAATGCCTACCTATAATAATATACCTTCAACAATGGCCTGTCCATATTAGATACTAGAAGAAGATGAAGAAACATTAAAAGCCCGACCAAAATTGAAAATAATGTTAGGGTGGTATAGTTTTCCACATTCACTCTCAACATAATATGGTTGTATCCGTAGCAACGGTCGCCGCCGCCGCTCGCGCTCCCGCTCGGAGCGCCGGCGCGAGCGTCGCTCGGAGCGCGACAAGGAGCGCGACCGCGACCGCGACAAGAAGCGCACGCGACGCGACCGCGACCGCAAGGAGCACAAGGTCAAGCCCGAGGATATCAAGGTCAAGGAGGAGCCGCTCGACGGTACGTACACACACACACACATACACTTTTAATACATGATACACACACCTGTTCTATTTAATATGGCAGGAAACCTCTAAATACAAGTTCATTGAAGAGCTCGTCGGTCTGTATACAGTCAGCGTTCAATACACAATACATATAGGTACTCTCGAAATTACCGGCAGCGGCATACGACCACTATAAGATGGTACCCAAACAGTCACTGGGAACAATGACTGAATCTTTTTCCTCTATCAACTTGAATATTTTCGATATTTATCATAGTTGTACATTAAGTGCGAAATCATTTAATGTACAACTATGTAATGTCGGGCAACATCTCAAATCGATTTTTAATCATTAGTCACGTAAAAAAACGTGTCTGATATATTTTTGAACGGCGCTACTACTAAATTAGTCATCTAACTAGTCCATTTATTTTTGGTAGTCATAAGAAACAAGCATTACGTAATTATGAGTGACTACTTTGTATCTGCCAGTTCTCAAACAAAAAATGTATATCTTTCACAGACTACCCTGAGTTCAGTATGGCTCCCCTGGACGTGCAAATCAAGCAGGAACCTAACGAAGACGAGAATAAATACAACCCTGAAGACACGAACGGCGACGACTATAACTACTAGACGCACTCAGATCACACTCAACTTTAAGACGCCGTCAAATCTCGTACTCAAGTGCTATATCAGTAGGACAACATGGCCATCTGGTCGCAAGCTCAGCAGAACCTGTACAGCAACCAGACGACTGATAAACATACTTATGACTGGCCTGTTGGTCTAGTGGTTGGTGACCCTGACTGCTATACCGGAGGTCGTGGTCATTCCCACCCAGGACACATGTTTGTGTGATGAGCACGATCATTTGTTCTGTGTCTCGGTGTGATTAATATGTAATGTGTATGTATTTGTAATTATACAGGCTGGTTTTTTTATGACCAGCCAAATTTTCACTGGGTGTTCTACCCATGAATATAAACAATTTTGGGGACCAACCCTGATATCACAAAAAAAAAACAACTGTTTCATACAAAAGTAATACCTACTTGACTAAAATGTATGAAATAGCTGATTTTTTTTCGTGATTTCAGAGTTGGTTCCATAGTGAAAGTTGTTCATATTCATGGGTAGAACACCCAGTGACATTTTACTGGTCATTAAAATATCTGACTGTATGAGTATGTTTATCACTTGTCTGGTTGTCATAATACTGGTTGTATAGTCATTCAAGTGAGAGCGTCTTAAAGTTAAGTCGCCTTTGAGTGGAGAGTTGAGCAGGGTAGAGACATTATTGATCGAATAAAGCTATAAGTAACTGAAGGGTTGTGTTGACATTTATTTCTTAAGACATATAAATTGGTTGCTGTGCGAGTTGACCGCGGCAACCAATATCAAATACTTTTCAGTCCGAAAGGCTCGCTCATTTTATTAGTCGTTTCCCCGCATTCGGACCCCGCCTGTGGTGTAACGATTTGACTACCAATAAAAAAGCCTTAATTATTTGCAATTGTTTTAGACTAGCTAACCCATTTGACGGAATAATTGATTTTATTCGCCGTTATTATCAAAGCTATATCTTTTTGCATTTGATAGCCGATACAAAAGGTTAAGGCGAATAGCTAGTTAAATAAATAAAACTATACAGGGTGTTACGAAACCCCTGTCCGACTCGAAAGGGTGATATAGGGTTCACAATCACATGCCCAAATAAAATATTAGATTTGGAATATTCATGATAATAACAATAATAATGAACTTTTAAATAGCCTCCATAATACCTAAATTTGAAGATAAATCAAAAACTACACCACCATTTTCGTCGGTGTTAATGGTGGTCTTTTGTATGATCATTCGGCAGAATCTGAGACGATGCCGTCACACTCACCCGCAATTTGGAGAAAAAAAATGGTTATTTTTTTTTTATCCAGTTTTATTTTGTAATTATATATCGATACTTAACAACCCCTTAACGGATCGGACAGGGGTTTTGTAACACCCTGTATAGTCCGACATAATGCCTTAAATCGCCTACAAAAGACGTTAAGGCATTTAAAATAGTTTTATTTCAAAATCTCAGAAATGTAGGTTAATAAGTATATTTTTATATACTCTCTGCTCTGTTTTGCCCTTATTCTAGTATGAAGTCATGTTCCCCATAGATAATATTCTAAAATGACATTACAATGTAAAAGTTGCCTGAATTTGTTGAAACGTTATCTATTTTACGATAGTCATATGAAAATAGGGAATCAATGAATGAAATATAGTTTAGTTATGTGTGAAAATGAATTTCTTTGAAATAATACTACTTTTTACGGATTTTATCGCGGTTTATATTTAGATTTTAGGTCCCCACGTTTCGACACCTTTGCAGGTATCAGGTTTTCGCAGACGGTAGTCTGCGAAAAAAATCCTTAAAAAGTAGTTTTATTTCAATGTCTAACATTCGCGTAAACCTAAGAAACCAATAATGAATTTCTTCTTATAAATATACATTATAGTTACTTATGTATGTAGTTCATAGTTTTATTACCAGCTTAATCATATAAAAGACTCATTGAGCAGGTGACGAACTTAGTCTTGTTTGATAATAGGTTGCTCCAACAAATTGAGGGCGACAACCAATGGTACATGGTGGACTTAAACTCAACTCAATTCTAAGACGCTGTTAAGTCTCATGCTTTCTCTATCAAAGGTGTGAAAAAGACATATAAAGAAACATTTAAGATCGTCTTCGATTTAAGTACCTAGCGTTTAGTGGTTTTGATCGCGGCAACCATTGGTCAACTAATTGTCCGTCGCCTATTGCAATAGTTTGATTATTTAGATAAGTATTTAAGTTTAATAAATAGATTACTTTTTAACAAATTCACTTGACATATGTTGTAAATCTTTTATCTTACTACGTACATCAGGGGCCCGAGTCTGCTATTGACAATTGTTTCAATCGTCTGAGTGGGCGGCGTTAGCCTACTAACGCCACCCACTCCATTCCTCCATTTTAGGATAATTACGTAGGTAAAACGTCATTTTAACGTCTTAATTGGCTATTGGGACGGCCAATTTTGACGTTCTGACATTTAGTAGAATGCTAATTATCCTAAAATGGACCTACTAACGCCACCCACTCTAACGATTCAAACAATTGTCAATAGCAGACTCGGGCCCCAGTTTGTATAGTTTGAAAAGGACGAAATAGCAGTCTTAAGTTAAGCTGTGTTTAAATTTTGTCAATCTTTTGCATATTGTATAAGAATGGAATTTAAACATTGATTAATGTTTAGCAATATGTAATAATAAAAAGCTTTTAAATATATTGTCTTATTATTTAAAAAAAAAATAGATTTGAAAAAAATGGCTGCCGTAGACAACTGTCACTTTTCTGAGCGTTTACGCGCTAAACGATTAAGATTGTTGCTGTCCTTTTCTAATAACCCGTGTGCGAAAGGGATGTAGGGATGTAAAATTGAGAAGAAATGTCTTAATAAGGTAATAAATATAATTATAGTAATATTTGGTTTTATTTTACCTACTATGATTAGCAAGATTATGTAATACAGGGAGACCCTCTATCTCCAAAATTATTTACGGCGAACCTTGAACAAATTTTTCAACATTTGTCAGCCAGTTGGGAAAATAAAGGCATTGTCGTCGGCGAAAGGAGGCTGACAAACCTCAGATTTGCAGACGACATTGTTCTTTTTTCCTCGACAGCATCTGAGCTAGAGTCCATGCTCCACGAACTGAGCATAGCAAGTGCCGAGGTGGGACTCGCAATGAACATGACGAAGACCAAGGTGATGACCAACAACGCGCAGAGGAGAGTTAAAGTCGGGAGCGTGGAAATTGCATATGTCCAAGAGTATCTATACTTAGGCCAAATAGTTTCCTTTCAGGCGAGACAAGACAAAGAAATATCTCGTCGGATTGAAAACGCCTGGAGGAGATATTGGTCTATGAAAGACATCATGAAAGGGACGCTACCACTTTCACTTAAGCGAAAACTAATGCACATGTGCATTCTCCCCGTTCTAACGTACGGTGCGCAAACCTGGGCTCTCACCAACGTTCAAAAATCCCGCCTCGGTGTTTGCCAACGTGCTATGGAGCGCAGCATCCTAGGAGTTCGGCTCACGGACCATGTAAGGAACTCTCTACTGCGCTCCAAGACTCAAATAGCGGTCGTGGCCCTGAAGGCTGCCAAATTGAAATGGGACTGGGCCGGACACGTGTGCCGAATGTCAGAAGGACCGTGGGCGAAAGCCTCTACAAATTGGGTTCCTAATAGACGAAGACCGCGTGGAAGACCCAGGCGGAGATGGAGGGATGAACTGGACGCATACGGGAAGGAGTGGCAACAATTAGCAAACAATAGAGACTTGTGGAAGGAGGAAAGGGAGGCCTTTGCCCTGCAGTGGGACAGTTCAGGCTTTAAATAATAATAATGTAATACAAAACTGCGAGGTATACTTATTTATTTATTAAACTTTGTACAATAAATGAACATAAAACAGTAATAATAGAATAACAACAAATACTTATTTCATAAAAAAAACTTGAGCAGTAATTTCAAATAATGTAGGCAAGATAATGCCGTGTTCTGAAAATAATTATTAATATGGCGTTTGAAAATAGCATTTTTGTAGCATAATTATATATCCAGGGCCTCGATTTAGCTATTTTAAATGCATATCAGTGGTCTGTCAGTGTACTTGTCATTGTGGCTTATTGAAATCTCGAAGACAATTTTCGTAATGAACAATTAATAATCGTAATGACAGCAGAATGCCAATTATCGTAAAAAAATTAATAAAACTACTTTTTACGGATTTTTTCGCGGTTTATATTTAGATTTTAGGTCCCGACGTTTCAAATATAAACCGCGAAAAAATCCGTAAAAAGTAGTTTTATTTCAATGTCTAACATTCGCGTAAACCTAAGAAACCAATATATCGTATTTAAAAATTACCAACTGAAGCAGGCTATTCGGTCAATTCAAGCAACTCTTAAATAGATGATTCGAGGCCCAGTTTTCTTAGTACAGAAGCGCTCTTGCAGGACGGTTCTTTGTCCGCACACACACTAATTATATACCATTGGTAGTCATCATAATTATGAACTATTTGTATATAATAAGTATATATATATATGTATATATAGAAATCTTTTCAAAGAACTTTCCAAACGTTTGGTAGAATCTACTCGTGATCAGAGGGCTGGTTTGTTCCTTGCACAGAGAATCGGCATAGCCATTCAACGTGGCAATGCACCCAGCCTTCTGGGCACGTTCCCCGCCATTGACAAGGATGACGATGAGTTCTTTGACGCCATTTAGTTTTTATTTATGTAAGTTTTAATTTTAGTATAGTTAGAGTTTGTTCTTATATTAGATTTAATTGTGTATTGTAAAATGATTTTTAAAGCAGTTGTTAATATTAAATTTAAATAAGTATTAAATGAAATCAGACTCAAAGATTTCTCCAACACTAAAATACTACATTTCGTTTGACTGATGATTTGACTTTGGACGAGAGAATGAATGAAGAACGATTGACGAAAAAAGTGTATAAGACGAGTGTGAATGAAAGTGTTGGAAGGTAGACCTAGGCGGACGTCTCGAGACCAAATCGGAGACGTGTTGAAAAAAGGCTCAAGCAAGAGTACCCTAAACCGAACAGCATGTATGAAGGGAATAATGACAGTGGATGAAGCGAAACAAGTGTGTAAGGACAGTAGCAAGTGGAAAGAAGTGGTCTCTGCCTACCCCTACGGGAAACAGGCGTGATTATATGTATGTATGTAGACTTTGGACAGGCCCATGCCCAGCAGTGGCCATAGCCTGATTATATTATTCATACAGCTAACTACCGCGATACCCCTTAACATTATCCCCATGTAATTTATAATACAGGTCCCAGAAAGCCATTCTCTCGTTAAACACTCGGCTCTCCATTGTGACAGGATTGTCTATGTTCAAATATGGCCGCTTCGACCCATCTGTCACTGGCGTCCATTTTAGCGGGAGCAAGTCTGTTGGCTCTGGTGTTGGGTTTCTGTAATAAATAAAGTTAGCTTTAGAATAATGACTAGGAAATAATGTATGTATGAACAAGTTAGTTAAAATGAAGCTGATAAAGGGTGCCGAAATTATACTCAATACTCAATTCTTTATTATTGCATTGGGTGCTGGTCGCGTTATTTTACGTTACAACGACAAAAAAAAAAAAAATGGATGTCCGAAAAAAGGGTGCCAAATCTAGGTAATTAAAATTCCTTTACCTTGAGAAGTTTATAGGCTTTATAAATAATTACCTATAATTATATACTGCGACAACCCACATACGGTCATTAAATTCCGAACTAGGCAGAGCCCATAATATAGTTAACAGAGACTGATAAATATTATAGATAAATTACACCCATGAACAGAACAAAATGATCATGCTTATCACACAAAGATATGTCCGGGGTAGGAATCGAACCCACGTCCACCGGTTCAGTAATCAGGGTCACTAACCACTAGACCAACAGGCCCGTCAAAATCACTTCTCTCCGCTCCCACAATTATTATTTACTTATCATAACATATCATCACGCCTGTATCCCTGAAGGGTTAGGCAGAGGTGTACCAATGTACACCCACAGTCCGCCGATATGTTTAGGTCCCATGTAATAGGGGGCGAGCCTATTGCCACTAACCGGGCACAAATCCAGACTCCGACCTGCTACTGAGAATTTCATAGAAAAACCCTATATCACCTTAGTCGACTTGGGAATCGAACTCAAGACCTCTAGCGTAGCAGTCGCGCTTAGCACCACTAGGCCAACGAGGCAGTCTATTATCTATTATTTACATAGACTTCAAAAAAGGCCACTCACCCATACTTAGCGAAATTCGTCCACAGCGCAGTAATAACATCGATAACATACTGATCCCTTTCATTCGGGATCTCTTTGAACAGATCTGACGAGAACAAATATCCCAGCTCATCGCCGTGAGACGCGCCATTAGACGTCAGATTCTTTTTAACCTTCAAAAGATTTCTTTCCCCTTCGTAACTGAACATGTATTTATAAATACTCTTAGCATTCCCTTCTATGTATCTTAAAGTATTTCTTTCAGTTGGGTGAACGAATACGAAGTCTGATCCAAAAGTAAGGATTTCGTCTTGTAGCTTCTCGCTTGGTGACTCGTCTCCGATGTAGAACTGTCTTACAGTGTCTTTGTCGTAAATGTCGTTGAAACCTGAAAATGTAATTTCAAATTCAAATTCAAATAATTTATTTCAGACATGTGTCCATAGTGTTAGTATACAAAATAACTTAAAGACTAGTGTTAGTAATACATAATTAAAAGCGACAATTTGTGTGGATCCTCGCCCAGTGGCGCAACAGAGGGGAGTCCCACTTTTGTTAGGTAAGAAGTTTTAGTAGTATCAAAATTGGTCCACTCGTTTAGGAGCTCCGATAGTATAGACAGCAGTGTTTGTGGCATCGTAGGTTCAAAAAGATAGGACCATTTTTGATACTTTTTGTTGGAAGCGTATGTACTTACCTACCTATTGTTTTCGAGTGTTTTATTCTTTTTTTAATCTATCCATATGAATAAATCAAACAGCAACATGTGTAATAAGCATTATCTACCTACTGAGAGTCTTGACAGATTTAGATGTGTTTGTAATAAGTTTGAAAAGGTTAATAAAAATAAGGGGCGTAATGTCTAAAGTAAAAGTCTATAAAGAGGAGGTTCGCAATTCTTGTGTATTTTTTCTGTATGTAGGTATAATACGCGATTTCTTCGTCAATTGTGGACCGATATCAAAATTTCATGAATAGGTAATCGCTCGGAAGTAGCCCCATATTCCTAAATTTCATCAAAATCGAACCAGTACTTTCTTATTGAAGTCGCTTTCTTTTACTTTTATTAGCAATCGATTAGGTATAGTTTGATACAACAACTTACCTAAAACCAATTCGTTTCCAAACTTATAGTTCCTGTAATAACTAACATCAGAATTCGGATAAATGAACATGATTTCCTGACTATTATGTCCAATCATAACATCCATCCCTTTGACTTTAGGTGTCACATTAATAGGATGATCTGTCAAAAGCGCATCTTCCGTCGCTCTCTCCACACAAGGCTTGCCTCTCGGATGCCCAGTAGTATTCAAAACGTTTAATTCATTCACTGCAGTTATAACTTCAAAAGGATTTAAGCTGCTCAGATATTTGACAGCGTCTTTGACACTTTCTCCTTCAAAACCTAAATGTTTAGCAACTTCAATTGGTATGTAATCAGCTTCGGGACCAATCAGCCAAGGAGTTAATGATGTACCGCTTTGTAAAATAGCTCTTTGCACGAAGTTTTCATTTGCTAGCAATTGTAAATCTAATCCCATTGCGCCCGCCGATTCTCCGAACGCAGTTATTCTGTTCACATCGCCACCAAACGCTGCTATATTCTCTTTTATCCATTTAAACGCTAGTACCTGGTCTTTTAAGCCTTGGTTGTTATAACCATCTTCGCTTAAACACAGAAAGCCGTATAACCCAACTCTGTAATTAAAATTGACGACAATTACATCATGTTTGATCAAGAATTTTGGTGAAAAATCTGCGTGTCGTTTGGATCCTCGTAGGAACGCTCCGCCATGGATGTAAATCATTACTGGCAATGTATGGGCAGAGTCGGCGGTGTTCGGTACATAGACGTTCAGTTGCAGGCATTGTATGACACCGAAGATTTTGCCGTCGATTTGCGCGCATTGGGTGTCGTCGTTGTAAGCGTCAAATATGTCGGTGAAGCCGGGGTGGGGAGTGGCCGCCTGGAATTAGAAAATAAAAGAAATGGTAATAAATAAGTAGTAGTAGGATATAAAAAACGCTATAAACTAATATTGTGTGACATATCAAATTAAAGGGCTTCGTGTGGGCTTTAAATCTTTTTTATTTCGAATTATTGAAATTATGTATAAGTAAGTAATTACAATACTTTCGATAACGATATCTGGTGTTGGAAATGCAGCCCTAACGAATTAAAAAAAATCTATGGATGTTCATTACACAATATTTATTTTTGCAGTTAATCAAAAGCCAAAGAATCAGCGAATCTTGTCATCATATTGCACTCGAATATTCTCAAGATATGCATTCCTACATCTGATGATAAAAGATTTATCTTAAACTATCGGTATCCGATCTTTATTTATCTGGTTTAGTAACCACAAGCAAATAACGTTTGATGCAATATTTATTTATTGCCGAAAACGTCAAAATCAAAATGAGAATGTTTTCGTTTTTCGTAAGCCTTTTAAGTCACTTTTTGAAAAGTTAATAACTCTAGTTGCGACAACAGCTGTAAGTTAGTATTTTAATAAAAAAAAGAATAGATCAGCTTCGCAGAAAACAGTTAGTACGTACCTAATCCGAATTTGTTGTTTCACATATTAAGAAATAGGGTCAATGATCGATAAATTTGGACAATTTGGGTTTAGCTAATATTCTTTACCTGATATCAAACGAAATCATCGCCGCTTCTGTGTTTCTGAGTGTCTGAACGCAATATCCTCAAAAACTATCAAACTAACTTCCATATAATTTTCATCAATGGATAGAGTAATTCAAGAGCAAACTTCATGTCTTTCATCATTTATTATTAATCCACCCTTACAAAGCTAAGATAGCAACAATTCTCACCCCAAATGGATCATCTTCATCGACCACAGCGTAGGGTATCCCCAGGAACATGTCGTAGTCCCCATCCTGCGCCGGCAGACCTCGGATCAACCCTTGTGATGTGGACACTAGCGGATCCAGTCGCGGTGAGGCGGCGATACATTTGAGGGTCAGGAGTAGTAGTAAATACTTCCTCATGTTTTGCTAGGTTGGTAGGATTTTGATCTGAAAAATATAGGAAAAGAAAATTGGTACATTTTGAAGAAAAATATACATCTTTCGCGCGGTTTTTTACACGACTGGCCAAAAAATGTGTAAAAAAAGAGTGTTATTTAAGGTTTTCGTTGATTTATTTATTTGCGTACACACAATGGTCAAAAATACTTAATATATAAAGATAAAAGGTACAAAGGTACTGCTTATTTCAAATGAAATTTCTTCCAGCAAACATACGACAGGAAATATTAGAAAAGAGACATAGACACAGTTCTTATTTTTTCCGAACAGTTGATCGGAAAACTGTAAGAAAAAAAATCTTTTTGTCGAAGATATGATTTGGAAATGTTAGGTATTTTGATATAATATCTATATGCCTCTACATGTGGTATAGATAACAATAATTGATTGCACATAAATATAAAAAAACATCACACAACATTTTATTTAATAAAAAATGTGTTTGTGCACATTTGGGGGAATCTACGAAAATGAATTTTTGAAATCAAACTATAACATAACATAAATACATACAAAAAATTCGGAAACGGTCAAGGAGATGACGACGATGTCAGATGAATTGAGATATCCTCTTTTTGATGTCGGTTAAAAAATACTTTACTTTGGGATATTTGAGCACAATATTTTGATACATGTGTTGTAAAACACTAACTGCTTCTGATCTCCAATTGACAATACTACGTATCCCTTAGTAAATGTGTTGTGTGTCAGACAGACAGTCGCTCTGTAACATACTGGTGTTCAGCTGGCGGGGAGACTGGCAGAACACAACATGCCTTGAAGTGATAACATTTATCGAAAACAATCTTTCCAAAAAATATTTATTTTGTTTAAACCAACAAGAGTATTGTTTACACAAGTGTTGTTAACTTCAGTTATTGAATGTTTGTTGATACATAAGTAATTAATTATTCTAAAATAAACAAATTTAATGACGTTAATATCTTATAATCACTTTACTTACTATAAACAGATTTTATAGAAATAGGACCAGATTCTATTAATAACAATTACCTAGGTACTTAGATTTATTTTTAAAACGATTTCTTTCTTTTGAATTCGGTTAGACAATGTGAGAGAGGTGCCTATTTACGCAATGATGGAATCAAAAGCAGAGATCTGTTGCATTACTATAGTCTAGCCGATGAGAGAATGCTTTTCTGTAAGGTCGTGGAAAGCGACAATTTTAACATAACATATCATCACGCCTGTATCCCCGAAGGGTTAGGCAGAGGTGTACCAATGTACACCCTCAGTTCGCCGGTATGTTTAGGTCCCATGTAATAGGGGGCGAGCCTATTGCCACTAACCGGCCACAAATCCAAACTCCGACCTGCTACTGAGAATTATCATCCAATACTATGTAATTTCCCCATCATCCTACTGTTTCTCTAACGCACTCTCATCGGCCGTATTATAATGCCTACAACCTTAGATCAGAACTTTCATGGATTTATGTTAAAATTTAATACTTATTCATAATATACCTGTATCACAAAAACACAGAACACTTAATCCAACATCCAAGGGCACAAAACATTCACAACTTCACAAAAACATCAGTTTTAATTTATTTATAATAAAACACTAATCCCGCGCAAACTATACTAAATATAAAAGTTATTTTGATACACTAATATAGTTGGATTCAAAGTTAATGGCAGCTTGAAGTTATCTACACTTAGCGCAGTACCTCGCCCCGCACCCCCGCTGGCGCATCAGTGTGTTACACAGCAGCGACTCGCCTCGTGTTCAGAGCCGCCGTTAAGTTTGCACCGTACTGTACACAACTTAACTAAGTATAAGACGTTCTCAAATATATATCTGTCTCAACTTAACACCTTGAAAAGAGAGAGACAACTCGAAACTTAATAGAGTCGCGTTAAGTTTTGAGTATTTGGTCATGAATTGTCGGTCTGTAATTAGTAGATGTAAAAGTATTGAATATCCTGTTTGTAGAACAGGTCTTGCTAGTTTTATGTACATGTATGAATTAAAAATAGAGAAGCGAAATAGCTATCAACCGCTACTCTAGTCGCGTGAATGTAGACATACATACATATCATCACGCCTGTATCCCCGAAGGGGTAGGCAGAGGCGTACCAATGTACACCCACAGTTCGCCGATATGTTTAGGTCCCAAGTAATAGGGGGCGAGCCTATTGCCACTAACCGGGCACAAATCCAAACTCCGACCTGCTACTGAGAATTTCATAGAAAAACCCAATAACACCTTGGTCGACCCGGGAATCGAACCCAAGACCTCTAGCGTAGCAGGCGTGCTTAGCACCACTAGGGCAACGAGGCAGTGGATGTAGAACAATAATAATATAATAATACCAGCCTATAAACGTCCCACTGCTGGTCACAGGCCTCTTCCCATATAGAGAAGGCGCGAGCATTGATCACCACGCTTGCTCTGCGGACGATTTCAGATCCCAAATTTTGGTTTTCAGGTTTTCTCTCGATGTTTTCCTTCATTATTTGTCAGAAGTGTCTTAGAATAATTTAGAAAGTACAACTTTGAAAAATCCCAGTCGTACTTGTCTGGGTTCGAACCTGCAACCTCGCATACAAATCCGATCATAGAACCGCTGCCACAACCTTTTGTAGTGGACGTATTGCGTGAATATTGTTTATCAACGCATTTCTTAATGTTCGACATAGCATATTATATGTATAGCAAATTGTATCAAAGATAAGCGTGTTTAGCTATGTACTATGTATTAAATAAAAATGCTCATAAAAATCTCTAACACCTGAGCGAGCGGAGATAATAAAATCCTGGGACAACTCACCTGATCCCAAACTAAGCAGAGTTTGTACTATGGTAACCAGACAACTGATAAACACACTTATATATATATCTAAATACATACATATTATAGATCAACTACACTAGTCACAAATCATGCTCATCACACAAACATGTGTCCTGGGTGGGAATGACCACGAGCTCCGGTATAGCAGTCAGGGTCACTAACCACTACACTAACTAACCAGCGCTTGATTTTTATGGCCGTAGTATTTAAATATATTCGTTAAGTTGTTATCTATTTTATGGCATAGTTTACACGTGGTGGTATTTAAATATATACTTAGTTTACATTTAAAAGATAAGTCGGTAGGCCTTTTTTATCTGACTTCAAAAAGGTTCACAATTTCATTTAACGTTGAAAACTAGCCTACGTTCTTTCTTACGAACCAAGTTTACCTATCAAGATTAAACAAAATCGGGTCAGCAGTTTAGCCGCTAAACCTATCCGACAGACAGAGTTTCTAACTTTATAATAATATTAGTAACTAAGGAGTAAACACATACCTTACAGTTAAATTATATTTTGACATTTATAGTCAATGATATTATAATAAACAGATATGTTGTTAGCGCGCAATCGTGAAGACTCGAAAACGTCCTAATGGAGACGTATTGCCTTTAGTCTGCGTCACGCATCTCGAGGAGTGACACACTCGAACGAAATTTACATAAAAGCTTTTAAATGTCATTGTGTGTATCCAGAAACTGTATCATTTATGATAACGAAGTAAATAAAATACAAGGAATCTCATACCACATGTAAATACGCAATATACTTCGATTTAATAATATTTTTTATTTATTTTCCTAATATTCTGATAATTGGAGGTTAGAAAAAAGAAAGAGACGGTAAATACATTTTTTGTCGTGAGGACGACAAGGACGCGTGATCGCACACATATAGAATAAAAGTACAGATGCGACTATTAGGCATTAAAGGCATCGTTACCCCAGAGTTCTGTTTTCCTTTTTTCTAATGTTGGATTATTTAATCATTTGTTTTTTTGAAATAGTCGATATACGTAATTATAAATTAAACATGTCATGTGTGGGTAAAGAAAATATGAATAGCTTACCCTTATTACCTTAATATATCGCAGAAAATGTTAAAATAAAACTATTTCTATTTCCACTTTGTCGCTTTAACATCGTGATTTATTTCTCACCTACCTACCTTTAGTAGTGTTGCTTAGTTGTTATAGGCACAAACCGTGGATACAAATTTAGTAGACGCGGTTTGTACCTTCTGTCTCGTTAAATTTGTTAGTCTATGACGTTTGTTTAGATTGAAGCGTAATTGACAACACTAATTGTCTCTTTTTTTCTTATGGGTTTTATCGCGCTATCTCTTTTGTATCATTTTGACATGTGAGCTGCCGCTGCTGCGCGGAACACTTTTTTCGGTAGTTTTGTATGGGTGTAACATATCTGTTTATTATAATATCATTGTTTATAGTAGTCTACACACATTTTATAATAAATAAAGAATCCTTTGACTGATTTAGATAAACATTTGACTGATAACTTATAAATACCCACTTATTTTCTTCATGAAATTTAACTAAGTAGAAACACTCCCAACTAATTCACTTTTCACACAAAAATAAACAAAATCAAAATCAGTCTATGTGTTCGGGAGCTACGATGCTACAGACATACCTACACGGACAGACTCGTCAAACACACACAAGTACAGACAAATCTAACTTAAAAAACAGTCTTTTTTGCGAAGCGGGTAAAAAAACATATTATAAACATACCTTTTTTACTATTTATCGTGTGTCTATCTTCTTTAGACAAACAGTTCACATCAAAGATTGGTTAGCGACTGTTGATAAAATTATACAAAAAGAGTCGTTATCTGTTAACTCAAGTGGGCGTTATTTTGACATTATAGTGAGGAAATTAGTCTATAAATATTGTTTGGTACTTCTTTTATTTAATTTGTCGGCCAATTCGCTGATTTTTAAGACTTAATTACTATTATAAACAAATAAAAATATTTGAACCTTATATTAGTATAGGCGCAAAATACTATGCTCGTTGTAAGATGATTTATAAATTACAAAAAAATATATTTTATACATTATGTTCAAGTTACTACCTACAACTTTTAATAGATGACGCTAGCGAAATTAGTGGAGTATCATTTCATTTCTCGCTAGATGGCGTTAGTCGTCAAGCAATAATCCTTGACGCCACGCTGGGCTTTATAAACTATACGGAGCACATTATTTAAGTAATTATTTTTGTTGGTGACTGCCTTGTACACCTTTGCTTATCCTATGCTATTGGCATATGAAAGGTGGGTAAAAAAAATATTGAAAGGAGTGAGCCTAATTTCGTATTGACTAAAGCATGAAGACAAAATATTAATTGGTAGCTTTTTTTCTTTACAAGAAGAGAGACAAGATTGTCGCACGTGTAGAAAGTTATGATATTAATCTAAATTAATGTATTTATTTATTTTTTATTTATTTAATAATTTATGTACACACACAAACATTTTTAGAGAATAACATATTGATAAATTATGTACAAAGGTGCCGCTTATTTCTTAAGAAATTTCTGCCAGCGGACCCGCGAAAGGAGAAGTCGTCAATATTGGCAGTCATCGTGCGCGACTTAATATTCAAAAATTACAAATTATAACACTAAAACAATAATTTTATAAAACCTAAAAAAATATACATGTCATATACGTACATATATGTATAAATATACAAAAATACTACATATGATAACTAATATATATACTTAAATATACTTATAATAATATATATAATTACATATAATAATTCAATTACAAGGAGAGATAGTGCTCTTTTATGCTCTTCTTAAAAATAGGGAGAGATTTGGAATCACGGATGTTAGGCGGAAGCGAGTTCCAAAGTCTTACTGCGTGAACGGTAAAGGAGTAGGAATAGAAGTCAGTGGAGTGGGGTTGGAAATGCAACAAGGATTTTATTTGCGTTCTGCAAGGGATATTAGGAGGTCGGGTAAAAGTGAAGCGTTCACGCAGATAAGGGGGATAAGTAGGGTTGTGCAGGACGTTGTAGAGGAGACATAAAATACGAGTGTTCCGGTGAAGACGGATTGGGAGCCACTTGAGCTGCTTGCGAAGGTGAGATACGTGGTCATATTTGCGCAGGCCGAATATAAAACGAATGCATAAGTTTTGCAAGCGCTCAAGTTTATTAAGGAGCTCCTCAGTAGCATCTAAATAGCATGCATCAGCGTAGTCTATGATAGGTTGGATTAAAGATAGGGCTAGAGAGATCTTAGTCTGTAGAGGTAGGAAGTGTTGAAGTGATTTAAGGGAGTGGAAGGAAAAATGAACTTTACGGCTAACTTCGGCAACTTGAGGACGCCACGAAAGATTCGCATCAATTATAATACCCAAGTCTTTTACAGTATCCGAGAAGTTGATCGGAATACCATCAAAGTACAGACGCGACATCGATGAAGAGTTTATACGACTCCGCATAGACTTACTACCTATGATAATGGCCTGAGACTTACATGGATTTACTTTGAGACCATAAGAATTAGCCCAAGAGCAAATGGAGGCCAGGTCCTTATTCATGGCTGCAATGGTAGAGTCTGCATCAGCCACTTCAAAGTGGCGGTAAAGCTGCAAGTCGTCTGCATAAAGATGGAAGTTAGAAGAAATTACTCTGGTAACAGAGTTGATGAAAACAGAAAAGAGAAGAGGAGAAAGGACGCCACCCTGGGGAACACCCGCCGTGAGGTCACACCAATCAGAGTAAGACTCTTCAAGGCGAACACACTGCGAACGACCCCGAAGATAAGAGTCTAACCAGGCTAGGGAAGTGGAAGAGAAATTTTGTGATTTAAGGATGCCGAGTAGCACATCAAAGTCTACCGAGTTGAAGGCGCTGCTGAAATCCAGCAAGACAAGGACCGTCATCATCTTATTCTCCATTGCCCAGCGGACGTCATCAGTCACCTTCAACAGGGCAGTGACAGTGCTGTGACCGGAACGAAAACCAGATTGGAAAGGAGAAATTAGAGAATTAGACGTTAAAAAACCAGTGATCTGCCTGTGAACGATATGCTCGAGTACCTTGGAGAGGTAAGGAAGGATGGAAATAGGTCTGAAATGAGATGATAGAGAAGGATTGGAAATTTTGGGTAAGGGTATAATGTGTGCCTGTTTCCAGGCGGATGGGAAATTACAAGTATATAAGGAGTGATTAAAAATATGGGTTAGGATCGGGAGCAGACAAGGAAGGATGAGACGGATCATTCTCGAGCATACATTATCACTGCCAACTGCATTGGAAGAAATTGCAAGTAATGATTTTTCAACGTCTACCTCAGAAACGGAACTAAAAGAGAAAAGGGGACAATTTGGTACCGGCAAGCTCATAAGTTCCGTAAGAGTACGGGTTTTGACATTTGAATCTAAATGGATAGGTGGGAGAGAAAAATAATGGTTTAATTCATTTAGATTAATGTCTATACCGGAGTTGATTGGAGATTTGCCGATACCAACAGATTTTAAAAATTTCCAGACATCGGAAGAACTGCGGTTAATAAGTGATTCGTGGAAGTAGCGTCTTTTGGCATCTCTACACAGACGACTGCAACGATTACGTAGAACCTTGTAATAGTCAAGGAATACGTCAGATGGCCTGCCCTTGAATTTAGTTTTAGCTCTGTCTCTGCGGGCCATAAGAGCTCTTATTTCAGCAGTAATCCACGGAGCAGGCTTATGCTTGATTCTTATTCGTCGAATTGGTGCATGCTTGTCCATTAACTCAAGAACCATAGAATTCAGGCAAGAAACTTTTTGATCCGTACCGGGGCTATCAGTGACAGGTGACCAGTCAAATGCGATAGCGTCGGCCTGCAGAGCTTCGATATCTATCACATTATAATTACGCAAAAAAAGATACAGTGGCTTATGCTTAGGGGTGCGAACTCGATACGATAAATAGATGAGATCGTGGTAGGAGAAAGGTGCCGTAAGTTGACCGTGCTTAGTGACCTTGTCAGGGGAAGAGACAATCGCAAGGTCTAGTAGAGAAGGAGTACAGTTGGGAGAAAAGTGAGTAGCAGAGAGGGGCAAGACATGTAAATTATAAGAGGAAAGGAGGGAAGTGAGTCTGCAAGAACGAGAATCGTTCTTAAGCAGACATGTGTTAAAGTCGCCCATAATGATAACATGTTTATAAAGAGGACAAAGTTCACTCAGAGTGGAATCAAGAGAGCTAAAATAGTCAATTCGTAGGTTAGGGGAATAGAAGACAGCAAGTAGAATCTTAGAAGATTTTATAGAAATTTCAAGAAAAAGGAATTCAGCTGACTCGGAATATAAAGAGGGTGAGGTCAGAACTATTTTATGAGATAAATCGGCTCGTAAATATATGGCAACACCTCCACCGCCTTTCCCGGTTCTGTCATTACGAACCAGAACAAAGCCGGGAAGAGGAAACTGAGTAGAGAGGAGTGAAGGTTTGAGGAACGTTTCCGATATCAAAACTGCGTCGACATTTGCAGTGCTAAAAGATGCTAGAAGGTCGGAATAGTGACTCGGAACACTCTGGGCATTAATATGCACAATGTTAAAATTATTACGTCGGTCAGAGAAAAGGGAGGAAATCTGGTCGTGTAAAGTGGGAGAAGAACCCGAGTCATCCGCACTAACATAACCGTAAGAATCAGAAGAGCATGAGAAAAAACTATCATTAAGCTCATCGAGAGCATCCATTATAGAGTTAAAATAAATAAATAATTATAAATAAATTAATATATATATTATATACTAATATTCAACAGTAAATAATTTAAACAGGTAGCAATACCAACGACCACCCTTTCTCGCTGGTAAATTGATAAACATAAAAAACATTACAACAAACACAAAAAACGAAGAATAATTACAGAAGTAAAAAATAAATTACGACAACAAATTAAAAGATAAGCTAAACAGGTAAAACAACAACAACACTCACGCGCAACTCCACAAACGGCATAACTAAACGCGTTATGCAGATGTCAACTTGTCAGCTTGACATAATAATATGTCATTACATGACAGCTGACACTACGAAATAATCACAGACATTCACAGAGTACAGTACAGTGATAAATTAATTAAAATAACAAGTAAATGCTCTAAAGTGGAGATATAACCTGTGAATATAACTAAAGTAAAATATTACAATGCCCACAACAGAATTTAAAAATACCTACAATAAGAAAGTGATCAAGTTTAAAAGAAACGAAATAAAAGCGAGAAGTTAAATCGAAGTACCGACATGAAGATTACGTGAATATTAACTAAAATAAAGTGTAGGAAGTTGTGATCCGGAGTGCATATAGTCTTCAGTTCCGACGCCTAGCCTTCCGCTGAGCCTTGGAGGTCTCCTGGGCAACTTGAGGAGAACCAGGATCGGAGCCAGCTGACTCGACAGTGCCAGAGGGAAAACGTGTAGTCAACTCGTTGAGCTCACCTAGCGTCTCGATCTTTCGCCGAGTTTTATCAGGGCAGAGGATCACTATTCTACCCTCAGTGGTCCAACAGTTCCTGACACCAAAATGTTTGCGAGCAGCAAGAAAGGCTTGATGTCGAGTCTGGGTCAGGAATTCAGAAACAGTGATGCCGGAGCCCTTTAACTGTTTTTTTCCATCCCAAACAAGCTGCCTATGCTCGACTTTGAAGAATCTGACCAATATGGGTCGAGTCTTATGCCTGGACGGGCCTAGGCGGTGACAAACATTTAAGGTATTTTTGTCTATTAAATCGCCCAACTTTAACTTGTCTGTCATGATCTCACTCACCACCTCATGAAGTTTCTCTTCTGGATTTTCAGGCACCCCATGAAGCAGCAGCACTTTTCTACGCATGACAGTCTCATGCCTGTCGAAACCGTGACCAAGCAACTCAATTTGGGCTTTCAGCTTTGATAGAGCTTGCCAGACAAAGGTCTTGAACTCCTTAAACTCACTGCCGATGGAGGTGATGCTGACTGCTGCCGGTCCTGTCCCTGCAGAAGCCTTAGACAGCTTATCTTCATATGCAGCCATGCGGGAATGGAACAGCTGCTCCAGATCTGCCAAACTGCTTGCAAATTTGTTGTCCATTTTTGATTTTTGTGATTTGAATAAAAAATTAAATAGCAAGAGGGTGGTGCGGGGTACTTGCTAAATGTTTTTCATTAAATTACTTAGGTAATAGTTATAAATTAATTAACAATGAGGAGCACACTAAAACACGTCTGTTCACTGCGACTACCCACAGAGAAAAAAAAAAAAAAAAAAAAAAAAAAAAAAAAAAAAAAAAAAAAAAAAAATGTATTATGATAACATCTAAATTATTCTTAATAATGACGTATGAATTACTCCTAGCTTTTCCCGCGACTTTGTTGGCGAGTTTAAGTATGATTTGATGAGTTTTCACGTTTTGCGCAGAATATCTACATATATTGTTCTTAAATACAGCAGAAAATATAGTAGCTGCCAACTATTTGACTTCACAACGCAGGCTATCATTCTACATATATATTTTAACATTCCGACCTGGAGTTCCGAAGATTAGAGTGTTCAAACAATCAAAAATATATCTTCCTCTTTTCACGCCTGTATCCCCGCAGGGGTAGGCAGAGGTGTACCAATGTACACCCACAGTTTGCCGGTATGTTTAGGTCCCATGTAATGGGGGCGAGCCTATTGCCACTAACCGGGCACAAATACAAACTCTGACCTGCTACTGAGAATTTCATAGAAAAACTCAATAACACCTTGGCCGACTTGGGAATCGAACCCAAGACCTCTAGCATAGCAGTCGCGCTTAGCACCATTAGGCCACCGAGGCAGTCTTGTATGTTATGTTATGTCTCTTTATAACATTTATGAATCGATTAGTTTAGATAATTGTTATAATTGTATTTATGTGTATACAAATATTATAATGGCACACTTGTGACGTCTAGTCAAAACATAAAGAAAGATATTCTTATTGTTATCTATCAAATATCTACAAAGATAATCAGGATCTTAGTCACTATATCTCAGTATTATTCTGACGTAAACGAATTATTTCATAATATTTATGAATGCAAAGCTTGAGTAATCTCTAACACCTGCAATCCTTTTTTTTAGCATTAATATGTATAAAGAGCCGGTCGGTTAGTGTACTTGTCAATGTGCCTAATTTTCGTATGAATTCAGATAAGCCTGCAATAAAATCTCATACTTAGAAATCTAGAAGAGAACAATCGTGATGACGGTTAGCAGAATGCCAAATATCTTAAAAATTATCAAATGAAGCAGATCATTCGTTATTCGATAATTCAAGCAACTCTTAAATAGCTGAATCGAGGCCTAGATTTAATTTTGCATTCCTTTAATCCTTACTAATATTATAAATGTGAAAGTTTGTGAGAATGGATGTGTGGATGTTTGTTACTCTTTCACGCAAAAACTACTGAATGTATTTTAATGAAACTTTACAATAATGTAGCTGATACATCGGAATAACACATAGGCTATAATTTATTAAGATTGTGTATGTATTGTCATTCACGCGGGTGAAACCGCGGGGCACAGCTAGTAGCTAATATTTTTATACTAAAATGATAATATATCAACCTAGTTAAAAAGGAGGAGGTTCTCTATTCGACTGTATGATTTACTAATATTTTTGTCATCGATAGGGTAGTCCCATTTACATTTTTTTGATTGAAGTCGACTGAGTTTATCATTTATTAACGCAAAAGAAAATATTGCTGGGATCTGTAGGTAATCGCCAATCCGCAATGAGCAAGCAAGCGTAGTGATCAATGCTCATGCCTTCTCTATATGGGAAGAGGCCTGTGCCCAGCAGTGGGACGTTTATAGGCTGGTATTATACACAGTAATTATCGGAACCCTGATTCCCATGGTTTTATTTGTAACCCAATCTATCATAATTAAACTACGTAACTCGATCTGATAAGATATAATAATAAATAAAAATCTACTTTAGTTTATCTGTATTATTTAATAGATATAAATTAACAGATATTACAGTGTGTGTCTTGTATTGAGTGAGTGGCGGACTACTTCTGAGGAAATTAGAAATTTAGGTTAGTTTAATGATTTTTTATATGAATTGCAGAATAATCACGATCAAATCTATTTTGAGTGATAGTTAAGTACTGATTTACAAATAATCTTGTTCCGGGATTAAGTATCATGCTGTCTTTGTCACGGAAAGTCATTTAAGAGCATCTTAAAATTATTGCTTTTACCCTAACAAGTTTTTTTTTGCTGCCTATCCTTAAATACTCCCTTTTACAATGTAGGTGCTTATAATTATAATTTAAGAAGTCTAATCCCATCAAATTATTATTGCATACCTACGTCCTGCAATTTCAACCTATTTCTCATTCAATTTATATGGATATTGACGGGCCTGTTGGTCTAGTGGTTAGAGACCCTGACTGCTGTACCGGAGCTCGTGGGTTCGATTCCCACCCGGCACAAATGTTTGTGTGATGAGCACAATCATTTGTTCGGTGTCTGGGTGTAATTTATCTATAATATGTATGTATTTAGAAATATATAAGTATGTGTTATCAGTTGTCTGGTTACCATAACACAAGCTCTGCTTAGCTTGGGATCAGACAACCGTGTGTGAGATGTCCCGGAATATTATTATATATTATTATTATTATTATATCTAGTATGTCATGTTTAAATCTAGGTAATAAGCTACCAGACTACCAGTCTACAAAACATATTCATTCAGCTCTCACATTCATTTTATTTACGATAACTTTTCTGGCTAATGATAAAAAGAATCAAAATAGATTTTGTTACAACACAACTAACGTTTACTAAAGATATAAAAGTAGACAGATTTTATGATACCAATTTAATAGATTAAAATCTGGGTAAACCCGAATACCATAGATATGATATTAATTGTCATTGTTTACAAAATTATCTGAATTAAATTACCTATAAGAATTTATCATCTTGATAAGACAATAATAAAAAAAAAAACCTAATTATGCCGATGAGTATGATTTTTACGAAATTTTCCATAATTAAAACTTAAAAAAAAAACTAGAAGTACAACCCTAGTTATGCTCTCGACTTAAAGTACTAAAAAGGACAAATCAAACGCGCCCAAACACGATGGGATTGCGTCGTTTCGGTACAGAGTTAGAGCCACCTTCTGGCTCCATCATCAGACAAGCTCGAAAAAATTATAATAAATCATTGTCATCCAAAACTATAATGGTCACGTAGTCAGTAGATGAAGTCAAGTGGTAACCGAGTGGTGTCCAAGACCACTAGGAAATATAGATTAAAAAAATATTTTCCTTGTTATCAATAGCGTGTACCTTAAAGGTATTCCCATATAAATTCCATTGAAGTGCCCTGTTTAAATTCATCATCATCATCATCATCAGCCGGAAGACGTCCACTGCTGAACAAAGGCCTCCCCTCTAGAACGCCATAATGAACGACAACTCGCCAATTGCATCCACCGGGTGCCCGCAACTTTGAGGATATCGTCAGTCCACCTGATGGGAGGCCTGCCAACCTGTCTTCCGGTTTTAATTATTTGTAATCAATTATAAATTATTCTTTAATTACAGACCCTTCACTCCTCAAAATGAAGAGTATAGTATTAATTCTTCTGATCATCACATGCATAGCAGCCCAACAGCGAGTGGATCCCGTGGTGAGCACTCCGAAGGGGCAGATCCGAGGTCTGCCGGCGCAGGATGGGGACTACGACATGTTCCTGGGGATACCCTACGCGTTAGTGGACGAAAATGATCCGTTTGGGGTGAGAATTTTATCCCTTTTTTTGTATTTTTAAGAACTTATATGTATACACATAGCCAGTGTTATGTGATGTCATTAATCTGAGGCGACAACCTCTTATTGGTTATAGACATTAGACAATGGCTCTGTATAACTTACTGGTGTTCAGCTATCGGCTTTGATAAATTTGAGCCGACCACAATATTTTTATTACTAGCTGACCCAATAGTAGTTGTCTTGTCGCACACGTCACCACAAAAATGAAAAAAAAAAAATCCAGGGACCATCAACCTTGTCCTGATAATTACTAACTGCACAATATAAAATAAGCAGCTTAAAAGCGTTCTGTGTCTGTCAAACAAATGACGATATATTTTTATTAATCAAAAAAATATTTACCTTCCAGCCCGCAATCCCGCACCCGGGCTTCGACACCACATTCGAAGCGACCACGGGCGGCGTGATGTGTCTCCAGGCTTCTTACGACGGAATCGACGGCACTCTCCAATGCCTGCAGCTTGACGTGCATGTACCGACGACCGCCAGCGCCACCAATAGATTGCCAGTAATCTTCCACATACATGGCGGAGGATTCGTCACGGGAGACAAAGGAATCCTCGGACCAAAGTTCTTGATGAAACACGATGTTATCATCGTCAATATGAATTATAGGTTGAATGTTTACGGTTTTATGTGTACAAGCGAAAATAGATTCAAAAACCAAGGGCTTAAAGATCAAGTTCTAGCGATGGAGTGGGTTAAAGAGAATATTGAAGCGTTTGGAGGGGATTTAAACAGTATTACGGTTTTAGGACTTTCCGCTGGTGCAATGAGCATTGATCTTCATTTGTTGGCGATCGAAAACTTTGCTCACAAAGCTATTATCATGAGCGGTCCAGCGTTGTCGATTTGGACACTCGCACCTGAGAATAATGACATTCCCATTGATATAGCTAAAGAACTAGGATACAACACTACCAACGCGAAAGACGCTTTAGAATTCCTAGCCGGAATAGACCCAGTAGAAGTAGTCACAGTTGCCGATAGAATAGGTATTATGAGATCAGCGAGTAGGCATCCGTTAACTACACCTTGTGTTGAACCAGTTAGTGACGACGCCTTCCTGACTGACTACCCAATAAACATGCAACCGAAAGTCAAAGGAATGGACATTATGATTGGACACACAAACAAAGAAGCCATGTTTATCTACCCTAAATCAGACGATGTAAGTTACTATGAAAAGTACGAATTCTCAATGGAGTTAGCCACAGATTTTACTGAAGTATTAGACGTAGATACAGTCAGACATTTCTACATCGGCGATGATAAAATAAATGAGAAAGTCCGAGAGGAAATCTTAGATTACGCTTCAGATTTAGCTTTTGTGTATCCTACTATAAGAAGTACAGATAAATATTTAGCTGCTGGAGCGAGGAATGTGTATAACTACATGTTTTCTTACGAAGGAGACCGGAATATTATGAGGATGGTGATGAACCACACCACGCCTGGGGCTTGCCATGGTGATGATATCGCTTACTTGTTCGAAGTGCCAGAGTTTGTTGATGTGGAGCCGACTGAAGATGATCAGGAGTTGATTGATGTGATGACCAAGATGTGGACGGATTTTATTAAAGAAGGGTGAGTACTTGAATACTTATTATAATCGTCTTTTGTAAGTAGACATTTGTCTACACCTCAAGCAAGAATCCAATGGGATAAGTCGAGATTTGTATTTGACTACTAGAAGTAGTTTTCAAAACTGACTAGTTCGGTCAAGTGCCATATACGCCGGTTTTTAAGGTGTTGCTAGCTCTGAAGTCCCGGGTTCGATTCCCAGACAGGTCAATGTGGAAAACCACTTTTTGATTGTCTCTACTTCCATAGCACAAGTAGTTTACACATTTACTTCTTTTCTAAAGATTTACTTCTTTTACTTTACCATTATTTTTTTTAAAAGACTACTGAGTTGACTTAAAACACCTGACGCTGTTTGACAACTCTTTAAGAATTATACAACATTGTCTGGGTGAGCTGCATCTAAGAAAATATATTCACAACTCCAATAACTTCAAACTTATCACCATTTATCATATCGTAATTTACATTTCAGAAACCCCACACCCGACGCCTCACTCCCTTTTAATTGGTCACCGGTGACCGACAGCCAGCGTCGGCCATACCTGAGCATCGACCGACCAATCACACTAGAAAACAGAGTGTTTAGCGATAGAATGGCCTTCTGGGAACTGTATTATGAGCTGCATGGAGATAAAATCATGGGGGTTAGACCTTAAGTTGACGATAGACCAACTGCTTTGTGTAGCAAGATCAAGCATAAAAGTAAATAAAAACTTTTTAACAAAAAAATTAAACCGCCGAAAAAACTGAAAAGCAAAAAATAAGAAACATTTTTTTATTTAATCTTAATAACTAAGTTCTGAAACGAATGTGAGTATACCTAAGTAATTTCGAGTCGGCGCCAAACAGGCAAATTAATTAATTACGATGTATAGGTACTTAATTCTTTTAGAAATTTAAATGTTTCTCGCTGGAGATTTCATTGCATTGTTAAGTCGATTCAAACTCAAACTGACACTCAGAACTTTTATTTGCTTTCCACAAATAAATGGTATTAGTAGGTGGTAAGTAAGGAATATAATTATAGAATAAAGTGTTTTTGCTATCAACCATAGCAAAAACACTTTTCAATCAATTCAATCACTTTCTTAAAATTTAAGGTAATTTTGTGATCTTTGTTCATTGATAGTTTGGCGCCGCCTCAAAATTATTTAGGTATACTCACATTCGTTTCAGAACTTAGTTATTAAGATTAAATAAAAAAATGTTTCTTATTTTTTGCTTTTCAGTTTTTTCGGCGGTTTAATTTTTTTGTTAAAAAGTTTTTATTTTATATTTTTTTGTGGCTATAGTCTACTAATTGCTACATGATGAATTTTTCATTATTTTTAAAATAGCTAACTACCTTTTTTTAGTATTGAAATCTGTGAGTGAACAATAAATCACCCCTATTTTCCCACCCTTCGGGTACATTGTATGGGACCAGCTTCTAGGTATTCCCTATCTAATAAAAAAAGAATTATCAAAATCGGACTATTCTGCAATAAGTTACGCGTGGTCATATATTACAATCAGTTAGTGAAAAATCAATATATCCCTGTTTTTCTACCCTTAGGATTGGAATACTTTTTCCAAATTTATATGGGACCAACTTCTAGGTATAGCCTACTCAATAAAAAAAAGAATTACCAAAATCGAACTACTCTGTAGAAAGTTACGCGTGGTAATACATTACGATCAGTGCATGAACAATCAATTAACCCCTGTTTTCCCACCCTTAGGGTTAGAATTATTTTTCCAAATTTGTATGGGACCAACTTTGGAGTATACCCTTTCCAATAAAAAAAGAATTATCAAAATCGGACTTCTCTGTAAAAAGTTACGCGTGGTAATACATTACGATCAGTGCGAAAACATACAATTAACCCCTGTTTTCCCACCCTTAGGGTGGGAATTCTTTTCCAAATTTATATGGGACCAACTTTGGAGTATACCCTTTCCAATAAAAAAAGAATTATCAAAATCGGACTACTCTGTAAAAAGTTATGCGTGATCATACATAAAAAAAAAAAAAATATACGCGTCGAATTGAGAACCTCCTCTGTTTTCGTCGGTTAAAAAGAGTATTTTGCATGACTCCCATAATATAGTTATTGATAACCGAAATCAGAATCGATTAATACGTCGTTTTAATAATACAATAAAATCCTATAATTCATCTACCAATTTATACTCCTACGCTGATAGAGTAAATATATTTTTTTTACATATACCGACTGTTTATTATCTAGAATGTTAGAACATATCATCACGCCTGTATCCCCGAAGGGTTAGGCAGAGGTGTACCAATGTACACCCACAGTTCGCCGGTATGTTTATGTCCCATGTAATAGGGGGCGAGCCTATTGCCACTTAGAAAGTTAGAAGCTGTGAATATATGACTTATATCAATTATTTCGTTATTAATTAGCTTAATTTTAGCATAAATAGATTGTAAGAAGTTTTTACGCCTTTATGGGCAACAAAATGCCAATTCCAAGCTATCGAACATCCCAGTCTGTTTTCATATTAACCGGTCCAATGTCAAATGTCGGATTCGTGAAATTCATACATACTCTGATATCGTGGTGGATAATGTGAAAACAGTCTGAGAGCAGTCCGTATGACTGGTTTTAACATTATTTCGTTAATAAATGGACTGATTTAATTTACGATTGTTTTATTCTTTACCTTTTAACAAATAAATTATGTTGTATCCTCTACCTATCTGGCACCTTCTCAGATTTTGTTTATTTCTTCAATGAGACTTTCAGCGTTGGTATGTATTTTCAGATACCATTAACAAATTGGCAATTACTTAGGGCCTACCTCCTAAAGTCCAACTTGAAATAGTTGAAGTAAATTAGCGTAAGGAAACTGGCACTTCAACATTTGGTAGCTCATATTGTGAACCTGCAATAAGCCAGTGTTGTGATCTACTAAAATATTTGTTTCTACTTTGTATGCACAGAGATTTTGTTCTAAAAATTGGATAATCTCAGGCAATTCAAACTATCGTCTTATTTTCGCGTTACGTATCTATGAGCCCATGAAAGTATATAAATTATTATAGAATCATTTAAATAAAATAAACCTTGGGCAGACTGTACTGGATCTATAAAGTTGTATTTTTATATTGCACCTACCCTCTTAGCAAATAAATATCTCTAATTCTCATTCTTTTTTTTACCCGACTGCCAAAGAAGGCGTATTTTATTCGTGTCTTTATTATTGTACGTTATATCTTCGGCTGGACGGATTTCGACAGTAGCTAGTCTATATTTGTCTCAAAACCCAAAAGCCTTAAACTAACACTAGATGGCGCTACTGGTCTCTTTAAACCACAGGAGTGACTGTCAGTCAAAACTAGATGGACGAAGAGAATACTAAAAGGTTTGTAAATAAAAGACACAGTGTGAACAGATTTGGTAAGATTAAAAAATAAAACTTAAGTTAGCTGTGAGAGTTGTATGTATGCTAAGAGTTCCGTATATTAAGTAACAAGCAAGTTGTTTCGGTGTTATTTATTGATTGATACTGAAACAACTTGCTTGTTAAAAAGTAACATACACAATTTTAGGAAAAAAAAAAAAAAAAAAAACAAAAGAATTCTCTTTCAGAGAACCAGCTAGCTATTGACCACAGATTTAAATATCATTCTCCAGTGTTGCAGATATTTTTCGGTGACCCAATAAAGTATGTAACGGTTTTATTATTCAGATGAGGAACCCTAATATTTGAGGTCTATGACACACATATGTAAGATCAATACGTCAGTCCTGCGTGAATAAATAAATTTTAGATATTGCCTAATTATGTTAACTACTTATTTATTTTTATTATTATTTAATATTATAAAAAAATGATATTTGTAAATTTATAATGGGTAGATAAATGGTCTAAAAATCGAATAATTATTTTAAAACTTACTAGCGTCTGTAAGCGAGAGTAGGTAGCATTTATCTACCCCATAACATTGCTGTAAATTGCTGGTAAATTGTGGTTTAACCTATATATTTACTAAATATTTCTAATAATCCAGCCTATAAACGTCCCACTGCTGGGCACAGGCCTCTTCCCATATAGAGAAGGCACGAGCATTGATCACCACGCTCGCTCTGCGGGCGATTAAAGACTCCAATTTATGGAATCCACATTTCATTACGACGTTTTCCTTTTACTAAATATTAGGTATTTTAAAACATATGTAATATCGTCATAATGCGATGTCGGTAACCCATACTTGTTACTTATACTTACCCCATACGATCATTGCAATAATTTCCCAAGGGGGTGGCTTACGTATAACTTTCTTATGAAATGAATAAGTTGAAGCATTCTTTTTGTATATTTGTAGATCTTCATACATTAGAATGACTATAAATTTAAAATATAGGGAGCATTTAAGAGTTTTAGAGTTAGCTATATGTCAAAATAATACCTACCTATAATTAGTGTACCTATTGCACATTAAAAGGGATGAAGAGTACTCCTAGTATAGAGTCATTTTACAAAGTTTCAGTTCAAAATGATATAATTAAATCATTGATAATATCCATTTTTTTGTATTAATTATTTGACATATCCGAAAATAGTGGATCGATTTAAAAACAAATCATTTCATCTATAGGATGGATTGTGTGAAAGATGACATGAGAAAGAAAGGAGTAAATACTGAGATGACAAGTTGTAGAGATGAATGGAAGCTGAATACGATACGCCGACCGCACTAATTGGGAACAGGGCAGGGATGATGATGATTGTTACCTATAGGCTCAGATATAGTCCCATACAATGATATTCTAATAAACAGATATGTTATAAGCGTGCAATCGTGAAGACTCGAAAACGTCTTAATTGGGACGTATTGCCATTAACAACAACACTATTTGTCTCTTTTTTTCTTATGGGTTTTATCGCGCTATCTCTTTCGCTCGCGCGATTGTTTTGTATGTGTATAACATATCTGTTTATTAAAATATCATTGGTCCCATATAAATAAAGTCTATTCCTATTAATATTTATTTTTCATCATAATTAAACTTACAGCTTTCAGACAGACAGGCGCTTTGAACGATTTTTTATAATATTTATTGATAGATATAGTATCACTCAATTGGAACGTATTATGATAACGATATTTTCTACACATACGTAATTGATACAGTCATTACGTGACATCACTTATCAACCGACTTCAAAGAGAGGAGGTTCTTATTCGTCTGTATGTTTGTTTATTGTTTTATATGCATGTCATGTCAATTGTGGACTGATATCATAAATTGTTTATCATCTATAGTTTGTGCTTGTACCTGGGAGGTGTCTTAGAGGATGCCTCATAAATATACTTTTATGACTTACTATCGAAATATCTGTATTTTTATATATTTTATATGTTATGTTGCGCGCTGCCTTTTCCGCCGGATATGAACCGACGCCTGGGGTGCTGTCTTTTGTAAAAAAAAAATATTGACGTTTAATAAGTGCTACTTTATAGCCTAAGTTAAATAAATGATTTTTGATTTTGATTTTTTGATTTTGATTTTGATATGTCGTCTAAGTACATGACTTTGTTTGGTTTTTACCTGTTTAGGCCGATCAGCATAATGCCTGTCATAATTAGAAGAGCAATAACTCACCAGACAAACAAGGCTTGCGTGTGACATTCGGGACGAAGAATCAGTGCGTAATGAGCGACAGGACGATCAACATCACTTCGTACAATATTTCAGTTTTCGTTTATATTGTAAATTCTTAAGCAGTAAACCCTTATACAAAAACCTGGATCTCATTTACAAAGTCCTCAAGAAATTGACGACCTGCGCATTCATTTGGTGACCCCGACGTGATCAAGATCGACGTGGCTTTGAAAAATCGCCAACGGTCGTCACGCAGTGCAATATTGGGACAAGGACTCATCCCTCAGGAACGTGCCAGTCCAGCTGCAGCAACTATTTCCGAGGGAGGTGCATTAATCCTTTCTTTACAATCATCCTTTCTACTTGATTTGCCTAAGTAAAGTTGATATTAACTTACCCACAAGATAAAATTTATTCATACAATTTAAAGAATTTCCTATTAATTCTTTCATTCTACTTATAAAATACGTTATTTGGTGTTTCGCAATTCATAATAATATAAAATTATAGTAATTCTTCAAGGATTAAATCGTTAATTTGCAAAAATATTTCACCTGAGACACTGTGTTTCACAACCTTTAAGGGATTGATTGATTTCCTTAGGTTTTACCCGTACTCAGTGATTAAACAAAGTGATTAACGTTTACATTAAATACAATTTCAGTTGAATTTCGGCAAATACTTGACGAAGTGCGAGTTAAATCAGTGTGAACCGGTGCCGTGCATTCCAACAAGGCGACACAGTGTACTCTCTGTCGAGTCATCGTGCAACGAGCAGCGGCCGGCCGGCCGGTACAAGACCGGTTTGTTATCGCTTCGCCCGGCTTCAAACGTATCGTATTCACTGTTTTCTTTGTTCCCTTTCTATAACTATTAAGTTTATTTTATTTACACATTGAGTAATTAGTAAATTATATTGCAAAGTTCATTGTTGCATCGACAGAATGAGTAACTTAAAGGACCTTATTAGACAAAGAGGCCATATAAAAGGTCGATTAACGATGTTTGAAAAATATTTACAGCCTTTAATAGAAAATAAAGTAATAAATACAGTGACATTGAATGAGTTACGGTTACGCTCGAGTAAAATACGCGATCTTTCGTGCAATTTTGAAGAGATTCAGTCTCAGATAGAAATGTTGGATGAAGATATCACTAAACAAATGGACGAGCGTGAAGTTACTGAAAATTCGTTTTTTCATTTATTAGCCGAGGCTCAGTCGTTAATAGAATATTCTGAAAGCTTGTTAAAAATGGAATCTTCATCTAACGTAAGTCACAAGAGCACTCATTTAAAGTTGCCTCCCATTAAAATACCTATTTTTAATGGAGATGCCAATAAATGGCTGTCATTTAGAGATACGTATTTGTCGTTAATACATGAAAATGATTCAATCGCAGACATTAACAAATTTCACTACCTTAAGACATACTTGGAAGGGTCCGCTAGCGCTGTCATTAACTCTGTTACGGTATCGTCTGATAATTATGCAATAGCGTGGAAGTTACTTTGCGAACGTTTTGATAATAGGCGCCTGCTGATAAATGAACACATTAAGTGCTTGTTTTCGGTCGAACCGTTGAGTAAGGAATCTCACAATGGAATTCGTAACTTAGTTGACACATTATCTAAAAATTTAAATGCCTTGAAGTCCTTAGGCGAACCCACTGACCAGTGGGATACTTTGATTGTTTATATGGCCTCGGCGAAGTTGGACAGCGTCACCTCTAGAAATTGGGAGGAACATAGAAGCACAAAGGAGTCGCCCACGTTAGACGATTTTTACACCTTCCTTCGTAAACGTGCTATGGTATTAGAAACTATGAATGTTAGCAAAATCAACAAACATGATAAGCGTCATAGTTTGCCCAATTTGAATTCGTTTCTAAGTTCATCTGCCGATTATTCACCTTCTAGTCAGTGCCCTGTCTGTAAACAAAATCATAGATTATACGAATGTGATACTTTTAAATCAATGTCCGTGCCTGATAAGATTACCAAAATTACATTATTAAAATTATGCAACAATTGCTTACGCAAGGGCCATCAGTCACATCAGTGTAAGCTGGGTGGCTGCCGAATATGTCACAAAAAACATAATACTTTAATACATAAGCAAACTTCTGTACAATGCAATACGTCTAATACTCAAGGTCCAACTAATACAAATAAAACTGAGAACTTACCTAGTCCTACCATTGACTCTGCTGCACCAGGTTGTTCCGCTTCCGTGTCCATGGCTGCAACGTCCAGCAATAAGGCTCTTCTTTCTACAGCGCTAGTCAAGGTGACAAAGAACGGAAATACGTTTATTCTTCGAGCATTACTAGACTGTGGCAGCCAGTCTTCCTTCATCAGTGACAAGGCTCAAAGGGAAGTAGGTATTGCTAAATACAATCACGACTATCATCGCGTATCGGGTATAGGTAGTACTGTGCTGAGTGTCACAGAACATTGCTATTTGGAACTTAGTTCATTGAATAGCTCATACAGTATGCGTGTCAAATGTTTTGTGCTACCTTACATTACTGATAAACTGCCCCATGTTGCAGTGCGTATGCAAACTTTAGACATTCCTCATTATGTCCAATTAGCTGATCCCAAGATCTATGAGCCTTCTAATATTGACCTTCTATTGGGCGCCGATACATTTTGGGATTTGTTGGGTCCAGGCAGAATTAAGTTAGGCCCGCAAAGGCCGATCTTGCAGGAAACGCAGTTAGGGTGGATTGTAGCTGGTCCCACAGCGCTTTATAACGACCAAGAAGATCGGAGGCTGCATTGTCATTTATCTCAGGATCTAAGTCAGCAGCTGTGCCGGTTTTGGGAACTTGAAGAGGTACCTGCATCTGTTGAATTTAATACTAATGATTATTGCGAAAAATTGTTTACTAGTACTACTTACCGAGATAGCGATGGTCGATTTTGCGTGCAAATCCCCCTCAAGGAATCTACTCAAAGTTTGGGTGACTCATACAATATAGCCGAGAAAAGATTGCTTCGGCTAGAGAAAAGCTTAAAAAACAATCCAGTACTTAAACAAAAATATCGCGACTTCATTAATGAATATGAGTCCTTAGGTCACATGACAGAGATTGCTCGACCCGTATTTGGTTGCTACCTGCCCCATCACGCCGTCATAAGGGAATCAAGTGAAACTACAAAGCTTCGTGTTGTCTTCGATGCTTCTTCGAAAACTACTACCGGGGTCTCATTCAATGACATCCAGTACGTCGGCCCTGTGGTACAAGACGATTTATTTTCGATCCTCTTACGATTTAGACAGCACAAATTCGTAGTGACAGCAGACGTCGAGAAAATGTACCGCCAGATAATGGTCGATCCAAAGCAACGTAACTTGCAAATGATTTTGTGGCGCGATGAACCGACACATCCAATTAAAACATTTCAGCTAAATACAATTACTTACGGAACAGCCTCGGCCCCATTTCTGAGTACTAGATGCTTACTCCAACTATCTAAAGAATGTGATGATACGCTAGCTCATATCATCAAAGAGGACTTTTACGTCGACGATTTTCTTTCGGGAGCTGAAACCGAAAATGATTTGCGAAACTTAGCCTATTCAGTTACTTCAGTTCTTAACTCCGCTTGCCTTCCATTGCGTAAGTGGCGTACAAATCTATCATCACCTTTTCAATGTGAACTAAGTACTTCTCAACCCAAAACTTTAGATCGTCAGTCTCACGCAACTGTCTTGGGTCTAAATTGGGATCCGTCTAAGGATACATTATATAGCTTCTATATCCAAGACAACAAAAATAGTTGCTACTGTTTTCTTAGATGTAGTCAGTTTGTTTTGTCAAGAACAATGGCAGAATTTGGTCTGGACTTTTTTTTGGCGTCCATAGATTTCATAAATATTAATCAAATTTAATTAATTTCCTACGATTTTTCCATTATTCACTCCTTCTTGTAAAAGCCGGAGTTATTTTTAAGTTTTTAAAAGGTCATATATTGATGTTCGAATTAGGTACCTACATTTGACATGTTACCATTAAAATAGTGGTGTGAGTCTGTGTAATTAAACGAATGATCGATATAATCGACCGATCGATCGACCCGTGTAAAGTTCGTTTTGTTTTTAACATAATATTGAAATTATCTATTCTTTCGTCTTTAATCAATGATATATTTGAAGAAATGCTCTTACTTTTAAATCCAATTAATATATATATTTTTTTTTCACACACGGTTGTCTGATCCCAAGCTAAGCAGAGCTTGTGTTATGGTAGCCAGACAACTGATAAACATACTTATATATTTCTAAATACATACATATTATAGATAAATTACAATCAGACACCGAACAAATGATTGTGCTCATCACACAAACATTTGTCCCGGCTGGGAATCGAACCCACGACCTCCGGTATAGCAGTCAGGGTCACTAACCACTAGACCAACAGGCCCGTCTGTTATATAAAATAATATACCTAGATAATGGATCAAAATATCAGAGGATTGTTTCAGTGTTGTATCGATTCTCAAGAAACACGAAATCAAAAGTGCAGCACTACTTTTGTCTTGGACAGTGAATGTTATTTCTGTGGTTGTCTGTCAAGTCAAGACGCAGAATTGGAATGTGAATTGGATTTTTGTTGTAAACCCGTAACAATAACTATGGCAGATTACTATAGAGATCATCGTCGGACGCGCATTTTATGTGTAAACTGCAATATATGCGTAAACACACTGCGCCGATATCAAGTCTTAGCACTCGACCCGAGAGTTGCTGGCTTACTTTGCAGCTGGGTATGCCCACGAGTTGTAAGTACAACTTACCTTTTCTATATTGGAATTTACCTAAATTCTGTATAGGCAGAGGCAGTATCTAAAATTCAATTCATGTTCTTGACAGGTTTTACAAGAAGATGTTGTTTGTGAAGCATGTAGAGATCTAGCAATGTTTACAGTAAATGAGAATTTGCAGCAAGATGTTTCTGGCAATACAGATCAACAAGCTGGATCAAGTCACCAAGGCCACACTAATGTGTGTCTTTTATGTGGATTATCGACTTTAAGAAGACGGAGTGATAAAATATTAAGAAGCAATCCGTCTCAACTGCAACAATCCATGATTGGCATTATAGAAAGCAGAGTAGCACCACGAGAGGTATGAATGATTATAAAGTTATTTTTTAGAAGTTGGTCAAATTAATTTGTTTAGAATAATATATTGTATATATAACCCGTCAATTTCTAGAATTTGTATTTTTTTATATATATAACAACTTTTTTTAGATTTCACAGCATGATGTTGTATGCCATAATTGCTGGCTTCGGGTACAAAGAGAAGCTCGACGCATGGCTACTGTTGATGCTACAAGATCCCAGCTGAGTGCATCACCACCACAGGATGAGCCTCAAGTGTTGGAGGAGCTCCAGGTGTCACAGTCGGACCAAGCAACACACTCAATTGATGAAGTAACATTACCTGACTACAGAAGAGCAGCCAACACTAATCATCACTGTGTATTTCCAAACTGCGAAAGCACTACATTACACAGTATTTCAGATAAATTAAGAGCCATAATCCTAAGTGACTACAAATATTATCTACCTAAGGAAGCCCGTATTTGTAATGACCATTTGATGGCCAATATGTGGGATACATTATTTGACTCCCAAAACAGCTACACAACATTTACTGTTCAGCAGATACAGCATGTTTTTTCTTTTGTAAATGCTTTCAATCCATCAATTGATTTTGAAAACATAGAAGAAATGGATGACAGAATATTTGAGTATTGGATAGGACGTTCAAAACATAACTTTTATTTATTAGTTGATGAAGTACCTCGAATAAGAGATATTCATAAAGGCACATTAGGTCTTTTAGTATTTTTACTAAAACTCCGAACAGGGGATTCTGATGAAAGAATTGCGAGTTTAGTGAATGTTCCCCGTAGAACATTAGAAGTTTTGATGAATAAAGTGAGGGAGATACTTCTCCAAGATTTTGTCCCAAGGAATCTTGGGATTAATCATTTACCCAGGGAAGAATTACTCCAACATCATTTAATCATACCAAATGGACTTTATGGAAATGGAACAAACAGTATTGTCATATGTGATGGAACCTATGTTTATGTTCAAAAAAGCTCGAATTACTCATTCCAGAAACAAACATACTCACTCCATAAATATAGAAATCTTTTAAAACCTTTTATGTTTGTCGCTTGTGATGGATATATTCTTGATTGTTATGGCCCTTACAAAGCAACAACCTCGGATGCTGATATCATGAATAATTTGTTTTGTGATGGTTCTGCTTTAAGGGAATATTTTCAACGCGATGATGTGTTTATCTTAGATAGAGGTTTTAGGGATAGTATAAGTCTGTTAGAGGCATGTGGCTATAAACCATGTTTGCCAGAATCATTATTAGAAAGTGAGCATCAATTAACAACAGTTCAAGCAAATAGAAGCCGCTGCGTAACAATTTGCAGGTGGGTGGTAGAGGCCGTCAATGGTCATTTTAAAAGAGATTTTAAACTGTTGAGACAAGAATATTTTAATCGGTCCCTACCACATATGATGCAGAATTTTCAAATAGCTGCAGCATTGTTAAATAGATTTGGTGTTCGCTTTGAGAACAATATTTATTCCTCAGCAATAGTGGAAATAATTCGAGAAAGAATGGAGTTAGAAAATAATCTGGCAAACATGGTAGAGGCACTTAACATGAATAGACGATCAGCCCGGTTTGAAAATATATGTGCTGACCATAATAATATTTCATGTTTTCCTACATTGGAATATAGTGATTTAATTCTGTTCGCCTTGGGGACGTACCAAATAAGACAAGCTCGATCTTATTACGGCGAGCATGTACGTTTCCAAGGCGGATACAGAATAGAGGTGAATCGGGGCGAAATTATCAGTGAAAATGATTATAATCTTAGAGGAGGTAGTGGACAAAAGACCCTCATAAGAGGAAAAATAAAGTCCAGACACATATCACGCAAACAATATTATGTGTACATTTTAATTGAAAATAATATTACTGGCAGAACCGGCATTATTGAATATTGCTGTAGTTGTTTAGTTGGCCGGCGCACTGTAGGCTGCTGCGCACACACTATGACTTTAGTGTGGTATCTAGGATGGGCCAGACATCAAGAACATATCTTAGCACCAGCAGGTTTTCTTGATGAGATAATTATACGAGATGAGGATGAGGAATGAAATAAATAGTTATGTTAACAAAATGAGATTTTTATTTGCCCTAACATACTGCATTTTTAATACGCGCGCAGCTTTCTTAAACATACAATAATTGAGTACTACTACAATACTCTACACCGAGTGTTAGAATTTATTTAAGTTTTTCTCATTTTCCACGGAACAGTTTTTCTGTTCCATCCATAAATACTCTTATTCTCAATTAGAACACACTAAATTATCATTTCTTTAGGGCATAATTTCGATCTGCGTTATAGATAGATAGATATAATTGACGTTAATTCATAACCTAAAAAATAAAATTCTAACACCGAAATCTTTTTTTTCCGGCTTTCTCAAATGAAAATAGTCTCATTTATAGATTCTGTAGCTAAAGCCAAATCTTTTAACATATTTTTCATTACGGGACGCTTCAATTTGATCCCAGACAATTCTTAGTATGGAGACCTGCCATTGTCCTTTCTGTTCACATGGAATTAAATCAGACAGTTACGAAAAGGACAATCTTATCCAATTCGGCTAAGCTGTTTGATCCTCTGGGCTTGCTTAGTCCATGCACCATTGTTCCTAAAATGATTCTACAAAGGTTATGGCTATCAAAATTAAACTGGGATGACCCAGTGGATGAAACTATACTGAAGCAATGGAAGGGATTTGCGTCTAACTTAAATTCTATATCCAATTTTCAAATACCGAGATGTGCTCTAATACCCGGGGCTATGACAATTGAACTTCATGCATTTTCTGATTCATCACAGTTAGCATACGCATCTGCCATCTATCTTAGATCGGTGAATGAATCAGGTCACGTTCTCGTGAGGCTTCTCTGTGCCAAAACTAAAGTTGCTCCAGTTAAGACTACCACTATACCTCGACTCGAACTTTGCGGGGCCTTACTGTCAGCTCGTCTTATTGTAAAAGTCATGAAGGCACTTCGTTGCAAGATTGACAAAGTCTATTGCTGGACTGACTCAACAATAGTTTTGAGTTGGCTTTCTCATCAGTCTCATGATTTAAAACCTTTTGTAGCGAACCGTGTCAGCGAGATCCACGAACTGACAGCTAAGGCCATCTGGAGACACGTATCAGGAGATACGAATCCAGCCGATTTGGCATCTAGAGGTGTTTCGCCTAAGTCCATTCAGTCAGCTAATCTATGGTGGAATGGACCCCCATTCCTGACTGAAGAAGTTTCTGACTGGCCTCAGAACATAGTAGTTCATAATCGCGAGCAACTACCTGAAATGAAGGTTTCTAAAATTACAAATATTATTACTACATTACAAATTACTAACGCATCTATGAACATCATTGATTTTAGCAGGTTCTCAAAGTTTACACGCTTGCAGAGAGCTGTGGCTTATGCCATGCGATTTATTCACAACTTACGAAATAAGAATTCTAAATTAATTGGCCCTTTCAGTACTGACGAATTAAATGCATCTTTAAATATACTAGTTAAACAACATCAAAATGAATGCTTCTCTAGTGAATTAAAGGTACTTAGAAGCAACCAAGTTCTACCAAATAAGTCTCGTATTCTATCTTTAAGCCCATTCATTAATGACGAAGAGGTTCTCTGTGTAGGTGGCAGATTACAAAACTCTAAGGAATCTTATAAAAAGAAGCACCCGATGTTACTAGACACTAACCATATTTTTACTAAATTGCTTTTTGTTTATTATCATTTAAAACTTTTACATTGTGGACCTCAACTTTTAATGAATGATATAAGAAATAGTTTTTGGCCTCTAAGAGGCAGAGTTTTAGCACGAACTACAGTTAACAATTGCAAAATATGTAAAATCTTTAAGGCTAAATGTGTTAACCCCATAATGGGCAACTTACCTTCTAGTAGAATCACTCCAAGTAATCCATTTCATATAAGCGGTGTCGACTTCGCCGGTCCATTTCTCATCACTGATCGCAAGGGACGTGGTTGTCGAATTACAAAGTGCTATATGTGTTTATTTATCTGCTTTAGCACAAAGGCCGTACATCTAGAAGTTGTCAGCGATATGACTACCGACTGTTTTATTTTATGTCTGCGACGCTTCATAGCTCGCAGAGGCAAACCATTGGAACTTTGCTGTGATAATGGTACTAATTTTGTCGGTGCAAACAATGAACTCACCAATTTTTTACGTCACAACAGTGACTGCATTACGGGATTTGCGGCTGAAGAAGGGATAAAATTTAAATTTTCACCGGCTTATTCTCCCCACTTTGGTGGTCTTTGGGAATCGGGAATAAAATCCGCGAAACACCACATAACTCGAATATTACGCGATAGACATTTTACGTTCGAGGAACTATCAACTTTATTTTCGCAGGTTGAAGCTATCCTAAATTCCAGACCCCTCACTCCTCTCTCATCAGATCCAAGTGACCTCGATCCCTTGACCCCCGCGCACTTCCTGATCGGCAAACCACTTACATCACTGCCTTCAAATGATTTGATGGACTTGAACCCCAATCGACTAGACCGATATCGACTTCTGGAGAAAATGCGACAACATTTTTGGGATCGATGGCGACATGAATACCTGTGCGAGCTGCAACAAAAATCTAAATGGAGAATACAGCAACGGGGATTTCAGGAAGGCGACTTGGTCGTGATCAAAGAACCAAACACACCTCCACTGAAATGGCGAATGGCACGTATCCAAAAACTTTATCCCGGAGCTGACGGAACCGTCAGAGTCGCTGATCTCTTCACTTCAAAGGGCGTCTTCCGCAGAGCCGTGCACAACCTCTGCCCGCTGGAAACCACAGCAACTACAACTCGAAGGTCCAACGACTTCGAGGGGGGGGAAGATGTTTAGGCCGATCAGCATAATGCCTGTCATAATTAGAAGAGCAATAACTCACCAGACAAACAAGGCTTGCGTGTGACATTCGGGACGAAGAATCAGTGCGTAATGAGCGACAGGACGATCAACATCACTTCGTACAATATTTCAGTTTTCGTTTATATTGTAAATTCTTAAGCAGTAAACCCTTATACAAAAACCTGGATCTCATTTACAAAGTCCTCAAGAAATTGACGACCTGCGCATTCAAAGCCGCCGTCCGCCAAAAAAGGGTTATGTTATCGAGTTAACCCATATTTGCAAAAATAATATTCTATTCTATTCTAACTTCTTTGTGCGTATTTAATGCCTCTTATATTTCAAAAGATTGGACGGATTTTGACAATTAAGGAAAATTAGATTTATCGAAAAACAAACTGAAGAAGAAAAACAGAAAATAAATATCTGAGCATATTAGGTGTTTTGATAATAAATAGCGCAGTCTTGATGGATTTCTATAAACCTATCGAGTAAGGTACTGATATCTAAAACATATGCAACTTGCAAGTTTAAATGATTGATTGATGATCATTTCACAAATGTAATGCTACTTCAGGAGCAATCATATCTTATAAAGATTACAATGACGCAAAAACCATGTCAGTTGTAATGGTTTTCCCTATTATGAATGAATTCCTGTAGTTAATGTGGTAAACATAAATTATAATAATAATAAGTATGGACAACATCTATGAACCCAAAGTAAGTAGCTGAATGCCACTTTTATGGAATTCAGAAACAACGAAGGTACCACAAACACCCAGACCCGGGACAATGTCCCGTTTGGGGATCGAACCCGGGACCTCAGAGCTAGCGACACCTTGAAACCGGTGCGTACGCCACTCGACCACGGAGGTCGACAAGTACACATGTAAGCTATTTCTTGATCTTATCCGATTAATATTCAATATTAGCATAGGTATTATAAGTTTGGTGACAAAACAATATTATGGTACTTTCGAGCTGGTCTGATGATGGAGCCAGAAGGTGGCTCTATCTCTGTAACCAAACGACGCAATCCCATCGTGTTTGGACGCGTTTGATTTGTCTTCACTAGTACTATAAACTTAGACTATTTAAAGGTTTTTTTTTTTATATTTTGAATAAAATTTATTTATTGCAATTTATGTATATGTATGCATAACTATATTTAGAACAGAATCATGGTTCAAAATCAATGATATGTCAACGTCACGCGAATTTTTTATTACTATCTTAAAAGAAATATTATTATAAGAAACAACAGAGTGTTCATATCCAAGTATGAACCGAGAGCACTAGTATGAACTAACTAATGAACTACAAACAATCGTGCCGAATGAAAAACCATATCAGATTGGTTTCTGAGGTTTACGCGAATGTTAGACATTGAAATAAAACTACTCTTTACGGTTTTTTTCGCGGTTTGTATTTATTTCAGAACCATATCAGCACATGAAATACAGCCTGGTGACAAATGGACAGCGAACTCTTAGTAGTAGGGTTCCTGTTTTACCATTATGGTACGGCAACGTTGATAACGATCTCAAAACCTAATATTGCTTTTATTATATCATGAACTACCGATACTAGCCGACTCCAACACAGTTGTGAAAAGACTCGGGAGATGATGATAAATATCGGAACTATCGATATTTTCGTATAAACTTCTGTAAAAAATAACTACAATTAGAAAATTGATATTACGGACAGCCAGGAATTTGCGGTCGGCGCAATGTGCTTGATGCACTCTATACTTTGTGCTCTCTACTCCATGACTCCTATCTTATGAACAACATACATGAGAGGATCTCGATAAGATATCCGCAGCAATAGATATTGAGATATGGCAGACAGACTGCAGTGTGTGTCTTGTGGTAGTGAGCAGCGGTGGCGACTGAAAGGATAAGGGGCGAGTAGAGAGGTATGTTACACTTACATGAAATATATAACACATAAATATTAGAAGATATGACTTTAAGTGGTTATATGGGACTTCTGGGATTACCTTATTGATGACGAAAATATTTTTTGAACTCGATCTGCAATTGCCGGTGATTTCATTACAAACATAATAAAAAAATGTGGCAATAGGCTCGCCCTATTACATGGTACCTAAACATATCGGCGAACTGTGGGTGTACATTGGTACACCTCTGCCTAACCCTTCGGGGATACAGGCGTGATGATATGTATGAACATTATGAACAATTATAGGTATTTTAGAAAAAAATAGTAATCCAAAATTGTTTCTAGAATTTCAGCAGGAAGAGAAGCATCTTGGAGTAAAATGGAACTTGCATTTTGTTTAAACAATATATTCTATGAGATAATGAAAATTTTATTCTCTAACATAATTTTATAAAAATGTAAATTTTACGGTGGCACCATGATAACGCTAAATGGTGTATAACTTAAGAAATACATATTGAATTTAAAAAGAAATAAGAAATCACATTGAAATAAAACTACGTTTTTACGGATTTTTTCGCGGTTTATATTTATAACAGGCCTATTCCCATGTAGAGGAATATTTTAAATATGTGAAAATTATAAATTATATCAGAATTAGGCAAAAGGGTAATTTTTATTTAAACAAAAATCACGAACAGGTAAAAGTTACTTACTGACTGCAATATATTATTTCTGACTAAGTAAGATTTACTAAATCTATTTCTTATATTGTGCTAATGTTTACAAAAAAATGACGCATCATCGTAATTTAGCTTGTGAATTGATTGAGTTCAACAGAATATATATTTATATTTATTTATGTGTAACTATATTTTTATTTGCTTTCGATTTCCTGTTATCATTTTAAAAATTTCTCATCTCGATAAAATTACCTACCAGGAATTTCAAACGAAACTTACCCATTCTGTACTTTCCTTGAACTTTGTTTACTGTAGTCGGGGTTTTTACATTTATACGTAATCTTATATTTTGATGGATGACACAGCGATCCCACTTGACCGGAGAGAGATACGAAGCATATCATGACTTACGTATTCAAGCATCTACTATACTACTGGCAGGAATCCCAATTTTACATACACATACATAAACATATCATCACGCCTGTATTCCCGAAGGGTTAGGCAGAGATAGTTCGCCGATATGTTTAGGTCCCATGTAATAGGGGGCGAGCCTATTGCCACGAACTACACAAATCCAAACTCTGACCTGCTACTGAGAATTTCATAGAAAAACCCAATAACATCTTGGTCGACTTGGGAATCGAACCCAAGACCTCTAGCGTAGCAGTCGCGCTAAGCACCACTAGGCCAACGAGGCATTACCTAGTACCCAATTTTATAACTAAACAATTTTTCACAAAGTATAAAATAGAGTTCTTTCAGCTCTCTGTTTGCTCAGATCTCTTAAACTACTCAACTGATATTAATGCAGTTATCGGCAACAGATAGAGTAATTCAATGTTTTATTTATATGTAGCTTTATAAAGGTTTTAGTTATATAAGAATACTTTATTGTGCTCCTGGGTTCTAGCCTTTTAAATTTCTTACATATTGCGGCATTTTCTTTAGTAAATTATCATAAGAATCTAAATAAATAAAAATAAAACGTATTTTGATAAATAGTATATAATTTATTTAGTACAATTCCATACTTTAATAGAACAACAAATAGTTACACGAAATCCTTATTCTAAAACTAAAAATTATATAAATATATAAAACTAATAATGGTAAATAACATTTTGATAAATAACAGTCTATGAAAAAAGACAGCGCTTTTGCAAAGTTTCTCAGACATACACAATCTACTATATAAAAATAAGTCGGGTTTTCCTTCCTGACGCTATAACTCCAGAACGCACGAACCGATTTCCACGGTTTTGCATTCGTTGGAAAGGTCTCGGGCTCCGTCAGGTTTATAGAAAAGAAAATTCAAGAAAACGAAAAAAAAATCTTCATAAAAATGTTACATAAAACGAAGCCACCTGGTGGCGAAACGGAGTTCGCCGGGTTTGCTAGTATAGGTATAAAGATATTGACGACTAAATCAAATTGTTTACGCATCAGTGGTTACAAAGAAAATCATAGTAATCTAATCTTAATCCTCATTGTTGATATTATAAAGTATTCAATAGTAAGCTTTTATCTATAGCCACCTTCTGGCTCCGACACCAAGAGAAGAACCATACTATTGCAAAGTCACCAAGTTACGTAAAATTTCAGCTCAATCAGATGTCAATGGTTTTAATTTAATTAAACAAGATTTGGCCTAAAAAACATGGTCATGAAAAAAATATCGTGCTCATCACACAAACATGTGTCCTGGGTGGGAATGACCACGACCTCCGGTATAGCAGTCAGGGTCACTAACCACTAGACCAACAGACCCGTCTGTGCTCATCACACAAACATGTGTCCTGGGTGGACATGACCACGAGCTCCGGTATAGCAGTCAGGGTCACTAACCGCTAAACCAACAGGCCCGTCTGTGCTCATCACACAAACATGTGTCCTGGGTGGGAATGACCACGAGCTCCGGTATAGCAGTCAGGGTCACTAACCACTAGACCAACAGGCCCGTCTGTGCTCATCACACAAACATGTGTCCTGGGTAGGAATGACCACGACCCCCGGTATAGCAGTCAGGGTCACTAACCACTAGACCAACAGACCCGTCTGTGCTCATCACACAAACATGTGTCCTGGGTGGACATGACCACGAGCTCCGGTAAAGCAGTCAGGGTCACTAACCGCTACACCAACAGGCCCGTCTGTGCTCATCACACAAACATGTGTCCTGGGTGGGAATGACCACGACCTCCGGTATAGCAGTCAGGGTCACTAACCACTAGACCAACAGGCCCGTCTGTACTCATCACACAAACATGTGTCCTGGGTGGGAATGACCACGACCTCCGGTATAGCAGTCAGGGTCACTAACCACTAGACCAACAGGAGAGTCAATTACTTAGTTAATTAGAAGCCTGCAAATCGCAAAATTATCCTGCAGTGCACTGCGGCATTCTCAGTTGATTGATTGTTTGTTAAAAATAGATTATTTATCGAACACCAGGTATAATGAACATATTTAATTAAACAAAACTGCCTCGTTGGCCTAGTGGTTCTTAGCGCAACTGCTACGCTAGAGGTCTTGGGTTCGATTCCCGAGTCGACCAACTGTTATTGGGTTTTTCTATGAAATTCTCAGTAGCAGGTCAGAGTTTGTATTTGTGCCCGGTTAGTGGCAATAGGCTCGTCCCCTATTACATGGGACCTAAACATATCGGCGAACTGTGGGTGTACATTGGTACACCTCTGCCTAACTCTTCGGGGATACAGGCGTGATGGTATGCTATTGCCAGTTGTGCACTGGGGCATTCTCAGTTGATTGATTGTTTGTTAAAAATAGATTATTTATCGAACACCAGGTATAATAAAATAATAATATTTAATTTAACAGATTGCCAGATACATTACTGATTAAAATCTCGGTTAATCCAAATGGCGCAGATATTATATTAATTGTCAATTTGTATACAATATTATCTGTAATACATTACCTATAGTATTCAGATTTTTATTTATCTCTTTGATAAGAATAATAATAAAAGGTAATGATGACGATGATTTAACTAATTAGGTTTTATATTCATTATTTTTAAACAAACTAGCTTTTGCCCGTGGCTTCACCCACGGTTATGGATTATAATCTATTTAAAATTATCATAGTAAAAAGAATTTGATTTGACTCTTCTTGAAATTCAAACTATCGCTATACTTACCAAATTTAATTAAAATCGGCTACATGGTTTGCCCTAAAAGCATTACAGAAATACAAGACAGTTATTTTTGCATGTGTAATATTAGTAAGGATCGAAAGCAACAAATTTTAAATCAAGGTAAACTCCGAGACATAAACTAAGCTTATAGTACTAGTTAAGACAAATCAAACGCGCCCAAACACGATGGGGTTGCGCCGTTTCGTTACAGAGTTAGAGACACCTTCTGGCTCCATCATCAGAACAGCTCTATATACTAATGTTGCATCATCACATTTCAGGCAGGAATCCTGTAGCATTATCCTATACCATTCTTCTCTTTTTCTTTCTTTTTTTCAAGTTTAAATGTATGTACAGCAACAATAAATATGAATATGAATATGAATATGAATTTAATTAATCACTGAACTCAAAATAATTTATAACACAATTGTAAAAAGCAACCGATTTCAATGAAATGAATGAATTTACATGGGACCAAATCTTAGATATTACCGGAGTCATCACGTAATAAATAGGCAAATACTGAGACTGCCTCGTTGGCCTAGTGGTGCTTAAACGCGACTGCTACGCTAGGGGTCTTGGGTTCGATTCCCGAGTCGACCAAGGTGTTGTTGGGTTTTTCTATGAAATTCTTAGTAGCAGGTCGGAGTTTGGATTTGTGCCCGGTTAGTGGCAATAGGCTCGCCCCCTATTACAAGGGACCTAAACATATCGGCGAACTGTGGGTGTACATAGGTACACCTCTGCCTACCCCTTCGGGGACACGGGCGTGATGATATGTTATGTTATGTATGATGCTTACACTGGTGAATACAATTAGAAACTAAATAAAAACATTTTGTTATTACAGATCAAATAATTCTTCAAAATGAAGAGGCTGCTATTAATTCTGGTGATAATAAAATGTATATCTGGGCAACTACGAGTGGACCCCTTGGTGTCCACTCCGAAGGGGCAATTCCGAGGACTGCCGGCGCAGGATGGGGACTACGACATGTTCCTGGGGATACCCTACGCTGTGGTGGATGAAGATGATCCGTTTGGGGTGAGAATTATGTACTATCGTTATTTAATCAGCCACGATGCAAAAAGAGGGATGTCATAAGTCTGTGGCATTGTAGTTCCTTAGAAAATTTAAAATTGTGGTACAGGATTTTGTATATAAACTGACGTTGCTAAGATTCTGGGGTATAATCTGTGAAGATCTGTATCGTATGAGTTCAGCAGTTTGAGAGTCATCAGCGACTTTCAAAAATACTGTTGAGGGTTTCAATCATTCAATTTTAGTTATGCCTATGTGATGATTCCGTGCTTTTTGGCCCAAAATATCATTTAGATAGTCGTCAAGTACCGATATTCTGGCAACCAGTCTCACCGTCGCACACTGTATCCCTTTAGTAAATGTGTTGCGTGTCAGACAGACAGTCGCTCTATAACATACTGGTGTTCTGCTGGCGGGGAGACTGGAAGCCGAACACTACATAGTGCGGGGAAAGAGATATAAACAGGTGCAACAATAGCTATACTATCTGCAAATCGCATATTTATGAAAATGATATTATCAGTAAATTTTATATGTGAGTGATAATAATACTTTATCTTTTACTAAGTTATGTAGGTGCAGACAAGATTGCAATGATTGATATTTTTAGCAAAAATAACATTAAATTGGTCAAACAGTCAGTCGCTCTATAGCCTCTATAACATACTGGTGTTCAGCGGCACTGATACTACTATGTAACCCGAACATAAATACATACTTTTTTCTAGCCATTTCTGTGCCACTGCAGGGCAAAGGCCTCTCTACCCTCCTTCCATTTTTCTCTAGCCAGGGCCGTGGTCATCCACTCCTTATCAAAAGACTCAAATCTCGTCCCGCCATCTCCGTCTGGGCCTACCGCGATGTCTCTTGCCATTTAGTGGGGCCCATTGGGTCGTTCGTTTGACATATATTACAATACATATCATCACGCCTGTATCCCCGAAGGGTTAGGCAGAGGTGTGTACCAATGTACCACAGTTCGCCGGTATGCTCAGGTCCCATGTTATAGGGGTGATCCCATTGCCACTAACAGTGCAAAAATCTAAACTCCGATCATCTACTGAGAATTTCATAGAAAAACCCGGTCGACTTGGTAATCGAACCCAAGACTAGGCCAACAAGACAGTTTAATTTACTAATTAAATAATATATTTACCTTCCAGCCTGCAACCCCACACCCTGGATTTGAATCCACATTCGAAGCGTATCACGGCGACGTCGCATGTCTACAAGCTACCTTCACCGGAGTGAAGGGCACCATCCATTGCTTGCAACTCGACATCCACGTACCAAAGTCCGCGAGCTCCGCCAATACATTGCCAGTATTGGTCAACATACATGGCGGAGGATTCGTCTCAGGCGACAAAGGAGGTCTACTACCAAAATTCTTGATCAAACATGACGTTATAATCGTTAATATTAACTACAGATTGAATGTATACGGTTTTCTGTGTTCAAGCGAAAATCGATTCAAAAACCAAGGGCTTAAAGACCAAATTCTAGCGATGCAATGGATTAAAGAAACTATTGGTTCGTTTGGAGGGGATGTTAATAAGATAACTGTGATTGGACATTCGGCTGGCGCTATGAGTATTGATCTTCAATTGTTAGTTAATGAGAAATTCGCGAATAAAGCCATTATAATGAGTGGAAATGCTCTGACAACTTGGGTGCTTGCCCCTGAAAATGATGACATACCTATAGATTTAGCTACAGAATTAGGTTACACTGGTGATAATGCCAAAGAAGCTATAGACTTTCTTAGTAAACAAGATCCAGAAGATGTCGTTACAGTAGCCGCAAGAATAGGCATCTTCAGATCAGAAAGCGGACATCCTATGACCACACCATGCGTTGAAAGTCCAGATGAAGAAGGATTTTTGCTTGACTACCCAGTAAATTTAAAACCTAAAGTCAAAGGAATGGATATCATGATCGGTCATACCAATAAAGAAGTAATGTTTATATACCCTAAGCCCGAAGACACTGATTACTACAGAAAATATGACTTCGCAGCGGAATTAGCTGAGGAATTCACTGAAGTTGTAGACGTAGATACAGTAAGACAATTTTACATAGGAGACGAAGAAGTCAACGAGAATCTTCAAGATGCTATATTAGACTACGGTTCAGATTTAGCTTTTGCGTTTCCTACTAAACGTAGTGTGGACAGATATTTAGAGGCTGGAGCGAAGAGTGTGTACAACTACATGTTTTCTTACGAAGGAGAACGGAATATTTTGAAGTTGATACTGAACTTTACGTCACCCGGGGCGTGTCATGGCGACGATCTTGGGTACATATTCGAAGTGCCGGAATTGGTGGGAGTGGAGCCCAATGATGAGGATAGAGAGATGATTGAGGTTATGACGAAGATGTGGACGGATTTCATTAAGGGAGGGTGAGTGGATGAAATATCTGTTAAAGTTTGTTTAGATGGCTAATGCATTAGAGAATATGTAGAAACAGTTTGTTGAATTTATTATTGTTTCCATTGACATGGTCTTTGATGTCATTATGTCGTCAGATGAAAATTTAAATAATTGCCCTGGCTGCTGAGGTCGTGGACTCAACTCCCATCTAAGACAAATCTTTGTGTGATGATCATAATTCGTTCTGCGTCTGTAAATGTATAAAATTAACAGTTATCTGATTATCATGGCACAGGCTTTGCATAGTTTGGGATAAGATGATCATTTGTAAGTTGCTTCATAATAATAATAATAATCATCCAGCCTATAAACGTCCCACTGCTGGGCACAGGCCTCTTCCTATATAGAGTTGCCTCATATTATTTTTTATTTTTCTCTGTTTTTCAGGAACCCCACACCCAATCCTGAGCAGTTCCCCTTCAGTTGGTCACCAGTGACCGACAGCCAGCGCCGGCCATACCTGAGTATTGACAGACCGATATCGATGGAAAACAGAGTGTTTAGCGACAGAATGGCCTTCTGGGAACTCTATTATCAATTGCATGGAGATAAAATCAATGGGATTAAGAATTAATATGGAATAATTATAAAATGGATGTATTTATTTTATTTGTTATCTCTTTTTTACCATCACCATCTTCCTGTTCCCAATAATTAATGGTCGGCGTATCGTATTCAGCTTGCATTCATCTCTACTACACGTCATCTCAGCATTCACTCCTTTCTGCTCACATGATAAAGAAGTCTTTACCTTTAACCCAATAAATTAGTTTTTGCTAAACATGATTTTTTATAAGAAGCTTCTAAATAAACTAGTCACAAAATACTATTGAAGACAAATCTAACGCGCCCAAACACGATGGGGTTGCGTCGTTTCGTCACAGAGTTAGGGACACCTTCTTTCTCCATCATCAGACCAGCTCGATCGTACCATGATATTATCACTAAATTAAAATAAGTGTAAAATTTCATCTAAATCAGATCTCGATAAATATTTCTAATTTAGCGTCTAAGATTTGAACTAAACAAACATACATACTCATACATACATAAGTATAGCTCAATAAGGGGAAAAAATATATCCAGCAGTAGACCAATATAGGCTGAGTTAAAGACACTTAAAAGTGTTAGACAAAATCATATTGGAATTTACAAAGAAATGGCAAAACTACATTCTAAGTATATTCTTTACATAGTAAAATTATAAATATAAGATTAACTAGCTGTCTGGGCGCCAATTCCGCTATTTTAAAGTCAGTAGGTGGCAGGTTAATAAAAGTGACAGTGTGTACAGCTAATTTTCTTATTCGTTTCGACAAAATAAATTTTCACCTACTTGCCACTGTTGACATTGTAGGACTGCCACTGACTGTTCATTGTAGGCTTATCTGAAAACGAAAATTACTCACAATAACAAGTACACTGGAACGATCATTAACCTGCCACCCACTGACTTTAAAAAAGCGGAATCAGCAATTTTGATTAAACTCAATTTTATGGTATTTTTGGATCCTATGAAAGGACGTAAATATTATACTCAATAGAGCTTAAAAAAAGACATGTAAGAGCAATAATATATCCTACTTACAGAATAAATCATAACCAACGCAAAATAATTCACGCAAGCAGTGCCGCGGGGAAAAACTAGTTATGTTGTAAACATGAAACTGCGTGAAGATTGTGTTTGTTAAAACACAATCTGCTCAACCTATGTTAATGAATTTTGATGCACAGGTAGTTTCTAACCAAGATTTATATATGTATAGGATTATTTATACTTTTACAAGAACGGAAAAAAATTGCGCCAATTTTTATTAAAATTAACTTAAAATTTATATGTTAAATTCTACCATTTTATACAAAAACTGTTGAAAGTAACTTTATCATCCAATTAACAACAAAAAATAAATGAAATCGTTTTTTATCTGCATTGTCCTGCGCGCCAAAATATTATCCTTATTAAGACAAACCCAATCAAAAAACTACCTTAACATTGTTACACAGAATTCAAATTCCATTGACCATCAATACTCAGAAAATACAAACTACTCTTGTGTATTTTGCAGTTTAGTTACTCGATTTTCATTCTTATTGCCTTGACATAAGGTTGTTTGTTATAGATTTAAGTGATATAATAAGTTTGTTTTATCCTGCTATGCTGCATTGTAATACATTTGGTATTCAGTATGTATAGTGCCCCATTGGCGGGAAGACGTCACTTAGCGAGAATATTTATAATCTGTGCTAATATACTCTGTGGTGATTTTATTGTTTGTGATAGTTTTGCCGCGCTTTTTTGACGTTTGATTGGTATTTTTTTTTATGTTAATTAATATACAGTTTAAAAGTGTTTTTATTTTATTTGTAGGTTTTGTGTGAGGGTATAAATATTAAAAATGTTCTTTTATAAAATTAGTTGCGATGGAAATGCATCTTTTTTATTACTTATTTTTGGATTTATATACCTATGAAACAAACGTGTGTGTGTGATTTATATAAAATTATTTACAGTTTTTTATAAACTAGTTATGCCCCGCGGTTTCACCTGTGTATGATTATCAAAGTTCCCAATGTTTTTATAGTTATGCTGCTAACTAGGGTAGAAACGAAATCAGCAAAAAATATGATCATAAAAATCGGTCTACCCGTTCTTGTGTTATAAATTGTGTACTAGCACGACTTTGTTTTATACACATAGATAACTTAAATGAATGTAAGTAAAGGTTTTTTAATTCTACCATAAGAAAATCGACTCCAAAATAAGTCTTAGCTACATGGCTTTTTTATGGACCAAATTAAAATTTAATTTATATTTGAATTAAATAAGAAATATTAAAATCGGTTAACCCACTCAAAAGATAGACATAACAAACATAAAAAAATACCGTCGAATTGATTACACTCTTCTTTTTTAAACCGACTTTAAAAAAGAAGAGTAAGTAAACCTCTTAAAAATTTAATTTGGATGCACTTGATTCGAGTTTCCCAAGTACGTTTGTAACTTTCTTAAAGTCAATTCAGTGACTATAGACAAATATAGTACATCTCTATTTCAAATTCCTTTCAAAACTATTTGGTAAGCAATTGTCTTTGCTATGTCGCCTCTTGTTGCCCTTCTATAAATCTCTTATTGTATACTAAACTGTCATACAGACACTCAGTTGGATAAATAGTTATTATATGTAGGTACCTATACTTATTCACGGACTGCCTCGTTGGCCTAGTGGTGCTAAGCGCGACTGCTACAATGGAGGTCTTGGGTTCGTTTCCCGAGTCGACCAAGGTGTTATTGTGTTTTTCGATTTTTGAGAAATTCTCAGTAGCAGGTCGGAGTTTGGATTTGTGTAGTTAGTGGCAATAGGCTCGCCCCCTAATACATGGGACCTAAATATATCGGCGAACTGTGGGTGTACATTGGTACACCTCTGCCTACCCCTTCGGGGATACAGGCTTGAATTTAGTTAACATATAGTCAAGATATATTTATTCAGTTCTGAAGGGTACTGAAACTGAAATATCTTGTATATTTTAAGGTTCTTAATTCAATGAATTGAATCTGACCGTATTCGATTGATTTCAATAACTTTCTGCCATCGTATTCTTTAGAGGTCCAATATAAATTTAATTGCAAACAGTTCCTTTTCACATTTGTGTAACCAATAAAACATATTTTAACTTTTCAAATTAAAGAAATATAATACAAAAATTACTTTCAAATTGGTTTTATAAAACATAACATAACATACAATCACGCCTATATCCCCGAAGGGGTAGGCAGAGGCGTACCAATGTACACCCACAGTTCGCCGATATGTTTAGGTCCCATGTAATAGGGGGCGAGCCTATTGCCACTAACCGGGCACAAATCCAAAAACCGACCTGCTACTGAGAATTTCATAGAAAACCCCAATAACACCTTAGTCGACTCGGGAATCGAACCCAAGACCTCTTGCGTAGCAGGCGCGCTTAGCGCCACTAGGCCAACGAGGCAGTTGGTTTTATTTGTAAGTAAATTCGGTTTAATTTCTAAATTATCACAAGTTTTCTTCATAAAACTCCAACGAAATGCTAAATAACTTTAAAAGAGAACCCGGAAAAGCGTAAATTATAATTTTATAACAACATAAACTGTGAACTTACCACAAATGCGATCTACAATTACACTCGAGTGAGAACTTAAGACAACTTTTAAAATATCCACAATTTATGTTACTTTAGGTTCCGTTTACACAGCGATACTTTATAACATTGTGTTATTTATTTATTGGCTGTTGACCCGTGACTATCTGTGAGGAATACTAGAATAGTAGATTAGAAACGAACACTTTTTTATTTAAATTGGTTTTGTTTTAAGAGTATTGACTGCTTAAAAAAAAGGTGTTTCACGTTATAACATCACCTGTGTAGTAAAATCTTTGAAGAGAGATTAATAATCATTTATAATACATTTAATAAAAGTTAAGAACACGAGTTAAAAGAAAACTAAAGCATATCCATTTGACGGGCCTGTTGGTCTAGTGGTTAGAGACCCTGACTGCTTTACCGGAGGTCGTGGGTTCGATTCCCACCCAGGACACATGTTTGTGTGATGAGCACGATCATTTGTTCGGTGTCTGGGTGTAATTTATCAATAATATGTATTTATTTAGAAATATATAAGTATGTTTATCAGTTGTCTGGTTACCATAACACAAGCTCTGCTTAGCTTGGGATCAGACAACCGTGTGTGAGATGTCCCGGAATATTATTATTATTATTCGGAATATTATCCTTTTTTTTATAATCACTAGAGATACCGCGGAAAAATACAGTGCATATTAAGAAACCTTTTTTTTTAAGTGAAAAGTGTGTATTAAAAAATCAAGAGTCAGGATATTTTATAGTTCTTATTATGTATATGTATGTACACTGACTGTTCCTATACTATAGCCAAGTGTCGCGTAGTGTATAGGCAGCTTTAGCAGTGACTTTACATTTTACACTTAACAATATCACTTTATGTTTGCTGCGATACGCTGGGAAAAGTGTTAAAAACGGATTTATAGAGCGATGCAAATGTCTTGATACTTTAGTTGTTATTGCAGTTCTGCAGTGATAAAAATATAATTATTAATTAGGCACAAAAATACCCTTACTTGTTTAGACATTTATTATTATTATTATTATTTAAAGCCTGAACTGTCCCCAGCAGGGCAAAGGCCTCCCTTTCCTCCTTCCACAAGTCTCTATTGTTTGCTAATTGTTGCCACTCCTTCCCGTATGCGTCCAGTTCATCCCTCCATCTCCGCCTGGGTCTTCCACTTGTCTTTTAGACATTTAAAAATATTTATTAACGGATAAGTAATATGTACTATACCGTTAAAAGTCATAACAAAATATTAAATCCGCCTCGTCCCTAAACCCTTTTCTCTTTGACAAAAACCACAAGAATGTAAAATTACTAACATTTTTGGTCTTTTTGAGTCTCAAAGGAATCAAATACTCAGTGTTTCCAATTATTTTTGACCTAATTAGCATGGATCCTGAAAACAAAAACTTAATTTTCAATATTTTAAATGTAAACACTACAGAGTACATAAAAACATTAATCAGGTAATAATTATAGCAACTCTTTGTAACTTACATTAATTAATTTATTTATTTATTAGCCTACATGGGATCCCACTGCTGGGCAAAGGCCTCCCCTTCCGTCCTCCAAACCTGTCTATCCATTGCGACTTACATTAATATTTAAACAAAATTGGTATCACCTTAGAAATCCGACAACAATTAATTTAATTTTGTTAATTTTTAGTTCATATTTTTAATTTACAATCAAGTATCAAAACTGTGTGAGTTGACTTAATAAGTGTGACAGTGGACAGTTGACAGTGGTGTATTTTTAATAGTGACAGTAACAATAATAGTGTGTTATTAATAATAAATAATACAATGTACGGAGTGATGGCGGGACAGGAGAATAATAAGACCAGGGGACAACATCGGAGGCAGGTTAGTGATAATAACTATTTCAATAATTAATTAACCGACTGAAAAAAGGTGGATGTCAACTTTTTCGCGTATGAATAATATTTTGAATGCGTTATTTATATGTGTGTCGTTTATGTGGGAGCTAATAAATATGTATATTTTTATAATTTTATGTACTTTTGTCCACATTGCTTTGAGAACTAAATATAATTCAAATAAGGTAGGTTTTCCTAATTTCAATTATCACAAAGATATGAACAAAAAACTATCAGTAAATTTGTATTTTTTTTTCTGTTGAAATTTATAACTATTATTATGTTTATTTAACTACAGATGTCCATTTTGGCTCATGTTAATTTTTTTACTATTAAATTACATTCAAAGTATCAACCCACATCGCGCGCCCTATACCAGATAGCTTAGGTTGTGTTATAAACAGGAGCTACACAATAGCTTCAGGATTTACAAGATAACAGCTTCACACTGTATAGCTTGCAGTATGGCGCAAGGTTTATTGAATGTACCTTTATGGCTTGGGGAGGAGAGAGGTTTTGTATGGAAGGATATTTCTTAAATAGATAATTTGGTCTATGATAATCAGCAATGACGTAGCAAATTATTTGATTGTATCGTATATAGTAAACTTGAACTGGCTTCTACCTAGGTCAGCGCATAAGCATTGCCATACAACGTGGCAATGCTGCCAGCCTTTTGGGCACACTCCCAGTCGACAGCGACGTGGGTGAATTTTTTGACGCGTTATTTTAGTTCTTAGTTTTAATTAGTATATAATTTTTCCTATTTAATATGTAGGCTTAGTTTTTATAGTATTGTAAACTTTAAATCAATTTATTTAAGTATTTGTTGTAAGTTAAGTACCTACACTCAAAAGAGAAAAAAAAAATCAAACTATCTACTATATGCGAGTACTTAGGTGTCGCTTATTTATGAATATTTTTTTTTTAATGCGGACAACTTCACATACTTTGCTCTGAACCCAAAGTAAGTAGCTATTAAGCACTTGTGTTATGGAATTCAGAAACAACGAAGTTACCACAAACACCCAGACCCGAGGCAATGTAGAAAAGTGACTCGAACCCGGGATCGAACCCGGGACCTCAGAGCTAGCGACACCTTGAAAACCGGTGCGTACGCCACTCGACCACGGAGGTCGTCAAAAATTGTATTACTAAACTTAAATGACACTATTTTTAATTTACAAACGTATCAAAAAGTGTCATTACAATCGATAAACATAACTCACTACATTTTGTTACTTCTCAGCTTCTCAGAGCCTAGACAGAACTATCTGCATATTTTTCTGATCTTCTTAGTATTAATGTAACTTTTCGAATTGATATTATTGTTTACTTAGACTAGTTTCAGAAGGTTATGTATTTTACATAAATTCCTTTAGCATTCACCATTTAATGCACTTTTTCATTTAACTATCAAAACTTATCTATACAAGTTAATTTAACTTTGTGAACTCACCTAATTAAGCTAAGAACACTATGACGTAACATAGTTAATAATAACTGCTTACCAACATAAATATATAATAAGTACATGTCTCTTGGGCCGTAGAGATTGTTAAAGTTGGTGTGTTACTGTGTTTTATGCAACGGGATAACGCTCGATTCAGCTATGTTAAATGCATGTCAGCGGACTGCCTCGTTGGCCTAGTGGTGCTAAGCGCGACTGCTACGCTAGACGTCTTGGGTTCGATTCCCGAGTCGGCCAAGGTGTTATTGGGTTTTTCTATGAAATTCTCAGTAGTGGGTCGGAGCTTGGATTTGTGCCCGGTTAGTGGCAATAGGCTCGCCCCCTATTACATGGGACCTAAACATATCAGCGAACTGTGGGTGTTCATTGGTACACCTCTGCCTAACCCTTCGGGGATACAGGCGTGAAGATATGTTATGTTATATGTCAGTGTAATTGTCATTGCGCCTAATTTTCATATGCAGATAAGCCTACAATAACTCATTGAACTCTAGAGGAGAATGATCGTAATGATCAATTAATGATCGTAATGACAGTTAGCAAAATGCCAAGTATCGTGAAAAATTACGAAATTAAACCGGTCATTCGGTCTATTCAAGCAACTCTTAAATAGCTGAATCGAGGGCTTGGTGATTTAAAAATGGGTATGCAAAAAGGTTATGCAAGGTGTCACCGAAAGGGTATATATCTATACAAAAGGGGTGAAGAGTACTCCTGGTATAGAGTCAGCTTACAAAGTTTCAGCTCAAAATATATTAACAAATAATTGATGTCCAATTTTTGGTTTTAATTATTTGACACTGAAACACCCCTTTTGGATAAATATACGCTTTCGGTAACACTCTGTCTATGACTGTCAGTAAACTAAGTACAGTCAACATCTACCATAGACTTTTTCCAAGCTATGTTATGTTCAGCTGCCAGTCTCACCGCCAGCTGAACACCAGTATGTTATAGAGCGACCGTCTGTCTGACACAACATATACATACACTTTAAACCTTTAAACCTAATGTAACGATCATCAATAGTTATGTCAAACATAAATAGCTAATAAGATAACGTCGACTAGTCCACAATGATTTGTGGAGGATTAACTAGTCGGAATAGCTTTATGGCAATAGCTAACAGCTTATGCTAATAGCGGGTCACTACCGATCAGTGTGAGACAAATGTTTGGTCCAAGGTTGTGTGATTTGGAATGTTTGTCAAACACAGGTGTAAAAATTAGTCCCTTTAGCTGTTCATTTGTAATAATACTAGATTTTGGTCCTTTTTTTTTTAATTTATACAACCAAGTTTTGTCAAAAGAGAGTAACATACAGATAGGCATTTTTTTTTTAAATTTACCTTATAACTTCATATTCATAATTAATATGGGCCTGTAAAACTCCTACTGCTGGGCAAAAGCCTCCTCCCTTATTTCTTCTAAAGAGATAGCACGAGCATTGATCACCAAACTTGTGAATTCACTGAAAAAAATTACTGAAATACACAAATAAAACACAATTTTATGTAGTCTTTAAGTTTCCTTCTGTCTCTATCACTTTGACCAATAAAAGTCCTAAATTGTAGCCGTGTTTTTTATAAATAAACCTTTAAATAACTTAATAAACCCCAGATGATCACAACTTCTCTGTCCATGTATATTTAAACGCCGACGCGTCGTGCCCTGACTCAACCTGCGCGATGTGGGGACCAAAACATGGCCAAAGTAAACTGCTGGTTGCAGGGTGTCACCGACAGGGCATATATCTATACGAAAGGGGTGAAGAGTCAGTTTACAAAGCTACAGCTCAATATGATTTTTTTAGATAAATAATGTAATATTTTTGACACCAATTAAGTTTTTGACATTACTTATTCCTAGCAGCAAATTATTTATGCGATAAATAAAATAAAACATTTTTTATTAAAAAATAGACGGGCAGATATTTTAACTTGTTTTCTGATATTAAAGATATATTTTAGCCCGACTTCAAAAGGAGGAGGTTCTTAATTCGACTGCATGGTTTTTGTTACGCGATATCTCAAGCAATTTTGAAACGATTTCAAAATTCTTTTCGTCAGGGTATACCTCAGAGGCGATCCCATATAAACTATATTGAAGTCAATTCCTTTTCATACCTACATTGTAATCAATTTCTTCCTCATAACAGAAAAAAAAAATATTTTATTGAAAATATTTTATAAACAAAATTAACTCCACAAACTTTTCTCTCCAATCGTCCATTTAACCGCACATTATTTGAAAACGAACTCTATAGCAAACCAATAAGGTAGGTTTTCATTTATCATTGGTTATTATAAAGTCAATTGTTGGCAGATAACGGACTGGTATGATTGTGACTCTCTCGGGATTCAAGTAATTTAAAAAACTAATTGTAAAATGTTATTTATTACGTACTAAGTAGATATAGCAAAGATCAATATTATCGAAAGCTATGAATGTCGTACGTTTTGAATTAATTTAATAGAGGTGAATAATAAATTAAAAAGGCTTGCTCTTTATCATATTAAATAATGCCTGTAAATTTTGTAAAATTAAATAGTGACTTACAAAAATAATTTAAAAAAAAGTTCGATCTACATAACAATACTTTATATAGAAGCCCACGTTGGGCGCCATTTAAAAGCTGCTATATACATTTGACTGTCTCATAGTAGGTTTTTCATATTTATATATAGAGATCTATATCTCTTGAAAGCAAAGATTAGTGGCATAATTTTTATTTTTTATTCCTTGTCAAAATTATCTAAAGTATTACAATGCCTAAGAAACAGCTTAGAAATAATGACATTACTAAAAATATCGCTGTATAAACAAAGCAACTCAATTGTAACTTGTGTCGTAGCCCCACGTTGGGTGCCATTAGCCGCGGTGTTTTAAACACCATTCTGTAATTGTATGACTGCGGCAAAACCTTACACAGAGGAGAAAATTTTATACATACACATTAATTTGAAGGAAAAGATTAGAATTATATGTCAATTTGAGGTCTCTGTTTGGTTTTGTAGGCAACAGGACAATATTATTAATCTTTCGCTTCCTGTTCGTCCAAATTATAATTTGATTTATATAGTAGCATAATTATTATTATGTTATCCTGAATTTTGCTTGGCAAAGTATGTACTTTCTTAACTATTCTAAGACACTTCTGACAAACGGTGAAGGAAAACATCGTGAGGAAACCTGGATTCCAAAATTGGGATCTGATCCGCAGAGAGCAAGCGTGGTGATCAATGCTCGTGCCTTCTCTATATGGGAAGAGGCCTGTGCCCAGCTGTGGGACGTTTATAGGCCTCTTCCCATATAGATGTGTATTTAGTCTATAAACGTTTATAGACTGGTATTATTATTATTAAATGCCTGTTGTATCGTTGTGACTTTCTTCTTCTTTACGAGTCCATGGTAATCTTATTTATTTAAAATTTAAATACGGTGCGCCCAGTAGTTGGCCACACTAACTGCAGCGTCATTGGCGAGGTTTAAGTCCTCCAAAGTGCAGGTGTCCGGACACTTTGGGCACTCTAGCAGGTGTGGCATAGTCTGGTCGGAAAAGCCGCACTCACACCGGATATCAGAAGGGTTGTCGGCGACAGAAATGTAAATAAACAACATTAGAATAGTTTAAGCAATAGGTTTACATATTTTCTAATAAAGATTTATTTAGGGTAAGGTATCGCGCTAAACGCCGAACCAAACTAAGATATAAGGTGCTAACGCAGTGTGGGGTACCCCGCTGGGCCGCCCACTTTTAGCAATAATTGTTAACTAATTTTCTAAATTTCAATTGTTTATGTGTTATTCTATTTTGTATTTAGAGTTTTATAATGTAAGTTAAACCTAGTAATAGTAGATAATGAATAAGGAAGCGCAATCGCGCAGATAACACAAACTTATAAAAATTTCGACGAAAATTACGTAAGTTGAAAATCAAGTTTTTCAATTATGAGGGAAAAATGTTATCATGGTGACTACCATATAGGAAATCGCCCAGAAATGCCAAATCCGTTTAAATCTTGACGATCGGACCACGGGTTTGGAAGATATCGACATATTTAGAAAGTAAACAAACACAAAGCTTCAAGTTTGGCATTTCTGGGGCGATATTTTAATAAATACACAAGGAAGGGTGTTTTAATTATGTTAATTGTATAATAGGGGACTTATTGCATAATTAAAAACCACATTGTAAACCATATATAATATATTTGGAAAATAAAAGGACGAGAAAAGGGTCGAGCCAAGTAAAAATAGAATCAAATTAGATTCAAATTAGAATGGCGCACGCGGCGGTAAAGTGGCGCTGTATATAAACAGCGTCATTTTCCGTCGTAAGTCAGTCGCAGCTCCACATCGGTAGTGAACACACGTATGAAGAAAAGGCAAGACCCGAAATCTCTCAAGATCAAGAAAAATCTGTGTTTCATTGTTTCTAAGAAGCTAGTTAGAGACGTGGGGGTGTACCCTAGCAACATCTGAACCTCTACATATAGTACGCATCGAGGGGTGCGTGGGGTACGTGTGTACCAGCGTAAAGCAGCGCACGTACCAAATACTAGGGAGATCGTCCCCGACGGACAGACTGCGGGATAGCCCCTAGTGGTTACCCATCAGTAGGTCCCGTCGACAACAGTTGGTCCTTCGAGCCGGATCCCTCAGAAGTTCAGAAGTTCAGAAGTTCAGAAGATCAGAAGATTGAAGATTGAAGATCGCAAGATGCCAGTGACCAGGTCGCAGAAGGATGCTCCCTTACGCCCTCCGTCCCGTCCTTCGGATAAGGACGCGGCGGCTCCGACGTCAGGGTCAGAAGGGGTCACGTCTGCGTCAACGTCATCAGCAACAGCGACTTCGTCAGAAGCGACGACATCTTCCGGAACAGCAACTACGGAATACACCACCACCACCGAGACGACAGTTGAGACTGCGACCACGGCGGCGTCAGAGAAGAGCACGGCCGCGAAGAAGGCGAAGAAGAAGACCCCAGAAGAGGCCCTGGAGAAGGGGGTGCCGGGTTCAGCCGCAACCCTGAAACCAAAGGGGGTCAGTCGCCGAGCCAGGTCTACGAAGACTACCAGTACCTCAGCCAGAAGAAGGGAGCTTGAAGCCAGGGAAGAACTGGCACGTCTGGAGCTCGAGCAAGCTCAGGCGGCAGCTAAATTGGCACGCGTTCGTCTGGAGATGGCGCAGTGCGAGGATGAGGACTCGGTGGATGAAGACCTGGAAGAAGAAAGGACAGCCCACGTCCAGAATTGGATCGAGACGTCGGTGCTGAAGGAGAACACCACCCAGGAAGCAGCTGAAGATCAGCGACAGCAACCGCCAGAAGAACCGAAGGTGAAACCAGAAGAGGATGGTTCAGCAGGGGGAGCGGTCGCCGGGATCCAGGCTCTTACTGCTGCTCTGAAGGAAGCCTTCTCTGGAAGAGAAGGTACTACGGGGCAGCCGAAGTATATCCACGAGTTGCCGTACTTCGACGGCAGCAGCAGCGAGTGGACAGCCTTCAAGGTGGTCTATGAGGATACGGCGGACATGTTCAACAACGTGCAGAACATGGCGCGTTTAAGAAGAGCGCTGAAAGGAAACGCAAGAGAAGCAATACGAAGCCTCCTGTACTCAGAAGCATCAGCAGAAGAAGTGATGCAAGCCCTGAAGAGGAGATTCGGCAGACCGGATGCTCTCATTCTTGCGGAGCTCGAGAAGATAAAGGCCTTGGGGAAGATAAGTGAAAATCCTCGAGATATATGTGTGTTCGCGAGTCAAGTTAACAATAGTGTTGCGGCCATAAAGGGCCTGAAGAAGTTGCAGTATTTACATTCACCGGAGATAGTGAAGTGCATAGTGGAAAAGTTACCAACAGTGCTCAAGTTCCGGTGGTACGACTACACTGCAGCGGAGGATGATGGTGAGTTTTCAAACCTTAATTTAGTGAGCAAGTTCCTGAACCAGGAAGCAGACAAGTGTGGGGCCTTTGCTACGCTCGAAGAAAGGGGTAAGAAGACCTTCAGACATGCTTCTCACGCCACAAGGGACGCGCCAGAGAGAGAACCCAGGCAGTCCGAGAAGACATGTCCGATGTGTGAAGGTGAGCACTTTCTATTTGAATGTAAGAAGTTCCTGAAAGCTTCAGTTCAGGACAGATGGGTGGCAGTGAAGAAGAGCCGAGTGTGCTTCAAGTGCCTACAAGGAAGGCACAGAAAGGAGACTTGCCGGAAGCCCACGTGTAAACACTGTAAGAGGTGGCACCATCATCTGCTGCATGTAGACTCATCAGAAGAAGCAGCACCACAGAAAGAGCTCACACCAGAAGCAGCGAACGTAATGGCGTCTGTCAACACGGTGTGTAGTACGCGAGCATATTTGAAGATAGTGCCAGTTGAGGTCTTCGGAGCAAAGGGCTCCAAGAAGATACTGGCCCTGATGGACGAAGGTTCAACGGTCACACTGCTGGACGAGAAGGTAGCCGAAGAGGTCGGCGCTCAAGGTAAGCGTGAAGAGCTTGTTATCGAGACAGTTGGCGGCAGACTTATCCAGAAGAAGGACTCTCGGATGCTGGACCTGACAGTGAAAGGTGTACACAAGAACACCAGGAAGGTAATGAGAGGAGTCCGTACGATGGAAGGATTGAAGCTGGCGCCACAGTTCATAGATAAGGAAAGGATCGAGCGCTGCAAGCACTTGAAGAAGCTCACCGACGCGCTGCACTACCAAGGAGAGCGACCTCAGCTACTCATCGGGCAGGATAACTGGGAGCTGATCGTGTCACGGGAAGTCAGAAAGGGCAGACCTGGAGAGCCAGTAGCTTCGAGGACAGAACTTGGCTGGGTACTGCACGGAACAGACAGCGGAGCTGTTAAGAAGGTACAGTTTTTAAATACATGCCTTCATGTCAACCCGGCTGAAGAGGAGATGCACCAAGCCATCAAAGAGCACTTCGCGATCGAGGCGCTTGGTGTGCAGCCGCGAAGACCCACCACAGATTCCGAGGGACAAGCACTCGCCATCCTGGAGAAAACCTGCAAGAGGTTAGAAGATGGGCGGTTCGAGGCTGGACTTCTGTGGAGGAACGAAGAAGAAAGGATGCCAGAGAGCTACGCTTCTGCCAGGAATCGGCTGATCAACATTGAGAAGAAGATCGACAAGGATCCTCAACTGAAAGGGGAATACGGCAAGCAGATGCAACATCTTCTGGACAGCGGATACGCAGAAGAAGCTCCTACGCAGCAAGAAGACTCCAAGAAGAAGTGGTACCTGCCGCACTTTGCCGTCGTACATCCTCTGAAGAAGAAGATTCGAATCGTGTTCGACGCTGCGGCTAAGTCAAAAGGAAGGAGTCTCAACGATGCTCTGCTGCCAGGACCTGATCTACTCCAGTCACTCTTCGGCGTGCTGCTGAGGTTTCGAAGAGGACCCTTGGCGGTAGCAGCTGACATCAAGGAGATGTTCCTTCAGGTACGTATCAGACCAGAAGATCGAGACAGCCTGCGTTTCCTGTGGCGAGGAGATAGACGCGACGTGTCACCGAGGGAATACAGGATGACGTCAGTTATCTTCGGTGCTACCTCATCTCCTAGCACAGCCATCTATGTGAAGAACAGGAACGCAGCGGACTTCAAAGAACAGTATCCGGAGGCTACCAGGGCGATCGAGTTGAACCACTACATGGACGACTACCTGCACAGCTTCCACACAGAAGAGGACTTCAGAAGGGTGACAGCTCAGGTAGATCTCATACACAAGAAGGCAGGATTCGAACTCAGGGGATGGGCATCAAATCAACCTGAGCTGTTGCAAGACATGAAGACCGAGACAGCTGAGAAAACAGAAGTCAACCTCGGTGAGAAGGAAGAGAAGACTCTGGGACTACGCTGGTTCACTGAAAGGGACTCCATCGGCTTCAGGGCGAACCTGCGGAACACGCCGGAAGAGATTGCTCGAGGTTTCAAGGTGCCGACGAAGAGAGAAGTTACCAGCGCAGTCATGTCTACGTTTGATCCGCTGGGACTAGCATCACCAGTACTTGTGCAAGGTAAGAAGTTGCTTCAGAACATCTGGCGCAGTGGTGTCGGCTGGGATGAAGAGATTGAAGACAAGGATCACGCAGCCTGGAAGAGTTACCTCGAGAAGATGAAGCTGCTTCAAGATCTTCAGATCCCGAGATGTCTGGCGCCACATAGCACCGAGGGGGAGCTGCACACGTTCACGGATGCAAGCGAGACGGCGTATGCAGCTGCTGTCTACTGGAGGACGCAAGATCAAGATGGTACTTACCTCGTCAATCTGGTGGCGGCGAAGGTGAGAGTCACTCCGTTGAAGCCGGTGTCGATTCCTAGACTCGAACTTCAAGCTGCTCTCCTGGGAAGTCGGCTGGCGCACGCTGTGGAAGAAGAGATGGACCTGAAAGCAGTTAAGAAGACCTTCTGGACAGACTCTAGCATCGTACTCTCTTGGATCAAGACGGACCCGAGGACCTTCAAGACGTTTGTCGCTCATAGGTTAGCTGAGATTGAAGATCTTACTAAGCCACAGGAATGGAGATGGGTGCCGACGGCGCACAACCCTGCAGACGACGCGACGCGCGACGTGCCAGAGGACTTCAACTGCAGCCATCGCTGGTACACCGGGCCTGACTTCCTGCGAAGAGATGAAGCTCACTGGCCAGCAGCGAGGAGCTTCAAGAAAGAAGTCACCGGAGAAGAGAAGCCTACAGACGTCGTGGCAACAGCGAACGTGATCAACCCGTCTCCAGATCCTGAGAAGTTCTCATCATGGACAAGACTCCGGCGAGCAACAGCAAGGGTGTTACAATTCATCAAACTCTGCCGACCTACGGGCCGAGTCAACGTCAGCAAGACCGACCCAGCCTGGAGGCTGGTTACGAAGAAGACGCCAGGTGCGAGATGGCAGCCAACGTCTAAAAAAGAAGAAAGAAGGTACTTACCTCTAGATGCAGACCTACTAGAACAAGCCGAGACACTGCTTTTGAAAGGGAGCCAAGCGAGAAGTTTCCAAGAAGACATCAGACACTTACGAAAGGGGAAGCAACTCGAGGGCAGCAGCAAGTTGAAGCGACTCGACGTAGTTCTAGAAGGAGGCCTCATACGAGTGAAAGGAAGAATCGACGCGATACAAGGTGTGTCCAGAAGCTACAAGCGACCCGTCGTGCTCGACAGCAAGGAGAAGATAACACGACTCATCTTGGAAGAGTATCATCGCCGCTTCAACCATGGGAACCACGCAACGGTGATGAACGAAGTTCGACAACGCTACTGGGTGCTGGGGCTGAGGTCAGCAGTGAAGACAGTCCAGCATCAATGTCAATGGTGCCGGACAAGAAGAGCGAAGCCTCAAGAACTACCGACGGGCAACCTACCTGCTGAACGGCTGATGCACGGCAATCCACCCTTCACGTGCACTGGCGTTGACTACTTCGGGCCAATGTCAGTCACCGTAGCAAGACACCACGAGAAGAGATGGGGCGCACTGTTCACGTGCCTTACGACGCGAGCCGTGCACATTGAGCTTGCGCCATCGCTCTCCACTGACAGCATGGTGATGGCTCTAAGAAGATTCGCTGCAAGAAGAGGAATGCCGAAGATCATCTACTCTGACAACGGGACTAACTTTGTCGGCGCCAGCAGAGAACTACAAGAGGCGCTACAAAGTATGAAGACAGAAGACCTCGTCTCAGAAGCAGAGAAGATCGGCGTGCAGTGGAAGTTCATCCCTCCTGGCGCGCCGAACATGGGCGGCGCTTGGGAGCGTTTGGTGCGTTCAATCAAAACCGCACTAGACACCACCCTCAACGAAAGGCATCCACGAGAGGAGGTTCTTCACACCCTCCTGTTAGAGGCTGAGCACATAGTCAACTCTCGACCGCTCACTCACCTCTCCGAAGACCCCGAGGAGGAAGCACTCACCCCTAACCACTTCCTCCTTGGACGATCATGCGGCGCAGCGAGACTTGGCGACTTCAGCAACAACGAGCTGGTGGGCAAACACACATGGAAGACGACGCAGCGGCTTGCCGATCACTTCTGGCAACGCTGGCTGCGCGAATATCTGCCCACCCTGCTGCCAAGGAAGACACCTGGGAGAACAGCGCCTGCCGACCTGCAGGTCGGAGACATCGTGCTGATCGTCGACCACACGCTGCCAAGGTGCACTTGGCCACGCGGCAGAATCCAGCAAGTGTATCCAGGCCCAGACGGAAGAACCAGGATCGTCGACGTCGAGACCAGAGGCGGCGTGCTGCGGAGACCCAGTTCACGAGTGGTGCTGCTGGTGCCGAGGAGATCGCCGAGCCAGGAGGATGGTGCTGCGCACGAGGGGGAGAATGTCGGCGACAGAAATGTAAATAAACAACATTAGAATAGTTTAAGCAATAGGTTTACATATTTTCTAATAAAGATTTATTTAGGGTAAGGTATCGCGCTAAACGCCGAACCAAACTAAGATATAAGGTGCTAACGCAGTGTGGGGTACCCCGCTGGGCCGCCCACTTTTAGCAATAATTGTTAACTAATTTTCTAAATTTCAATTGTTTATGTGTTATTCTATTTTGTATTTAGAGTTTTATAATGTAAGTTAAACCTAGTAATAGTAGATAATGAATAAGGAAGCGCAATCGCGCAGATAACACAAACTTATAAAAATTTCGACGAAAATTACGTAAGTTGAAAATCAAGTTTTTCAATTATGAGGGAAAAATGTTATCATGGTGACTACCATATAGGAAATCGCCCAGAAATGCCAAATCCGTTTAAATCTTGACGATCGGACCACGGGTTTGGAAGATATCGACATATTTAGAAAGTAAACAAACACAAAGCTTCAAGTTTGGCATTTCTGGGGCGATATTTTAATAAATACACAAGGAAGGGTGTTTTAATTATGTTAATTGTATAATAGGGGACTTATTGCATAATTAAAAACCACATTGTAAACCATATATAATATATTTGGAAAATAAAAGGACGAGAAAAGGGTCGAGCCAAGTAAAAATAGAATCAAATTAGATTCAAATTAGAATGGCGCACGCGGCGGTAAAGTGGCGCTGTATATAAACAGCGTCATTTTCCGTCGTAAGTCAGTCGCAGCTCCACATCGGTAGTGAACACACGTATGAAGAAAAGGCAAGACCCGAAATCTCTCAAGATCAAGAAAAATCTGTGTTTCATTGTTTCTAAGAAGCTAGTTAGAGACGTGGGGGTGTACCCTAGCAACATCTGAACCTCTACATATAGTACGCATCGAGGGGTGCGTGGGGTACGTGTGTACCAGCGTAAAGCAGCGCACGTACCAAATACTAGGGAGATCGTCCCCGACGGACAGACTGCGGGATAGCCCCTAGTGGTTACCCATCAGTAGGTCCCGTCGACAACAAGGGTCTATGATCAACCATTTTGCAACATTGTTTATAGCGACCTACCTGGGTTCGCAGTCGGTTTTCTGACTTTAACAAGAAATAATAAATCACTTAGCAGAAGAAAGTACGCTATCCTAACTAGATTTTCTTCCCTTTTTTAACGTATAAAGAAATAAGGTCACATACCATTTAGTGATGGCCGATTACCTCCCGCCATTAGTGTCGCGCCATTGGCACCGTGTTCCTGAGGTTTGGGCTATTAGACGCAGAACACCCAGATTTATTATACCTTTCCTTATAAATGGTTGGATATGAGTTGTGTGGGAATATTTAATAAAAGAGGTTTAATGTGATGGAAGGAGTAATGTTATATGGCCATATTTTAGAGTAGATTGTTTAAATTTATGCTGTTATAGATGTCTTTTGATATTATAATATTGTTACCTAGTAAAACACTGTTAAAAACTAAAATTAATAAAAAAAAACAATTAAAAGCCTCGGACCAAACACAAGTGAGTTATTGATTTAAGTATATTAAGACTTTACTCTCAGAAAATTTAGTAATCAACTAATTATTTGTAAAAAAATCCCAGTCCCCGTTGGGCGCCATTACCATATACCTTGTTTAAGTAACCAAATAAGTGAGTTTCTCCATGAAGTCTTTATGAACACGCATTATTATTAAAACTAATAAGTCTAATTAGTATGAAAACAAAAAACTGTGAGTAAATTTAAATTCAAAATTCAAAAGGCCCCACGTCGGGTGCCAATTTTGACAGAATACCTTTCTGAAAAACAATATTTGCTTCAATATTATTTTATTCCATACTGTAACTCTACAAGCCTTAGTAATAACAATCAAAATTTGTAACTTGTTACAAAACTAGCCCCACGTCGGGCGCCAATATTAACAAAACACTTTTTGAATCGCATATTTTTCACTCTTCAATATAGTTTTATTTCATATCAGTTTATTTAACCGCTGCCTAAAGGCCTGCATATATCATTGGCCATTAAAATAACCTGCAATATATAACGATAACAATATCAAGCGCGATCTGTGTTGGCGCTATCCCAGTAGACCAATATGACATGTTTAATATGCAATGTGAAAAACTATGGGTTTAACTGTCATTTACACAAAAGGTGCATATTTTTACGATGGAAAATATTTTGGAACGCACTTTATCAAATAGTCCTAAAAATAAAATAGTTTTTTTAATTTTAAAGTAGTTCTAATTAGATACGAAATTTTGTAACCTTTTTTTAACATAACATATCATCACGCCTGTATCCCCGAAGGGGTAGGCAGAGGTGTACTGTACATCCACAGTTCGCCGGTATGTTTAGGTCCCATGTAATAGCGAGCCTATTGCCACTTAACCTTTTTTTGATACGGGTAAAAAGTCTTTATCTTATAATTTATTTTCAGTTGAATGTAGTTACAATTTATGTTGTTCATCTTTCTTCATAAATAATTTGTATTAAACGCATTGCGATACCAGTATCGTACTTTTCTTGTATTGTATTTTTAATCCACTTTTCAGTTATTCATAATAAGTAGGAGGACTGTTTTCTCCATTTTCCTCCCATTTGACAATAAGAACCAACATAAAATAAAATTAAATTAAATATTTATACCTAACGCCTGTTGAAAACAACATATCAATGCATCATAACTATCTGCAAATTTTACTCACATAACCTAATTACCACGTAGTTCGTCCAACTTTCACTAGATGGCGCTGACAAGGATAAATGTTGAAGCTATTTTAGTATTAAACACACAATTTACGTTCCGACGAAATTATGTGTGATTATATAATTGAGGTTGTCTTATGACTAGGGGAATAACTTAGTATGTACTACTGCATATTATGAGTAGGGGTGAAATTAAAAGCTACCTTATGACAAGGTGTAAAGGCACAATTTTGTTATTTATTAGCACAGCATTATCACTTGGTTCTGCTGTAATACTGAAAGAGACCGTATGCAAAGGTATTAAGGTTGATTTTGTTGTGAACATTATTTGCTTTTCACTATTTACTGCGATGAGTTGATATTTATACATAATTATAGTTTGAATCCCAACGGTAAAGGCACTATCTTTTATTACCTAACTAGGTATGTCAAAGCCAAAATAATGTGAAATGATTTTGCCAGTCTAAGTAAGTATGATCCACTGTAACGCCTAAACCATTGAACCGATTTTAAAAGATGTAAAAAAAGTCCAGGCAACATAGGCTGTATGAATTTCATCAAAATTTATATCACGAAATAGTAACCTATGATTCTAACCTCTGTAATCTTACCGAGATATTAATTACGTTTCTAGGTTTAACAGAAAGTACTTGTCAAGCTCATTATAAACATGTACTACTTACTGGTTATGTTTCTGTAAAAAATATATTTCATTTTTCTCCTACATCAATTATTATTTTGCTCCTTGACGAGTTATAGATGAATGGAAGTTGAATACGCAATGCGCCGTCAACAAATAATTGGGAACAGGAGATGATGATGACAAACTTTACTTCTTATTACAGAATGAAAAAGAAGAGAAGGAGCATAAGCGTCGCGGCCTGACGGAGAAGCTGATGGAGTATGTCAAACGCCGGCTGAACCCGCCGCCAGGTGAGTGTAGCATAAATAAGTTTATATTTAGCATTAAATTAGCACTTTAACATAATAATTGCCTAATGAACGGCCATACTAACTTTGCGAAGTAACTTTACGAAATCATTGTGGATTGGAACAGGAACTCATCTCTACATCATAACGTTACCGAATACTATTACAAGAAGGTAAAATAAACAGCGTATATAATCTGGTTAGAGGCGTATTAATGTCTCGCCAACTAAGTCCTGTAAAGCAGTGTAAGCCTCCCTGAGGATAAATGCGAAAGCTCTCTACAAAAAAAGTGTTCGCAGTTTTAGTTTTAACTGGTTTCAAATTCCTCTCGTAGTGGATAAACATGTCAAACAATAAATAAACTTTTCGAATTTATTTGATCTTAAGTTTTGTTGCAGTCTTCTCTAAACACAAACGGACAACGCCATCTACATCACTTGCTTTGAACTAAAATATTTCTTACTAAATTTAACGCCATCTATGTAAAATGAAACGTACTACTTCAGGGAGCTCTACAATTTTACGCAACGGTTTTCTGTTGAGAAAGACGCCATCTATTGAAGTGTGAGCACACGAGCCTTTTCTTAACTTTTTCGGGTCAGCGAACAGTCTAACCGGATGCAGCTGAATACGTATTTTACATGGAGCGACTGCCTATCTGAACTGCACCACCCATTTTTTCTTGGTAACACAGTATCCACATAATATATGTGGAGGATGTCAATCTCACATATCTGGAGGATGTAAATTTTACATAAGTGGGGGAGGGGAGGGGGGGGGTTATCTCATATATGTGGAGGATGTCAATATCACAGTTTTAAAACAAAATCTATTAAATTGCTTACTTGATTTAGGCTATCTTAATACGTCAGTGTTCATACAGTTTTTCCTTCCCAATTTAATTAATTAGTATCTAATGTACCGCGAACCGTCGAATGTTAGTGACAGATACGGTGATTTATAGAATAGAGCAAATAAATAGGTTTTATGGTAGGCCAAGCGGTAAACTAACTTAGGTTAGTTGGGTCGGAAAATTAGTTTTATTACTGTTATTATTGAAAATCAATAAAGGTAATAATTGTAAAAGTAATTGTAAATAAAAACCTTTGAAGTTTTTTTTGTTACTACAAATATCTCTAAATTATTCACAATAATAATAGTAGGTCTTTCTTTCTTTCTTTCCTAGGAGATATTTCATACAAAAAAACCTATGGTTACTTAAAAATCTTTTTTTTAAGATGGTTTATAATCATTATTCACTAACTATGAGTAAATGACTGAAATAAATAAATGCGGACAACATCACATACATTGCTCTGAACCCAAAGTAAGTAGCTGAAGCACTTGTGTTATGGAATTCAGAAACAACGAAGGTACCACAAACACCCAGACCCGAGGCAATGTAGAAAAGTGATTTTCTACATTGCCCCGTCCGGGGATCGAACCCGGGACCTCAGAGCTAGCGACACCTTGAAACCGGTGCGTACGCCACTCGACCATGGAGGTCGTCAAAATTTAGTAAATAATTAGACGAATTTAGGACTATTATTAAATACTATTTTTGTCAACGATTCATTTCGCGCTTAATAACAAGGTTTTAGCCCAGGACCCATAATATAAGGTCCTATAAGTGTCAAAACTCTCAAGACATATAAATATAACATCGAGTGTGACCTTAGTTAATGGAGTGGTACTAATGTGCTTGAGGTCACTTGAAACCGATACTAATCTACACTTAGGATATACTTTACGTTAGAATGTGTTGAAGAAATATTGTTTGAAATACCAAAATTGAGAAGCATACGGATCACCCAACATGTTTTAAAAAATTACCGATAAGTTTTAAATTCTGAATAGATCTTTATAAATTATAGTTAAGAAAAATCTCAACAAAATAATAAAAATCAGTACCTATCATTTGGAATTATTGGAATCATAAATTTTAATCATAATCAGAGCACTAAAGCGATGTATCGTTAAAGATATTGACCCTGGCAGTGCTGTGACATCTTTATTAAGATTAGTGTCAAATAAATGATACGTAAAATTGAGTATCAAGAAATAAATTAACTCATTTTGAGCTGAAACTTTGTAAACTGATTCTATACCAGGAGTACTCTTCACCCCTTTTGGATAGATATACCTACCCTTCTGGTACACCCTGTATATTGGGTATACAGGGTGTCATCGCGTGACTAAAAACCTAGTAACAACATAATTACGCACTATATTGTATAATCCATACAGATAAAATTACTTAAATAATATTAGTGTCTGTCTGCTATTTCAAATTAAAACTTTTCTCTTAAAGCAAATGAAATGAGAAATTGACATATTTTTTCTTTTGTTTTTTTGCTCATGTGTCTGTTTGTTCTGCTTAATCTTTAAAATGGCTGGACCGATTTTGACGGGATTTTCACTCTTATAGCCAATATTATAAGAAATAACTTTGACTACTTTATTTAGTTTTTCATTTCATGTCTTAGTTATTAATTTAACTCAGCTATTAGCTGCTAATACATTTAAAACTTTGGGGCCGGCTAGTATACAACAGTAAGTATAATACATAGTACAACCCTCGGACTAGGGCCGCATTGTTTCCCGTGATTAATGGTCTCAGGGCCCTGTAGGGGGGAGGGGGGGAAGGGACCGGCGAGTGACCGGACTGTTTGAGTGTAGCACTAGGCTGTGAGCGTGAGTTTGCTTGCTTTTTGAGGTATATTTTTAGCTGACTTTCAAAAGGGGGGTTCATCAAATCCCTACTTGACTACTGACGACTATTGTGTTTTGCACGATATCTCCGGCATTTGTGGATTGATTTTAAAAGGTAAATCTAAGTAGCTAAGTGGCTAAGTAACTTTAAAGCGTAGTACTAACTTATACAGTTAATAAACTTGTACATTATGGGTCTTCTATGTTATACCTTATAACAATAGGTATCTGCGAGTGAAGGTCCCTTCAAAATCGGTCCAGCCGTTTCTTAGATTTTCCGTAACAAACAGGCCGACAGAATTAAATCTTTAGAATTGTTCGTTGTTACTTTATAACCGGCTATCGATTTATATGCAGCATAGTGATAAGCTGTTAATTAGAATATACAAACAGACACGTAATGTCATGGGGTCCGAGCGCACGAAATCTTTTCAAAGAACTTTCCAAACGTTTGGTAGAATCTACTCGTGATCAGAGGGCTGGTTTGTTCCTTGCACAGAGAATCGGCATAGCCATTCAACGTGGCAATGCAGCCAGCCTTCTGGGCACGTTCCCCGCCATTGACAAGGATGACGATGAGTTCTTTGACGCCGTTTAGTTTTTATTTATGTAAGTTTTAATTTTAGTATATTTAGTTTGTTCTTAAATTACAAACAGACACGTAATTTTACAGATTTGTATATATAGATATACAAGTAGAGAAACTTTCCAATAGTTAATCATTATAAATGTTTCACCACAATAGAGGCCATCCATTGTTATTATATTAGCTTATTGTTATATTTGTAGAACAAACTACTTTGATTAGAATTATCCTGTTAAGGGGAGAGTAAGTTAGATTTATAGTAAGTTTAGTTTGGATAAATGTATTAATTTGTTAAGTTATTATATGGAAGATGTCATTATGGCAGATTTGATATAGGCGGACCCTAAACCGAAGAGCATGTATGAAGGGAATAATGACAGTGGACGAAGCGAAACAAGTGTGTAAGGATCGTAGCAAGTGGAAAGAAGTGGTCTCTGCCTACCCCTACCAGGGAAAGAGGCGTGATTATACGTTACGTTGACATAGGCGTAATTTTTTTTTAATTAATTTTTGAACACTACGAAGTCTTAATTTTGATTAAGCAATTTTTAAAAGAGAAGGTTCTCAATTCGTATTTATGTTTTCACAATAATATTGGCAATTGTTCATTCATTTCTAAAGTTATTTATTTTATTAATAGAGGTGGTTCTTCAAAAAGTTCATTAAAATCGATACAGTAGTTTTTTTTTAAGTTTTATATAAATGTATAATGTTATCAATAATAACTGTTTTTTATTAACCTTTTCTAAGTTTTCCTCACTTTTGATCCTTCATCCTCTAGTATTTTAAAGTAAACATGTTTCTCAGTAATTATAACGTTTATTAATTAAAATGTTTCGCCAACTGCCGCCGAAAGCTTTCAAATTATACGCGGAAACATACTTCTTAATATACTAGGTAAATGATGCGGGTTTGCTTGTTATTTACAAACAATTTATTTATTACATAAAGAAAGAAGAAAAAAAAATACGTTTTTATTCAGTTTGTGATTATAATGAATTTGAAATATAAAGGGTGTTAAGAAAAACCTGTCCGATCCGTTCAGATGTTGTTATGTATTGACAACAGGTAGAAATCATGTAAAAGAAATAGAAAAAGAATTATAACCTAAAAAACACTGCTACGTTAGAGGTCTTGGGTTCGATTCCCAAGTCGATCAAGGTGTTATTGGATTTTTCTATGAAATTCTCAGTAGCAGGTCGGAGTTTGGATTTGTGCCCGGTTAGTGGCAATAGGCTCGCCCCCTATTACATGGGACCTAAACATATCGGCGAACTGTGGGTGTACATTGGTAACCCTTCGAGGATACAGGCGTGATGATATGTTATGTAAATAAATAATACATAAATTATTAATGACATAACATATGAAATAAAATAGAACTAAAAAATGTTACATGATGAAGGTAAGCTCTGAATAGAATAGAATTAGTGATAGTGGCAGCGATTTCTTAAAACTTTGCAGAGGTCTCCAATAAATAAAAATTCTATTCATTTGCAAATGTTTCGACACAAAAAGTGTCTTTTTACCGACTTTACAAAAATGAGGTTCTCAATTCGACGTTACGTAAATCTGTTTGTTTGTTTGTTACATAGTACCTCCGGGTAAAGGAAATCTATTTGGAAGATTATGATTGTCATCGATAGGATATAACTCAGAGGTGGTTCCATATACATTTCATAAGCATATATGTTAAAAATAATATCCACATCTTTACAGAAGCCTCTCCGTAGTAACCCCAACTATTTCTGTTCGCACGCCTTTTCCTAGTTCCGCTCATTAAGTGTGACCTATTTCCTTTATCCGGATAATATTTAACTTTTACTAAATACGTGTTGCCGCCATGTTTTGCAGCAAATCGGTTTTTTGCAGAGCTCTGCATACCTTTGAGTCACTGTACAGAAAACATGCAGAAGTGCCATTCACAACCAAAGATCGTTTATTTCTGCGGAAATTTAGCTTGAGAGATGTTAGATTTGTTTTAATACTGTAGGTATACGAATCTAAGAAGGTAAATATCCGCTAAACATTAAATTTTTTTCAAACCCAGAGTTTGGTGTCAAAATAAAGGGGTTTCTTATTGGCTTAAAAGCACTTAAGGTATGCTAAGTTAAAATGTATTTTAATTGAAAAATAAAAAAGAAAATCAGTCAAGCGTTTTTATATTACCTACAGTTTTTTAAAAGCATGTGTTATGGTTATGCCTACCAAATAAAACATTGGTTTAATTCACAAATCTTTTGAACTAATGATCCGTCCAAATATTTATTAGTTTTGACAGTCCACTTAATAAAATGAGCAGTGAAACCCGACTCTATCTCTCAAAATCTTATTAACATGTTGTTGACCTTCTGTCTCACCTCTATAGTAAGTTATTTGAAAGTAAAATTCTTGGCTTAACGAGAGAGCTAACTCTAAAGGTTCCGTCGGAGTTACGAGTGGGCACTAATGCTGCGCGCGGGTCAGTACGGCCGGTACGCCACCGGGCTGGTCGTTAGTCAGGATGCTGGTATTACTCTAAATAAACTAGTGGTTTAGCTAGGAATGATAAAATCAAAATTAAAAAAGGTCTCTTAGGTTTACGCGACTGTTAGACATTGAAATAAAACTACTTTTTACGGATTTTTTCGCGGTTTGTATTTAGATTTTAGGTCCCGACGTTTCGACACTTGCAGGTATCGTGGTCACGGGCAGACTGTCTGCCCGTGACCGTGAACCGCGAAAACATCCGTAAAAAGTAGTTTTATTTTAAAAAAGGTCTTCAAATAAAGTTAGCCAGCCTATATAAAGAAGATTCAAACATTGATCATCAATTCACCACGCTTTTTTGGAAGGCAATTTCAGATCCTAAATTTTGGAATCCTGGTTTCCACACGTTATTTTCCTTCACTTGTTACTTGCCTACGAATAATAATATAATTTTATATCTCGGGAAAACTTACACAAAGCTATCTGATCCTAAAATTGACAGAACCTGTAAAGATACTGGTAAACATACTCATACATTTCTAAATACATCCAAATGATATATAAATTACCCCCAGAAAAAATGATCGTGCTCATCACACAAACATGTGTCCTGGGTGGGAATGACCACGACCTCCGGTATAGCAGTTGGGGTCACTAACCACTAGACCAACAGGCCAGTCAGTGTACACCATGGATTTAATCTTAGAAATTATACGAAACATATACGGTGAAGGAAAACATCGTGAGGAAACCTGGATTCCAAAATAAGGATCTGAAATCGGCCGCAGAGAGCAAGCGTGGTGATCAATGCTCGTGCCTTCTCTATATGGGAAGAGGCTTGTGCCTAGTGGGACGTTTATAGGCTGGTATTATTATTAAATTATTATACCAAATTACGTTTGTGAGTACGTTATCTATACGCTTGGATACAACGAGTTCCCTTTAATTAAATACATTGTTTTCATTTATAATAAGTTATCGACATTTGTAAGTTGTTTTGAACAGTCGTTACTAGGGCTGCAGAGAGCAACAGAGGTCTTTGTTCAAACAATATGAATTGTTTATGTTTTCATTATAAATAACATATGGTATAGAATTACAACAGACAAGGAATACAAATAATTGCGACTTCATATTGAGTCTTATATGGTTTTTTAATGAACTCAATGTCAAAACTGGACCAAATCAAAATCGGTTCACCTAGTCGAAAGTTCTGTATATACATATAACAATCATAAAAAAACAGTCGTATTGAGTACCCCTCCTTTTTAAGACAGTTGAAAAGGAGTAGGTTCTTAACATCGACGTACTATATACATAGACTGCTACTATCGCTAGTTTCCCCTTGTGCCAAGCGAGAGCAGCTTTTAGTCTGAACCTAGTACATTTCGTTTTTTATTTAAGTTAATTTTCACGCAACGAGAAACTTATATACGAAAATATCGATGGTTTTGACATTGTTAGGATAATATTAGTGTTTTAGATAGATTTTTTAAAACGGCAAGCTCCATCTTCATACATAATTCACGAAAACACTTGTTCACACTAGTGCTTACGGTTTAAACTCTGATAGGCTCACTCTATAGTTTCGTATTCTCTAAGGTTCTTAACTTTTCGTTTCTTTTGTATTTTCTAAGAGATATCTACGGCAATTGTGGATTGATATCAAAAATATTTTTGTCTTTGACAGGGACAGAGGTGGTCTCATATATAATTTATTGAAGTAGGTCCTTTTTTCATTTTTGTGTAAACAAATATTTTCTTTTCGTGTCGATATAAGATAATCAAATCTTGAATACTTCATGTAGTTGTAGGTAGGTATATAACGGGGTGTTAAGAAAACTCTGTAAGACCCGAAAGGGTGTTATAGGTTTCACAATCACATTCCCAAGTAAATTATAAAATTTGGAATTTTTTTGATAGTAACAATAATAATGAATTCAATCAAAGATTACAACACTGTGTTCGTCGGTATTTTGGAGACCTTTTGTTATCATTTGGCAACACCTGTACAGACGCCGGCGACGTCTCACATATAATTTTAAACTTACTTTTTTTAGTTTTCCAATTATTTGTTCATATTTTTTAATCAATTATTGGTTTCTTATGTTTGCGCAAATGTTAGAAATTGAAATAAAAATAAATACAGATATTGTCGCGGCTTATTTTGATTTTAGGCCCCGAAAAAAATCGGTCGAATCGATACCTGACCACAACTTCGCGGATCGGACAGGGTTTTATTAAAACCTTGTAGATTTCGTTTATTAGTTTATTTTTATATTAACAGTAAATGTCTGTATTCAATACATATCATTGTCTATAATAGTGTAGAGACGAGTGTGACGTCACTACACAGATTATATTGGAATTGTTCGGAGGATTCGGTGGCGGGCGGTGGGGCCACGAAATCAGCTATTAAATGTGGGTTAAATAAGACAGATGAGTTTTATTCTCTTTATTGTAATTCTGTATCAATAGATTGGTGTAAAAAAGGATGATTACATCAGAATGGTTTTCTATATTTTATGTAATTTATTTTAATACGAATTTCGTAGTTTATAGGAATATGACACTTGAATATAAACCATAACTTGGATAGGGTTGGGTTCAAAGCATCTGCACTATTCTTTTTTATGATACTTTATACTTTTAGCAACTTTTATTACTGTATATTTTACATATAAAATAAACATTCTGAAAATTTCAGCTTTTAGCAAATAACTGTGGCTTCTGAGGCTTAATAATAGGTTCCCATTGGCATTCCTTCTTTGGGGCCGACCATAAAAAAATAGATAGATAGAATATTCTTTATTGTACACCATTAAAATTAAATAATTATACAAATACCATCAATAGTAAAGCGTACAATGGCGGTCTTATCGCTAATAGCGATATCTTCCAGACAACCTTTGGATGGACAGGAAAGATAGATGAGGTAGATGATTATTGACACGAAAAGAATATATTAATGTTCTTCTTCTTAGCGTGTCGATAAATGGCAATATCAGATTTTTTCGGACCAGTATGTTAAAATTGCATGACATTAAACTCTTATTACAAGTTTAAGTAATTATAATATTATCAATATTATTTAAGAAATTAAAATTTCATAAAATCCTACTATAAAGACTCCGCCACTCTTTGAGTCAGCCATAAAATAAGCTAGTATGTAACATTCACAAGTAGTAGTAAATTACTAAACTAGACGGGCCTGTTGGTCTAGTGGTTGGAGACCCTGACTGCTGTACCGGAGGTCGTGGGTTCGATTCCCACCCGGCACAAATGTTTGTGTGATGAGCACGATCATTTGTTCGGTGTCTGGGTGTAAGTTATCTATAATATGTATGTATTTAGAAATATCTAAGTATGTTTATCATTTGTCTGGTTACCATAACACAAGCTCTGCTTATCTTGGGATCAGACAACCGTGTGTGAAATGTCCTGGAATATTATTATTATTATTAATTTGAACCACCCTTTCCGCTGACCTCATAGCCCCACATGTGACAGATGTTTCCCCATTGATCTCACAATCTCTCTGCTTATAGTTCAACTCAGAAGTCACCGCGACTTATAAACTTAACTGTACAGTTAGCGTATAGCGGTTCACTTGACGGATTAGTTAGAACTTAACTATAAGATGATCTAAAGTTTGTAGTTAACGGTGAGTTATCAGTGACGCTTGTGAAGGATAAGAGTAAAACTTGTTTTTAACCTACTGCGAAAAAGGAGGAGGTACTCAATTCGACTGTATTTATTGTTTCTACGGTACATTCGACTGGGTGAACCGATTTTGATGATATTTTTCTATTTGAAAGCTGGTGCTTATCACGTGAACCCTTATCATTTGGTCTACTTTTGACGGTTTAAGACTTATTTTGGAGTTCGTATTTTTTTTGTTAGAGTAATTAGTGATGAATAACATAGAAATATGAATACCAGTTTTAGAAACATTACATAATGTTATAAGTAAAAAAAAAATATGTAAGAATACAGAATTATGACAAATGCATAGACAAATTAGTGATTTATGTTTGTAATTAAATTGAATACATGAATAATTACATACACATAGTAATTTATCTATAATCAGTTGTGTTATGGCAATCAGTTGTCTGGTTACCATAACACAAGCTCTCTTAGAGCTTAGCTTGGGATCAGATTACCGTGTGTGAATTGTCCAAGAATAAATATATATTAAAGAAAAAAACACCTCAACCTCTAAAACTATTAAATTAATCATTTGAAACCACATTTTACATGAATACTGTAATGACAAATTGTTTATTTTGTCATTACAATATTCATTAATTTCAGTAATTATAATAATTTTCATCGCCTGTCACAAAAAGCTTAAGGCATTAAATCCGCCATTTTGCTTATTTCAACAAAACGTTGAAATAAACAGATTAAATAAAGTTTGGTTATATGAATGGAAACAAATGACTGCGTTTGATATAATTCGCTGCGGTATGAAAATGTGAGCCCCACGGTGGGCGCCATTATCGTTTACTCTTATTTTATTTATGTTTGTCATTACAATTGGGACGTGTTAGAGAAGAAAATAATTTCTGTATGTTTTTATGTCTATACGTATATTATATACATTTATAAGGCTTTTGTGAAGTCGGATAAATAAACCTCTATCCAATATTAAATTAATGGAATACAAATTACTCAGTGTTAACTAAGTGATAAAAAGAATCTAAAAAAAAAACAAAAAAAAAACATGTCTTAACTAAATAATAACTAGCAAACAAAAAGTAAAGCAACCTAAAGTAAAATAAAATCATTGTTTTTAGTTGCATTGGACTGGATTTATCTATCACCTATCAAACAAAACAAACCTTGTCAATACCGGCCCTTTTTGTAGTATCCACAACGCCACAAATACAATTAAACTTATACCACACTCTTAACGAAAACCTCAAAAAGAAAGGTATGAAAACAGGCATTAATCCGAAGCATTTCATTAACAAAAACGGTGTCTACCCTCATTCAGACATCGTCTTATAAACGCATTACCCTCGTAATCTCTTAACTAAAGCTTAGGTATAGCTCCCATTGCGAGCGAGAAGCGAGTAACCATCGACTATTTTATCGCTCAAGAAACGTACAGCAAGATATAGATCCCGTGTGAAAGAGATGAATACAATATAATATCCTGGGACAGCTCACACACGGTCATGTGATCCCAAACTAAGCAGAGCATGTTTGGTAACCAGACAACTGTTACACACACATACTTATATATATTCACTCATATGTATTATATATTATTTTAAATACATAATACCCAGACACAGAACAAATGATCGTGCTCATCACACAAAGATTTGTCCTAGGTGGGAATCGAATCCACGACCTCCGGTATAAAAGTCAGGTATACTAACCATTAGACCAACAGGCCAGATATAAATATTTGCTCGCTGACTGTTCATACTGGGCGGAGAGAACTCTCTCAGCATTTGTTTGGGACGACAAGAACTTTAAAAAATATAAGCTGTTTCACAATAACATGTTTATTTGGAATATTAATTATATGGTTATATATATGGTTCAGGGGGTGGATCTACCAGTTATCTGTCCGACAGCTGGCTAGATCCACTACGGGTACGCGACCCCCGGACTGCCCTAGCTGTTGCCGTCACATTCATTGTACCTCCGTGATGGTAGCATCCTATAACCCGTCCTACCTTATATCCTTTCCAACGTATCCTTTCCCAATTCCTTATCCCGCAGGAACGCAATGGATATTCATAAAAATAATTTAATTATCCAAAATGGCGGCGATGTGGTTCGCCACCCATCACGTCTCGTTTCTCGCGGGGGCGAAAAGTGGGCCACGGAGAGCCGCTTCGCTACGTTGAATGTAAGAGGAGAAATGCATGGAAAGGTGGATGAAGTATGTCAGATGATGGATGTTGAGACAAAAATTAAGAAAGGTATGCTGAGGAGGTTTGGCTATGTCGAGAGAACGAATGAAGAACGATTGACGAATAAAGTGTATAAGGCGAGTGTGAATGAAAACATGCCAGGTCAAGAGTACCATAAACCGAACAGCATGTATGAAGGGAATAATGAAAGTGGATAAAGCGAAACAAGTGTGTAAGGATCGTAGCAAGTGGAAAGAAGTGGTCTCTGCCTACCCCTATAAGGGAAAAAGGCGTGATTATATGTATGTATGTATGTATTAATTATAGTAACAATTACATTAACTTACATTTCAGATGAAATCAAAAATTAATTTATTAATTAATTAATTTATTATTATAAAAGTGATACAATATTTATTTAAAACAATTTCCCACAAAACCGGTTTAGCGGTTTGACTGTGGGTGTTGCGCCGCAATGTTACACACCATTTTCGTCGGCCTTTTGTCTGATCATTTAGTAGCACCTGTGACGACGCCCATTCTGTCTCTGTAATTTAGAGAAAAAAAAAAACATATTCAAGTTATATTTTCCTCCATTCAGGGAATCAGATATCGATTCCTAATGGAGGTCCCGGTCCGATCCGTAAAGGTATTGCCTTTACGGATCGGACCGGGTTTTCTGAACACCCTGTAACCTCGCTGAGCGATACTCGCACATCGCCTTCAGTCGGACCTGCGCCTTGTAAATACCGGCTTATGATTATAATCACCTGTTGTTCACATTATGTTAATATCCGCTAATTATTTCACACTTCAAGCTTTGTAGGGCTGCCACGAACATGGAGTTTGCAAAATAATTATTGATTAAAAAATAATATTCAAGGAAACTTTAATTTGATACAAATGGGAGCGATTTTAGAAAGAATTTGTTTAAACAAAATAAAAACTATATACGAAATTATACGTTACTATGTATTTCTTAGAATCCCAATACAAAAGCAGTAATATAAAAAGTTTTTATTACGTTGACAAAAATAAATTAAACCACCTTTGAAAGAAGGAGTGTTTGGAGATGAATGAAAATCTTCTTCGATAGCAATTAGGCGTTTAATAAGTTTTATGACACTGTTATTTTATGTCGATTTTCTGCACAACATTGTGCGCGCGTGTCGAGCTAACCGAGTGAATGAATCGCGGCGCTCGGTGGCGTTCGGAACTACACTTGTGACGTCGTCTAGTGGTAGTGGGCTCGCAGGAGTCGTAGGTACATGCCAGCTGATGACGATGCGTAGACAAGGAGGTTTCAGGTTAATTTGGTTGTAGAATCTTTTTTTTTGTATTTTATTTACGTGAGTTTTATTGATTTAGTATCTTTCACTGAAATACTTAAAACACAAAGCAGGGAATAACATTTGCAAATACAAGTATACAAGTACAAGTGCACTTAAAACAGCAACAAATGATTTTTCTGTCAATAATTATATTATTAATACTTTTCTTTTTTAATTGAATAGGTTTTTTTACATTTCATGTTAAATCAGTTTTTAAATTGCTTCATTACGTATCAACCCTAATCCCATCTCCCGTCTCTCTCGCACCATACATCTATCTCCCTCGCTCGTTTCAATTTCCTAACATTTTAATAATGCGGCATCTCTCGCGGATGTGACGTCACGCGCTAATCTGCAGTAGACCAATGTAATTAGATTTATCTTCAATATGTTATGTTATCTCATTATAAGGTGGAAAGGTAATATAAGCTTATTCATTAACCGACTGAAAAGGACGAGTTGCTCGATTTACTGTAATTTTTTTTTCTTTAAGCTCAGAATTTTCGGCTGGGTGAACCGATTTTGACGATTCTTTTTTAATTTTAAAGGTGGTCCTACTTTAAACCTAAATAACAAAATAATAATAAATAAATAAATAAATGCGGACAACATCACATACATTGCTCTGAACCCAAAGTAAGTAGCTAAAGCTCTTGTGTTATGGAATTCAGAAACAACGAAGGTACCACAAACACCCAGACCCGGGACAATGTAGAAAAGTTGGTTTCTACATTGACCCGTCCGGGGATCGAACCCGGGACCTCAGAGCTAGCGACACCTTGAAAACCGGTGCGTACGCCACTCGACCGCGGAGGTCGTCATAATCGTACCTTAAACCTGAAACCTCATTGCGAAAGCTCTTATTAAACTGGCCGAAATCAAAATCGAATATTAGGCGAAATGAATTCGTTTTGGTCCACTTATTCTATGGGGTCCATAAGAAAACCAAATAAGACTTGTATTATTTATTTTCAAGTCGGTTTTTTGGCTTTTCAAAAGTATGTGTCTAGCGATTTAATAGACGGATTTGTGTGCGTTATTATGCAGATTCGAGACACGTACTGGCAAACACGTGTGACGTTTACAAAGTTTAATATAGACTTTAATAATAATTATTCATCGATTGACAATCGGTTAAGGGATACAAACGAGAGTTGTAAGAAAACTGGCATCCAAAAATGTGAAATAATCTGAAATTATCAAGAGTGGTGTTATATTTTTTTTATAAAAACATCAAGAATAATTAATAATTTACCCAGGAGTTATCTTGCTACGAAAACATTGGATAAAAAAACAAGCTTTTATCAATTTCTCATTTTTTTTTGTGCTTAAACTATCCGATTTCTTCAACTATGATAAACCGATTACAATAATTCGGTGAATAAAAGTTCTAACTTCAAAGTATTTTTTACATTACAATAATTAAATTATCTGTAGTAATAAAATAACATATATATATCATCACGCCTGTATCCCCGAAGGGTTAGGCAGAGGTGTACCAATGTACACCCACAGTTCGCCGATATGTTTAGGTCCCATGTAATAGGGGGCGAGCCTATTGCCATTAACCGGGAACAAATCCAAACTCCGACCTGCTACTGAGAATTTCATAGAAAAACCCAATAACACCTTGGTCGACTCGGGAATCGAACCCAAGACCTCTAGCGTAGCAGGCGCGCTTAGCACCACTAGGCCAACGAGGCAGTTATAAAATAAAATAATACTTATTTACTATGAGTACTATTTCGTACTTGCATCTCTGTGCCCCCCACACTGTGTAGTAATAGCAACGATTGCTGGCGGTGACAAGAAATCTATTAGACTGTGAATGATAAAAATGTCGGTTTTAAGATTTATTTAATTATATAGATTCTATATTACACTACATTGATTAAGAATGATACAATCTTAAATAGTATAAAATGAAGTAATTTTCATTGTCATCCACTTCGATCTTTTAAACGACTTAACAGATTTTAACGCAATTGTAAGCAGTAGATAGAGTGATTCAAGGGAAAAGTTTGTATGTATTATACATTCTTATTTTACTCGTATAGTACACAAGTATGAAACCGGGACGGTTAGCTAGTAATATAAAAACATAAGGGATTACAAACCACACATGAGTAATTGAAAAGTAAAACCTGAAGGATATTAGCAAGAATTAATAGATGAAAATCCTAATTAGTTAAATTTAGAAGTAAAAAGCATAAGCCTCTTTTTAACTTCGCCGCTGTCGGCTACAAACCATGTACTTAAATAAGCAAATCAATCATTCCATTCAATTCCACAATATTAACTAACAATACTGTCAACATAACATAATATGTCGTGGTGGCCTAGCGGTTCTATGAACGGATTTGTATGCACAAGGTTGCAGGTTCAAACCCAGGCAAGTACCAATGTGGCTTTTTCAAAGTTATATGTACTTTCTTAATTATTCTAAGACACTTCTGACAAACGGTGAAGGAAAACATCGTGAGGAAACCTGGATTCCAAAATCTGGGATCTGAAATCGCCAATCCGCAGTGAGCAAGCGTGGTGATCAATGCTCATGCCTTCTCTATATGGGAAGAGGCCTGTGCCCAGCACTGGGACGTATATAGGCTGGATACTGTCAACATAATAATATTAATATTAACTACTTACACATATAACATAGTTATAATAATATATGTAATAACATCTGTGTATAATATATGAGTCTGCTACACTGAATAGACCCTTTCAATGTACCCCATACAGACCTAGCAATATACAGAGGTGGAGAAGTAAATATATTTTTTAATTTATTAAGTTTGTCTGTGAAATATAACTACATCAAAAATATTTGTATTCAATACGAAATAAAAGTTTTTTATAGCATATATAAGACAACACGGAGGAAATAAATGGAAATAATAAAAAATACAATACTATGTGGCGATGTTCAAAATACAATACCATTTGGTCTTTATTGTTGTGTGTCTTAAGTTAATTTAATTTAAAAGATTAGATACAATCATAACTGTTTGGGCAAGGTACTACTGACCTGGTGATAGGGCAGGGTCTCTTCTATTAATTCTTGAAATTTTACATACATTTATGTTGAATAGCATTAATTCTCTTCAAATACTACTGCCGAGAGCTAACGGTCGTCCCCACTCGCGGCACGCGTCGCGCGGGAACCGTTTGTCTTCTCCTATTAACTTATAGATGGCGCGCTCGACCGCCCGTCAAATCGATGACGTAACGTTTCGAGACCGCACTAATAGATGGCGTTGCTTGTCCAAACAATAACTTAATTTAGATACACTAAAAGTTTTATAAAATCATATCGTTTTCCAAAATTACTGTTTCCTATAAATACTGAAAAAATCTTCATAAATTATAGCTTAGAATAATATAAAATACATTTATATCGGTCCACCGGTTTAAGAGTTACGATGCCACAGACAGACCGACCCTTTAAACTAATAATACCCCACTTTTTAATGGTGGTTACAAAAACAATTTAAATGCCTTCTTTATACGTTTATAGCTCTGCAGTCACAAATAGAGTGAGTAATTTGGGGATAATGTGACTAGCAGCAGTAAATCTATCGCGCAGTCGCAGGTTCGAGTCTCCGCGAGGTAATCATAGCACATTTATTAGATTACTCTTATTTCTTATGATATACTGAGTATGTTCAAATAAAAAAAAGGTCGAGTGAAAGTTAAGCACCGTTTGCTAAGGTCCGTTTTTGGATGGGTGGCTCTGAACTTACTTTATGCTTATAATTCGATAAAATAACATCAACGTAATTTCTAGAAGTTGTCGCGAGAGAGGAGGAAGAGAGGTTAAGCAACTTTTGGTAAGGTTGGTTCTTGGATGGGTGACCGAAATTCAGTCATGTGGTTTAATTTACATGAAAATCATATGGATTTTCAGGAAATAAATTATTTTGAAATGTATTTATTTAAAGTAATTTTTCTGTATCATATCTGTTTAGTGTATAATGACATAATAATATGAATAAAAATACAGAATATGTATTGAAAAGGGTCTGATAGATTATGAATACTATTCAAAACGTTAGAGGTCCGATGGACCTTAGAAATATATCGTAGTAAATTATAAGTCGATTAGTAGATTTTTTTAGAATAGAATAGAATATTTATTTAATGTTGTTACAGGTATAAAAATAACAGGTGGTGTACATAAAAACGGATCTCCGTAACATACCCAAAGGGTGTACATTATTGGTATACGTGCAATCTTATTGAATTAACAAATTAAATAAAAGTACATAACTAAAATAAAAATCACTAATAAACACAATAAAGAAACAAAATTAGTTCGTAACAATAATAAAATTATTTGCTTAATATAATTTCTCTGTTAAAAAATCGTTAATACTATAGTAACATTTACCAACTAGGAACATTTTGAGCCTTTTTTTGAATAATTTATCATTTAAATCTCTTATTGGTTTTGGTATCTTATTGTAAACAATTTTTAACCGACTTAAAAAAATGAGGATGTAACAAATGTGTGAAAGTGTGAATGTAATATTATTGATATTGGAAAAAAAAGTTTACAATATAACCTATTAGGGATCCTTATAAATAATTAATATTTCATGGGTTTATGTATGTTTGTTTGTCCATGCTTACCTCTGAAATTACTCATTGGATCTTTACCATTCTTTTTCATTTCATAATCTTTTATCCTACTAACATCATTGAAATAATTTATAAAAAAAATAACACCCTTTTCATTAAAAAAAATATTTTATTTCAAAGTCAATAGATACAAAAATATTTTATTTGACTGTATTTTACCAACTTTCTTCCGAAAAAATATTGAGAAAACTAGAACAAAACCGCCGCAAACTACAAGTCTTGTCATAAAACTCTACCATCAGCCTCCCACGTAACTACGATCCAATATAAAATGTCATCTGGCTACGTGCTACGAACTTGCTACGGACGTGCTACGCTGCATCTCGTAGCGCCTACGAAGTGCTACGAGAATGCATGTGGCTTGAATTATCTGTTGGGGGTTGAAACGAGTTGTAAAAGTTTATTTCACACTGTAGCGAAATAAAAGGCTTTGTTCTGCACTATGTAGAATTTCGGTTTGGGATAGTATGTTGAAAGTTTGCAGTATTTATTCAAGGTTTTCGGTTTGTATCTAGGTTAATACATAATTCTAACAATTGTTTACTTTGAATAAATGTGTTAGTGTGGCTGGTACTGTTTAAATTTAAAATAGCTTTAATCAAATAGATAAACTACTACCAAATTAATAAGAAAACTAAAATATAGCGCATGGTCTATCTTTTTGGAAATACAGTCAAAATCAGTAAAAACTAGTTTTATTACAATGTCTAACATTCGCGTAAACCATATAAACTAATACAGTCAATTTTATCGCGACTGTAAAATTTAAATCATAATTTTGTAGATCTAACAAGAAAATCAAATTCATATTACCTAACACATATTCCTAATCCTACTTCAATTAAACCATTTCCTCGCTCACTAACCAAAAATTAATTAAACCCTCAACAATTAATCAGTACTCAACCCATTTGCCTACGCATGCAAAAATATCAGCACTATTCAAGCGCTACGCCACGCTACGCCACGCTACGCCGTAGCCGCAAGTATGCTACGCTCGTAGCCGTAGCACCAGTTACGTAGTTACGTAATTTTCGTTTGAAACGCTACGAGTTTCGGTTGAAATGTATTTTGTAACTTTTAGTAAAATAGTTTTGTGTTATTTCAGTTTTGGTTTTCATTTAGTATTTAAATGTGATTAAATTTATTTAATGCTAGCGTTTTCCGAGTATGTGTGTGAACGTTTGGTATTGTGTTGAAAAGTAATCTTTTGTAGATATCTGCCGCAGGTAGCCTCTTTTAGGCTTTAACTGCTCTACCGGACCAAGTTGACTCCAGCCAGAAAAAAAGTAACTTTTTACACGGTTTTGCCCAGCCGTGGGACACAAAACAGATACAAAAAAAAAACTTTTTAAAACTTCATAAAAATCCGCTCAGCAGTTTAGCTATGAAAAAGTAACATACCGATACAGTTACTTTTGCATTTACAAAATGTGTATGAATTATGTATCGTCGCCATGAAGTTTTCAAAGAAAATAAAACTGTAATATAGGTATAACAACAATTACATAAGTCAGTCTTTAGAAGAGTAACATAATTAATAACAAAATTAGTTAAATACACTACAGACACTCTGAGGGTTAGTTGTTACTAAGCCTTCAGAGTGCCTGTAGTACCGTACTGTACCCCTATGGTTATGGAACCCTAAAAACATGGTTGTTATAGACACAAATACAGGCAGACAGAAAAAAGTACGGACAGACATACAAAGTGACAATAGAAGAAAGAAAAAATAATCTTTTTAGATCAGGATTCCTAAAAGTGGAAATAAATGTAAAATATGTTAGAATCAGCATCCATTAGTTAGATAAGTGTTATCTGCGAGTAATGGCGGCTGAGAGAGGCTTTGTAAAGTGGCGGTGATTGTGGGGAGATTGATAATCAATGATAATGATTGATTGATTGATTGAAGGTAGGGAAAAAATTGGTGTAAGGAAAAATTTGTGCTTCTTGTCAGTAGATTTCTATAGAAATTTTGGATAAGAAATAGTTTACGTTAATTAAATATTAACTTATCATCTAAAAATGTAAGAGGGTATGGAAAGGAACCGGCAAGAAAATACATTTGAAATACATCAATTATATTTTCTTCTGTATGTTATTGGCTACAAAACATCTATGATAAATGCCAAAAAACCTTATAAACATATTTTATACAAATTAGTCCTTAAGTTATTTCGTTGTTTTTTAACTTTCTATTCATATTTTTTCTATTAATTAAAAACAAAAAGTACTAGAATTTCAATTATAAACTAATTCCACTTCGTCCGTACAGTTTAAACGGGTCGTTTGATTTGAATAGCTCTTTTTATAAAATACTTCAAAGTTGAACCGTTTGAAATTCATGAAAAACTTTCTCTTATATGACTGAAAAAATAGAGATTTTAATTGAACGAATTTTGTAGCGTTGACTAATTAGATTTTAAACTAGTATTAATAATAATAATATAATAATATTCCAGGACATCTCACACACGGTTGTCTGATCCCAAGCTAAGCAGAGCTTGTGTTATGGTAACCAGACAACTGATAACACATACTTACATATTTCTAAATACATACATATTATAGATAAATTACACCCAGACACCGAACAAATGATCGTGCTCATCACACAAACATGTGTCCTGGGTGGGAATCGAACCCACGAGCTCCGGTATAGCAGTCAAGGTCTCTAACCACTAGACCACCAGGCCCGTCAATATTAACCTATATACCGTTCCCGATGTCTTTATAGTTACTTAGTTATACGGGGCGGAAAAAAATCCAAAAAATTAAATGTTTTGATAATCAGTCTACCCGTTCTTGAGTTATGAATGTACTAAACGCTTTCACCCCTGTTGACCGGGATAAAAAGTAACTTATATGTTAATCCCGGGTATAACCTATCTACATACCAAATTTCAACCAAATCAGTCCAGCCGTTTTTGCGTGAAAGAGTAACAAATATCCACACATCCATTCTCACAAACTTTCACATTTATAATATTAGTAAGGATTAGAGATACATCGCACTTAAGTGTTTTAAAGAAGGGTGAAAAAGAGGAAACTTTGCCCTACTTTGGAATATTAAGAAAGGTAAGTTTAAAGTATGAAGTGAAAGTGACTTAACTTTTTGATCGATTTATCACACTACAATACATACATATCATCACGCCTGTATCCCCGAAGGGTAAGGCAGAGGTTTACCAATGTATACCGACAGTTCGCTGATATGTTTAGGTCCCATGTAATAGGGGGCGAGCCTATTGCCACTAACCGGCCACAAATCCAAACTCCGACCTGCTACTGAGAATTTCATAGAAAAACCCAATAACACTTTGGTCGACTCGGGAATCTAACCCAAGACCTCCAGCGTAGCAGTCGCGCTTAGCACCACTAGGCCAACGACGCAGTCACAGCACACCTCAAGGGTTTTTTCAAAACTGCTGTACTTTTTGATTTTGATGAAACTTGCAATTTCATTACTTAAAGCAAGAGAAAGTAGGTAAAAAGGAATAACAAAAATAAACTTGTAAAAGTTTCGGAGATACACTCGGACAAACATACAAACATAGTAGATATATTAAAAATGTATGTCATTTCCGTAATATACAATGATATGTATTTCCAATAATGACATACAAAGCTATGCACAATAATAATAATATACTCCCTTTTCTACGTCGGTTAAAAAGCCTTGACCAAATACGAAGGCTATTCCACAATACAATTCGTCACACAGCGGCAATAAATCTAGATTATCTGTGGTTCCATCTGTTAACGCCTATCGTTTCGGCTGAGTTTATCCGTAACGGGCCAGTGGGTGAGGCAGGGCGCGGCATGAGATTACAAAATTAGGTTATTTGGAAATTGTGTTTTAGTTAGGGACTTAGGGTATTTTAGTTTTATAAATAATATTCCAGCCTATAAACGTCCCACTGGGCACAGGCCTCTTCCCATATAGAGAAGGCACGAGCATTGATCACCACGCTTGCTCTCTGCGGGTGATTTCAGTTCCCAAGTTTTGGAATCCAGGTTTTCTCACGATGTTTTCCTTCACCGTTTGTCAGAAGTGTCTTAGAATAATTATTTTTGAACGGATCGTATCGCATATATATTTAAATTTTAGTTACCGACGTTTCGACGCCTTTGCAGGTGTCATGGTCACGGACGGATTGAACCTAAATAAACCACGACACAATTTAATCAAAAAGTAGTTTTATTTTCATGTTTAACTTTCACCTGAATCTTATAACACATTATCAAAGTTTATTTATAATAAGTCATTGTTACACTTTGACGGCTAAACTGCTGTACCGATATTAATGATACTAAGTATTGAGTAAACTTGAATCCCGGGAAAGGACAGTCTCAATCGCTAAAAGCTATATGAACATAAAATTATTTAATGTACTTAAATAACTTGCACAGTAATCGAACCCACACTACGTCTACCATTAATTTAACCGCTAAAATTCTGTATCGCATAAAATGTGCTCGAAAATGTTGAGCTACTAACAAATAAGCCTATTATAGCCTATTTTATAAATAGGCTATTATAGTCACGGTAAATAGGCTTAAAGTATTCTCGCATTTTCAGGAAATCTCGAAATTTGTGCAATTTTAGAGAAAATATCTAGTTTTCTCCTATATTGCCTGCTATACGCAATTTAATCAAAATGTGTTAAGTATACGAAACTGTTAGAGGAAAAACAACCTTATAGCAATCCACAAAGAGTTCACTTCAGTCTGTAGTATATTGTAAAAGAAAAATTTGTATTTTTAGTCCTTACAATAATTTGAAATTTACAACAATCGTTTTTTAACTTTATGACCAACAAAATAAAGTCGAATTTCCATTAAAATTATTTTATATATACCATTTTGGAATTCGAGATGCTAAGGACCGATTTAATCGAGGGAATTTATGTCTTATTGTTAAGAAGGTAGGGTTGGTTTTAGCTTGGTGTGATGGTGGAGGGTGTCCGAAATACGAAAAGCCGTGACGCTTGCGCGGGAAACGCGTAGTGATGCTGTGGTTCAGATAAAATCTCCCTGAAATATGTTCACGACTGTTAAGTTTAGAGGGGTAGGCAGATGTGTAGGTGTATACAATATTAGTTCGCTAACTGTGCCCTGATCATTTATTTATGTATGATTAAGAAATGTTCACTACTTCACTTCTAAAAAATGTAGAATAAATTGCAAAGTATTCAGCTGTAAGTCAGTTAAACTAGAATAAGGCGAAGAGGGCTATTCTAAATAATGTAGGTAGGCAATCTAAAGAAATGTTTCTAATATAGACATCCATTTAGTACCGAAACTATTTGTCATCACTATAAAATCAAAATATGTAACTTAATTGTAAATTTTATCAGTTATAGTTATTTCAAAACTGAGCATTGCTTATATTTTAAATATAAGCAATGCTCAGTTCTTACTTAAATTCTACAATAATACATCATAACCTTATAAAGTAAAACGTAAAAAAAAATGTTTATTGCATAAACTGGAATAACTTTTACAGTACAACTTACATAGAGACCTCCTTTTAAGTAAAATATATACTTGTGATAGGAGGTCCCGCTCTTCTATGCCAATTCAAGTAACACTGGTGTAATAATAGAAAGTTGAGTAATTAAAAAATAGTTAAAAATTAAAAAATAAACATCTATATAAAACCTTAATTTCCCCACCACAATCTCCCCACATTTTACCCCATACATCTAGCAACCCCACCCCCAGCCGCGACCAGTGCCGCCAGTATCACCCGCGCCGTCACGCCGCGCGCACGTGCCGCTCGCGATTGCTTCAAAACCACCTGTTCCACAATATTTATTTATACACAATTATATTAAAGGTAAGGGGAATGTAGCTCTAGGATTTACTATTAATTGATTTTAATTATTATTCATAGAAATATAGGTATTAGTGTACAGGTGAATTGAAAAGCATTGACATTTCAATGTAGGTGACTAGCTAGGTTTATAATTTAAGGACGAATTCATATTGAATATATGTAGCAATAGGCTCGCCCCCTATTACATGGGACCTAAACATATCGGCGAACTGTGGGTGTACAGTACACCTCTGCCTACCCCTTCGGGGATACAGGCGTGATGATGTTATGTTTTTCTATATTGAATACAGTTTTGGTTTTTTCTTCTCTTTATAGGATAATAATATAAGTCTGTATTATTGGTTTAAATATATTAAAAAATGCAAACAATTAATGTTAGGGTGTGTTTATATGGACTATTAGTAAATTTATACGTAGTTATTTTGAAAAGAATATTAGTTTTATCTGTCTTTATAAATACAATTTATGCTCTGTAATATTGAAATTCTACAATGATACAATTGCGCGTAATTTTATCATAAAAATTGCCTGGAATATATATTGTATGATATTTTTACATACGTAATAACATTTTACCATATTTGATTGGTACGAGCATTGATTACTACGCTTTCGTTTAACGAGTATAGCTGATTGAAAACTGTTTCTGAACGCTATACCTGAAAATAGGTAGCAGGATTTTGCTAAAAAACTATTATTTTAAACATCATTATTTATAATAAAAGTAAGTAAATATATTCAAGTTTAATAATATAATAACTAAAACATAAGAATCACTAAGTACTTATGATGTACTTTTAAACCGACTGGCGAAAAAAGAAGGGTTGTCATAATTTGTGTTTTATTGTTTGTATATCGTATACAAGAAATTAATAAAGAAATAATAATATATTGGTTTACGCGAATGTTAGACATTGAAATAAAACTACTTTTTACGGAACTTTTCGCTGTTTATATTTAGATTAGATGCAGTCTGCCCGTGACAATGATACCTGCAAAGGTGTCGAAACGTCGGGACCTAAAATCTAAAAATAAACCGTGAAAAAATCCGTAAAAAGTAGTTTTATTTCAAATAATAATATATGAGAAATGGCAATATTTTACTAATTTCAACATACATACATATAATCACGCCTCTTTCCCTAGTAGGGGTAGGCAGAGACCACTTCTTTCCACTTACAATCCTTACACACATTGTAAAGTGCTGAAAGTTATAAATTTTGTAAGTCATCGTTAATTTTATTTATATATCTGTATAGAGAGTGCCTCAGTAAGCTCGTTAAGCTGTTAGTCCTGGCTGTCAGGTGATAACTATGACAGGCATTAAGACGGTATTCCTAACAACCAGTTAGCAATACTTGCTTACCTAGTCAATGTGTTGTGGAGGTCAGATATACAGTCGCTTTGTTACATAATTTAATAAAATAAAAAAATCATACATAAAATAAGACACTTAAAGTTGCAAATAAGTCAGTTTAGATAAATAATTATATATTTACTGTAGAGTTTCTTACATACATGTTAATATCTGCCATAATTCTAGTTACAAAATCTTTCGAAAATTTATTTTATGGTAAAAAAAAAAATAACCAAGCCAAAATACGATGGGATTGCGTTTAGTTACAGAGTTAGAGCCACCTTCTGGCTCCATCATCAGACCAACTCTTTGATATTATAATATAGCATGATAGTATATTAATTTAAAAGGTATACAAAATGTTACCGAAAGGGTATATCTATACAAAAGGGGTGAAGAGTATGTATGGTATAGAGTCAGCTTACACAATTTCAGCTCGAAATTCGTTAATTTAATAATTATATCTAATTTTTGGTATCAACATTTGACACTCAAATCATAATAAATGTGTCATCGCACAGCAACGGTAAATATCTTATTACATAATTAGCTCGCTAATGTGGTTATGATTTTTGCTGTCAAATAATTTATAAGAAAAAATGGGTATCAAATATTTAATTAACACATTTTGAGTTGTAATTTTGTAAACCGACTCTATACCATACATACTCTTCACCCCTTTTGGATAGATATACCCTTTCGGTAACACCCTGCATATTGTATAATCCATAGACTTAACATATACATAGGCTGCTACTATCGCTAATTTCCCCTTGTGCCAAGCGAGAGCAGTTTTTAGTCTGTATCTAGTAGATTCGTTTACTGATTTAAGTTATTTTTCGCGCAACGAGAAACTTATACACGAGAATATCGATGGTTTTGACATTGTTAGGATAATATTAGTGTTTTAGATAGATTTATTAAAGCGGCAAGCTCCATCTTCACACATAACGGTGCAAACTCTGATAGACTCACTCTTTAGTTTCTTATTTATACTCTAAGCTATAATCAATGAACTTACATAACAGATGTCAAAAAGTAGTTTTTTTTTATCTTGTAATATTTGACCTATACATACATTGCAAGTTAAATAAAACCTTTTAAAAGACTTACTAACAAACTCCTTGTTGAGAATAACTTGTTAGTTCTTGTTCAGTAATTATAAATTCTCTTTAATTAGTTCTCAGTTCTAAATACTAATTAAGACCGCCGGGTATTCTTGTGAAACTTGTTCAAATAAGTTTCCATTGAAATCTTTGTAAATAAAACAAAAGTCGGGTTACTTACACCCTTAGAGTATACATAAGAAACTAGAGTGAGCCTATCAGAGTTTGAACCTTAAGCACTAGTGTGAACTAGTTTTGTCGTGAATTATGTATGAAGATGGAGCTTGCCGTTTTAATAAATCTATCTAAAATACTAACATTAGCCTAACAATGTCAAAACCATCGATATTTTCGTCTATAAGTTTCTCGTTGCGCGAAAATTAACTTAAATGAAAAACGAAATGTACTAGGATCAGACTAAAAACTGCTCTCGCTTGGCTCAAGGGGAATCTAGCGATAGTCTATAGTATATCTATAGTCTAAGGTTATACCATTTATAACTCAAGAACTGGTTTACCGAATTTCACAATTCAAAACGACGTTTAATAGAGGTCCTTAGTTCGTTTAAAAGTCATGTATTGTTGTATGTTACTTACGTCATTTATAATTTATTACTTCAAAAATTTCATCGAAAACAATCTAGTAGTTTTCTTTTTACTGATGTCGGATTTTGTCACATTTACATGCATACAATTTATTAGTTGCTGTTGTACACCCCGAATAGCAAGCTACCTATAGAAACACAGGAAAAATCACGAAAAAAATGAGGATTCGACGAGAGAGGATCCGCGAGTCTAAGTTAGTTTTGCATATTTAAATAAGTTCGGTTACAACAAAATATTATAGTAATTTCTAGCTTTTATATTTATCTTTACTAGTACTTCTACATATAACTTTTCTGTTAATTATCGAATACAAATTTAATTTATTCAATATACTATTTATTTATTATTACACAATTAAATCTAATATAAGAACAAACTCCAACTATACTACAATTAAAACTTACATAAATAAAACTAACACGCGTCAAAGAACTCATCGTCATCCTTGTCAATGGCGGGGAACGTGCCCAGAAGGCTGGCAGCATTGCCACGTTGAATGGCTATGCCGATTCTCTGTGCAAGGAACAAACCAGCCCTCTGATCACCAGTAGAGTCTACCAAACGTTTGGAAAGTTCTTTGAAAAGATTTCGTGCGCTCGGACCCCATGACCCTAGCGTTTCAACCCCAAACGGCTCGAAAATATAATCACCCACAATGTTATTATACTTCCGCCGCTTAAGGGTCTCCGCAGCTCCAGCAGCAGCGCCAGGAGAGGCTGCTGAACTTAGAACGAATATCTTTATAATATAGGTAACTTTAAAATTTCGCTACGGAACCCTAAATCAGTAACACAACATACAGTTAAAGATAGAGTTATTTTATGTTGAAATAAACTTCAGCAAATATTCAGAGTCCGACTTATTTAATAGTTGGCGATGCGAGGATCATTTCACAGTAGGGGTGGGATAGCGTCAATAAACATATTTTTAAAGTTATCGACTCAGGTTTTGGTATGTAAGTATTTTGGTCATGGATTTCTTGCCAAATAAATATGTAGTTTGTGTGACACAAATAGGTAGTGCCTAAGAAAGGTCTCTACATTTAAAGAAATTATAAAAATAGATTTAGACTTATTTTCATTGGAAATTTCTTGCAATTATCATGAAATCCGTAACTAGCCCTCCTAAATTTGTATTTATGCAACCTGTGTTTGAATCTGCAATATAATAAAAGCCCGTATTCAGATCCAGTCAGGCTATTCTGAAATTTTTTGATCTTTTTCACACATCCAACTATCTACTTATTTTACCAATCTATCGATATTTTATCCGCACACCGTCACATCCCTAGCTATCTGGCATTTTCCGTGCGAGCGCACTTGTAACGGGACTGCCGCACATTGCCTGCTATCAAATTAAAATAATGACTCTTATACCCCCCCTCCCCTCTCCTCTCCCCCTCTGTACTCCCAGGGAAGAGAGGGGGGGGGGGACAATGATGCTTAACTTTAAATCGTTTTTCAATGTATATCTGTTGCTCTTTTATACCTTAATGTTAGAAACTATAAATTGAATATTTTAGAAACCTCACCGACTATATAGAATTGTGATCTTCACACTTTTTGCGTCGGTTAAATAAGACAGAAACCGCCATTTTTTTTTTAATTTAATTTAATATACCTACATAAATAAGTATAATTACGTGCGTACATTTCTTAGACAGAGTGAAATTACTACAAAAATAATTACCACTAAAAACTTAATGGCGCCCGCCGTGGGACTGTCATTCATTCTCAAATCTGATATTGATTAGTAAGAACAGACAACTGTGTACAATTATTATTGTTCCACTTTGGTACATTACTCATGTATTATTATGTCTTACTAAAGTGACCTAACATTAATCACATCAAATATGTTCCCACTATACATTGAATATATAAATAACATAACATATCATCACGCCTGTATCCCGAAGGGTTAGGCAGAGGTGTACCAATGTACACCCACAGTTCGCCGATATGTCTAGGTCCCATGTAATAGTGGCCTATTGCCACTAACCGGGCACAAATCCAAATTCCGACCTGCTACTGAGAATTTACCCAATAACACCCAATAACACCTTGGTCGACTTGGGAATCGAACCCAAGACCTCTAGCGTAGCAGTCGCGTCATTTTTTTTAATTTGTACTTATTATATATTACTTTAAATATCTTACTAAAGAGAGCTAACATTAATCACATCAAATATGTACACACCGACATTTATGAGTATAATACCTATCGCAAACAATTGAGAAAGCCATCCGTCTTGCGAGACAAACATCCTGATTGATTGCACTCGATTATGTTGTAGTACTCGTGTTGCTTATGATGTCAATGGGGAAGGTAGGCATTGAATTACAAATCAAAGGAAGAAACTATTTGTTTGTGAAACTAAATAATGTATCAATTAAAAAAGAAATGTCCTAATAAATTTCAAATTATTGAACAAATCTTCATAAATTTTCTCAGAAACAACTCAATTAAATCAGCTTTAAAAAAACGTATCAAAATTGGTCTATTTGTTTAGGAGATACGATTCCACGGACGAAAACACATAAAGACAGACTTGAGAATTTTATAACACCCCGTAGTTTTTGCTTCGAGTGTTAAAAATACGAATTCCAATTCGACGGGCTTTGTTTCGCGAACATTTTTCGTGGTCGCACCATATAAATTTATTTAAGTCCGCCATGTTATATGGTATATTAAATAAAGTCACTATTATTTAGCATCTATAAATTAAACTACGTAACATATAACTTTCTAAAACACTTTTTTCCAACTTTGAACTTGAAATTATTAATTGTCCTTTTACACATACCTGCCTACCGTTAATACCTATCCATCTCTACACTGGGTACTATACTCCCCCCCTCCCCCCCTACCGCTGCCGGCTACAGAGTGTACACAAATAAGAGAGGACGCGATGCATCCAGTTTATTACTTATTTATAACTTCTAGGGCTGTCCACTGGGGTATATCTTTTTCATATTTTTATTATTATTATTTATTATATTTGTTATATTTTTTTAAACTGATGCAAAATTTGTGGTTGTGTGCTTTGTTTTTTTAATCGCAATATATATTTTTTTTCATATATTGTAGGGTTCACAAAAAGCTTGAGAAAAATTGTAGTCCTAAAAATCTTACCGATGAATTTAATGAGACACATTAAACGTTTGATCTATACACAAGTTATAAACATAACTATTTTAAACCTTTTTTTAATTTAATTAGATTTTGGTTTTTCGTGATAAACTAGTCCATTTCTAACTGTTCAAATATACAGGGTGCCATGTATGTAGTTGCGGCTCTTGAGAGAGATAAATGGAGGGAGAGTGGGGAGGCCTTTGCCCAGCAGTGGGACATTGCAGGCTCTTAATAATAATGTATGTAGTTGTATATTTAATGTATAATGTTATTATATGTTTAGTTTATATTGAAAACCATTAGGAGAAGCCGCAGCCGTAGCTAGTTATTCAACATATAAAATGGTATTTTCTACTCTATTAAATATTTTGCACAACGATTAGAAACTTTATATTCCAATAATTTTACAAAAGCCCAGTCAAGGTCGACTTCGGAAATACAGGCGTGATGGTAGGTATATTATTATGTTATGTTACGGAACTCTAAAAATGACACTACCCGAGTTAAGCTACAGGCTGAAACGATAAATAAATGATATCTCAATAAAATAATATACTGCCTTATCCAGCACTACAAGTTAAGCCTCACTTCTGGCCCGAACTTTACGATGAGTCCGGGCCAATGGGACCAGGCCAGTGGGACATTGGGAGTGGGACATTGGTTATTTGTCCCGCGGGAGTTGGTCGCGCTCGGAGTAATATAGTTTATGTGTTGTGAAGATTGGTTTAGGATAAGTATTGGGAAAGACTAGATTATTTGGGTAAAATTTTGTTGTTGTTAGATGAAATTGTAGACAAAAAAATTGTTAATTAATTTAAATATTGGTTTTGATTTATTAAAAGGTGTGAATTTGGGTAGTAATTGATAACAGATAGAGAAAAAAAAAATGATATTGAAAATAGCAACAACTGACCAGTACGTCGATTTCAATTATCGATAATGTAATTTCAAAATCAATCCACAATTGCCGGAGATATCGCTTAATAAACATACATATAAACAAATTAAGAATATTTTACTTTTGAAGTCGGTTGCAAACTTTTTCAGACAACATAATTAAAAACATAAATTACAAAAAATGACGGCTTTAATTTTATCATATCTTATTATTATTGTTTGTCTACTTACAACATTATTTATAAAACCAGCATAAATACTCACAGCCCTACACAACTTCCATCTCCCAGCAAAATATGACCAAAAACTTTTTAATGGTCAATTTTAGGACAGAAAATATGCCCTTATTTCTCTGACAAAAGTTTGACACACAGATAACAAATTCTATACGAGATGAAAAGTATTTTGTATGGAAGGCAGCGCCCCTAGCGGGAAAGACAGGTACTAAATGGACTTTTGGAAACTTAAATGGTTTTGTTATGAAACTGCCTCGTTGGCCTAGTGGTGCTAAGCGCGACTGCTACGCTAGAGGTCTTGGGTTCGATTCCCAAGTCAAACAAAGTGTTATTGGGTTTTTCTATGAAATTCTCAGTAGCAGGTCGGAGTTTGGATTTGTGCCCGGTTAGTGGCAATAGGCTCGCCCCCTTTTACATGAGACCTAAACTTATCGGCGAACTGTGGGTTTACATTGGTACACCACTGCCTAACCTTTCGGGGATACAGGCGTGATGGTATGTTATGTGTTCTGGAATAGGATATGTTATAGTACGGCCGTAGAGAGAATGCTTTTCTGATAGGTGGGAATCAACAGGATATAAACCTTTAATGTGGAATTTATTCCCTTTAAATTATTATGAATATTCGTCATAAAAACGTATGATATTATTCAAAACTATATGCTATCCCAAGCTAAGCAGAGCTTGTGTTATGGTAACCAGACAACTGATAACACATACGCATATATTCAAATACATACATATTATAGATAAATTACACCCAGACACCTAACAAATGATCGTGCTCATCACACAAACATGTGTCCTGGGTGGGAATGACCACGAGCTCCGGTATAGCAGTCAGGGTCACTAACCACTACACCAACAGGCCCATCTAAAGGTAATTAAATTATTCTAACCTGTTAGAAATCTGTCATAACGAAGTCTGTAACAGACATTGAACATGTAAATCACATCGCCCTCCATCTTGTATCACATTCAGTCGATCGACTAGCTGAGTCGAGTCTAGTCGATGGATTATGGATTTGAACGGATCTAAATACGGATGTATAAATAATTTTACACTGGTTTCGGATACGGATAATCCGGTAGATCCATTGACGTACCATAATCATAGACTGCTGCTATCGCTAGTTTCCCCTTGTGTCAAGCGAGAGCAGTTTTTAGCCTGTATCTCGTACATTTTGTTTTTCATTTAAGTTAATTTTCGCGCAACGAGAAACTTATATACGAAAATATCGATGGTTTTGACATCGTTAGGATAATAGTAGTGTTTTAGATAGATTTTTTAAAACGGCAAGCTCCACCTTCATACATAATTCACGACAAAGGTATTTCCCACTAGTGCTTACGTTCCAACTCTGATAGACTCACTCTAGTTCCTTATGTATACTCTAAGGGTAGATCAGTTTTATAAATGTTACCGAAAGGGTATATCTATCCAAAAGGAGTGAAGAGTTGGTGTCAAATAATTCGCTCATAAATTATTAAATAAACTTATTTTGAGCTGAATCTTTGTAAACTCTCTACACCAGGAGTACTCTTCACCCCTTTTGGATAGATATACCCTTTCGGTGACAATATGAAGCTGTTGGTAACTCGCCTGTAAGAGAACTAAGTTTTCAATGAAGCAGTAACGAGATTACCAGTGGTTTGTCTGCCTGTAATACTTATTATTTTTAACCGACTTCAAAAATAGCAGGTTCTCAACTCGTCAGCTTTGACTGAAAAAAACCCTGACATTATAAATACTATATTCCGGGACTAGTAACACACGGTTAGCTGATCTCAAACTAAGCAGAGTTATGGTAACCAGACATGATAAATATACTTAAATATGTTTCTAAATACATACATATTATAGATAAATTACACCCAGACTCCATGATCATGCTCATAACTCAAATAAGTCTATCTGTATACAGGGGCCCAAGTCTGCTATTTACACTCGGTTCAATGTCTTCATAGTGGCGTGCCAGCAGAGCCATTTTCGGAAAATTGGTATTCTACTAAACGTCAAAATTGCGCATTGGAACGATTCGGTTCAATGTTCAACGACTGTCACCAATAGTTCATACATTTGGTACAAATTGTAATGCGCAATTTTGACGTTTAGTAGAATACAAATTTTCCGAAAATGGCTCTGCTGACACGACACTATGAAGACATTGAACCGAGTGTAAATAGCAGACTTGGCCCCAGGTACTGTGTAACATTATTTCTGATTCTTACAAGTAACATTTTAAAATTAAAATAAAAGTTACATAAGACATAATTCTAAAATAAAACCCAGCACAATAAAAATACACGTGTCACTGCCAATCCCCCACAATTATACCTACCACATGAATATATAATAAGCCTTCGATACCCCCCCTCCCCCCTCCCCCCGGCTGGAAGGCGAGAGCGGGGGAGGGGGGGGACATCGATCACGAAATATTAATATACAGGGCGGGGGGGGGGAAGTGTCTTGTAGTGAGAGTTTGAAATAAGAGGCAGTTATTGAAAATGTACTTTTTTTAATAACGGTAAAAATAGTTTTCTAGCTAAGGATTCTTTATGACATCGCAAGCAAAGATTTGACGATTTGATTAAAATAAAAAAAACCACGACGCCAACTACATACTTTAGATACAAAAAAAGATTTAGGAAGTATACACCACTATATTTTTTTATGTAAATTGGAGTAACTGCTAATAAGTTTTCTTTTTAATATTTCTAGTTAAAAGAGGGTGTTGTAAGTGTGACGTGTTGGTCTATTAGTGGCATCGTAGCTTCTAAGTAGCTGGACTTATTAAGATGCAGTATTTTTCTTTGAAAGCTGACGACTAGAGATTGTTCTTAGCTATAATTTGTTTAGAACTATATTTCTAGTATAGAATCTACTCGTGATCAGAGGGCTGGTTTGTTCCTTGCACAGAGAATCGGCATAGCCATTCAACGTGGCAATGCTACCAGCCTTCTGGGCACGTTCCCCGCCATTGACAAGGATGACGATGAGTTCTTTGACGCCGTTTAGTTTTTATTTATGTAAGTTTTAATTTTAGTATAGTTAGAGTTTGTTCTTATATTAGATTTAATTGTGTATTTCTAGTTTATAGCAAAAGTTATATTACAATTATTGCAATTTAACCTTCGTTATCGGCCACACTTAGGCAATAGCTTCTTTCCATTTGTATGTAATACTAATTTATTAGTTTTGTGACCTTAGAGTATAAGTAAGTAAGCATAGAGTGAAAGCATCGCTAGTGCCAATTTTTTTCAACCAACTTTAAAAGGAGTAGGATCTCAATTCATCTATATATTTGTTTCACGTTATCTACTTCAATTGTAAAACGATTTTTTAAATCATTTACTTATATTACATTTAAGTTTATATTTTTTGTCTCCAGAGAAGTCAGTTCTTCTTTCACATATTTTTGTAATTACTTATTAAGATGAGTAGTATTAATAAAACGCTGGATAATTTTGTCACTAATTTCACAACGACACTTGTTCATACCGGTACCCACAGTTCATACTCCATGATCCTTCTATAGTCATCCATACTCTAAGGTATCCTCTGTGACCGTAATATAATAACATAAGAGGCCAATGATCATATATCAAGTGTACGTGACGTCACAGATATACATTTTTAATACTTTTGTCTCAGTCATAATATTAGTGATGTTGTAGGTGTAGTTCGAATGTAGACTTTATGGGGTCTTTCTAGACTATTTTTAGGTTGTTCTAGGTTTTACTAGTTTTTGGTCTTTTGTACTGTTTATTGTTTTTAGTTCTAAACATAAATAGGTAAGACGTAGTAAGATATTTTTTTTTGTTTTGTTTCTCATAGCTAGTTTTTGCCTCTGGCTTCACCAGTGTGGAAGTTGGTAGACTATGTCTTTTATTTTTCTTGAATGTTACTGCATGATACAAAGTTTTAATATCAAAATCTTACAGAATAAGAAAAGAAAATAAGTCTAACATTTATTTATTAGGAATTTAAAACTGGACCAAAAATGGGACCACACGGGAAGCACCAGCTATCGAGTTAGTTCGTGGTTAGTTTAGTCGATAGTTAAAAATCATAAAACATTACTCGAATTGGGTACCTCCTTTTTTGACGTTGGTTAAAAAGTGGTTTGGCCGCCAAAGGCAGACAGACTGAGTTTCTTTCATGTCATTATTTTTTTTTTTCCAAAAACTCATTAAAAATGACCCACAATATAATACCAATACTCAAAAACCGAATTTACATATAAATATTACCTCGAATTCCCTCAATTCAATAGTGTTGCGCCATGGGACCCGGGACACGGGACGGTAGACGCGGGATATTAATACATAATGCTGTCCCCACACTAGTGAAGTTACAATATTATTGATATCTCTCCTCATGTATTATTAATACAGTTCCCGGTGTAAATGGTTTCTTAGCGTTTATATGTTCATTTCTGTCGCGGTTTTAATGCTTCATTTATTATTTATAGGTGTTTTTATTATTTACTCTTTTAGCGAAATGCTTAAATTTTGAATAAAACTACTTTTTACGGATTTTTTCGCGGTTTTAATTTTAGATTTTGGTCCCGACGTTTCGACACCTTTGCAGGTATCATGGTCACGGGCAGACTGAGATGGAGTTCCGACCCATATTGCGTAAGTAGGTCGGAACTCAATAATAAATGAAAATATGAAGGTAGAACGAGCAACATCTTCTGTCAAGACCAACGCCATCTCAGTCTGCCCGTGACCATGATACCTGCAAAGGTGTCGAAACGTCGGGACCAAAATCTAAAATTAAAACCGCGAAAAAATCCGTAAAAAGTAGTTTTATTCAATGTCTAACATTCGCGTAAACCTAAGAAACCAATATGCTTAAATTTTATTGAAATATGTCAGTGGTTGATACAGTTGTTTTCCTGAATATAATCGTATGGAGATAATCGTTATGTTCCGACTCAGCCAAGGAGGGTAATATTATTAATTTTGCCTCGGATAGCACGTTAAGCCATAGTTCCCTACTGTCATACGTTGATCCTTGACAGTCGTTAAGTCAATTCTGACAAGCAGTCGTTACTATGGGATACTGTGTTACCCAGTAACATGGATAATGGAGGTCAGATAGACAGTTGTTCCGTGTAAAATACGGTATTCAGCTGAATCCGGTAAGACTGGTAGTCGAACCCAACATAGTTAGGAAAAGGCTCGGGAGATGATCTGCTTTTATCAGTTTTTTTTAAATCGATTTATTTCGTCTCATTTTGTCTATTAAAGTAACTGAATAAACGTTTATTATTAAAATTAAACATTAAACACAAACAGAACCCCATCTCAGAACTAGTCAATACTAGAAACTAAATCACTCCGACATATACCAGCACCAATTACCGATCTTGCGTAAAACCGGACACGGGACGGACACGGAGCGGACACGGGCCGTCCGCCGGATATCGGCACCGGATCCGAATGCTGGATTACTTTGTTGTGTAGTAAGCGGCGGTTGGCGAGGATTGGAAATCGATGGGGTAGATGGCTAGGTATTGTTTTGGATGTAAATGTTTGGGAATTGGTTTAGAGTTGCGAGTGGTTTAGTTTTTTGTTAAGTAGTTTTTTAAAGGTCTGTTTCTGTTTTAAGTATGGCTACAAAATATGATATTACTTGTATTTTAACAATCTTATATTACGCGTGATATAAAATACTTGACAAAGATGTTTCGACCGGAACTGGGCTCAAATGAAAATATCAATTTGATTTTGTAAACTCTACCAATAACTCCAGAGTGTACAATGTTCAAATAAAGCTTTTTTTATATTCAAATTAACGCAGCGTGCACAATTAATTAAGAACCTAAATCAACAGAATACTCTATTCTAAAATCTATAAAAAACTAAAACAAAATCAATATCCAACGCTTACAATAACCAAAAACTAGAACAAAACAAGTGTAGCTGCAATACTGTAAAACTGAACAGTTTGCAGCTAAAGGTTTATGGATAAAATAAAAGGTAACGAGTAGTGCGGGGCACAACTGTTGCTTGTAGTGTTGTGGGATAGTGGCGGTGGTGTAGTGGTTCCGTATCGCCAGGGGCGTTATGGTGTTTTTCGGTTGGACCCGTAACGCCGCCACTAAGGCGAAGGATAGCACCAGGTGTTTTGCCGGAGTAGTCGGAGCCTTTCTCAAGGCTCTGGAAGCCCGGACTCTTGCATCCTCAACCCCCTGGGGACACAAGGCTGGCTCATAAATGAGTTTCACCTGACAAAAAAAAATTGGTTCCGTATAGATATCTACAGATATAGATTTGTCTGTTTGTGATTACAAATTATAAGCTTTTCACTAAATGGTCATGAAAGTACTATTATAATGACATAACAATTTTTAGTATTTTGTTTGTCTGTTTGTTCCGACTAATTTTCTAAACGACTGCACCGGTTTTACGGAAACTTGACTAGCAGATAGGTAAATGTTGTAAGAAGTACAGAGAAAGTTTTCATTAGAAACCGCGGGCCATAGGAAGCAGATAAATAACTTTTGAAATTATATAATATTTAGAGGTAAAACAGAGTAAAGATCGGTTCAATGTTTTACCCTAGAAGGATAGGTAGTTACTTTATGTGTTACCTAAAATAAGTTTGTATTCCATAGATTACATAATTTACTACCTATGTGAAACTACAGCGTTTTTTTTATTTCCTCTTTGATAGTGGACCCCTAAGTATACTTTATCTCTACATTTAAAAATGGTAGAAAGCTTAACTGAAAGGTTAACGGTCACTCGAGGACTTAAACCTTTTTATATCCACTTCCACTGGACGGTAACTAAACGATCTAGATAGCTTAGATTTAACTGACTGGATTGATTCTATGAGAGTTATATGAGGCCAGTTTTATGGGAGATCGCGCTTTTAATTGAAGCTAAGACTAGGAAGCTTAAGTAGGGAGTCCATTAACTAAAATGGCTGATTTAAAGATTATACCCTGACTTTCGATACTTATTTAATCATCATCATGATATCAGCGCGGAATCACCCACTGCTGGGTATCGGCCTTCCCTTTGTTCTTCCATTACTGTCATCTAGGTGGTGCCTATTACTTTTTCTATGTCATCAACTCTAGAAACTACCAACGATACTTTCGAGCTGGTCTGATGATGGAGCCAGAAGGTGGCTCTAACTCTGTAACGAAACGACGCAATCCCATCGTGTTTGGGCGCGTTTGATTTGTCTTCACTGGTACTTGTAGATTAACTAAATTAAAAACTTGTCTAATAAATATTTAGAGAATATAATAGAACAGATTTAATATCTTGAAATATAGTAACTACAGATGTTAGAAAAATGTACAGTAATTATTTTTTTAGGGGTAGGCAGAGACCACTTCTTTCCACTTCATTTTAAATGTTTCTTTTTTTTATTAAATTTGTAATTTATATCAAACCTAGAGCTACATCTACTTTACTTTTCAAAACAAATAGCAAGTGAGTGTTACATAAGTGCGAGTGTAGTGCGCAAGAGTTCACACTAAGCGGAACTTACTACTCCAAGCTGGCGAGCGGCGACATGGGTGAGTTGATATTACTAATATAGTTTATAAAATAACAAAATTGAAAAATTTCCTCTTCTATTTCTTGTTTACATTAAAAATTTAAAAATTCCGTTATTTTATGTATTTCAAACACCTGTTGTAAAATGTTTCTGAAGCAAAATAAAACTATTCCTACTCTTATTCTGAAAAACCAGGTAAATAATTAATAGGCAACATCATACATTGCTCTAAACTCAAAGTACAGTCCGGCCGCTGCGAGAATTCTTTCCTGACAGGTGGTGGTCAACAGGAAGATGTAATTTTAATGTTTTTCCTATTTAATATGTAGGCTTAGTTTTTATAGTATTGTAAATATTTTAAGGTATTCTGTACATATTGTTTATGCAGATAATAATACATTAAGGCCTATTTAACCTGTTTGTTTCCACAAAATTAATAAATTAATTTTAATGTTCCTAGGAATTTACTAAACATAAATTACTATTACTTATTTGTCCTATAACTGTAAATCTTTCACAACGATATCATAGTTCCAGGTTATAATGAATGTTATACCTAAATTAATATCATTCAAAGATTTATCATTATTTCAGGTTAAAATGATAACACGGTTTTCTATAACTAAACCAATTTACATATGACTAGAAGGCATTTATTTAGCGGTCGAAATATAATAATTAATGTGTACAACATGACATACATTGCTCTGAACGCAAAGTCACCAAAGCAAGTAGCTAAAAAACGTGTGTTATGAAATCAGAAAGAGCAAACTTACTTACTAACTAGACTCGAGACAATGTCCGTCCGGGGATCGAACCCAGGACCTGAGGCAACGATATTTTGAAATCGGTTGTATAAGCTACTCGACCAAACAGGTCTTAAAAAAATACAGTAAAATTATACTTATATTAACATACAAAATATACAATATTTTTCATAAATTGAATGGTTCCAGTTAAGTTAGAAGTATTTTTTTTTTGAAATTCACTTACTTTCGTATTTACTGCAAACCCATTTTTTTCCGTCTGAAACTCCCACAATATTACCCAAAAACCTATAACTTCTAAAATAGCTAACCAGGTCACCATTCAATTTAACGAAAACCAATTTAAAATAGAGCCTTACATAACCCACCTACTTACTGTAAACTTAGCTTATATAGTTGTCGAGAACATTTGATACGACGCCAACACAAACATCATTGAAATGAGAGTTATTGCTCGGAATATTCAATGGATAGAAGATAGAGTTTAAAATAGGTAGGTGAGTCAAGGTTAAGCAACGCTTGCCAAGGATGGGTTTTGGATGGGTGACTATAACAACGTTACTCTTTCGTACCGACGTTGTAGGATATACATAAGAGAAACATTTCCTGATTTTAGGGACGTCATTATTTTAAATTCAAGACTTAGTAAAAGATATTTGTGTCTAAGGTTAAGCAGCGTTTCACAAGGTCAGAACAAGGATGGGTGATCATAAATATATGACAATGTAGTCCAGATATAATATTTTTGGCAATCGTCTTCTCCTTTCACAATGCAATGTTTTACGTATTGATTTTTGGTTTCTTAGGGTGTTACCACACCAATCGATCGATAGTCGATCGATACCATCGATCGACATCGGTCGACGTTGATCGATTGGTGTGGTAGCTTTAATCGATCGACGGATACTGGTCGACTAACCAATCGGTCAATTGCCGGTCGATTTCATCGGTCGACGGATACCTATTAGAAAGTATTCGATCGACGTCGACCAATTCATTCTTCCATCGATGGATGCCATCTATCGACTGGTGTGGTAGAAACTAATCGATGGACGTCGACCAATCCATTCTTCCATCGATCGATGACATCGATCGACTATCGATCGATTGGTGTGGTAGCACCCTTAGGTTTACGCGAATGTTAGACATTGAAATAAAACTACTTTTTACGGATCTTGATTTTTCTTTATATTTAATTTTATTCGCTATAATTAACAATAGTCGAGTTAAAAATACATGCAGTTTTACATAGAATCTGCTTTTGGAAGTCAGTTTAAATTACATTATTGTTGCAGCCGGCTAAAATTAAACCCAAAAAAAAAACAATATTTTAACAAAATACTCGACCATTTACATTGCCAACACTTTTTCTCTACATATCTTAAATTATTCGCAATTAATGACAGACACTGGTGTCCCCATACACTCGGTGTACACTTAATATATTTCATTGCATTCACAGCGAACATTCTCAAAGAGAATTCAAAAGAGTTTGAAAACCCGTATTTACAGGACTTTATTTATGTACTGCAAACTAGGGGAATTGAAAACCAATAAAAAACGAGTGGCGCCGCGTGAATGTGCTAGTATGTGGGCACTACAAATAGGGGAATGGGTTGCAGGAATATTTAAATTGTTGCGAATTCTCGGAATGAAAATATTTAGAGGGATCGCAAAAAACGTTTCAATATACAAACATAAAATACGCATAAAAAAACTACAAAAACTAACTTTAAAAAGAGCAATACTGTTATTATGTATAATATAATATAAATATGAAGGTAACTCCATCTGTCTGTTACATTTTTACATTAAAACTGCTCTACTAATTTTGATAAAATTTGTTGCAAGGAAACCTTGTATCCCAAGAAGAGACATAGCTCTTCATACTGCTATTACTGACCAAACATACAAGCATCAAAAACCGACTACAAAATAAGTGGTATATGGTTTTCATATACCATACGGGAAATACGGACGGGAGATACTGACGGGCCTGTTGGTCTAGCGGTTAGTGACCCTGACTGCTGTACCGGAGGTCGTGGGTTCGATTCCCACTCTGGACAAATGTCGTGTGATGAGCACGATCATTTGTTCGGTGTCTGGGTGTTATTTATCTATAATATGTATGTATTTAGAAATATATGCGTATGTTTATCAGTTGTCTGGTTACCATAACACAAGCTCTCTTAGAGCTTAGCTTGGGATCAGATTACCGTGTGTAAATTGTCCAGGAATATTATTATATTATTAGAGGTGGCACAAGATAGAGACATGTGGAAGGAATTGGGGGAGGCCTTTGCCCAGCAGTGGGACACTATAGGCTAAATAAAAAAAAAAAAAAAAAATATTATAATACCATCTTTCAAAATCGGTTCTCCCAGTACAAAGTTACATGGTAACGAACATATAAAAGTACAGTCGTATTGAGTACTTCCTACTTTTTATCCGACTTCAAAAAGGAGTAAGTACTCAATAGGTTTTTTTTATGTTTGTTACCTCATAACTTTGGACTGGATACACAGATTTTGATGTTTTTTTTTATTTGAAAAGTGGTGCTTCCAGTGTGGTCTTTATTTGTCCCAGTTATGACAGTGGGATCCATAAAAAAAAAAACATATAAGGCTTATTATGAAGTATATAGTGTATAAGTAATATTTTTTTTGAAAATAAACATAGAATTGAGAACGAAATCCTTTTGAAGTTTATTAAAATAAATGCTAATACAGACAAACCCGGGGTCAGTAACTAGTTAACTAACTAAAACTAAATGTATCCCCCCCCCCCTTTCACCCCCACCCTTTGGCGGTCATTACTGCCATAATGTATTCACAAAGAGTCCTCTTAGTAAATTAGTCGGAGTTATTAAGATGAGATGACCACAGACTAAATAATATACAAGTATCAAAGAGGTTGTATTATGAAGGAGAAAGATAAATATGTATTTATTTATTTATACTCGCCCCCTATTACATGGGACCTAAACATATCGGCGAACTGTGGGTGTACATTGGTACACCTCTGCCTAACCCTCCGGGGATACAGGCGTGATGATATGTTATGTTATTTTAATTATGTAATTTAGTTCTTTATTTTAGTTTATATTTTTTCTTATTTATTGGGCTTATTTGGCTTAGTTTTTATATTATTGTTAATATTTTAAGTTTAATTTCTAATAAATAATTAATAATCTAAATAAGATTTTGTTTTATGTAATACTAGTTTGACTTGTGGCTTTGCCTGCGTCAATATTGATTATAAAAGCATTATATAAATACTCATATTATTATTAAAATTGTTGTTAAGATATGATATTATGTTTATGAATTATTATTTTTTTTCTTTGATTTTGTACTATCTATGAGCTAATTTTGACAATATTTTGATTAATTATTCTGCTACTCGGGCCTGAACTAATCCAAAAAATCAAAGCTCATGAAAATAAGTCCACACGTTTCTGAATTATAAATTGTGTAACTAACCTGAAGTTATTTATACATGTATTTTCATGTATAGAGATAAAAAAAAACATCTTTTGGGAAACAAAAAGTTCCTTTATTATCCTTTGTCCGAAGTATACAAAAAGTTTTGATATTTTTCTCAGTAAACTCAAAACTGGCTTACATTTACATATTTAAAGAAAGATGGTTAAACAAAACAAAGTTACAAACAAGAGGAATACATTATAAAGATCTCTTTTAACTTAAAAGTTATAATTTAACTGAATAAGTTAGTAAAACCAAAGTAACTGCTGTTTTTAAATTCAACAAATACACAGAATTTACGGTATAGTTAAGAACAATGGTTAAAGTTTAATTAAAAGTTATTTTAACTATTGTAGTTAACTGGTAATAGTTAATTAGTTTGTGTTTATGAACGAACATTGATCACTCTTGTGAGTCCCACGGTGGGTGCCATTAACGAAGCTGTTAATAACACCAGCCTGTAACTGTCACTGCTATCAAAAACTTACTTACATTAGTTTTATACTTAAATCAATACTACTTATATCGATGTTTTCTTTAATAGACAGAAATGAACAAGATTAACTTAAAAATTATACAAATAAACAATTTGTAGTCGTCAATACCTACGTATTGTGACAAGTTTACTCTTTCAAGCAAAAACTATTGAAAGTATTTTTTAAACTTTAAAGTAATATGTGTAGTTAAAAACATTATATAATGAAACATAGTTTTTTTTAAGTAATTTTTTTGCGGCTTTGGCCGTATATCCGTTATTGTTTCATAAAGTAACCTATCTCTAAAAGCTAAAATCATGAAAATCGGTTCATTAATTTAGCCGTAAAAACGTAACAGACAGAGTTACTTCCACACTTTCACCTTCATAATATTACTTAGCATCTATGTATATAATTAACAAAAACCGCAGACACAGTCACGGGCAACCACTAGTATAGCATAACTACAATATTGTGACCTGTTTAAGCGCCAGATAAATAGTAATTAACTCTGAGCGCTGTAATGATTCCCGGCGGTGACTGTAGCCGCCTATATTGTGGCCTATTGACCTGTGAGGCCTATTGTGTAAATAGGCAGTAATATTGCGGATGTAATATAAGAGGCAATAAAAAAAACAATATAAAAAAAAGTGAAAAAAAAACTGCCTCCTTGGCCTAGTGGTGCTAAGCGCGACTGCTACGCTAGAGGTCTTAGGTATTTGGCCATTGGGACGATTCGGTTCAATATTCAAAGACTATGACCAATCGTCAAATCGTATGACCAATCGTCCCAATGGCCAATTTTGGCGTTTTGACATTTAGTAGAATACCAATTTTCCTAAAATGGATTTGCTGGCATGACACTATGAAGACATTGAACCGAGTGTAAATAGCAGACTTGGGCCCCAGATTGCGTGAATACAGTTTTCCTCACGATGCTTTCCTTTACCGTTTAGTTTATTGGTATCAGAATGTGAATAAGTAAAGGAAAAGAGATTTAAAATCAGCTAGGATAAAAGTACTAATAAAGCCAAATCAAAGCCCAGACACGATGGGATTGCGTCGTTTCGTTACAGAGTTAGAGCCACCTTCTGGCTCCATCATCAGACCAGCTCAATTTATAGTACTATAATGTTTAAATGACATCAAACTTACATAAAACCAAAAACACCATATAGGTACTGTTGATTTAAGAACCTTCCTTCTTCTTAACCGACTTCAAAACAGGAGGAGGTACTCAAATCCTGTTTGTTACCTCAGAACTGTCGACTGGGCAAACCAATTTTAAGGATTATGTTTCTTTTTTAAAACTGGTGCTCTCCGTGTAATCTCATTTCATTTTGGTCCAGTTTTGACAATGTGATCCATAAGACAAGACAAGATTTTTTTTTTCTTAGGATTAACTATTTATATTCGCTTATTCCTTACACCTACCAAAACGAACCATAAACTCAAAGAATTTAAACACATTCACCCAAAACTTTTCTAAACAATAATAAAACAAAGCATATTGTGTATGCTAACACGCGTCAATTGTAACCCGTGTCTCGTGGGGACAGGCAATAAAGTGGTAGGAATGACGCCTTGTCAGTTGAAATAAGTTGGGTGGATGTTTTAACCGATTGGAGGAGGTGGAGGTTGTTTATCTGTTGGTATCTTTGTCATACAATATGTTAACTTCTCAAACGACTTCAAAAAAGGAGGAGGTTCTCAATTCGGTTGTATTATTATTATTATTTTTTTTGTGTATAAAATCTGGAAACTACATACAACATTGCAATTAAATTATTGTGCTTCTTAAAAACAATTTTTTTCGTCCTTATACAGGTGTGACCAAAACGGTACATATATACAAAAGGGGTAAAAGACTACATCTTGTATAGAGACAGTTGTACAAAATTTCAGCTCATAATGATTTAATTTAATACTTGATATCCAACTTTTGGATCAATTAACTATTTAACAGGAGTACGCTTCAAACCTTTTGGATTAATATACACCCTTTCGGTAAAACCCTGTATATTTGAATATTATAATATAACTACTCAGTAAGACATTTGTTTAATCTACTAATTTTTGTTCCAAGTCTGGGTATTTTGCGCATGCGATTTGAATGTTTCTAAAGACCAAAACTTTACACTTTTTGAATTATTTTTTTCTTTCATTCCTGCCTCGTTGGCCTAGTGGTGCTAAGCGCGACTGCTACGCTGGAGGTCTTGGGTTCGATTCCCGAGTCGACCGAGGTGTTATTGGGTTTTTCTATGAAATTCTCAGTAGCAGGTCGGAGTTTGGATTTGTGCCCGGTAAGTGGCAATAGGCTCGCCCCCTATTACATATCGGCGAACAGGGACCTAAACATATCGGCGAACTGTGGGTGTACATTGGTACACCTCTGCCTACCCCTTCGGGGATACAGGTGTGATGATATGTTATATGTTTCCTACACTAATAATAATTTCCTTTTTTAATAAGATTCTTTCAGTTCCAAGACACTAAAAAGTTTAACTTTTCTCAACCTATTCTTTATATCTAATATAAGTTTAGAGGTAACAAAAACTTCCACTTTCAAGAAGTATTTACCCCAGCGACAACGTCCGCAGCCTCCATTTATCTCAGCGACCATCAATCTCCTCACGAGGCGTGGTCGAGACGCGTGTCCTGTGAGGGGGACATAATCTGTAATATTACTTATAGTAGGTAGGGAAGTGGATACTCTGACAAGCAGTCTTACTATGATGCTGTGTTACCCAGTAACATGTGTTGTGGAGGTCAGATAGACAGTCGCTCTGTAACATACGGTGCTCAGTTGAATCCGGTGAGACTGGAAGCCGACCCCAACATAGTTGGGAAAAGACTCGGGAGATGACGTTGTTGTTGTTGTCGAATATTTTAAAATTAATGTAATCATAACATCGATGTTAACCTCTCTTTTTAAAAGAGTAACCTATGGAGTTTCTTGCCGGCTCTTCTCTATAGGAATGACACTTTGGAACCGAGCAACTAGAGTCAGTAGTTTTTAACGTAACGTTTCTTAAGCGCCTTTTTTTGGTTTCAAATAAATAAAATTATTTTGACTTTGAGGTCTTGCTACATCAGAAATATTTCGTCTTGTTGATTGCGACCCGTCAGGAACGCATTGCTTTAGCGGGGTATAGTAGCTATATATTATCAAATCACTAAAATTTTAGCCAGCTCATAGTTTGGGCGGCCATGTTGTGACGTCACGGTGACCACACTCACCTGTCACACACACTACACAGAACGTGATGTAACGTGTGGGGACGATTTGTGTACGGTTTGGGATAGAAATGATTTTAAATACATTTCACGTACTAAACATTTTTGATTACATAAATGTAGAAAAGGAACCAAATTTTATGACATTTATAAGACCACGTCTAAGGATTACACCATAGATGACGATAATATTTTTTGAATAGAATACATAATCGCCAAAAAAATAATCAAACAAAAAAAACAACAAAAAAAAAATGAAATACAATTGAGAACCTCCTAATTTGAAAGTGAATAAAGGCTATTTTTATCTCTGACTTTTTTTTTTAATTTTTAACATTGAATATTTTTTATTTTGTACCTTAGAGAATAATATGTTTGAACATTTGAAAGAGTATGTAATGGCGCCCAACGCGCTGAAATCGAAATTCGCAATATTTTATTATTAATTCATATAAATTTGAAGCATTGGCAAATTTATATTTTTTCGGTTTTATACTCGTAATTCTAACATAAATTTTATCTATGTCTCCCACACATATCAAATACTCCGTAACGTGTGAACGTGGAGAGATAAAAACTCAGCATAAATTAAATTTGAAATTCCATTAAAAATAACTGCAAAAATCCAACATGATCCATGCTATCTCTTTCCCACACACCTGTCGTTTACTATGTGTGAGCGAGACAGCACTAGTAATATATTGCACCGTTTAATCCGCGATATTTTATTACTTTAAGCTTCAATATCAATAAAAAGAGGTTTTATTCTGATTTATAGAACTTATATGTTAAGTACAGGCAACCACAAATGTTTAAAACACACTTTTATTTAAAATTCGACTCTATTTGCAAAGCAATAAGACTGAAATTTGATTGTTTTTTTTTTCATCATTGCGGTTAACTGTACGAGATACTTTCATTTTAAATTCAACTCTATGTTTAAGACATAAGACTGAAATTTGATTGTTTTATTGTCGGTTAACTGTACAAAATACTATCATTTTGAATTCGACTCTAAGCTAAAGCAATAAGGTTGAAATTTGAGTGTTTTTGTGACCATTTTCGTCTGGTTTACCAGATTGTGACTAGAATAAAATATATGTAGTTTTGTTTCTAGCAACTGAAAGAGTGCCAACATTTAGATAGGCGATTGTATTCTTCAATTGAGGGCAATTTGTTCTTAAGTATTAGGAAAAGCGATTTCGTTTTGACCGACTTAAAAAAAGGAGGGTGTGCTCAATTCCACTGTATTTTTTCGTTTTGTTATTACAGAACTTTCGACTGGGTGAACCGATTTTAAATTAAATGCGGACAACATCACATTGTCATACATTGCTCTGAACCCAAAGTAAGTAGCTATTAAGCACTTGTGTTATGGAATTCAGAAACAACGAAGGTACCACAAACACCCAGACCCGAGACAATGTAGAAAAGTGAGTACACTGTCCCGTCCGGGGATCAAACCCGGGACCTCAGAGCTTGCGACACCATGAAACCGGTGCGTACGCCACTCGACCACAGAGGTCGTCAAATTTTGATGATTCTTTTTTTATTTGAAAGATGGTGTTTCTCGTGTGGTCCATCGACGTACTATATACATAGACTGCTAATATCGCTAGTTTTCCCTTGTGTCAAGCGAGACCAGTTTTTAGTCTGATCCTAGTACATTTCGTTTTTCATTTAAGTTAATTTTCGCTCAACGAGAAACTTATTTAAAAAATATCGATGGTTTTGACATTGTTAGGATAATATTAGTGTTTTAGATAGATTTTTTAAAACGGCAAGCTCCATCATCATACATAATTGACGACAACACTTGTTCACACTAGTGCTTACGGTTTAAACTGTGCTAGGCTCACTCTTTAGTTTCATATGTATACTCTTAGGTCCCATTTGGACAGTGATACTCTAAGGTGTGGTCCCATTTGGACAGTGATACTCTAAGGTGTGGTCCCATTTGGACAGTGATACTCTAAGGTGTCTGTCTAAGGTCTATTTGGACATTGGGATCCATAAGAAATAAATATAAGACTTATTTTGCAGTCGGTTAAAAGTATTTTCTTGCCTTTAACTTGCCAAAAAACTTGGTATTGAATAGAACTAATAAGGTTACCCTCGAGTGAGTCTGTTTAGTGAGTTGGCTCCGATTCAGTAAACACATAAATTGTTACAGTTGAAACACTTTTCTTTTAAGTCGGTTTAGGTGAATGTGGGGTAGTGGGATCGATTCCTGGATGGGTATTTAGAGATATAATATTGATAAATGTATTTTTGATATATAGTTAATTTGGGTACTGATTAAAAAACTTTCAATATTTATGTAATACTAACTGTTTACCGCGGCTCTGCCCATGTGAACATTCACGTTTATCGCGACAAAATTAACCTAGTTTATTTTGGTTAATTGCATCGAAATCGGTTCAGCCGTTCTTGTTCGTGTAAGTTTTACAACTACCCCGACTTTGTTCTACATAATTTGAAAGATAAGATCATAAATTGTTTAGTGATACCGCTAACAATAAAACAAAAAGTCAGTCATAATATTTTCTATAATCGTCCTGCATTTTATCTCCATACGTTATATTTTTTTCATTTCACCCATTATTTTTCGTTGAAACAGATAACTCACAGCGCTGCCTGCATAAATAACTCGCTTTGTCACAAATAAAACACAGATACAGGTGTGAGATAGATGGCGCCACTGCCGTTGATGTGGAGAGCAAATTTATGTATCGTACTGACACGCCTGTTGGTCTAGTGGTTACTGACCCTGACTGCTATACCGGAGGTCGTGAGCTCGATCCCCACAAAATACAAATCTTTGTGTGATATCACGATTATTTGTTATGATTGTAATTTAGATGTAATTATGTATGTATTTAGAAATATGTAAGTATGTTTATCAGTTGTCTGGTTGCTATACAGGCTCTGCCTAGTTTGGGAATAGATGGCCGTGTGTGAGCTGTTTTAGGACATTATAATATATTATAAATCTGTAGTAATTATTCGTTGGCCTAGTGGTGCTGAGCGCGCCTGCTACGCTAGAGGTCTTGGGTTCGATTCCCGAGTCGACCAAGGTGTTATTGGGTTTTTCTATGAAATTCTCAGTAGCAGGTCGGAGTTTGGATTTGTGCCCGGTAAGTGGCAATAGGCTCGCCCCCTATTACATGACACCTAAACATATCGGCGAACTTTGGGTATACATTGGTACGCCTCTGCTTACCCCTTCGGGGATACAGGCGTGATACAGTAAACTGACTCTACACCATACATACTCCTCACCCCTTTTGGATAGATATACCCTTTCGGTAACACCCTGCACATTTCAACCCGACCAGCTGTTTTGGTCATAAGCACACAAGCATTCACTCTTTTCAAACTATTCATCTTAGTTTCTTTACAGGCTGTAAAGAGGCTGAAATGCCTTATTTTGTGTGGTTTTCAGTTCACTGGTTTCTTTGAAAGATAGGTTTTTAGTGAATGTAGCGTGTATGAAAAGACTAGTAAAGATAAATAGAGTATTTGATAAATGGGTGAAAAAGTTAGGTTTAACTAAATTACCTACAATAAATCTGGGGCATATTGAATGATTTCTAAAACAGGTTTTTTTTTTTTTTCATGATAATAAGATGGCCCACTGTTGGGCAAAGACCTCTTCTTATATAGAGAAGGAACAATATCATCCCCACTCTTAATCACAATTCTTAAAATTTAGTTTCTCCTAACATGTTTTTCTTTATCATTTTAACTGTAGAGTCTTTAAATAATAAAGTATATACTTATTAAGCTTTCTGAACTTTACGAGAATGTTAGACATTGAAATAATATTTTTATAAGTCTCACGGGTAGACTGCCAGTGACCATGACACCTGCAAAGGCGTCGAAACGTCGGGAACTAGAACCTCAATATACCGCAATAGAATCCATAAAAAAGTTTTATTCTTCAATACATACTTATAAGTTTTAACTTTGCTTCAAACCAAATAACTTGAACAACAAAAAAAAATGTTAAAAATGCAAATATAATTGTGCATAAAACATAATTATAATTATTGTTGCGATAACTATTAAGTGCTCAAAAATGTTATGCCTTGTAGGTTAACATAGTAATCCTAACATTGTAATTTCATCCTATTTATCTATGTTTCAAAAAATAATAATTCGAATTTGGAGAAATAATTTCGGACCCAAAAAAAAAACATGATTTATAATCGATTAATTAATTGTCATACTATTACGGTATCCCTTAGTAAATGTGTTGTGTGTCAGACAGACAGTCGCTCTGTAACATACTGGTGTTCAGCTGGCGGGGAGACTGGAAGCCGAACACTACATAAATATAGTTACATAAGCCAGGTGGTACTCCGGACACTATTAGTGCTGCGGCCGGCACTAAGCCCGCCGCTAGTGTCAAGGTGTCACTATCTATTAATACGGCGCTATTTTTGACGTATCGATTGAATTTATTGTGGGGCCACGAAGTATGAGAATTGGTAATAGTTTGTGGCGTTTAAGTAATATATATTAGATAGGCACATAAATTATTATGATATCATTTGAAAAAAGGACAAAATAATATATAAACATATCATCACGCCTGTATCCCTGAAGGGATAGGCAGAGGCGTACCAGTGTACACCCACAGTTCGCCGATATGTTTAGGTGCCATGTAATAGGGGGCGAGCCTATTGCCACTAACCGGGCACAAATCCAAACTCCGACCTGCTACTGAGAATTTCATAGAAAACCCAATAACACCTTGGTCGACTCGGGAATCGAACCCAAGACCTCTAGTGTAGCAGGCGCGCTTAGCACCACTAGGCCAACGAGACAGTAAAATAATATATAAGTAGGCAATATTAATGGTAGTAATAATAAACGACATATTAATATGATAATGTATTCCCTCTATGGCAATAGGCATCGCGGTAGACCCAGACGAAAATTTCGGAACGAGCTGGACCTTTGATAAGGAGTAGTTACCACAGAGGGATTGGGAGGCCTTTTGCTCTGTAGTAAGACATAAATGGCTGGGGAATATATCTTAAAATATGGTAAAGCGAAAATATGTATTTACTCGTAAGAGTAGTAGAGAAACATTATTATTTTGTATTTAAAAAATTGGTACCTTATACCTATATTTTTTATAAATGCTTCAAAAATTGACTTCGTGTATTATTTACTGTTTTTAATGCTATTGGGCATTCCATGTTGTTAGACTCACGCATTCCCGCTGTTCTCGTGGCCCCACGCGGGCACCACTAGCGCAGCCAATCAGGCAATTGCTTCCGACGTCCCGACATCCGCCCCCCCCCCCCCCCCTCCCACTCCCCGCTCAGACCGCGGGGGGAGGTGTACAAGTATATTGCAGTAGTTTAGTTGGTTAGGGAAATGTTTGTTGGTTATAGTTGAACTTCTGGTGTGACTTTTTATAATGGTCAGTTTTTGTATTTGTACATACTGTACCAAAATGCGGTTTGAATTATTAAGAAATAATAAAGTAAACCTAAAACTTCAGAAGTAAAAAAGCAATTTTTTGATACTGTTTTTAATTGGGCATTTGACTTCTATTGCTATATTTATTTAGAAATAACATAATCTCGTATCTAATGGTACCTAGTCATTTTAATCAGAATTGTGACAAATCAGAAAACATTCAAAAAATACTGAAATTGCCAGTCGTAATTGAAAATATATTTTTGCATTTCACAGCCAAATTCTAAGCTTTACATTGTTATAAGCCTTTAACATCAGGCTACTTACATCGGGAGAAAATCATGAGGTAGACCTCGGAGCCCAACTAGTAAGCACAAAATTAAACTATCTCAATACAAAAAAAAAAACATTAAAATAAAACTCCATTATTTTTAACATAATACCCAATTCCACACATGTGGGCAAAACCATTTATTTTACGAAACAGTTTCACAATTTACAAAGCACAAATATATTTCGTAACACAGCTCCGTCGACAATCCTACGATACATCTTAAGATATATCGTCAGAATTTAACCAGTTTTATATAGGAGCGGATTTTAAAAGCATTTGTCTTTGTTTAAATTGTCTGTTGTTCTAGATGTTACGCTACCCTCTGGGAATAGGTAGGATGGTCTAAATGGTAATGCGAGACGTGGTCTATCGCTGTGGGACGTTCCGTGAAAATTGGGTTAGGCGTTTTTGAGGTTTGAGTGACGGATGTTGTATGAGGTTTTGTTTTTATTTTATTAGTAGTTGTATTATACCTACAATGGGGGCCAAACAAGTAGAAAAAAAAATCCCATATATTCTAGATTTTATCCAAAAATAGACATATGCACATACGATTTTTATGATTTAGTTAACTAATTTGTTTTGTTTTTTTGATAGTTTTGATAGGAATGGTGGACAAATTAGTAGAAAAAAAAAACTCCAATATACAAGATTTTCTTCAAATATTTTTTTTTGATATTGCTGTAGTTATTTCCTGAAAGATATAAGGAGGCCAACAAATCATACAATTTTCCAGTCTTTACTATAAATTCTAAGTTAATACAAAGTTTTTTTTTAAAAGAGGAAGTTTTGATGATCTGAAATGACTTTGCATTTTAAGCATATGAAGTTAGTGTACTCTCAACAGTGGCAAACACAATATTTTGATTAAACTTCTGTACAATAACATTAACTCCCTCAATCAGGATTCAAACCAACGAGGTTGCATTTGAAACTAGAGTGAGCCTATCAGAGTTTAAACCGTAAGCACTAGTGTGAACAAGTGTTGTCGTGAATTATGTATGAAGATGGAGCTTGCCGTTTTAAAAAATCTATCTAAAACACTAATATTATCCTAACAATGTCAAAACCATCGATATTTTCTTATATAAGTTACTCGTTGCGCGAAAATTAACTTAAATGAAAAACGAAATGTACTAGGATCAGACTAAAAACTGCTCTCGCTTGGCACAAGGGGAACCTAGCGATAGTAGCAGTCTATGCATATCATACGTCGATGATTCAAACCCTTACAGTTGTCAAACAATGTCACATGAAGTGACAGTTAAACTTGAACCCAACTATGTGAACCGGACAGTTAAATAGTTCGAGTTAACTGCGACGTTAAACTGTAGTTACTGTGTTAGTACGAGTATATTGTACTGTGTAGGGTGGCTGTGAAACACTGGGAATATTGGAGAACACTATTTTAAATAAATATAAGTTGTAGGTATTGTTATAATTCCGCTGAAAAAATGCATTACCGACAAATAAAAAAAATAAAAATAAATGAAATGCGGACAACATCACATACATTGCTCTGAACCCAAATTAAGTAGCTAAAGCACTTGTGTTATGTAATTCAGAAACAACGAAGGTACCACAAACACCCAGACCCGAGACAATGTAGAAAAGTGACTTTCTACATTGACCCGTCCGGGGATCGAACCCGGGACCTCAGAGCTAGCGACACCTTGACACCGGTGCGTACGCCAATCGACCACGGAGGTCGTCGAAATGCCTTAATTTGTATGGGTAGAAATAAAAAAAAAAAATTATTCAATTTTACTTGGCATACTGATGTAACTTTGAATAATAATTATTATACTCCAGTAAAAATATAAATTTCAGTTTGCATAAACTCACAAAGATCAAAAATTGGTGGGGTCTCAAGTACACACTTTTATAAGAAATATCAAAAGTAATTATAGGCGTCGGTCTTAATAGTTGTTGGGCAATATAGGCGTCATAGGCGTCTTTGTTCATAAGCTTCGTTTTCTTAAAGGCGTCGTTTTTTTAAAGGCGTCGTTTTTGATGAACGTCGTTTTTAAAAGGCGTCGTTTTTAATGGACGTCATTATTGTAAAGGCGTCGTTTTTAAAAGGCGTCATTTTTTTAAGGCGTCGTTTTTGACAAGCGTCGTTTCTTTAAAGGCGTCGTTTTGAATGGACGTCGTTTTTGAAGGCGTTATTTGTTTAAAGGCGTCGTTTTTTAAAAGCGTTGTTTTTTTAAAGGCGTCGTATTTGATAGGCGTCGTTTCTAAAAGGCGTCGTTTTTGATGAACGTCGTTTTTAAAAGGCGTCGTTTTTAATGGACGTCATTATTGTAAAGGCGTCGTTTTTAAAAGGCGTCATTTTTTTAAGGCGTCGTTTTTGACAAGCGTCGTTTCTTTAAAGGCGTCGTTTTGAATGGACGTCGTTTTTGAAGGCGTTATTTGTTTAAAGGCGTCGTTTTTTAAAAGCGTTGTTTTTTTAAAGGCGTCGTATTTGATAGGCGTCGTTTTTAAAAGGCGTCGTTTTTGATGGATGTCGTTTTTAAAAGGCGTTATTTGTTTAAAGGCGTCGTTTTTTAAAAGCGTCGTTTTTGATAGGCGTCGTTTTATTAAAGGCGTCGTTTTTTTAAAGGCGTCGTTTTTAATGGCCGTCATTATTTTAAAGGCGTCATTTTTTTAAGGCGTCGTTTTTTAAAAGCGTCGTTTTTTTAAAGGCGTCGTTTTTGATCAGCGTCGTTTTTAGGAAGCGTCTTTTTTTTAAGGCGTCGTTTTTGAAAAGCGTCGTTTTATTAAAGGCTTCGTTTTTGCTAAGCATCGTTTTTTAAAGGCGTCGTTGTTGAAAAGCGTCGTTTTTTAAAGGCGTCATTTTTTATAGGCGTCGTTTTTTTAAAAGCGTCGTATTTTTAATGGTGTCGTTTTTAAAAGGCGTCGATTTTTAAAGGCGTCGTTTTTGATAAGCGTCGTTTTTTTAGAGGCATCGTTTTTGATAAGCGTCGTTTTTTTAAAGGCGTCGTTTTTGATAAGCGTCGTTTATTTAGAGGCATCGTTTTTGATAAGCGTCGTTTTTTTAAAGGTGTCGTTTTTGATCAGCGTCGTTTTTTTAAAGGTGTCGTTTTTGATCAGCGTCGTTTTTTTAAAGGCGTCTTTTTGATGGACGTCATTATTTTACAGGCGTCGTTTTTGAAAGGCGTCATTTTTTTAAGGCGTCGTTTTTTTTAAGCGTCGTTTTTTTAAAGGCGTCGTTTTTTAAAGGCGTCGTTTTGAAAAGCGTCGTTTTTAAAGGCGTCGTTTTTGAAAAGCGTCGTTTTTTAAAGGCATCGTTTTCGATGAACGTCGTTTTTAAAAGGCGTCGTTTTTAATGGACGTCATTATTTTAAAGGCGTCGTTTTTGAAAGGCGTCGTTTTTGATAGGCGTCGTTTTATTAAAGGCGTCATTTTTGATAAGCGTCGTTTTTGATAAGCGTCGTTTTTTTAAAGGCGTCATTTTTAATGGACGTCATTATTTTAAAGGCGTCGTTTTTGATCAGCGTCGTTTTATTAAAGGTGTCGTTTTTGATAAGCGTCGTTTTTTTAGAGGCGTCGTTTTTAATGGACGTCATTATTTTAAAGGCGTCGTTTTTGATAGGCGTCGTTTTATTAAAGGCGTCATTTTTGATAAGCGTCGTTTTATTAAAGGCGTCATTTTTGATAAGCGTCGTTTTTGATAAGCGTCGTTTTTTTAAAGGCGTCATTTTTAATGGACGTCATTATTTTAAAGGCGTCGTTTTTGATCAGCGTCGTTTTATTAAAGGTGTCGTTTTTGATAAGCGTCGTTTTTTTAGAGGCGTCGTTTTTAATGGACGTCATTATTTTAAAGGCGTCGTTTTTGATAGGCGTCGTTTTATTAAAGGCGTCATTTTTGATAAGCGTCGTTTTATTAAAGGCGTCGTTTTTGATAAGCGTCGTTTTTTTAAAGGCGTCGTTTTCGATGAACGTCGTTTTTAAAAGGCGTCGTTTTTAATGGATGTCATTATTTTAAAGGCGTAATTTTTTTAAGGCGTCGTTTTTGACAAGCGTCGTTTCTTTAAAGGCGTCGTTTTGAATGGACGTCGTTTTTGAAGGCGTTATTTGTTTAAAGGCGTCGTTTTTTAAAAGCGTCGTATTTTTAATGGCGTCGTTTTTATAAGGCGCCGTTTTATTAAAGTTGTCGTTTTTGATAGGCGTCGTTTTATTAAAGGCGTAATTTTTGATAAGCGTCGTTTTTTTTAGAGGCGTCTTTTTTGAAAAGCGTCGTTTTTTTAAGGGCGTCGTTTTTGATAAGCGTCATTATTTTAAAGGCGTCGTTTTTGATAGGCGTCGTTTTATTAAAGGCGTCATTTATAAAAAGCGTCGTTTTTCTTAAAAGCGTCGTATTTTTAATGGCGTCTTTTTTATAAGGCGCCGTTTTATTAAAGTTGTCGTTTTTGATAGGCGTCGTTTTATTAAAGGCGTAATTTTTGATAAGCGTCGTTTTTTATAGAGGCGTCTTTTTTGAAAAGCGTCGTTTTACTAAAGGCGTCATTTTTGATAAGCGTCGTTTTATTAAAGGCGTCGTTTTTGATAAGCGTCGTTTTTGAATCAATATCAATGGCGAATACATCACTCACCTTCGTTTTGCCGATGATATAGTGATCATGGCAGAGTCGCTGGAGGAGCTTAATACTATGCTCAGCGACCTCAGTATCGTTTTCCAACAGGTGGGTCTTAAAATGAACATGGACAAGACCAAGATCATGTACAATGTCCATGTCGCACCTGTACCGGTTATTGTTGGGAATTATACTCTCAAAGTTGTCGACCACTACGTCTATCTTGGACAGATAGTTCAGTTAGGCCGGTCCAACTTCGACAAAGAGGTCGCCCGAAGAATCCAACTCGGATGGGCAGCGTTCGGGAAACTACGCGACATCTTTTCGTCCAAAATTCCGCAGTGTCTGAAGACGCAGGTCTTTGACCAGTGTGTGTTGCCAGTGATGACATATGGCGCTGAAACGTGGTCGCTAACGGTTGGCCTTCTGGAGAAGCTCAGAGTCACTCAACGAGCTATGGAGAGAGCTATGCTCGGGGTTTCTTTGCGCGACAGGATCCGGAATACGGAAATTCGCCAAAGAACTAAAGTCACCGACATAGCTCGAAGAATATGCAAGTTGAAGTGGCAATGGGCAGGCCATATCGCTCGAAGAACCGATAACCGTTGGGGAAGAAAGGTTCTCGAGTGGCGACCACGAACCGGAAGACGCAGCGTCGGCAGGCCTCCCACCAGGTGGACTGACGATATCGTCAAAGTGGCGGGCACCCGGTGGATGCAATTGGCGCGTTGTCGTTCATTGTGGCGTTCTAGGGGGGAGGCCTTTGTTCAGCAGTGGACGTCTTCCGGCTGATGATGATGATGATGATGATGATGTTTTTGAAAGGCGTCGTTTTTGAAAGGCGTCGTTTTATTAAAAGCGTCATTTTTGATAAGCGTCGTTTTTTTAAAGGCGTCGTTTTTAATGGACGTCATTATTTTTAAGGCGTCGTTTTTGAAAGGTGTCATTTTTTTAAGGCGTCGTTTTTGAACAGCGTCGTTTTTTAAAGGCGTCATTTTTGATAGGCGTCGTTTTTTTAAAGGCGTCGTTTTTGATCAGCGTCGTTTTTAGGAAGCGTCGTTTTTGATAAGCCTCGTTTTTTTAAGGCGTCGTTTTCGAAAAGCGTCGTTTTTTAAAGGCGTCATTTTTGATAGGCGTCCTTTTTTTTAAAGGCGTCGTTTTCGATGAACATCGTTTTTAAAAGGCGTCGTTTTTAATGGACGTCATTATTTTAAAGGCGTCGTTTTTAAACTGCGTAATTTTTGACAAGGGTCGTTTCTTTAAAGGCGTCGTTTTTAATGGACGTCGTTTTTGAAGGCGTTATTTGTTTAAAGGCGTCGTTTTTTAAAAGCGTTGTTTTTGTAAAGGCGTCGTGTTTGATAGGCGTCGTTTTTAAAAGGCGTCGTTTTTGATGGATGTCGTTGTTAAAAGGCGTCGTTTTTGATGGATGTCGTTGTTAAAAGGCGTCGTTTTTGATGGATGTCGTTGTTAAAAGGCGTTATTTGTTTAAAGGCGTCGTTTTTTAAAAGCGTCGTTTTTGATAAGCGTCGTTTTTTTAAAGGTAAAGGCGTCGTTTTAAATGGACGTCAAATTTTTTAAAGGCGTCGTTTTTGAAAGGCGTCCTTTTTTATAGGCGTCGTTTTAATAAAGGCGTCGATTTTGATAAGCGTCGTTTTTTTAAAGGCGTCGTTTTTAATGGACGTCATTATTTTAAAGGTGTCGTTTTTGAAAGGCGTCATTTTTTTAAGGCGTCGATTTAGTAAAGGCGTCATTTTTGATAAGCGTCGTTTTTTTAAAGGCGTCGTTTTTAATGGACGTCATTATTTTAAAGGTGTCGTTTTTGAAAGGCGTCATTTTTTTAAGGCGTCGTTTTTGATAAGCGTCATTTTTTTAAGGCGTCGTTTTTTAAAGGCGTCATTTTTGATAGGCGTCGTTTTTGATCAGCGTCGTTTTTAGGAAGCGTCGTTTTTGATAAGCCTCGAATTTTTTAAGGCGTCGTTTTTGAAAAGCATCGTTTTTTAAAGGCGTCATTTTTGAAAGGCGTCGTTTTTTATATGCGTCGTTTTATTAAAGGCGTCATTTTTGATAAGCGTCGTTTTTTTAAAGGCGTCGTTTTTAATGGACGTCATTATTTTAAAGGTGTCGTTTTTGAAAGGCGTCATTATTTTAAAGGCGTCGTTTTTAAACTGCGTCATTTTTGACAAGCGTCGTTTCTTTAAAGGCGTCGTTTTTAATGGACGTCGTTTTCGAAGGCGTTATTTGTTTAAAGGCGTCGTTTTTTAAAAGCGTTGTTTTTGTAAAGGCGTCGTGTTTGATAGGCGTCGTTTTTAAAAGGCGTCGTTTTTGATGGATGTCGTTGTTAAAAGGCGTTATTTGTTTAAAGGCGTCGTTTTTTAAAAGCGTCGTTTTATTAAAGGCGTCATTTTTGATAAGCGTCGGTTTTTTAAAGGCGTCGTTTTAATGGACGTCATTATTTTAAAGGTGTCGTTTTTGAAAGGCGTCATTTTTTTAAGGCGTCGTTTTTGATAAGCGTCATTTTTTTAAGGCGTCGTTTTTTAAAGGCGTCATTTTTGATAGGCGTCGTTTTTGATCAGCGTCGTTTTTGATAAGCCTCGAATTTTTTAAGGCGTCGTTTTTGAAAAGCATCGTTTTTTAAAGGCGTCATTTTTGAAAGGCGTCGTTTTTTATAGGCGTCGTTTTATTAAAGGCGTCATTTTTGATAAGCGTCGTTTTTTTAAAGGCGTCGTTTTTAATGGACGTCATTATTTTAAAGGTGTCGTTTTTGAAAGGCGTCATTATTTTAAAGGCGTCGTTTTTAAACTGCGTCATTTTTGACAAGCGTCGTTTCTTTAAAGGCGTCGTTTTTAATGGACGTCGTTTTCGAAGGCGTTATTTGTTTAAAGGCGTCGTTTTTTAAAAGCGTTGTTTTTGTAAAGGCGTCGTGTTTGATAGGCGTCGTTTTTAAAAGGCGTCGTTTTTGATGGATGTCGTTGTTAAAAGGCGTTATTTGTTTAAAGGCGTCGTTTTTTAAAAGCGTCGTTTTATTAAAGGCGTCATTTTTGATAAGCGTCGTTTTTTTAAAGGCGTCGTTTTTGATGGACGTCATTATTTTAAAGGTGTCGTTTTTGAAAGGCGTTATTTTTTTAAGGCGTCGTTTTTGAAAAGCGTCGTATTTTTATTGGTGTCATTTTTTTAAGGCGTCGTTTTTGACAGGCGTCGTTTATGATAAGCGTCGTTTTTGATAGGCGTCGGTTAAAGATTGGCGTCGTTTTTGAAAGACGTCGTTTTAGATGGACGTCATTTTGTTAAAGGCGTCGTTTTTGATAAGCATTGTTTTTTTAAAAGCGTCGTTTTTGATCAGCGTCGTTGTAGCAAAGGCGTCGTTTTTGATAAGCGTCATTTTTTTAAGGCGTCGTTTTTAAAAGGCGTCGTTTTTAGAAGGCGTCGTTTTTAAAAGGCGTCGTTTTTAAAAGGCGTCGTTTTTAGAAGGCGTCGTTTTTAAAAGGCGTCGTTTTTGATGGCGTTATTTGTTTAAAGGCGTCGTTTTTGATAAGCGTCATTTTTTTAAGGCGTCGTTTTTAAAAGGCGTCGTTTTTAGAAGGCGTCGTTTTTAAAAGGCGTCGTTTTTAAAAGGCATCGTTTTTAAAAGGCGTCGTTTTTGATGGACGTCGTTTTTAAAAGGCGTTATTTGTTCAAAGGCGTCGTTTTTTAAAAGCGTCGTTTTTTAAAGGTGTCTTTTTTTTTAAGGCGTCGTTTTTGATAGACGTTGGGTTTTTATAGGCGTCGTTATTGAAAGACGTCGTTTTTTTAAAGGCGTCGTTTTTTAAAGGCGTCTTTTTTTAAAGGCGTCGTTTTTGACAGGCGTCGTTTATGATAAGCGTCGTTTTTTAAAGGCGTCGTTTTTGATAGGCGTCGGTTTAAGATTGGCGTCGGTTTTGAAAGACGTCGTTTTAGATAGACGTCATTTTGTTAAAGGCATCGTTTTTGATAAGCATTGTTTTTTTAAAAGCGTCGTTTTTAATGGACGTCATTATTTTAAAGGTGTCGTTTTTGAAAGGCGTCATTATTTTAAAGGCGTCGTTTTTAAACTGCGTCATTTTTGACAAGCGTCATTTCTTTAAAGGCGTCGTTTTTAATGGACGTCGTTTTCGAAGGCGTTATTTGTTTAAAGGCGTCGTTTTTTAAAAGCGTTGTTTTTGTAAAGGCGTCGTGTTTGATAGGCGTCGTTTTTAAAAGGCGTCGTTTTTGATGGATGTCGTTGTTAAAAGGCGTTATTTGTTTAAAGGCGTCGTTTTTTAAAAGCGTCGTTTTATTAAAGGCGTCATTTTTGATAAGCGTCGGTTTTTTAAAGGCGTCGTTTTTAATGGACGTCATTATTTTAAAGGTGTCGTTTTTGAAAGGCGTCATTTTTTTAAGGCATCGTTTTTGATAAGCGTCATTTTTTTAAGGCGTCGTTTTTTAAAGGCGTCATTTTTGATAGGCGTCGTTTTTGATCAGCGTCGTTTTTAGGAAGCGTCGTTTTTGATAAGCCTCGAATTTTTTAAGGCGTCGTTTTTGAAAAGCATCGTTTTTTAAAGGCGTCATTTTTGAAAGGCGTCGTTTTTTATAGGCGTCGTTTTATTAAAGGCGTCATTTTTGATAAGCGTCGTTTTTTTAAAGGCGTCGTTTTTAATGGACGTCATTATTTTAAAGGTGTCGTTTTTGAAAGGCGTCATTATTTTAAAGGCGTCGTTTTTAAACTGCGTCATTTTTGACAAGCGTCGTTTCTTTAAAGGCGTCGTTTTTAATGGACGTCGTTTTCGAAGGCGTTATTTGTTTAAAGGCGTCGTTTTTTAAAAGCGTTGTTTTTGTAAAGGCGTCGTGTTTGATAGGCGTCGTTTTTAAAAGGCGTCGTTTTTGATGGATGTCGTTGTTAAAAGGCGTTATTTGTTTAAAGGCGTCGTTTTTTAAAAGCGTCGTTTTATTAAAGGCGTCATTTTTGATAAGCGTCGTTTTTTTAAAGGCGTCGTTTTTAATGGACGTCATTATTTTAAAGGTGTCGTTTTTGAAAGGCGTTATTTTTTTAAGGCGTCGTTTTTGAAAAGCGTCGTATTTTTATTGGTGTCGTTTTTAAAAGGCGTCGTTTTTTTAAAGGCGTCGTTTATGAAAAGCGTCGTTTTTTAAAAGCGTCATATTTTTAATGGCGTCGTTTTTGATGGACGTCGTTTTTTAAAGGCGTCGTTTTTGATAAGCGTTGTGTTTTTAAAGGCGTCGTTGTTGAAAGACGTCGTTTTTTAAAGGCGTCGTTTTTAATGGACGTCATTATTTTAAAGGTGTCGTTTTTGAAAGGCGTCATTTTTTTAAGGCGTCGTTTTTGATAAGCGTCATTTTTTTAAGGCGTCGTTTTTGACAGGCGTCGTTTATGATAAGCGTCGTTTTTTAAAAGTGTCGTATTTTTAATGGCGTCGTTTTTGATGGACGTCGTTTTTTAAAGGCGTCGTTTTTGATAAGCGTTGTTTTTTTAAAGGCGTCGTTGTTGATGGACGTCGTTTTTAAAAGGCGTTATTTGTTCAAAGGCGTCGTTTTTTAAAGGTGTCGTTTATTTTAATGCGTCGTTTTTGATAGACGTTGGGTTTTTAAAGGCGTCGTTGTTGAGAGACGTCGTTTTTTTAAAGGCGTCGTTTTTTAAAGGCGTCTTTTTTTAAAGGCGTCGTTTTTGACAGGCGTCGTTTATGATAAGCGTCGTTTTTTAAAGGCGTCGTTTTTGATAGGCGTCGGTTTAAGATTGGCGTCGGTTTTGAAAGACGTCGTTTTAGATAGACGTCATTTTGTTAAAGGCATCGTTTTTGATAAGCATTGTTTTTTTAAAAGCGTCGTTTTTATCGGCGTCGTTGTAGCAAAGGCGTCGTTTTTGATAAGCGTCATTTTTTTAAGGCGTCGTTTTTTAAAGGCGTCGTTTTTAAAAGGCGTCGTTTTTAGAAGGCGTCGTTTTTAAAAGGCGTCGTTTTTTATGGACGTCGTTTTTAAAAGGCGTTATTTGTTCAAAGGCGTCGTTTTTAAAAGGCGTTATTTGTTCAAAGGCGTCGTTTTTTAAAAGCGTCGTTTTTTTAAAGGCGTCTTTTTTAATGGACGTCGTTTTTGAAGGCGTTATTTGTTTAAAGGCGTCGTGTTTGATAGGCGTCGTTTTTAAAAGGCGTCGTTTTTGATGGATGTCGTTGTTAAAAGGCGTTATTTGTTTAAAGGCGTCGTTTTTTAAAAGCGTCGTTTTATTAAAGGCGTCATTTTTGATAAGCGTCGTTTTTTTAAAGGCGTCGTTTTTAATGGACGTCATTACTTTAAAGGTGTCGTTTTTGAAAGGCGTTATTTTTTTAAAGGCGTCGTTTATGAAAAGCGTCGTTTTTTAAAAGCGTCGTATTTTTAATGGCGTCGTTTTTGATGGACGTCGTTTTTTAAAGGCGTCGTTTTTGATAAGCGTTGTTTTTTTAAAGGCGTCGTTGTTGAAAGACGTCGGTTTTTAAAGGCGTCGTTTTTAATGGACGTCAAATCAAATCAAATCAAATCAAATCATTTTATTCGTCAATGCAGGTGTACAATACATAAGGTGTTAGGAGTTACAGGAAGTTCGCTACATTGTGCCTGTGGGCATACGAAAATTACATTAAATGAGAATTACTTATATTCTATTAAACTTTGTTATTAATTTCAATTAACCTATTATTATGTATTTAATACACATTTATATAATACTATCACATTTATATAATACTATTTAATTGCATCACTTATCACTTATATCTTTTCATTGCTTAACTTTATATAACACTGGTTTGTATTTTTTTTAATAATATTTATTATTTGGCTTTCTTACTCTATTATATTTATATATAATACTGTTCATCTCTATTGTAATTATAGTTATTTCTTCTATTATACATATTTATACAGTCTGTTTCCAAATTTATATTCATTATATAATACTGTTATTACTTTATCTTTATTTAAATTATTTATATTATATTATACATCTTATAATTATTCTAAAAATTCGCTTATTGAGTAGCAGCATTTCTTTATTAACAAGTCTTTCAGCTTTTTTTTAAAAAGATTTATATTTAATTTTTTTAACTCATGAGGTATTTTATTATATATTCTTGGAGCCATTTCATAAACGCTTTTCCGTAAAAGGGCAGTGTTGCTATGCTCAATTCTTAGAATATTAGACTCCCTTTTCCTCAACCTTGGATCTGCTGGGGGCTTTATTGTAAATAATTCTAAGTTACTTTTTACAAACACCGCCAGCTCATAGATATAAAGAGATGGAAATGTTAAAATATTTAATGACTTAAATAATGGTTTACAACTATCTCTAGGATGCAAGTTACATATTGCACGAATGCACCTCTTTTGTGCTATGAATACTTGTTGTTTATCCGTTGAATTTCCCCAGAAAATGAGACCATATCGCATAATAGATTCTACATAACTGTGATAGGCTACAAGTACCGTGTCACGATTTACAAACTTAGATAATTTATACAGTGCGTAAGAAAAGCTGTTTACTCTACTGCAAATGGCTTCTACCTGTGGTTTCCATGTTAGTTTAGAATCTATCAATAAGCCTAGAAACTTTATGTCATCTTTTTCTGAAACAGACATTCGATTATAATTTACATGTATATGATTTTCCCTGAGTCTTTGTTCAAAATGCATAATGTGAGTTTTTTCTAAGTTAATTTGTAGATTATTACAGTTAAGCCATTCTATTGTTTGTTTTAATGTATTGTTTACCTCTTCCTCATAGTTATAAGAATTATCTGATTTTACAATAATTGTGCTGTCATCAGCGAACAATACTGTAGGATGTTTAGTGTTTTTGGGGAGATCATTAATATAGAGTAGAAATAATAACGGACCTAAAACACTCCCTTGAGGTACTCCATATTTTACCGGCCTCGATTTGGATTTATATTTAATTTCTCTTTTGTTTACAATATCGATATTTGTTATTTCTGTGAATTGTGTTCGTTTACTTAAATATGATTTTAGTAGGTTAAGGATATTGCCTCGTATGCCATATCTCTCCAATTTGTTTATAAGAATACCGTGATCTACATAATCAAAAGCCTTTGTCATGTCCATGTAAAGGGCGCAAATGGATACTCTTTTATCTACGTTACTCATAACAATGCGTAGGAAATCAAAAATAGCTAAATTTATGGATTTCTTTTTTCGGAATCCTTTTTGTTCGTCGACTAAAATATTTTTATTTTCTAGGTAACTGTATAACCGAAAGTAAATGACTTTTTCGATTACTTTTGAAAATATAGGTATCAGCGCCACTGGTCTGTAATTTTTCATTAATGTTTTGTCTCCTTTTTTAAACAACGGTTTAATAATAGAAACTTTAAGCAGGTCTGGAAAAATTCCTTGTTCAAAGCACAAATTTATAATATGCGATAATGGAAAACAGATGAAGTTATGTATTTTCTTAATGATATTTGTTGTTAAATGATCACAACCAGTACTTTTGGTATTTTTGAAAGATCTTATAGTACCAGAGATTTCTTCCGGCGTACACGGATTTAAAAACATCGAGTCTTTTAACCTATCAATCTGTGACGCATTATTATCAGTATGACGTGGGACAATCTGGTCTATAAAAAAGTCATTAAATGCGTTACAAATGTCTTCAGTATTTTTTATTTCTCTACCAAGGTGCAAAATTTTTGAAATAGGTTCTCTAGGGAGTTCATCTTTGTTATTATTTATTACTTTCCAGGTTGCTTTGCTCTTGTTACTGGAGGTTTTAATGAAATGGTTATTTTGCGCATATTTAGTAAGTTGTATAATCTTTTTATATCGTTTTGAATAGGAGATATAATGGTATTTATTGTTTTCGGTTTTAGTATTCCGGTATGTCCATAATAAGTGACGTTTGATTTTACTGCAATTTTTTATGCCTCTAGATAGCCATTTTTGTTTTTTGTTTATTGTTCTTTTTACATCTTTTTTTGGGAAACATAGATTATAAAATAATTTGAATGTATTTAAGAAACACTCATAAGCAATATTTGGATCTTTTATTTCGTATACTTCACTGAAACTCAGGCTACTAATACATTTTATAAATTTGTCTACTAATTCTGGAGAATAATCGACTATTTTTGTTTTCCACGAGTGTATAACACAAGACTTTTTAACATTACATTTTAAAATTTGTGCAGTGTGATCTGAAAGTGCTGTTTCTATTATTTCCCCATTATTACCGCGATCATTATGAAATATATTGTCTATGCAAGTGCCGCTAGACAGACGGGTAGGTTCATTAGCTAAAGTTTTAAGATTATATCCTTTGACTAAGTTTACAAGTGTTTTAGTATTTATGTCTAGTTTTAGTAAATTTATGTTAAAGTCGCCACAAATAATGATTTTTTTATTGGATCTACCACGTGTTATTTGATGTAGTAAATCTTCTAATTTTTCAAAAAATAATGTAAAATGTATTTTTGTATTAGTATTTTTTGGCACTCTATACACACAAATTATTACGATGTTATGTTTTTTAAGTTGAATTCCGCAACACTCAAAGATGTTTGGTATAGAGAGTTTTTTTACATGTGGCATTACTTCAAATTCGTGGATGTTTCTGACCAATATACAAGAACCCCCTTTTCTATTATTTCTACAATAACTGTCAGCTAATATATAGTTAGGAATCGTTACTATTTTATTATCACTTATTACCATGTTATGTTCAGTTATACACAGGACATCTATCATCTTGTTTAACCTAAACCGTTCTTCCAATAGTACCGTTAACATATCTGCCTTATTAATCAAACCTGATATATTTTGGTGCATTACATAAATTGAGTTATAGACGAAAAAAGTTTTGATTTATTTCCCGATCAGACTTATTTAACGGTGTACTTTGAGCAACATTTGTAATTTTTTGTTTACGCGAATATGAAAAGTAATCCGTTATGGTTCTTTGTTGCAAAGTCACTTTACGACTTTTAACTAAATTATCCTGTGTAGTATAGGTATTTGTTTGGTGCTGAATTATTTTTTTCTTCGGAATAAATTTTTTATTATAATCAATTGTATCAACGATTAAGTTGATTTTACTACAAATTAATTTTAAATAAGCATATCTATTATAAACAGTCTTATGGTTAATAAATTCACAATTATCAATTTTTTTTGAGACACATTTTATCATGTTATTTAGTTTATTTTCGTTTAAATATCTGTTTCTACCTATTTTCAACAAAATTACCGACGCTTTAATATTTTTTAAAATACAGTAAAGTTCATGCGACATTTTCTGCGGATCTTTATCTTCTTCCCCCACATATAGCACTAATTTATCTTGTTCATTTAACTGAAGAGAATTACAGATGTTGGATATGAAGTCAGTAGTCGTATCAGGATAAAGCAGGCCTTGTACGATATATTTCTCATAGCATGAGTTAGTTCTGGAGCGTATTAGTTCCGATGCTATTCCTCGGCACTGGTTTCCACCAACAATTACTAACCTTTTTGGTTGCATTCTATTTAAGTTTTTTGCATCATTTGTTTCATCCTTTCTAAAGACGTCCTCATCACAATATTCATTCAGATTTTCCGCCAATGTATTTTGACCAGAGTGTAACATATGAGAGTTCTTTATGGTTACATCATTTTCTTGAATAATCTTTTTTAAGGAGTTATATTCATTGGTGATATTTTTGATATCCTTCTCAGCGAGAATTAATTTATCCTGTAAGGTGGTTACTAATGCCTGTAACTCTTCTATTTGTTGGGCTTTAGTTAGTCTCAGGTTCGGACAACTTGTATTGTGCATGCTGCTAGTTGATACAAAAGACGTGCACTCATCATCTTCTTCCTGACTAGCTATCAGCAGTGATTCAAAGGAATTTCTAGTGTCTACGTTAACTTTGTGCCTTCTAATAGTTATGTTGTCACAGTGATCTCGGGACCGTATAGATGAACTGGATTGGTTTGCAAGCGTTGAGCATTGCGAGCACTTCCATATTTTTCTTTTTGTAGGTGTTATCAAAGAAAGGATATTTCCCTCTAATTTTATACAGCTTGCATGAAAATAATACTCACAACTATAACATTTGAGATACTCTTCTTGTTCTATAATAATCTTACATTTATTGCAACCTTTCTCCATAATCGATGCGGTGTTATTGTCAGAACGCTATTACACGCTGACACGGTACGACACAAATCCCGATCCTTTCCAGTAAGTAAACACAGTGCACTACCGTGCCTAGTAGGCGGAGCTTGATGGTGCGTCGACGTTACGTATGACACAGTGAGGCACAGAACGCGACTCTTTCCAACAACTTGTCACAGTGTTCAATTGTGTTAGCCGTTATTTAAAAATGTTTGTTTTTATTTTGTTAATCACTCCAAAATCAGTTGAATTTTTTTGTTTCTGTTTTCACTAGTTTTTAGTTCGTTAGTTGCTGAATAAGATGATATATAATACAATTCGGTTTAAACGGTTTTTACCACTTTTATGATTTAAATCACTGCACTCGTTTTAATACACGTCTAACGTCTATTTACTCGACTCGACGTCATTATTTTAAAGGTGTCGTTTTTGAAAGGCGTCATTTTTTTAAGGCGTCGTTTTTGATAAGCGTCATTTTTTTAAGGCGTCGTTTTTGACAGGCGTCGTTTATGATAAGCGTCGTTTTTTAAAAGCGTCGTATTTTTAATGGCGTCGTTTTTGATGGACGTCGTTTTTTAAAGGCGTCGTTTTTGATAAGCGTTGTTTTTTTAAAGGCGTCGTTGTTGAAAGACGTCGTTTTTTAAAGGCGTCGTTTTTAATGGACGTCATTATTTTAAAGGTGTCGTTTTTGAAAGGCGTCATTTTTTTAAGGCGTCGTTTTTGATAAGCGTCATTTTTTTAAGGCGTCGTTTTTGACAGGCGTCGTTTATGATAAGCGTCGTTTTTTAAAGGCGTCGTTTTTGATAGGCGTCGGTTTAAGATTGGCGTCGTTTTTGAAAGACGTCATTTTAGATGGACGTCATTTTGTTAAAGGCGTCGTTTTTGATAAGCATTGTTTTTTTAAAAGCGTCGTTTTTGATCAGCGTCGTTGTAGCAAAGGCGTCGTTTTTGATAAGCGTCATTTTTTTAAGGCGTCGTTTTTAAAAGGCGTCGTTTTTAGAAGGCGTCGTTTTTAAAAGGCGTCGTTTTTAAAAGGCGTCGTTTTTAGAAGGCGTCGTTTTTAAAAGCGTAGTTTTTTTCAAGGCGTCATTTATGAAATGCGTCGTTTTTTTTAAAGTTTCGTATTTTTAATGACGTCGTTTTTAAAAGGCGTCGTTTTTTTAAGGCGTCGTTTTTGATAGGCGTTGTTTTATTAAAGGCGTCGGTTTTGACTGGCGTCGTTCTTTTTAGAGGCGTCTTTTTTGAAAAGCGTCGTTTTTTAGAGGCTTCGTCTTTAATGCACGTCATTATTTAAAAGGCGTCGTTTTTGAAAGGCGTCGTTTTTGATAAGCGTCGTTTTTTTAAAATCGTCGTTTTTGATCAGCGTCGTTTTTTAAAAGCGTCGTATTTTTTATGGCGTCGTTTTTAAAAGGCGTCGTTTTTGATAAGCTTCGTTTCTTTTAAGGCGTCGTTTTTAATGGACGTCATTATTTTAAGGGCGTCGTTTTTAAAAGGCGTCATTTTTTTAAGGTGTCGTTTTTGATTAGCGACGTTTCTTTAAAGGCGTCGTTTTTAATGGACGTTATTATTATAAAGGCGTCGTTTTTTTTAAATCGTCGTTTTTAATGGACGTCATTATTTTAAAGGCGTCGTTTTTGATAAGCGTCGTTTTTTTTAAATCGTCGTTTTTGATCAGCGTCGTTTGTTTAAAGGCGTCATTTATGAAAAGCGTCGTTTTTTAAAAGCATCGTATTTTTAATGGCGTCGTTTTTAAAAGGCGTCGTTTTTGATGGACGTCGTTTTTTAAAGGCGTCGTTTTTTTTAAGGTGTCGTTTTTGATTAGCGACGTTTCTTTAAAGGCGTCGTTTTTAATGGACGTCATTATTTTAAAGGTGTCGTTTTTGATAGACGTTGTTTTTTTAAAGGCGTCGTTGTTGAAAGACGTCGTTTTTTTAAAGGCGTCGTTTTTAATGGACGTCATCATTTTAAGGGCGTCGTTTTTAAAAGGCGTCATTTTTTTAAGGTGTCGTTTTTGATTAGCGACGTTTCTTTAAAGGCGTCGTTTTTAATGGACGTCATTATTTTAAAGGCGTCGTTTTTGATAGACGTTGTTTTTTTAAAGGCGTTGTTGTTGAAAGACGTCGTTTTTTTAAAGGCGTCGTTTTTTAAAGCGTCTTTTTTGTAAAGGCGTCGTTTTTGACAGGCGTCGTTTATGATAAGCGTCGTTTTTTAAAGGCGTCGTTTTTGATAGGCGTCGGTTTAAGATTGGCGTCGTTTTTGATGGACGTCATTTTGTTAAAGGCGTCTTTTTTGATAAGCGTCTTTTTTTACAGACGTGGATTTTTTTTATGCTTCGTTAATGATAAGTGACGTTTTTTTAAAGGCATCCTTTTTTGTAAAGCGTCGTTTTTTAAAGATGTCGCTTTTGATAGGTGTCGGTCACTATAGGCGACGGTCTTTATAAGTGTCAGTATTCTTTAATATAATATTTACTTATGTACTTTTTTTATACTGCTTTTAAATTTCAAGTAATATAATATATAGACGACCTGCGTGGTCGAGTAGCGTACGCACCGGTTTTCAAGGTGTCGCTAGCTCTGTGGTCCCGGGTTCGATCCCCGGACGGGTCAATGTAGAAAGTCATTTTTCTACATTGTCTCTGGTCTGGGTGTTTGTAGTACCTTCGTTGTTTCTGAATTCCATAACACAAGTGCTTAATAGCTACTTACTTTGGGTTCTGAGCAATGTATGTGATGTTGTCCGCATTTATTATTATTATGTCTAAACATAGACCACAAGATTTGGTCACCCTACATCAAGTTAAATGACTCCTAACTCTCAAACGTAATGAAGAGAGTTCTGAACTGTAACACCATGTATACAGTTATTACTGTTCACTGGCGGCAGATAACACCAGCCTGAAACTGTCACTGTCATTAAGAGAAACAACGATCATTAGAAAATTTTGTTTAATCGGCCCCATGGTGGGTGCCAATATATTATTATATCTGCCTGCGTAAGCAACTAATGCTTCCTTATGACAACTTTCTGTTTTGTTTATAGTTTTTTTTTTTTTTTTATATTCAACGTGAAAAAGTCCGATAAATCAAAGACTATGAAAATTGGTCCACTTATTCTTGAGTTTTCAATAGAGTACCTAACCCCACTTCATTATATTTATATCATTTAAATACCCCGTCACTCATAGTTAAAACTGTCACGTCTATTCACCAGGCGTCACATGGAGCGTGCTCTTTGACCCGCGGCAGAGATGAATTGTAAAATACAGGAGGCCTCCGATACGGGGGTGATTGTCACGTAGTTTTAGCCTTTGATTGATAGGCTTTGTTAATCGATTACAAAAAGAGGTGGTTCTCAATTCGGCTCGAAACGGGCCTGTTGATCTGGTGGTTAGTGACCCTGACTGCTATACCGGAGGTCGTGGGTCCGATTCCCACCCAGGGCAAATCTTGTGCGATAATCGGCTTTATTTTTATATGTATATTTAGAATGTAAGCCAGCAGTTATGAACCGACGTCAAAAGTAAAATTCGAGGGTAGGGTAGGGTTAAATAAATTTCAGCAAAGTAACTTCGGACATTTTTTTTAATTTTGTTCCACATTACGTACATTGCTCGAAACTCAAAGTTGCTAACGCACTAATTGTGTTATGGAATTCAGAATCAACGAAGGTACCACAAACACCCAGACCCGAGACAATGTAGAAAAGTGACTTTCTACATTGACCCGTGCGGGGATCGAACCCGGGACCACCACTCGACCAGGGAGGTTATCATCATCTATCAGTCTAATGATTATTAAATCAATGTAACTGAAAACTATACAATTTGGACCAGTAAAGTCATTTAATTTAATGAGAAGGCGATCAACTGTACTTATGTGACCAGTTTAAATTGGTTTAAATACTTGTACGAACGGAACATTTATGTGAAATCAATTACGCTGTACTAGGAATCTCTTATGCAGTAATCAAGCTATTACTTATTCACTAATAGCAGGAATGTTGCATTTTAAATATACTAATTGCTTAGTATTATTTCAAAGCTAGATTCTCCATGCTTCTTGCCGCGCATGTATAGAATAAAAATAATTAAATTTAAGAATTTTGCCAAATATTTTGATAGTTATTGTATGGGGATGTAGACAAATGGTACAAATAAATATCCTAAAAATCGGTCCACCTGTTCTTGAGTGAGTCCGGGATTACAGAGCGAAAAATTTTTATTGCTCTTTTCTAAACTGTGACTCTTTCGCCCACTCAAAATAAAAGTTAATCCATGCTTACGTGTATGTGTGTGAGTGTGTGTATTAAACTAGAAACTGTGTTTTCAAGAAAGAAGAAATTTTATATTTTTTATTTTGATTTTTTGAATGAATGTTTTACATGATGTAGCATATCATATAGCAAAGCTCTCTGTTAACATGTTGTAACTGCGGTTAACATAACCGTTTAGTTAATTAACGCGCGAGTTATGAAGACGCCGCGGATAAATATCCCGCCGTGAGATTGTGTTTACACAGGGGTGGCACACTACAGGGAATGTAGAAGTACAACGCGCAGAGAGATAGATTTAGATGTAAGAATGCTAAAATTAAAATATTGCTGTCACTTACTATACTAAAATCGAATCTTACATAAATAAATAAAACTAACAGGCGTCAAAGAACTCATCGTCATCGTTGTCAATGGCGGGGAATGTGCCCAGAAGGCTGGCTGCATTGCCACGTTGAATGGCTATGCCGATTCTCTGTGCAAGGAACAAACCAGACCTCTGATCACGAGTAGATTCTACCAAACGTTTTGTCACTTACTAACATATGGTGTGAGAAGAGGACGGCATGATGGCTAACTTAGAAATGTAAAACAATATTCACCTTGGTTTTAGCCCAGTTCACCAAGAGTAGGTTTTCAATACTTTTGTATGTAGTTTTTGGTTGTATATGTCACGGTAAGAGTGATTAATTGAAGATTATTAATAATTATCGAGTATTATTAATAATTACCGAAAGTCGAGGTAAAAGTGATAAATTAATCACATTTGTCGGTTTTTATTAATAATTTAACCCTAGTAGTGATAAATGTAATAAGTGGCCAAGGGTTGCGGGGCTGTTTATTTAGTATGCTTGGTTAGGTTCGACTTTGTGACGGAGATCGTTAGGTTAGGTTAGATATTGTGACCTTGCAACAGAGCGAGCGAAGCGAGCGACGACGTATGTACCCATCACATATATTTTTATAAATTAAAGAAACATTAACCAAGTTTATATGTATAAGTCAGTGTATATGTCAGGGTAAGAGTGAATAATATAAATAAGTACCTGCTGGTCAAAAAACATTGGGTTTTTATTTATTTTATCACTTTTACCAATATGTGTCGAGAATTATTAATAATTACTACTAAAAGTAATAAATTTCGATTGTTTATTAACATTTACCAAAACATGTGATTATCATTAATAATTTTGTAAAATTATTAATAATTTTCAATTAATCACATTTACCGTAACATATATATCTACAACGATCGTGCACCGATTTAAAAATGTTTTGTGTTAGTCCCATACATGTAATTTCTCTCTTTTTTACTACAATAGTTTTGTTTTACTTTTATGTGCAAAGAGCTTTTTATCGATATTTTTAAGTAGATCATGATTTGATATAATTAATTTTTGACATATTTTTCACTGTAAAATAAATCTACTGGTATATTTGTACAGTGTGTAAGTTAGGGTGTTGACACACTAACATGTAACGTGTGTCGGTGTGTGGCTGAGCTAATGTTGACGCTTTGTTATTACACGGATAGCTTGCTGAGAATATACTAAATATACAAATATATTATGTCTTAGATATTAGAGCCGATAGCAGGATATTAAACATAAATAGTTTTTTTTTTCTGTACGTCAATTCAAGTGGTATAAGATAACAAATCAACTTATATCAGACCTACAAATACACAGTAAATTTTTAATAAGTAGATAATTTTATAAATTAAGTAGATAATTAATTGAAAATTATTTGTTCAAAAAGGGGGAAAAGGTGTTGTTTTCAATCTTAAAAGCTTTTTTTTTTGCTTCAGTAAAATAAAAAATCTACCAACAAACAAAATTATTACAAAGCTACCAAGATGTCGATAATACTCTTATTTACTAAATAAAACTAAAACCTTACAACAATACAACCTATTCTCATATAATCCTGTCATTCAAACAAACTCGGCGTAGCATCTGTGTCGTAGCCCCGTAGCGTCGTAGCTCCGTAGCGGCGTAGCGTCGTAGCCGAGCTACGTGACGTACGCGTAGCATTGTAGCGCTACGACGTTAAGTTGTTTGACTTTGTTAGCTATTGTTTAGTGAGGACTAGAGTTAATGTAGGTTGTGTGGGTTTAAGTTAGTTATGTATGGATAAGTATGTGTTTATTTAGTTTATGTAAGGCAGATTTAAGTTTAAATTGGCTAACCATTATATCATAATCTTAGTTTTTTGTGTCCAAAGCAAAAATCCCAAATTCTAGGGCTATCGTTAGTATTTTTATAAGTTAACATCTGAATAAATCCGTCTACAATACCCTTACTACTACATACAGATTCGAAATATTATTAAAGCTTTTTTTTTAATCCTACAGATTCCCACAGCTGGGCAAAAGACACCCTTTTTTTTAATTTGAACCTTTTGGTCTGTCCTTATTTCTGACTATAAGGTGCACGTGTTCACATATTTGACTATTGCAGACAATACTAGTTTATAATGTAGTTCATAAGAATTTGTACCCATGGCATCGCATTGGTGTAAACTGTCAAGATGTTATGTTGGTGAATAAATAAATAAATAAAATAAATTTTAATAATGCATTTAGTATAGGGTCCCCTTGAAAGAGGTTCTTTTCTCGTTTAACCAGCAAACACTTCACACTCGTCATGAGACATTAACCCACGTCACGATACGTTAGTGTTAGCTCTTACACAGACCATGTCATACGAAACTCAACCTTACTGCGTTGTAATAAGAGCTACATTAAATGTTACTATAGTGTCACTCTACTGATAGAACTCTTCTGTTTTAAGACAAACAATAATAAACCTTACACCATTGTAATACGAGTGTTATTAGGTTTCATTTCTGTCGACAGGCCTGTTGGTCTAGTGGTTAGAGACCCTGACTGCTAAACCGGAGGTCGTGGATTCGATTCCCACCCGGGACAAATGTTTGTGTGATGAGCACGATCATTTGTTCGGTGTCTGGATATAATTTATCTATAGTATGTATGTAGTTATAGATATATGCGCGTGTTATCAGTTGCCTGGTTACCATAACACAAGCTCTGCTTAGCTTGGGATCAGACAACCGTGTGTGAGATGTCCCGGAATATTATTATTATTTCTGGTTGAATCCTAAAGACATTGTAATAAGAGTGATTTTAACTATGACTGTACTACTGACAGAGAGTCTTTAGTAGCGTACGAAAATGAATCTTACCTCAATGTAATAAGCGTGATATTAAGTTGATTACTACTTAGTTAGACATCTTCTATGTGTTGTGTAGTAGTAACAGTTGTTGTGTTTAAGATGCGTGTCTGATGCTCACTTAGGAGGTGGTGTTATGGTGGTTATAGTCTAGAAAGAAGAAAATCTTTTATAATTAGTAGCAAAAGGACTATTAGTACGTAAGGTTTAACATATAATTAAGGTCTAGGAAAAGGAGGGCAGGTGTTTGTATGCAGGGTGTTACTGAAAGGGTATATCTATCCAAAAGGGATGAAGAGTATGTATGGTATAGAGTCAGGATACAAAGTTTTCTTAAAAACATAATTGTAAAAAGGCACCTACTTTGATTTTTAAATAGGAGTACCTTTCAAGTATCAATGTTCTATTTTTTTTTTAATATCCACTATTTTTTCACACTGCTCCCTGATTGGTCGATGTTAACAGTGCTAATGCCGAGTATGTTGATAGTGAGAAGGAACACGTGACTTATTCAACCAATCTGAACCCACAAGGCTTTTGGTTATTGCTTACTTATTATTTTACGGTTCGACTTACGTAAGTTTATCATTTGACGAAAATGTGAGCGTAAAATAATACATTTTATCTCTCGTTTAGAATCCTACGGAAGTTTATAAAACTATTATACACACGTAAAAAATATATACAGTCGAAAAAACGTTACTCAATTTAAAATCTGTTAAAAATTCATTTAACTTATAATAAGAGGTAGCTTTGAACTTAACAGTGACTAAAAAAATAAATACAAAAATACTAAATTTTTCCACCTCTCTCTTTTGTCCTATTACCCAAAAACTGTAACAATTTCCTTAGTATCCTTATTTAGGCACATTACAGTAATTAACGTCGCAGCCTCCAGTCGTAGCGATGCCGCCGAAGCCTCCGCGTAGTAAGTGGAGAGTGTTCGCAGGCATTAGTGTCGCGCTAACATAGGGGTGGCACTCATAACTTATTTAAATGTTTTTATATATTTATTGTTTTTTATACAATAACAATTTAGTAAAGAAACATGTATAAGATTGAGTGTGTATGTTTAGAAGTCGTTTAAAAATACACTTAACATGAAAGTGGTGTGAGGTAAAACCACATGAATATGTTTAATAAAAAAAATAAAATAAAAAATGTTATGATTAATAGTAGGTTCTAGAGATAATAAAAATGGTTTACTTATGTAATTTTAATTTTATTATGTCAAATAAAGTCCATTTTAGTATAAAAAATCCTGTCTCGATTTGAAACCAAATCATTGAACATACAAATCTTATCAAAAAAACTAACTTTCTCTTCTTAAATCTAACTAAAAAAAAACATTTCTGTTCCACTATTTATTGTATTTCGTGGCAACCCTACAACAAAACTCCCAAAGAAAACTTTATAGCACAATCTACTTCCATCGCTACGAGCTACGAGCTACGGGCTACGGGCTACGAGCTACGCACGTAGCGGCTATCTACGCGCTACGCCAGTTTATTGCTACGCCTGTAAAGACATTGTTAGGTTTAAATTGTGAGAATGCTACAAATGTTGGGAAAATGCCTGAAAATACAGATGGAGGCTTTAGAGGTACTAGAGCAGAATTGTTACTGTGGTAACTTTGCGACAACATTAGGAAAATACTTTATTCATGTTTTTTTTTATATTTTATTATGTTCCTCGTTAACCGCTTCGTTGGCCTAGTGGTGCTAAGCGCGACTGCTACGCTAGAGGTCTTGGGTTCGATTCCCAAGTCGACCAAGGTGTTATTGAGAGTTTGGATTTGTGCCCGGTTAGTGGCAATAGGCTCGCCCCCTATTACATGGGACCTAAACATACCGGCGAACTGTGGGTGTACATTGGTACACTTCTGCCTAACCCTTCGGGGATACAGGCGTGATGATATGTTATTATGTTCCTATGACTAACCTTAGTTTATTGGGATTTTCTGAAGAAATGGTAGAGAATTGCCTCTATTTAAGCGACTTCTGTAAAGTTTAATGGTTACATTAAAAAACCTTAATGAAAGGCGATATTACAAACAAAAACAGGTGTAAAAAATGGTGCAGGAATTAGCTAATACAAATAAAATAATTATGGTATACTGATCTAAAACATTACTTCTGGAAAACATATTAAATTCACATCCTAATTTATTACAAAAATACCTATATTCGTGTTTTTCTTTACATAATAATATTATTTTAGTCTTTATATTCTCAGCTGTATTAGCCAATACATTTATATCTAATATATCTCTCTAACAATTAATGATATCCTTTACAATAGCTATTGAGTCCTCCACACTGCTATTATCGTTCCTAATCGATGTTCTCTAGACGATAGCGGGAGGGGGGGGGGGCTTTATACAGAGGGGGAGTGGGGAAGGTTTGATTGTAATGGACAGGTGTTAACCGACTGCGGTAAAAAAAGGGTTTTGTGTATTAAGGCTTGATGGATTTAGATTCGTATTATTGTTGGGGGTATAGCAAAATTGATTTGGTTAAAAGTCACTTATAATGCTCCACATAGTTGGGTATTATTTATTATCAATATTTTACTATTTGTAAGATATTGTACGGATGCATTTAGGGGCATTTCTTGTGTAAATTTATGTTTTTTTAACACAGTTTATTACATTTCACTGACGGACTGCACAGAAAATGAGGGTTATGATTATTTCATTTTTGTTGTGCTGGTATTTATTCTCACTGACGCTGAAAACCGGTATCATAATAATGTCAAACAAATAGATGAAAAACACTTATGAAAGATGTGATCAAAAACTAAAATTAATTTAGTACTGACGATACACATTAATAAAATATATATCTGTCTGCCTGTGACCATGATACCTGCAAAGGTGACGAAACGTCGAGACATAAACTCTAAATACAAACCGCGATAAAATCCGTTAAAGTAGTTTAATTTTAAAATATATTTTATCGGTGTCTGGGTGTAATTTATCTATAATATGTATGTATTTAGAAATATATAAGTATGTTTATCAGTTGTCTGGTTACCATAACACAAGCTCAGCTTAGCTTGGGATCAGACAACCGTGTGTGAGATGTCCCGGGATATTATTATTATTGTCTTAAATTGATAATGTACCTAACAAGCATAGTAGTTAACAAGTTTACAATATTACTAATAGTTCAAATAACCGATGCATAATATTAAAATATTTGCTAAACTTTAGCATATTACAAACTACATCAATATATTTTATAGCGTATTCAGAGCTTAGTATATAGAGTTTAGGTCATAAATATAGCATAGCTGAGATTTAGCGGTAATATCCTGAAGCGATGCTGTAATATATAGCGCGGAGTGGAGTATGCTGGGTGACAGTAATGTGTTTAGGTATCACTAGCTTTTGCATTCGGTTTTACCTGCGTGGATGTAACCTATGTCCTGTATAGAAAGTTAAGCTGACTATATTATTAGAAAAAAATAAATCTAGTCTATAGAAGCCTTATTTACGTGGAAATTGCCAAAAAGCATAGCCTACATAGCCTGACAAAACAAAATATTACATATACACATTTTTTGTACATACAATTTTGTGATGGCCTAATATATTATGTTTTGTATGTTTTTCTTTTTAAAAGCTAATTTTGTAAGATGTACACTAATGTATTAGCAATTTTAAAAGGCGACGTTTTTAAATTTCTACCTTATTTTTTTATATAAGCATTTACGTTACCTCCAGTAATTGTGAAATGATTAAATAGTGCCTTAAAGGTTCTATAAACATATTGTATAAATCGGTACATCTTTATAAAACCATAACACAAGCTTTGCTTAGCTTGGGATCAGACAACCGTCTGTGAGAAGTACCGGAATATTATTATTATATTATAACAACAATTAGCCAACAATAGAGACTTGTGGAAGGAGGAAAGGGAGGCCTTTGCCCTGCTGGTGACAGTTCAGGCTTTAAATAATAATAATTATTATAATAATGCAAAACCTTTTGATGAGATCATATTTATTTGTGAAAAATGTTGGTTAATTAGAAACACATTTCAGACCATTACCATTTCAAAAACTACAGTAATAAATTACATACTTATACCACTCAACTCTCAAGCCACTACTCACATCACAGGCGGGCTACACACTCGCGTGCCCTCGCTCTCTCCGCACTAATATAGTAAAGTACCCGCGGGGTGGGACTGCAGCCGGCCTTATTAATTTGCTCTAAGTGATGTACGTAACGCTCTCTGACTTGTGGAGAGATGTACGAAAGCGGGGATTTTTAGTTTTGAACCGACGTTAAAAAGAGGAGGTTCTCATTTCGTGTGCTTTCTTTATTTGTTTGCATGTCATGCGATAACTTCGGCAATTGTGTATCGAGTTCAGGTATTGTTTCTATTTTCATCTATGGGTTTTATTTCCGAGGTGATCCCATATTAAATTTCTTTATAATCAATTCAATAGTTTAGTTTTTTTTTTTTATCTAAGGTCCTTTTTTATGTGAAATTAATTGTTAACTGCATTAATATAACTCCATACTTCGTTTAAATCCGCCCTCTCTACTTTTACAAAATGTTACCGAAAGGGTATATTTATACAAAAGGGGTGAAGAGTACTCCTGGTGTAGAGTCCGTCCACAAAATTGCAGCTAAAAAAGAGTTCATTAAGTCAAAAATTGGTCCTTAAGTTTTCGAATCACATTTACTGATTGACAGAGCTAAAACTTTAAACTGACTCTATACCAGATGTACTCTTCACCCTTTTTGAATAGATATACCTTAGAGTATATAAAAGAAATTAGAGAGAGCCTATCAGAGTTTGAACGTAAGCACTACTGTGAACTAGTTTTGTCGTGAATTATGTATGAAGATGGAGCTTGCCGTTTAAAAAAATCTATCTAAACACTAATATTATCCTAACAATGTCAAAACCATCGATATTTTCCTATATAAGTTTCTCGTTGCTCGAAAAGTAACATAAATCAGTAAACGAATGTACTACATACAGACTAAAACTGCTATCGCTTGGCAGAAGGGGAAACGAGCGATAGTAGCAGTCTATGTATATGTTTAGTGTATGGATATACCCTTTCGGTAACACCCTGCATACACTCGGGAATTCATATCTCATAATATTTTCCTGAAATTATTGGAATGGAAGATTAAAATCCGGTGTGTTTGTAATTTAATTAAAGCCGTCTGGCGCTGGATGTTATAGGAGGTGTTATTAATGTCGCGCCGAGAATGTATTGTGATTGAGTTTGTAATGTTTTTACACTCATTACTGATTCTCAATTATTACTTGTGCTTTTTGAGGGATTTTCATTTTTTATGACGAATTATTGCCAGTTAAATGGCGTCAGGTGTGGGTTGGTTATCTCATTGCGTGTTTGGCGATTCTGGCGTTGCGCGGCCAATGAAGCTCGGTATATCTTCCGCCGGATATGAATCGATCCTTTTTTTTCGGGTTGAAAATCTAATGATTTTGACCCACGTCGAGGGCACGACGTGGGGATATGTCGGACTTGCACCGACCAAGAACACCCCGGTTCCCTTCTCACCGTTGGTGGAGCCGCGAGATCGCTAAACATTCATAGCGCAGCTCCGGCAGATATGAACCGACCCTTGGGGTGCTGTCGTTTTTGTATTGTAATTTTATGTTGACATTAATAAGCTCTACTTTTTAACATATATCATAAATAGATTTTTTTTAATTTTGAGCTTGAAACTACGTATTGGTTATGGTTTTAAAAAGCAGCCTTTTGTCCTTACTTGCTGTTTAAATTAGCTACAAAGAATACCTTAAAACTGGTAGCGTTAATTTACCGTGTAATATTAACCGACACAGTTGCGGCATTGGTTATCACAATTATAATGTGTGTTGGTATTAATAACATAACAGGAACGTATGCGAAGCTTGTATTTATTAACTTATAATTAACGTTTTGACACCGGCTGCGGTTATATACATATTTCTAGTTATTTCTAGTTATTTCCTGTCACATAACAAATAATTATGTAAGCTTAGAACGTCATAGTTTAAACTTTATAGAATATACATACATATAATCACGGCTCTCTCCCTTGTAGTGGTAGGCAGAGACAATTTCTTTCCACTTGCTACGATCCTTACACACTTGTTTCGTTTTGTCATAACATAACATATCATCACGCCTGTATCCCCGAAGGGGTAGGCAGAGGTGTACCAATGCACACCCACAGTTCACCGATATGTTTAGGTCCCATGTAATAGGGGGCGAGCCTATTGCCAGTAACCGGGCACAAATCCAAACTCCGACCTGCTACTGAGAACCCCCTTTCGTTTTGTCCACTTTCATTATTCGATTCATACATGCTCTTTCAGCTAAATATAATTTATTTTGATAACACAGACATACAGACATTTAATATTATCTGCAAACGCAATAAAGGTAATTTACAGCATTATTTTAAAAGCAATAGAATCATTTCCGTGTTTGTATTTATTTAACTGAACCATAAAAACATCCTAAACAAGCGTTATAAAAATAAAAGCAAACACATTTCAACAACAATTCCAAATAATATGTATACACATATAAATTATCATGAATATACAATAATCTTCTTCTTATATATAAAAATGAATCGCTAAATGTGTTGGTAAGCGCATAACTCAATAACGCCTGGGCCGATTTCGCTAATTCTTTTTTTGTTGTATTTGTTATTTTCAAGAGAAAAGAGTTCTTATGAAAGGAACAAAGTAATCAAATTTTAGTATGTTTAATCACCATATCATGTAATCCTGTCTATTGTTATTTGATAGTGATTTGTTGGATTCATCTGCGCGTCCAATAATATAAAGGCACCGGGAACGGGACCTAGGTATTCACGCGGGTAAAACCGCGGGGCACAGCTAGTCAAATATACAAATGTCTGTCGCTAAAACAAAAAGGTTTTAATACAAAATACCCGTAAAGACCATTATTAAGTAATTTCCAGCCATTACGCGTTGACACAGGAGTCCTGGGCTTCGGCCTCTTAGCTTTCTGCCTTTCATCCTACGCTTATAATATGATACTATATACTTAGGAGCGATGGGTGCATAAGAACAAGATTAGTTGAAGATGATCTAAGTTTTGAATTTTAGTTTAAGAAAATCCGAGTTTAACTGAGTTCAATGGACTATTGAACTTAGTTAAAATATATATAAATATATATTACGTAAACTAAACGCAGTAATGAAAATATAAATTTGATCTCGATCATGAATAGCTCAGTTTTTAATCAAATCTAATATAACAACAAACTCTAACTATACTAAAATTAAAACTTACAAAAATAAAAACTAAACGGCGTCAAAGAACTCATCGTCATCCTTGTCAATGGCGGGGAACGTGCCCAGAAGGCTGGCAGCATTGCCACGTTGAATGGCTATGCCGATTCTCTGTGCAAGGAACAAACCAGCCCTCTGATCACGAGTAGATTCTACACATACAGACACTAGTCGGACAAAATAAGTCTCTGATGGCCAAATACTGAAACGGTTATCAATTTTAAGTTTCCATATTTTCTCATGCTGTCCTTCTCACTTCAAAGAGCAAAGTAGCGACAGATAGACATTTAAGAACGTTTTAAATGACCCGCAGGGGGTGCCCTTAGTGGACGTTGCTGACGTAGTTAGTTTTTCCTATTGCTCTGGCTGGAGGCCTTAAGGTCCTCGCCAAAAGTCCGGTGAAGTAGACAAAGCCTGCGCTAAGTGTAACTGAAAAGACTTCAAATAAAATAAAAACCTTAAATTAAAATTGCCTTTTAGTATTCAGAAGAAATTGTTACAAACAATAATCTAAGACATATTATTATGTGTTAACATAGCTTAAAAGTCCGGGATTAACCCAAACACGATCCCGGGAACAAGCACGGCATCTTTCGGCTCCCGGCCTAAATCCGGGATTAGTGCCTTTCCCCGCACTATACCGGGAACAAGCACGGGATCTTTCGGCTCCCGGCCTATGTCCGGGATTAGTGACTATCCCCGCACTATCCCGGGTTGGTACTTAAGCACGTGATCTTTCGGCGTTCAGCTCTCGTCTTGAGTCCGGGATTAGTGCCTATCCCCGCACTATCCCGGGAACATTGTAAGACGTGTCCTCACTACGTTTTAGCTTAATAGCTAGTTTAGTATTCATTGCTTTTGGAATTAGCTTCGAGTACACTTTTATAATGGCTTCTAAAAGCGGTTTTCAATAGGTTTGTATTTTTTCTGTAAAATAGGCTAATTGTTAAGCTATTCTGTTGAATATGTAATGTAATAGGTTTAATGTAATTTCTCAAGTGTGGCAACATTTAAAAATCATCATCATCTCCCGAGCCTTTTCCCAACTATTAATATTGGGGTCGGCTACCAGTCTCACCGCCAGCGGAATACCATATGTTACAGAGCGACTGTCTATCTGACCTCCACAACACATGTTACTGGGTAACACAGTATCTCATAGTAAGACTGCCTGTCAGAATTGACTTAACGACGGCCAAAGATCTTTGTATGACAGCCGGGACCTACTGTTTAACGTGATTTCCGAAACACAGAGGGGTCTCGGTATGTTATAAATGGTCACCCATCCACTGACCGGCGGCGAGCGCGGTTAAACCGTTGGTTATCGGTCAAACCGTACGGCTTACACTTAGCCACGAGCCCCTCCTTTACATTTAAAAATACCTGGTAATATTTATAACATGTAAACTTACTTTACTTGATTTAAGACTTTTTCTATTCTTAAAAGCTAAACCAAGTAAATACAATAGAAAAGTTTTGGAGGCGCATTCAAGAGTCAAATTTTAAAAGTTTAATATAACCTTTTTCGTAAACATGAAACTTAAAGTAGGCTTTACCTTTTATTATTATTTTATAGTTATAGTTCTTATATTATACCTTACGAAATGCTTACACTTAAATGTTTGATTTACAATTTTTTATTTTTTATATTTGTCACAGATGCTATCAAAACTCTGATATTAGAGTAGGTGTGAAGTTTACAAATTAAGTCTAAGTATAAGTAGGTACGTATATTATGCAGATAAATATATCATGTGCCTTAGTTCAGCAGTTTGACTGGCTGTTGGTCTAGTGGTTAGTGACCCTGACTGCTATACCGGAGGTCGTGCTCATTCCCACCCAGGACACATGTTTGTGTGATGAGCACGATCATTTGTTCTGTGTGGGTGTGTGGGTTTAATTTATCTATAATATGTATGTATTTAGAAATATATGCGTATGTTTATCAGTTGTCTGGTCACCATAACACAAGCTCTGCTTAGCTTGGGATCAGACAACCGTGTGTGAGATGTCCCGGAATATTGTTATATTATTATGAATATAAGGACAATAGGTGTTTTAAATTACAATATACAAATGTAACATATATTCTTACTTTAAATTCGAACCTACAACACATTCAAAACTTTAATCACTTCCACGCAGATGGTTTTAACAAAAACCATTCATCCCACACATCCCCGCACTATCAATCGACATAATCCCGGCGTATATCACCGCAATCCCGGCGTGTCGCATCACTGGCTGGCACGTCACTATTCCGCTCACGATCGCGAATCTGTAAAAAACATGTTCATTCATCCTGAATGTTATTAGCTATGACACGACACGCATACATATTGTGTATCATGTATGTATGTATGACTGTATGTATGTATGTATGTATGTATCATACATACATATGTAAGAAGCGTCTCTGATTTATTAAATTCGGAATTGGTTGGATCTTACAACCCTAGTGATACACTGCCGAGCAAAAGGAGAAAGCTAATTTTTTGAGAATATTTTTAACCGACTTCAAAAAGGAGGAGGATCTCAACTTGAATGTCTGTTTCGGAAGGTTCGGTTTTTACGCGAAATTTCAGGCTATTATAAATCGATAAAAATATGTTATAATATGCATGGTCTAATAAAAATTTCATTGAAGTCGCTTCTTAATACATTTATTTTTATTAATTACTAGCTGTGTCCCGCGGTTTCACCCGCATGAAGGACGATTCAAACACTATCTTTATAAATTATAGCTTATGTGTTATTCCGATGTATCAGCTACATTATTGTAAAGTTTCATTAAAATCCATTCAGTAGTTTTTGCGTGAAAGAGTAACAAACATCCAAACATCCATTTTCACAAACTTTCACATTTATAATATTAGTAAGGATTTAGAGTATTTTTTCTAATGTCTATTTAAATATAGATACAGTGCTTATCAAAAAGTGAATAGCTAAGAATATTGCTTTTTGAGGTTTGTGCGAATGTTAGATAGTTTCAAACTCAGTGACTTGTCATCTATTGCCGTCCTTGTCGCACGCTGTACGTTCATAAAATATAGCCTATTTCCTGTAACACCCGCAGATATATCAAACTCCGTTGTGTTCGCTCGTAAAACCGTGACAGACAGACAGACTTTATATATGCATTCTCTATGGTTTAGTAGTAAGAAAATCGTAAAATAATAATAATAATATCATTTATTTGCATAAAATGTGGTACAAGAGTTGGTATAAAATTTGGTTACAGAGCTAGACACATTCCGCACTTATAAAACAGCATGCAAATGTTTGAGACAACTTTAACCTACATACATCAGTTTTAACAAACACATGTACAACACACATACCTACTATAAGAATTATAAGAAAATTCAGACACATTATAATAATATTCTTAATAAAGAACAAAAGAAACACACACAACTACAAAAATGAAAATTTACAACGCATTTCTAAAATGGTAAGACTGAGACGAATACTTTCTGATAAACTCCTCTACAGAATAGAAATTCTCTTGTATTAACCAAGTTCGTAGAGACCTACAGAACTTCTGATAGGGCAAATCGACTATGTTCTGAGGCAGAGAGTTATAGATTAGCGGTGCCATGTACACACAACTACGTCTGCACATTTCGAGACGAGGGATTGGCATTTTTAAATACGAATGAGTGACTTTCCGTTTGTTTGTATTGTTTTTGCTTTCAAATAATTCAAGATTGCATTTGACGAGTTTGGCGACTTCATAAATATACATGCTAGGGACAGTTAATATTTTTTCTGATTTGAAGATGGGCCTACAAGAGTCTGACCATTTGATGTTAAAGATCGCGCGAACACATTTCTTCTGTGCAATAAAAACCCGCATTAGGTCTGCTGTATATCCCCAAACCACTATACCATATCGGATAATGGAGCATACATAGGCATGGTATACCATTAAAGATGTGTGTTTTGAAGAAGAATCTTTGATTCTTTTTAAGGCAAAGACAGACTTATTAATTTTTTTACATACGCTATCAATATGATCTTTCCATACGAGGTGTTGATCTACTATAATACCAAGAAATTTAATGTTTTTAACCTGTTCGATTGGTGTATTATTACAAGTGATGTTTAATTGTTTCGATTTGCTTTTATGTGTCCTAAAGTTAATTATTTTTGTTTTATCTAAGTTTATTTTTAATGCATTTATATCAAGCCATTTAGTAATTTCTGTAAGTACTTGATGTATTTCTGTTTTAAAGGTTTTTTCGTTACTACACCGTAAAATTACTGAAGTATCATCCGCAAATAGAATACATTCATGATTGTGGACTACTTGGGGAAAATCATTAACGTAGATCAGGAATAATAAGGGACCCAAAATGCTTCCTTGAGGAACTCCAAAATAATTACACCTTGGACTGGAATCAAAGTTCTCAAGAGTATTGGTTATGCTATTAAATTTAGTTATACGAGTCATTTGTGTTCTGCCATTTAGGTATGATTTAAACCAATCTAAGGCTATACCCCTAATACCGTATTTATCTAATTTGTTTATAAGTCTAGTATGATCAACAACATCAAAAGCTTTACTTAAATCTAGAAAGAGTACGCTAGGAATTTTTTTATGATTTATACTATTTATTATCGACTTAATCAAATTAAATGTTGCCAATTGGGTGGACTTACCTTTTCTAAATCCAAATTGTTCTTTAGCAAGCACATCAGTCTTATTAAAAAAGTTAAGTAGCCTCTTATAAATTACTTTTTCGAAAATTTTAGAAATAATAGGAATAAGTGCAATAGGTCGGTAGTTATTTTTATCTGTTTTAGAATTTTTCTTATGTAATGGTTTTATTATGGATAGTTTCAGTTTATCCGGGAAACGACCCTGTTCTAACGACAAGTTAATAATATGAGATAGGGGATGTGCTATGAACTGTGCTATAAGTTTAATAAGTTCTGTAGTAATATTGTCATAACCTGATGCTTTTGTATTTTTCAGAGACTTTATTATATGAAAAATTTCTATTGAATTAGTTGGTTCAAGAAAAATGCTGCGATCATTAGTATTAATATTATACGTATCATTTTGTTTCGTAGTAATATGATTCTTTTCAACAGTGTCTATAAAGAAATTATTAAATATGTTAGCAATGTCGGAACCTGACGTGACTAAAACATTACTATCGTCAATAATCCCCTCAATGTATTCTCTCAAAGTTTCATTACCCATGGTGCGTTTTACCACATCCCACGTAGCTTTACCTTTATTGTTTGAGTTAGTAATGTGCTTTTGATTACAAGAATACTCTAAATTATTTATACATTTTTTTAGAATATTTGAGTATTTTTTAAATATTTGTTTATTTTCATTTGTTTTATTGTGGTAGTACCTATATCTTAATAACCTTTTTGTTTTTGAGCTTTTCTTAAGTCCTTTTGTTATCCATTTCAATTTAGAAGTTTTATGATTTACCTTAATTTTAATAACCGGAAAGCATAACTTGTAAAACAATGTCAATAAGTCGTGGAAACTACCAAAAGCATCGTTAGCTTGCGGAAACTCATAGACTTCGGAAAAAGATACGTTGCTTATATAGTTCACAAACTTGTTTATGTTTTCTTTGCTAAGATCATGTTTAGTAACGAAGTGATGATTTGTAATGTTCTTTTTTGGGTATTTAAATTCGACAACTTGAGCTGTGTTATGATCAGATAAGCAAAGAATGTGTGTATTGCCAACTGCTTCCGGAATGTTACTTATAATATTATCAATGCAAGTATTTAGCCTAGTAGAAGTATGAATATGGCGTTGCATTCCATAGTTAGAGATGAGTTCATCAAACGTTATAGAGTTCCTATCCTTTAAATGAAAGTTTATATTAAAATCACCGGCTATTATGATCCGCCTTTTTTTGAGTTCTATTTTTTGCAGCAGTTTGTCGAAATTTTCAAAGAAAGTAATTATGTTCGAATTTGGTGTCCTATACACACAAATGACAATGAGACGTAATTGTTTTATTTCTGTACCACAGACCTCAAAATGTTTTTCTATGCTCATATCTTTAATTTCTCTAAGTTCAGAACATTCAAATATGTCTTTACAAAGTATACAAGTCCCGCCTCGACTTTTTTCCGGGCGTGAATATATAGCACACATTCGGTAATTTTTAGGACCATATAATTATCATAACCTTCTTTTATGAAATGTTCACTAAGACACAATACATCAAGATTTGTTCCTAACTCACACATATCCTGAATAGCAATTTCCAGATCTTGAATTTTACTTAATGCTCCTGCTATATTTTGGTGGAGTATAGTACAGGTATTCATACAGTTGTCCTTATCGTTAATCACGAAATAAACTATTATTGCCGCTATCAATATCTGGAATTTGCAAGGGTTGCTTGTTAGTTTTATCAATCACTGGAAAATAATACGGTATTGTACCTCTGAGTGGATTTTTTTTACTTAGCATTTTCTGGTTAGCATTGTGATATGAGTTTTGAAAGTAATTAGGTATACCCTTGACAATGCCAGACTTTTTAATAGTTGGTGCAACTTTTATAGGGTTTTTGTTGAACGACAGGAAGCTTTTGTTATATTGCTCTATATTTATTTTGTGTATTATTTGGTTAACAATATTAAAGCTGTTTTGTGCTTGTATGAACGAAAAGTTTTTAAAGTTTTGAGCTAAAAGTTTAAGATTGTAGTTTAGTTTTCTTTCATTTAGAAATGCATTGTATAGTACATTTACTACATATACGTTGCACTTATTCAGTGCTTTGAGAGCTAAAGACATTTCCATAAGAAACTTAAACGGATTACAGTCATTGCTTCCAGTCATGATGACAACACTGTCACTAGCTGTTAATTCTTTAGATAATAAATTACAACTGGATAAAACTTCCTCAGTGGGGGCATCAGGTTTTCTAATCCCTGAGATTTTATACTCCTTAAGAATAAGTAAAGTAAATAATATTTTATTACGATCCATTCCAAGGTGGCAAGCATGGAGGTATTGAATTTATTACTTACCACCTTTCCACCATTGTGGAAAGCAAATAAAAAGTTTTAAGTTTATTTATAAACTAGCAGTTTCACGAGTTTTATAAACATCTTTTCTAAAATCATTTCTAAAGACGACCTCCGTGGTCGAGTGGCGTTCGCACCGGTTTCAAGGTGTCGCTAGCTCTGAGGTCCCGGGTTCGATCCTCGGACGGGTCAATGTAGAACGTCACTTTTCTACATTGTCTCGGGTCTGGGTGTTCGTGGTATCGTTGTCTCTGATTCCATAACACAAGTGCTTTAGCTACTTACTTTGGGTTCAGAGCAATGTATGTGTTGGTGTCCGCATTTATTTAGTTATATTTATTATTGAATAAAAGGTTATAATTTTAGATTTAGGTCCCGACGTTTCGACACCTTTGCAGGTATCATGGTCACGGGCAAACTGAGAGATCTAAAATTAAAACCGCGAAAAAATCCGTAAAAAGTAGTCTTATTCAATGTCTAACATTCGCGTAAACCTAAGAAACCAATATGTATTTATTATTTATAAAATGAAAGTAGCCTAAGTTACTCCTTATAACATAAGCAATCTGCTGAGAAAGTCTCGTCGAAATAGCTACAGCCGTTTTTGAGATTAGTCAGAAAAACAGACATGCAGACAAAAATAAAAAAAAAATCTTTTTTCTATTTTGTTACCGTATATACTTTCATATGCATTTAATGAAAATATTTTGATTTTTTAATTACAAACAGACAATTTAATTTATTTGTATAATTATGCAATTTACGAGCAAAGCCACGGGACTTAGCTAGTTAATAGTAAAGACATGTTTACAAAGACATTCTTTATTTATGTAAGTTAATAACGTATTTGAGTATAAATGTTTTTTCGTTGTAATTGTGTCGTTAGTATTGTTACTGCGTCTTAAATAAGATATGTTTGTATAAAGCCGGAACCCCACCGCTGCGCAGGCTGTGCACGGATGCGTGGCTCACCTCTGCTGCGTGGGTTCATTAGTTCGGCGGCGTCGGCCTCCGTTTCCACTGCGGCGCACGGACACGGATGTGTCGCCCACACAGCTCATAGCTATGCGTGGGGTACAGTCACGAGCAAAAATATGTGTACATAATAATATGCGAAATTGTTAAACAAAATTAGTGAGATTTTTTGTCGAATCTCTTCTGCCATCTAGCAATCAATGCATACTGACAGATGACACTTGAAAATAAAATGGTTCAAAAATTTTTTTTTATAAAAAAAAATATTTTACAGTCAATATATTATTTTTACAATATAGACAATAGCTCTTCCAAGTAACAATATAATTTAGCTATTGTGTAGTAACATCTGTTTTACTTATTTGTATTATAAATTACTTAGTTCTTACATAAATTATACTTATCACAACTTAAATGTATGTATATATACTAGGAACATTAATTGTACTTCTTATTTATAGTAGCTTATTCTTTTAATAATTTCTTAACAATATTATGTGTGTACATATTTTTGCTGGAGACTTTACATAGTCGTGGGTCGCCGAGAAATGGCCGACCCACGCAGCTGGGATGCGTGGGTCGGCTACGTGGCTGAGCTACGTTCCGCCTATTCGAGTTAGCCACGCGTGTGTTTATGACGTCATATGCTGCGTAGCATGTCCGTGCGCTGCGGTGGAAACGCTCTCATACATTTTGTACTAAAGCGAAGCTGAACACATGGCACAGCCTCTCCGTGCGCCGCTGTGGGTTTCCGGCTTTATTATTATATTGAAGTTGCTTCTTTTAACTTTTATTTTTATTATTCAAATCGCTTCTTTTCACATTTATTAATTATTTAGAGTATTTTTTCTAATGTCTTATTTAAATATAGATACAGTGCTAAGTGAATAACTAAGAATATTGCTTTCTGAGGTTTGGTTTGTTTGAATATTAGATAGTTTCAAACTCAGTGACTTGTCACCTATTGCCGTCCTTGTCGCACGCTGTACGTTCATAAAATATAGCCTATCTCCTGTAACACCCGCAGATATATCAAACTCCGTTGTGTTCGCTCGTAAAACCGTGACAGACAGACAGACTTTATATATGCATTCTCTATGGTTTAGTAGTAGGAAAACAGTAAAATGTTTTATTACGATATATTCCAAGGTGGCAAGCATGGAGGTATTGAATATATTACTTACCACCTTTCCACCGTTGTGGAAAGCAAATAAAAAGTTTTAAGTTTATTTATAAAGTAGCACTTTCACGAGTTTTATAAACATCTTTTCTAAAATCATTTCTAAAGACGACCTCCGTGGTCGAGTGGCGTACGCACCGGTTTCAAGGTGTCGCTAGCTCTGAGGTCCCGGGTTCGATCCCCGGACAGGTCAATGTAGAAATCAACTTTTCTACATTGTCTCAGGTCTGGGTGTTTGTGGTATCGTTGTCTCTGAATTCCATAACACGCGTGCTTTAGCTACTTACTTTGGGTTATCCGCATTTATTTATTTACATTTATTATTTATAAAATAAAAATAGCCTAAGTTACTCCTTATAACATAAGCAATCTGCTGTGAGAGTCCCATCGAAATAGCTTCAGCCGTTTTTGAGATAGGTCAGCAAAACAAACAGACAGGCAGACAAAAATAAAAAATCTATTTTCTATGTTGTTACTGTATATACTTTCAAAGACATTTATTGAAAAGATTTAGATTTGTAATTAACTACTAACAATAATAATAATCATCCAGCCTATAATTGTCCCACTGCTGGGCACTGGGCAATTATTAACAAACTAATTCTTAAATTGTCTTTATTTGTATAGATGTGAATTACGAGCAAAGCCACGGTCACAAGCTAGTTAATATTAAGAACATGTTAAGAAAGACATTCTTTATTTATTTAAGTTAATTACGTATTTGAGTATAAATGTGTTTTCCTTGTAATTGTGTCGTTAGTATCGTTACTGCGTCTTCAATAAGATTTTTTTGTATTTATTTGTTTTATGTATGTTAATGTTTTCTGTTGCTTTATTGGTTGTGTGTATGTCATGTTAAATAGTGGAATTAAGTAGCCTGACTACTGTGAGACCCAAAGAATGCTTTACTTTTTACCGACGTGAAATAAATGAGGTTGTGTCTTTAACCCTTCTGTATGTAAATAAGCATTTTCTTGTAGAGTGCTTAATTAGAATCTTAAGGTGGCTTGAAAAGTATTTTTTTGTGGCAAAATTATTTGTGAACTGATAATATTGCAGTACTAAATCCCATGATTCTCGAATCTCGTTGCAGAAGTCAGTATACTGTTGAGAAATTAAATATAATAAGTAAATAATGAATATTAAGTTATTCGTAAAAAAAAATAAAAAACCAGATAAAAACGGTAAACACTTATTTTTACTGAATAAAAGATGATAAAATGTTAAAAAAAAAAAGTAAACATAAACGTACAAGCAAAGTTTCTTATCTATTATCTAACTTACATTTATTAGTTCCCTCCATTTCTTAGTAAGAAGTAACTAGCAGTAAATAAGCCAGCAGTAACTACCCGCGACACTAACTGCCTCAGTTATTTACCCGCACAATTACGGCCGAGTTAACCGACACACACCGACCGACGTGACCGAATTATAATGTTATATAACCGTTTATATAACAAAATGGCTTGCAGGGTGTTACCGAAAGGGTATATCTATCCAAAAGGGGTGAAGAGTATGTATGGTATAGAGTCAGGATACAACATAAAAAATATAAACATTAAGATGATTTACCTAAACATTTAGCAAGTCAATTAAGTATAGACCCTTGGTGTGCGGTTTTTTTTTTAACTGTTTTTGATCTGAAACTTTGTAAACTGACTCTATACTAGATATACTTTTATCCCCTTGTATGTAATACTTTTAATGATTGTATATAAACAAAAAAAAAAACTATTTTAATATTTGTCTGTCGTCTGACAAAGCATAGCGCTCTACTTATTTGTAAAACCTTTATATTATACCTATGCTTCACAAATAAAAGTTCTGATTCTGATTCTGATCCCCTTTTGGATTGATATACCCTTTCAGTACCACCCTGTTTAGCAAATGGTGTTTCAATTTTCGAGTATATTCACAGCCATAGTCATTGAATATTTAGTTTAATATGTGATGGTTTAAGTGCCATTCAATGTCATCAATAAATAGTTCTTATTTCCTGAAACTAAAAAAAAAACAAAATTAATACATCAATTCAAGAGCTCAAATGTCACATACACACACACAGATATATTTGCCCACACACCTCATCTCACCACGACATCTCATCACACTTTCAAATAAGTTTATTTCTACACGTAGTTTTTCTAATTGTTTCCCTGTATTTATCCACCTAACCTTGTCCACTAGTCCCACCCCGCGGCGTCGCCCACACTCGACCGCCTCGTCTCACACTAGCACAGTAGTAGTGTAGCGGGTTCTATTCCCGGCGCCAATTAGTTCGTCTGGAGGTCAGAGGGCCGAATGTATTGTAATACTTATTATCGATAGTTGGTGCCTCAAGGTCTCACACGAGTGAAAAGAAGCAAATTACTTATACCTATGTATTTTTGTTATTGTATGGGTCTCATCAATTGTTGGTGAGCATTTTAAATAAAACTAAAATAAAATTGTGATGCCTCAATAACTTTTGTTTAATACTTGTAATGAAACGAAAATAAAAAATATAACTAATTTGGTGCAGTCATTCAGTACTGATAATAGTACAGCATTGGCTTTATTTCAGCGTACTTGCCTATTTATACAAACCTCTAGAGAGAGATAAGTAATATTAAAAATGTAAGAGTTAGATGAAAAAGTGCTTGTTACTTAAACCACCAAACTTACACGTATTTCTACGTCATTATCTAAATTACCATATAGTTTTATTCTAATAAACCTAAATAAACCTAAATCAAACTGTTAATTATTAATAAAACTTAAAATAGATACATACAAATATATAAAAACTAAGACTACACAAGAAATAAGAAAAAATTAAAACGAAATAAAACTAAAATAAAGCATCAAAAAAACATCTACATCGCTGTCGATTTTACCCAAACGGCTAAACCTTAGGTATCTAAAACAAATGATGATTTCTCCAAACATGTTATACTGGCGCCCAACGTGGGGCCTTACCATTTCATCTGGCTTACAAATACAACTCTTTCATTCTCACCATCAATATTCATAATTATTCTCTGTAGTCACAGTTACAGGCTGCAGTGACGTCACAGCCTCCCATTATAAAACACCAGCTGTTGCATAGTCAAATGCAATCCACTGCACTGTTGCATTGCGAGTCAGACTTTACGCTTTGACATCCACAAACTGGGAAAAGTTATGTGCATACATTTAAACTAGGAACAGCGAGCTCTAACAAGACCGCGTATTTCATTTGCAAACGAGAGGGGCGAGTGGCCAAGTACAAGCCTCTGTACTCAACCGATAATGATGGTTAAGCCGCGCTCGTTGCGGTCGGTCTGTGGATGGGTGACCATTTGTCAACATTCTAAGATTCTTTGCCTCAGCACGTTAACTCGTTGGTTAAACGTTGATCTTTGACAGTCGTTTAGTCAATGACAAGCAGTCTTACTGGATACTGTGTTCCCCAGTAGCATGTGTTGTGTGTCAGATAGACAGTCGCTCTGGAACATCCGGTGTTCAGCTGAATCCGGTAAGACTGGGTAGCAGACCACAATATAGCTTGGGAAATGGCTAGATGCAAAACAATCATTTGAGAAAGATTTCTATGTCTTAGGCCATCTGATCCCAAACTAGGCAGATTGTCTACTATGGTAACCAGACAACTGATAAACATACAATGAATTTATAAATGAATAAATAAATGCAAACAACATCACATACATTGCTCTGAACCCAAAGTAAGTAGCTATGAAGCACTTGTGTTATGGAATTCAGAGACAACGAAGGTACCACAAACACCCAGACCCGAGACAATGTAGAAAAGTGACTTTCTACATTGACCCGTCCGGGGATCGAACCCGGGACCTCAGAGCTAGCGACACCTTGAAACCGGTGCGTACGCCACTCGACCACGGAGGTCGTCATAAATAAATGCATATTATACATAAATTAAACCCAGATTCAGAACTATTGAACACAAAAAGATTTGTAATGAATGGGGTCAATACTAATAATAATATTCCTGGACAATTCACACACGGTAATCTGATCCCAAGCTAAGCTCTAAGAGAGCTTGTGTTATGGTAACCAGACAACTGATAAACTGATCGTGCTTATCACACAAACATTTGTCCTGAGTGGGAATCGAACCCACGACCCCCGGTATAGCAGTCAGGATCACTAACCACTAGACCACCAGGCCACACTTATGTATGTCTGGCGTTACAAGTGTTTCTCTTTGTGTATGAGTTGTATGAAATATGTATGGTATTGTTAGAGGGCTTGAGGAACAAAAGCTATTGTTTATTCATTTTAGAGGTTTGAATACAATATGTTTGGGTAATGGAATATTGATGGAGTATTATAATCATGGTTTAAACTACTGTTAGATATTTTATATCACAAACTGGGCTATGCTTGTGTTTGCCCCCCAAATACCTTCTAAATTAATTTATGTATTTCACTGCCTCGTTGGCCTAGTGGTGCTAAGCGCGACAGCTACGATAGAGGTCTTGGGTTCGATTCCTAAGTCGACCAAGGTCGGTGTTTGGATTTGTGCCGGGTTAGTGGCAATAGGCTCGCCCCCTATTACATGGGACCTAAACAGACCGGCGAACTGTGGGTGTACATTGGTACGCCTCTACCTAAACCTTCGGGGATACAGGCATGATGATATTTTATGTTTATGTTATGTTTTAAATTACTGTTAGATATTTTATATTACATTATGTTTGTCCCTAATACTACCTAAATTAATTCATGTATCTTTACTGTATTATGTATCTCTTGTTAACATTTTCTTCAACTAGAAACAGTCTAATCGAAGTTTTATCAAAACCGGTTAAGTATTTTTCAAACTATGCTATATTTAAGTTCTATGTTTAATCTTATGTACCAAATGAAAGATTGTTTTCGAAAATCTCATCTATCTCATTTTTTTTTAATTGGGCTTTTATTTTAGTAGATATGAAGCCACACACACACACACACACACACACACACACACACACACACACACACAGACACCACCCCATCTTTTTTATAACCTAAAACGATACCTTTTATCCTACCCTATCTAACATACTTATCTAAGAGTCCCTCCTAAGCCAGTCTGGTCTAAAGGAGGGGCTCTACCGGCTTAGCAGCCTCACGGACACGCGAGATGGATCGCTCCTTATACATATCTGAGCCGTGTGGAGACACACGGATTAGGAGAGGAAAGGTTAAGCAACGACAGGTGAGGCTGGGTTGTGGATGGGTGGCAGTTTTGGTGGTAAGGTTAGTTAAATGATTGTAAACTGTGTTTATGTAAAACAGTCATTTATAAAAGATGTTTAAGGATAAAAGTTTAGCAATGTTAGATTAGGTGAGTTTTGTATGGGTGGATTTCATTTTTTTTATTATAAGACTACTAGCCTTGCCCCGCGGTTTCACCCGCGTGAATAGCAATACATCACTATCTTAATAAATTATAGCCTATGTGTTATTCTGATGTACAAGCTACATCATTGTAAAGTTTCATTAAAATCCATTCAGTAGTTTTTGCGTGAAAGAGTAACAAACATCCACACATCCATTCTCACAAACTTTCACATTTATAATATTAGTAGGATTAGATATAGGTTTTTCCGTTACTTGTATTTTAAATGAAGTTAATTATAATTTAGTAAAAGCAGTACCTAATATTTGTTTAATCTGTGACACTGTGTTGCTTGACAGTTCCAAAACGAATGGACCGATTTCGATGTGTTTTGTTAATCTCTTGTTTAACTCATCTAATGATCTTGTTCAGTCCTTCAAACAGTCTTTAATTATTTTACATAAATCTTAAATATTTGATTTTAGTTCTTTATCAACGCAGTGCAGTTCATAGTTATTGTTTCATGTATACACATGTATATTGAACTCAGTGAATGAGACTGAATGATATGAGCGAGTGAATGGAGTGAATGAACGACATAGGGAGTGAATGACGCGCCCTCGTTACCGAGTGAGTATTGTGTTATCTCCGAACCTTTTATTTTATACCTTTAACATTTTTTTTAAAAGGAAAAGTATACTATGTTGTATGATTTTAAGCTGACTTCAAAAAGGAGGAGGTTTTTAATTAGACTTTTTTTATGTTTGTTACTTCAGAACTATGGACTGGGTGAACGGATTTTGATGATTATTTTTATAAGAAAAGTGGTGCTTCCAATTTGGTCCAGTTATGACAATGGAATCCATAAGAAAACCATATAAGACTTTACTTTGAGGTTTTTTTTTGTTATAATTATTATAATTTATATTTTGTTAATATTGTAAAATTTTCTTTAAATCGAGAAGTTTGGTTTTCAAACATTTTGTTTTAATGTATCTTTGTTATAACCATTAGTTAGTTATTGATTATCTCGTTTATGGAAGGTTAATTATTAACAAATATTAATTTAAGTAAGTATATTATTATAGAGACAACTTATAAGATTTCGTGTGCCATGCGTCACTGCGACACCAAACTTAATACTTAGGAAGTTAATAAACACAATATTAATGCAGTTGAGTGAAGTCGGTTGTGGCCAGAACTTATGCTTCATATGTACAAGTTATGTGTCGTACATCATCAATTAATCTTACTATAGCTGCATGTTTATAGTAATATAATTCACGGGAATAAGCGCGTGCATGCATGGTTACACCAGCCGTGGTCGCAAGCAGACTTGAATCTTGTTATTCTGTTGTTTATTTATATTTTGACACAAAAACAATAAGTGTGACGAGTCTGTCTGTTTGTGTGTCGGTCTGTAGCATCGTAGTTCCCGAACACATGAACCGATTTTGATTTTGTCGGGAGTGTTCTTAGCTATAATTTATGTAGACTACTATTACTACTATTTTAAAAGTTATTATTAATAATCTCTTCTATTAGTCGGGGATTTCTTTTTATAATTAAACTAGCTGTGCCCCACGATTTCACCGGCGAGAATACCTAAGTTCCGTTCCCGATGTCTTTATAATTATTCTGCTATTCGGGGCGGAGAAGCAGACTTTTACAGCTTTTTTTTTTATTATTCTCTGCGTATGAACCATCCTGCGTATTTCAAGGAGATTTCAACGAGATTTGCGCTTATCAAAATAGCAACATATTCAGTGATTTTTTTAAATGATATAAAATGAAACCCTTGCATTAGCAGTCGGGTAATAATACATAAGTCAGTAATATCTAGCCCTCACTTAGTAGCGGGAAGACATTATCTCTCCGCTCGCGGTCCATTGCGTCGCAGCATCCGAGATCTTAAGAGCAGCGAGATGTAGCTCTATACAGGGTGTTGACAAACCCCTGTCCGACCCGAAGGGGTGATAAAGGGTTAATCACATGCCAAATAAAATGTCTTTGGAAAATTCATTATAGAAACAATAATAATGGATTTTGAAAAAACCATTTTTTGACCCGAAATTCCCTAAATTTGAGATTAAAATAAAAACTACAACACTAATTTCGTCGGTATTTTCAGGGGCCTTTTGGTTTAAGTTAATTAGGTAGCATCAGTAACGACACCGACGCCCTCTATCAACTATTGAAAAAAAAAAAATGATTATAATTTTTCTTTTTTTTTCCATTTTTATTCCCCATTTTTTTAATCAGTTATCGATAGCTAACAACACCTTCACGGGTCGGACAGGGGTTTCTTAACACCCTGTATAGTATGTATGTAGAGAGATAGCTACGTTGTGAAGGAGATACACCCTGTACATGTATGTATGTATGTATGTAGAGATATTGTAAATACGTTGTGAAGGAGATGGTGCTAGAAGCGTTTATGATTTATACTGGAAACAGGATGGAAATATCAAGCTTTTAAATCAGAGTAAAATTTTATAAAGGAAAACCTATTTTAGAATTTTACTCTAGAGTTATTTTTATGTTATAGCAACCATAATAAGTTATGAAATGTTCTTTATACCTTGCGTGAAATGCTTTACTATTGTATTTTACCATATTTTTGAGTTTTCATACTTGAAATTTTGTTTCGTGTTTTTTTTTAATACTTGCCTAGGCGTCTTGTATTTAATTTTAATGTTTCGTACTTAATTTTCTATCTATTTTCAGGATGTAACTAACAAATACAGTCAAAATATTTTCATAATAAGCTGTAGAGTACCTTCTCCTGTGTCAAAATACTAAACTTAACACCCATATATTTAGTGACAATATCACGGAAAACTTACAAACGAAAATTAAGTAGGTAACTCTAAAAACAACTAACTTAAATCCCAAGTTCTGTACTACAAAGCGTAGCTCAAACAAACTGGTTTCCTCTCCCACTCTCACCACCAACCATTATAACAAGAGCTCTTCACACAAAGCGCGTCTGAACTGCTCTGAAATGAGCGACGGGTGACGGTCACTCGCTTCAACTTCACGCCTTTGTAGTCACATGTCATGTGGAGAGAGGGATGCCGCTATACAGGGGTGGTGCTGTCTCTTTCACACGGAGTTTAGATTGGTTCTTTTATGTGTTACTGTAGGTGAGAGTTTTGTTTCTAGTTGAAAGCGCTTTTGGGATTGGTTTTTGGGCAATAATTTTAAGCAACGTAAATCGACCAATTTATAGTTAGGTAATTGTGCAGTCTGGAGGAACAATGTGTTATAGGTAATATGATGTGTCTACATGTGGCCCAATGGATGGGTACAACCCATTGGGCCACATGCCGTTTTTTCTTAGCTTATAAAATCGATCCTTAGTTATTGATTAAGAAGTCTGTTCAGAACTTGGAAAGTCGTTATTTTATCACATCAAATCATAACTCATTTAAATATTAATGAGTATGTCGTGGGAGACTGGAGCCTTAGTTAGCTAGGTCATAGGCCTGCATCACCAGGTCATCACCCAGAAACCGTTACTGTTTTGATACAAAATAAATTGTTTCTTTACCATTTTAAATATATAAATATGTAGCATATGTTGTATGTACCCGCATTACTTATAGTTATATGTTTATATGTCGACAGAGGAGGAGTGCGAGGAGTCGATCTACAGCGGGTGCGGCGCGCGCCACCGGCCGGAGCCGCCGCGCGCGCTGGCGCAGGCCTCGCGCTTCTCCGCGCACGAGATCAAGCTCATGTACCGCGGCTTCAAGCAGGTACACACCCATACACAACTTCATGTTATATTACTAGTGAAGACGAATCAAACGCGCCCAAACACGTTGGGGTTGCGTGATTTCGCTTCAGAGTTAAAAACAGCCATCCCTTGTTGTTTTAATTTAACATTAAGATTGTTAGCAACGCACTAAGTCGAGGCCCGAACCCCGCAGGGGTTCGGGCCCTTAGTAGACGTTGCTGACGTAGTTAGTTTTTTCCTATTGCTCTGGCTGGACGCCTTAAGGTCCTTGCCAAAAGTCCGGTGAAGCAGTCAAAGCCTGCGCTCAGGCTAACTGCAAATATCTCTATAAAAAAGGCTTCCGGCTCCATCTTCAGACCAGCTCAAAAGAACTGTAAGAATTTTCATCATAGCCCTATCATGTTGGGGCTCGATAGATTTGTCTTCACTAGTACTTTAACCCTAGCTGATCCTTACTGATGTAATTGACTGAATTATTTCTCGTATATGAAGTATATGAACATAGTTGTGACGTCACAGGAGTGTCCGTCGGGCGTGGTGGACGAGGAGGCCTTCAAGAACATCTTCTGCCAGTTCTTCCCACTTGGAGGTAGGTATCCTATGTATATACTAAAAACATATGAAAATTATAAAAGGATAGTGCCAAAAATGAATTTAACAACTAATTGTGGCATATGTGAAACTAGACGTTAGTCACTATTGCCATCGTTATGTAGCTTTCTGTAATCGGATTATTAGTTATATAAATTTATTTTATTATTTTTTCAATACCTTTCGAACAATACCAGCCAGAAATCAATTCAGAAGTCTATTCTGAACAAACTATTAGGAATTGCTTTTTTTCTGTTACAATTATGAAAATTAAATAAATAATTCTTGGATCAAAATCAATATGTTGCTATTTTAAAAATAACCTATACAGGCATGTAACACTATATATTTTATAGTTAATTGTTAGCTTTAACACTTAATAACACCCCGACTAGTTTTTATAACATATATTATTCCTATTTCCACCGCGAGCGCTCAGGGCCGCGAGCCATGTCGACACGATACCGTCACATAAATAGAAAATACATAAATATTACCATCCGATATGACATCGCTATTATTGTGATTGTAGGTAATATAGTTTATACTTAGAATAACATACATACATACATATAATCACTCCTGTTTCCCGTAGGGGTAGGCAGAGACCACCTTTCCACTTGCTACGATCCTTACACACTTGTTTCGCTTCATCCACTGTCATTATTCCCTTCATACATGCTCTTCGGTTTAGGGTACTCTTGCTTGAGCCTTTTTTCAAGACGTCTCCGATTTGGTCTCGAAACATCCGCTTAGGTCTACCTTCCAACACTTTCATTCACACTCGTCTTATACACCTTTTTCGTCAATCGTTCCTCATTCATTCTCTCGACATGGCCAACCTATCTCAACAAACAGAATAAAATAACCTTTATTGGTCTAAGATTTATACTTCTCCATACTTTGTATTTGATCTATAATGTAAGAGAGTACATAAATTCACACTAATGTAAAAAAATAGTAAGAGTAACTCTGTGTGTCTGTTTGTAATGCTTCAATTAAACTGCAGGGCCTCGATTCAGTTATTTTAAATGCATGTCAGTGATCGGTCCGTCTGCATGTCATTGTTGTTGATATTCGTATTTAGATAAGATAATTAATTCATCAATCATTGAAGTCACAGTCAAAAGTTTTATTGCATACTAAGAATACACTTAGTCTCGAAGAGAATGATCGTAATTACCAATTAATCGTAATGACAGTTAGCAGAATGCCAATTACCGTAAAAATGGCCAAATGTTGCAGGTCATTCGGTCAATTCAAGCAATTCTTAAATAGCTGAATCGAGACTCTTTGACACGTGGGTTCACCCGTATCGTAAATAGTAGCCAATATCCTTTCTTGGAGAAGAAGCTAATCTTTTTACCCTTTTTTTTTAAATCTGATACAATGTGTAACTTGGCATGAAAGCTAAATCGACTGAAATACTTCTCATAAATATTAGCTTTACTGTGTATGTAAATATATAATAATATAATACGTATGTCTGTACAGATGCGACGCAGTACGCGCACTACGTGTTCAAGACGATCAAACACAAGCAGACCGGGAAGGTCAACTTCGAGGTAAGTCATACACGACTCATACATGTCTCATACATGTCCAATATGATTCCAATATGTGTCCCATACATGTCCCATACACGTCCCATATATTTTATTTTATTTATTAGGTAAAATAAACAGTAACACATTAATAGATAGGTACTTACAAACTAACACAACAAATGAGTAAATGTGCAACCAACGACATTTTCCACAGAATACATATAATGAAAACATACTGGTTTAAATCATCATGTAATTGCTAACTTATAAGTAAAACCTACATACCTACAATCAAAACAAAAGTAACTTCAAATTAAACCGATTCATATATGCCCCATATATGCCCCATACATGTCCCATACATGTCCCATACGTGTCTTATACAAGTTTCATACATACATATAAATGTCACTATACAGTAAACTACGTAATGGCACATTGATAATTATTTTCTATTTCTAGTAGTAGTGTTGTAAAGTTTTCATGACAGGTCATTATGGAGTGTTGATTAAAATATGATCAATCGATATAGTAGGCTTTAAACGAGCACATTTCTGAAAATGCCTTTCTTACAATAAAGGCTTGAATTAATTAACTTTTACGTAATAAGTCTTAAACTTACAAAGTCATCATGAATTAATTTCTAATTTATAGAATGGTTTATTGATATGAAATAAATTCATCATAATTGTAATAATTATTATACGAATAGTTTCATACAAAGCCATACCGCTTTATCAACACCCTGTATAATAAACTTAACTTTAAGACGTTCTCAACCTTATCTATCGCTACACCTTGCAGTGACAGCGGCAGGCTTAGTGGCGACTTAGCTGTGACACTTGTGACAACTGATTGACACATAGACAGGCGTTATCTAGTGATCGTCTCAACCATTGGTGAAGACTATAGGGGCAGTCAAAGTAATTTGATTAAAGTATGTCTGTCCTAGACAATAGATGGGGACAACGATAATTGTACTTGATTTTATTTCAATGTAAGAAAACCACATCTTAGATTGTTCCATAAGGATTGCTTCAAGATGTTCCCCCGTAAAATAAATCAAATGCTACGAATGTCGCCTACGAATTTTCTTGGTGCGAATGACCTTGCTACGAATAACCTTGCTACGAGTTTTCATGCTACGAATGTCCTTGCTACGAGTTTTCATGCTACAAATGTCTATGCTACCAATATCCTTGCTACGCGTTTTGATGCTATGAAGGGATATTCATAGCATCTACTACGATTTTTGTTGCTACGAATGTCGCTGCTACGCAGATCCGTGCTACGAGTTTTCTTGCTACGAATGTCCCGGCTACGAACTTCCTTGCTACGAGTTTCTTGCTACGAATTTCCCTGCTACGAATGAATGTCCCTGCTACGAATATCCTTGCTACGAGTTTTCATGCTACGAATATCCTTGCTACGAGTTGTATGCTACGAATTTCCTTACTACGAGTTTTCATGCTTCGAATTTCTTTGCTTCTTATTTTATTGTTTTGCCCTACTATGAAAGTCCCCACATCGCAGAAATTTCCCCATTTTAATATAACTACTCTAAAAATAGCCAACAAATGGCTTATTAGCTGATCAAAACTAATAGTCGAATTAAATACCCTCTCTTTTACAAGTCGGTTGAAAACACTTACATGTTATACACAGTAGTCATTGTATATCGAGCCATACAACTGCTATTGTCATCGATTTACAATGCGAGAGCTCAAACAACACCAGTTTATTATACCAACATATGTAACTACCATTTTAACAAGAGCTCTCTCTTTGTAAACACACAGGGTGTTACGAAACCCCTGTCCGATCCGTTGAGGGGTTGTTAGGTATCGATATCTGATTACAAAAATGTGAAAAAAGAAAAAAAAAAATTATTATAATCTACATTTTTTTTTTTCTCCAAATGGATAGTGAGATTGACGGCATCGTCTCAGGTTCTGCCAAATGATCATACAAAAGGCCACCATTAACACCGACGAAAATGGTGGTGTAGTTTTTGATTTTTTCTTCAAATTTAGTGATTTTAGAGGCTATTTCAAAGTTCATTATTATTGTTTCTATCATGAATTTTCCAAATTTGATATTTTATTTGGGCATGTGATGGTGAACCCTCTATCCCCCTGTCGGGTCGGACAGGGGTTACTTAACACCCTGTCTAGCAGGTCTGCTTGTAATAGTCTCCATACATTAACAATATGAACCAGTGTAACCTGGTCCGCGTATCGGTTACAATCCCAAGTTCATTGGTAATTGTTTTAACTTCTGTAGTTAGAGTTAATTGACCAAGTTTTGTTGTTGGGTGAATTATTATTTATTTTTGGTACTCATTGTTTTGTAAAGTTACTGTGGGATGAATGTGAGTAGGTACAACTTGTATTATAATTTAAGGTTAATTTCATAAAATAAAGTGTTTTAGTAGAATTTAAATTAGCTACTTTTCAACACCGATATTGATTACAAAATGTTTACTCTCAGATTTTTAGAGTAAAAATTACACTTTAAAATTTAAAGAACTTTTTATAATTTTTTTATCAATTTTTAATGTAATTAATAAAGTCCTATTATTTTCTGTTTCGGGTACTATCTGATTTTTAAAACATAAACATGTTTTGCTTTTTGTATAAAAATACCATCCAGGGTGAATTACTAAATATTTTTTAATAGTAATGAAAGAAGTCCTGCAAAATTATCAAGCCTTTCCAAACCGATCCGCGTGCGATAGCTAGTCTCACACAAAATCTAAGTCCAATAGAAATTGTAGTAATTTGAACAAAAGCCAAAAGCCAACTAATTAAATTAGCATGAACGACCTTTGAGCAGGACGGCGCTATACGACGAGCAGTGAGTGCGAGCAAGAGGGGACATGTTTGAATGGGTCAATTGTAACTAATTGGCGATAGCTTAGTGCTGAGTGTTTGACTCTTATGGCGCAGTGGCTGAAGTGGTGGCAGGGAGGGGAAAACTATGTAGTTAGCAAGATTCAATATAAAAAGTATAATAATAATAATAAGGGTTTGATCCAGAAAGCGGTACTTCTCGACACGGCGCGTATTGTGAGGAGGTTCCTCTCTCTGGAGTCCTAACCACCGGCAGCTTGGACCCTGTCCCGGGGCCGGTTGGACACTATACTTTATATTTTTAAATGTATATACCTATAGATTGTTTGTGTATATATTTAAAAATGTATTTTGAAATGATCGTGCTCATCACACGACATTTGTCCTGAGTGGGAATCGAACCCACGACCTCCGGCATAGCAGTCAGGGTCACTAACCGCTAGACCAACAGGCCCGTCAGTACAGTATATAGTACATGTTTTTTTACCCAACTGCAGAAAATACTTGGATGTGTTGTTATTGTTACATACCAAATATTGTTTAATATGTGTTTTGTTTACCTCCGTGAATATGTAGTGCCTAAAATGTTTAGCCGATTTTTATAATGAAATATAAATTAGGAATTTTAAATAACTAATGGATAATATTCTTATTTTTTTTATTTGAGCTGCTACAACCGGCACTCTGGCAAAACTGCCCCAAATCGAAAGTTCTGTGATGAGTAAAAAAAAACATTCGAATTGAATACCTTTATTTTTAAAGTCGGCTAATAAAATAGCTATACTCTTCAAGTGTACATGACCGCTGAGATGTAGGTATATACGTATATAACTATATATCTCTGGTCAGAGATAGCTCTGACATATGAGCGCCACATCTCAGCGTTTCGTCTCGCGGCGGCCGGACGCGAGGAGATGCTGCGCGGATATTAAATGCTGCCCATTGCTGGAGTAAGGAGGTTTATATTAGAAAAGTGTTGTAAGATGGACAAATTGTATTGAGTGCTATTGTGCTTGGATTTTATTGTATTTCAACGTAGGAGGTTTTTTGCTTGTAGTTTGTGTTCTTGTGTGTGTGTGTAACGTGATAAATAAGATCTTTCAATGTACGCGCTTATTCCCGTCAATTATGCTACTATAAACATGCAGCGCGATAGCTTATAACGTTTGTAAGAGATGTCGATTTAAATTGAAACTGTTATAGAAAATACAAAATACGCAGTTATTTAACCGACTTTTGTAGTTGGTTTCTGTCAGGAGGATGTTATCTATCAATATCTCTACAATATTTCTGGAAAAAATCTATAAATACGACATAGAGAACCAATTTCAAAAAATATGTTTTTGCTTTTATAGAGTGAACATAGTCAGTATAGGAGTCAATATAGTATTCAAAAGGATTATAAGAAAAATAATTAAAAGGATCCTATTTGTATTCCTACATTTATTAAATTCAAAGTCAGTTATTTTACATTTTTGTATAATAAATATTTCCCATTACGAATAAGATTCAATCTACAAAATCTACACTAAAATATCGCAAACATTTTAAAACGAGTCAACATCATCACACTTACCGCGATAAAGCCTATAAACTCGTGACGAGTACTAATATAATAAGGCGTGAAGCGCGGCCGCGACTAATCGCAGCGATTTATGTGACGAGCGCGGATCGCAGATACGGCACAGCGCCATCTAGCGAGCGACCCCCACATCAGATAGACGTTATGAATTACGGTGGCATTGTTATTATTTTTACTTTTACTAGGTACGGTCTGGCGTGAATTACTTAGATACGCTTTTAAAGGTTAATGAAAAGTGTAACATTGAATTTTATTATTAACTAGCAGCCCGCCCCGGCTTTGCTCGGGTGCAACGCTGATACCAAATATAACTACACAATCATCAAGTTCTGTAGGGCGAAGCACAGCCTTCCTTGGACGCACGCGCCCCCCGGCCGGTACCCACAAACGCTATGACCCTGCATTTTAAATTTGTAATATCTTCGAAAACATTCATTTAAATTACATGTTGTAAAGGGCAATATTGATCTATATTACATGCACAATTTATTAAAAGTACTTAATTGGATAAGGATTAATATTGTATTGCTTAAAATCGGTTTTTCGTAAATAAGTAATAAATAAACGACAAAAAATGGTTTTTGTGGGTTATCCTCAAGAGATAGACATATACCATCGCGGACTTTTTTGTAGATCTTTTTGAGGTGCACAATACTGTTGTACATTATTTTGATCTATCTCGTAGGGTTCAGCCAGCGTTTGCAATGAAAGCGCAAAAAATGTGTTCATTTACGACCTTACATTAAAAATCTCTAAGATTATCCGTGTTCCTCTACTATATTATGCATGTATTATACATATAAACCTTCCTCTTGAATCACTCTATCTATTAAAAAAAACCGCATCAAAATCCGTTGCGTAGTTTTAAAGATTTAAGCATACATAGGGACAGACAGCGGGAAGCGACTTTGTTTTATACTATGTAGTGATAGTGATTTGCCACGCTTAAGTATGAATGAACTTTTTCCTAATTACTATTACTGTAGGCTAATTACATAGGTACAACTTCAAGGTAAGTATTTAATCATTTCAAATTTCTTAGTTGAAATAAGTTCTACATAATTCAATGAATTATTAGCAATAATACGCGTAATATGCGACTATAAAAAGTGAATTATTAGATCCTGGCAGGACAATTACCGACCACTTAAAAAAAAAAATTAAATCAGTCCAGGCGGTTTCGAAAACTTTTAAAAAAGATCTAAAAAGTAATTGAGAACCTTTTCTTTTATCGACATACCTAACTAAATAAAATTAACTAAACATTGAATTATTCGATCCTAGCCTCACAATGATGGACCACTTGAAAACAAAAATAATCCAAATCAGTCCAGACTAGAATTCTTATAAGAAAAAACTAAAAAAATATTGAGAACCTTTTCTTTAAAATCGGTTAATATACACCGTACACAATCGCGAGGTTTTTGTATCGAACTGCATAGATTGCATATTCCTGTAACATTGCTGTAACAAAGAGTTGCATTTGTTTCCGCTGAACGCATCGCGAGTGCAGTCGATACACAATATGCACACTTTGTGTTGCATACAATTGTCAGCGACCGATCGACTGTGGGGGCGCTACGATTGTCGACTCGAAGAATGAATTGTAGGATAGTTTTATAGATATCGCGGCAGTAACAGGTGTGTAAGGTTATCTTCGAAATAAAACAACGCTTAACTTTGAAATGGTTTCATAAGTCTATTGCCGAATTCTAACACTCTTGGTCATTTGAAGGTGTAAAAGGCTTCTGTCGAAAGTAACTTACAACAGATTTTGTGAATTAAGTTTCCAGCAATCATGACTCATAAATTTCATTTCAATAGAAAATATGTTCTATCCGAATGTGTGTTTGATCATACGACAATATTGTAGATCAATTTAAAAAAAAAGATTTTACATCAATAGGATTCACCTAAATGATCTCAACTTATCCCGATATTAAATTCACTTTATTTTCACATTTCGCTGTAATCAATTATATTTTATACATTATTAAAGCGTTGTCCCGAGGAAATTACCTCGACCGTTTTGTCTCTATGCCCCCAAACACCCTTCTACACATACGTCGCTATTATAACTCATATTTCTTAACCCACCAAAACAAAGTTTCCTTCCATGTTCCCAGGAGTTTCTGGACATCCTGTCCCGCGTAGCGCGCGGCTCGGTGCAGGAGAAGCTGTCGTGGGTGTTCACGCTGTACGACGTGGACGGCGACGGGCGCATCTCGCGCGCGGAGATGCTCGCCGTCGTGTCCGCCATCTACGAGCTGCTGGGCAGGGCCGCCGCGCCGCCCGTGCATAACACGGCGGCCAAGGATCATGTCGATAGAATCTTCCATGTGAGTGTATTGGAGTTATTTAGGTATTTCAAGTCTCCCTATCTTTGTTTCTAAGTATCTGGACAATTTTTTTTTTTTCTTTTAGTTTGTTTTATCTAAGCAGACGTGACATTTTATCGTTTAACTAGGAGGGCTATTTTATAAATAAAATACCAATCAGGGTGGCGACAATTCTAACAAATCAAAGATAGTGAAAATCAGTCTACCTGTTCTTGGGTAATATAGTCTAACTAACAACTTTGTTTTGCAGAAGATACTCCAAAATAACAAGGGATTTTAATCGTTTCGCAAATATTAAGTTATCGCAGATTCTTCTAAACACAAACTTGGGCTACATTTATAAAATCGTTTCAAACAAACCTGTATCAAATCAATTCAGCTTAAAGTAGTTCATAAATAACTTTCTCTCGATTGTGTTCCGGACACAAGTCATACTGTTAAAGACATTAAAACCCTTTATTAATCGCGATGCGAACTGCGATTATGAGAACCTTTTCAAATACCTTCATAAAGGTTTTACCTACATTGCATTCAGAAAGTCAAACAATTCTATTTGAAAGTCAGTTTCAATCGGGTCACTAATTGGAGTGCAGCGTTTGTGCCGAGAACACGAGTCGACTCATTGTAGCTCTGTGCCCATTCAGAACGAGCATTGGCGGTAAAACTGGTGAAGAGTGTAGCGACATCTATTGGTAGAAGTGGAAGTTAGAAGAGGTTGGTAAAGCGGCATCTATTGTCAGTTTTGTAAGTCAATGTTTTTCTAATAGATGGCGCTATTTCCAATACAACATTTCCTTATATTGTTCCTTTTATTGGATGGTGTTTTTAGTGGTTTTTTACCTATGTCTGTAGGATATATAAATGTAATTATTGCTGGCAGTTGATGGACACGAACTGCGACGGCGTGGTGACGCCGGACGAGCTGGCGCGCTGGTGCAGCCGCGACCCCGCGCTGCTCAGCTCGCTCGACACCATGGACACCGTGTTGTGATCCACGCACACACGCAGCGCCGAGCACAGGTACACACACACACACACACACACACGCAGCGCCGAGCACAGGTACACACACACACACACACGCAGCGCCGAGCACAGGTACACACACACACACACACACGCAGCGCCGAGCACAGGTACACACACACACACACACACGCAGCGCCGAGCACAGGTACACACACACACACACACGCAGCGCCGAGCACAGGTACACACACACACACACACACACACGCAGCGCCGAGCACAGGTGTACACACACACACACGCACACACACGCAGCGCCGAACACAGGTACACACACACCCCCACCCCCTCACACACACCCCCACCCCCTCACACACACACACACACACACACACACACACACACACACACATACACATACACCCAGAATGCTGGACACAGGACAAAAAATGAAACAATTACACGCATATTATACCAAGTCCAACACTCGCACACATATTATTATAGTACATCGGTAGAAGCTGAACACCTAGTACGTTATACAGCATATAACATACTGGTTTTCAGCTTTCTGTCAGACTGGAAGCCGAACACAGCATAACTTATTAATATACTAAACTTCAAATAAAATGTATTGAATGTAACAGAATCCTCTCGGCCATGTTCCAGGTCGGACTCGGCGCGTGCGTCCTGCTCCACAGCAGCAGATAACTGTTCCCCCTCCTCGACCACCTTGCCTCTCGCTCACTCCTCCAGCTTCGTCCCTCCGCCGCAGCAGATAGATAAGGACAGAACCAGCATCGAGAGCTACGCCCCGCAAATACACCAGCACCAGCACAAGGAAAAGCCCAGACCAGCCAGTTACGCGGCAGTAGAGACTCATGATTATGAGAAGGACAAGGATAGAAGCATTGGGGAGAGTGAGAGTGAGAGCGGGATAGATAGCGGTGCGGCGAGCTCGTCTACTAGTGGTATGAAGAGTGTGGTCAGCAGTGGTATAGGTGTGCGGGAGGGGGCGGAGGGGAAGGAGGAGGGGAGGAAGAAGCAGCCGCCGCCCGTGCCCGCCAGGGTCATCGCTTGTGTGAGTACTACTTAAGCACTACTTAATTTTAAGAAGCTCTTGTCTCATACATCACCAATGTTCCCAAATAATTGGTCTATACTACTCGTCATCTCAGCATTCACCCCTCTTTTTCTTATGTCATCTTTCACACAATCTATCCATTTCTTTATCGGTCCTTCTCTGCATCCATACCCATTTACTGTCATGTTTACTGGTTTAATTATGTGACTTTCATTCTTCGTCATATTTATCATTGCATTACATCTTACAGTGATTTGGAGCTGGTCTGATGATGAAGCCAGAAGGTGGCTCTAGCTATGTAACGACACGACGCAATCGCATCGTGTTTGGGCGCGTTTGATTTGTCTCCACTAGTACTATGATCCTAGATGATTTACAATTGTCTTTAGTAATATATATAAATTTTGTAAAATTGCTTGCTATTACATTTGTGATTTTTACCAATATCAGATAACGGAAGAGACGACGCAGCGCAAGCCAAAGCGTCGTCCGCGCAGGTCGTCCTCGCCGCAGCTGCCGCGGTGAACGATACCAGACCTTACGGCTATTGGAACAAGGCTTACTCTCCTTCGAACGTTGTGCTTATGATGATACTTCTAATGTACCTTACGCTACTTATAAGTCGAGTATTACGTATTAGAGTTTTTAAGGTTATTACTAATTACTGTCTTTGCAGGATTTTAATATTACTTGTATTATAAATAACAATTTTCCTTTTACTACCTATAATAACAAAGATACACTAATTTTTATCATTATTATTCATCTGACACATTTCTAATTCTGTGGACAAGACGTTATTTGATCCAAATATTTCAATTAATATTACACTGCTTAAAAAATAAATAAGAAAACCTATTCAATGATACACGTTTAAATACTATTATTTATATTATAAACTTAAAAATACAATTTAGTATTAATTACATTTTAATCTTACTATTAACTTTAAAATACTTACGGGTACTCAAAAGGCACTTAAAAATAAGACGTTCTTAAATGTCTATCTTCTGTCTCTACTTTACACCTTTAAGTGAAAGAGACCGAATAACACTTAACGGAGACTTAAAATTAAGTGGGGTTTGAGTATTCAGCCATTAATATTTTAAACTGAAAAAACTTATGAGATTATTACCGATAAGTATTACTAACTAATTAATTAATTATATTAATTATTGTGAGATAACGACTGTGTGTGTGTCTTGATTGAAATGTTATGTAAAATATATTGTATTTGGCTTTTAATCTAACATAGCTCTGTGATACAGATTACTAAAAAATATATTGATTCAAAATGAATTCCTATTGTCAAAGTGTTGACTTGTTGGTCTAGTGGTTAGTGACCCAGACTGCTATACCGAAGGTTGTGGGTTTGATCCCCACCCAGGACAAATGTTTGTGTGATGAGCACGATCATTTGTGTTGGGTCTTTTTGTAATGTTTCTGTCATATGTATGTGTTTATTAAAAAAAAACTGAAAAATTGGGAACAAAGTAACAAGGAAGTGACGAAATATATCATTTTATAGTACTCTGTAACTCAGATATCTATTAAAATAAAACGAAAGCAATATTAAGTATTATCTTCTAAACTATTTCTATTCTTAAGCTATTTTAAAATATGTATTAGAGAACCTTGTCACTCTACGAATATTGTTTTAATTTTATTCGGCGCCGATTCTGTTGTCTAAAAACTAAAAAAAAATATTATTGCTGTCTCTTTCTAATATACGAAGTAAGAAAAGGACAGATATAGATTCAAACTAATTTAGAAATGTTAGTTCGATCTTAATTTGACAGCTCTATATTATTTCTGTCCTTGTCTTATTCGGTATAAGTAAAAGAGATAGCGATATCGAAGTAAAGAGTTTCGTTTGTTTTTAAAAGAATCAGCGCCAATAGACCTATTTATTATTTAAATAAGATATAAAGGTAAAGCGCGCTGCCCACGGCTTGGATTTAGATGGGTGGGCGTCTTTCAAGTCGCCGCAGTGACTAGTGATGTACCAGAGGTCCAAACGACGACCAGTGTGACTGTGACAGGGTTCCCAGGTAGGCCGCCAGTGCTTTTAAACACTATTTTAATGAATTCACTATTTTCTATAGATTGTAGTTATAAAATATCAAGAAAATTACTATAATGTAGCAAGCGATTTTCAACTTTAAACGCCACAAGGTAAAGTCCAATGTCACGTAACAGTCAAAATGATATAGTGCAAAAAAGGACAAAACGTCTTGATACTTGGAAAAATAATTAAAATACATATAAGCGTCATTTAAAGTTGGAAGTCGCTTTTCCAATGAAATAAAATGAAACTTTATTAAATAAATCTGTTAAGCACAAAATCTATGCACAAAAACAGCAAATCCATTTAATTTTCTCTACAATCTACACAAGATTTTCTATCTACACGAATTAATAGAATGATAAATAAATATATAATTAATTTCCAATTAAAAAATATTTAAAACAAAAAGCTATTCTTGAAAGATTAAATTGTTACTTCCACTCAAAATGCTTCTTTAGGTAAACTTTAGATATTAGATAAATAAGTTATTTAAAATCTATAATAATATATCACTTGGATCAATCACGATAATAATATATCTCTATAATAATATATTTACAATTGCTAGTTCTAGAGAATCTTCCAAATTATAGTGCATTACATATTTATATAACATCTGTACAGTCTACCACAAGTATCTGGTTACAATTTATTGCAAAAATCAACTTTATCCACTTTGGAATAGAGGCTATGAGAATGATAGGTTGTAGCCAGTGATGTGCGGGCGACTGTATCAGATGCGAATATCTGTAGCTTTAATATAGATACATTGTAAATAGTGATAGTGGGACGAGAGTGAGAGAACTAGACATTACGGTAGTCCTTCCTTGTGTAACAGCTTGTAACCTTCCCACTGCTGGGCACAGGCCTCTTCCCATATAGAGAAGGAACGAGCATTGATCACCTCGCTTGTCCACTTTCAAATTCAAATTTTCTTTATTCAATATAGGCTACACAGTACCCCTTATCGAAAGTCAAACACAATACAAAAAGAAAGACAGCACCCTAAGGGTCGGTTCATATCCGGCGGAAACCCACCGCGCACCATTGGCATCAGCATGCTTGTAGCTTTGTATATTATTATCAGATAAACTTTAGTAATCGTGCCTAAGTAAATTAAAACTTCGTGCAAACAAAGTTATGTATCCAACAATTTTGAACATCCTTAAATACTATCTTCACCGTGGTGTCAAAAAATACGTAAAACCAAGAGATACATTTGTCAAAGTTTTCCATTCTTATCCTATGAATACAAAATGCCAACACAATAATTCGGTGTTGATGGTGTGATCAGTTTTGACTCTCTCGTCCTGCACTTGTCTCTATTCTTCTATATCTAGTCTTGTTATCTCTGAACATTCGCGAATCTCTTCTATTTCCGAATGTTAGAAGGAGAAGACACTATTTTATTCGACCAATTATTGTATGGATGGGAAGAGCGACCAGACACACTACATTCTGTACTATGTTGTGTTCGGCTTCCAGTCTCCCCGCCAGCTGAACACCAGTATGCTACAGAGCGACTGTCTGTCTGACACACAACACATTTACTGAGGGATACTGTGTGTCTTGGTAAGAGTGGTTGTTAGACATTATGTTTAGCCACGCTAATAGAAAACCTTTAAAACTACTGCCTAAAGGTGCGATTCCACCAAGACGTTGCGTTGACGTTGCTCCGCCTCATTGATAAGGGTGCGGCCCTTATCAATGAGCAATGCAATGAAAATAAAAGCTTTCTCAACGATAGTGCCTACATACCTAACCACGTCAAAGCTCTAGCCTATTGCCACGGTATACTGTCAAATAAAGTCGTCATTGTGCCCGGTTAGCGGCAATAGGCTCGCCCACTATTACATGGGACCTAAACATACCGCCGAACTGTGGGTGTACATTGGTACACCTATGCCTAACCCTTCGGGATACAGGCGTGACGTTATGTATAATAACAGTAGCGTCCTGTCAAAGCGTCAAAGCATTCTGACGCCTTCTAAGTATTTGTGTCGGCCTGATCGCTCTTCCCACTCGACGCTAGACTCTTCTAGACATATTCTACGCTCGTTGACTCTAACATATTTCTCTCTCGTTATAATAATGACCATGTTCTTGAGCCTTACTATAGTAGTTTATAAGTATCTATGCGTGTTGCTCCACTGTCACTAACGATACGAGATTGTATTGGTGTCTTAGGTTTACGCGAATGTTAGACATTGAATAAAACTACTTTTTACGGATTTTTTCGCGGTTTTAATTTTAGATTTAAATTAAATTAAAACCGCGAAAAAATCCGTAAAAAGTAGTTTTATTCAATGATACGAGATTGTTTTCAAAACTCTGGCCAAGGCTTGAAACTATGTAACTAGTAGGAAAGATTTTATAAACATGGCCACACAAATTATGCTGTTTTGACACCATGCTAGTCTCGAAATGATAAAAATAAAAGCGATGATAAAATTAATGCCATAGACGAAGGCTACGACGAGTTGTATACTGAAATATTGAGATGTGTCGTGTCGTGAGTGACAGTGTACATACACTACTAATATATTAAACGTTCGGATACACGACACATTACTTGTATGCCTAATATATTGCAACGAAAGGATCTTATATATATCGAGTAAGTAAATAATAAATCAAAATACAATCCTATGTATGTTGGACAATTAGAATGTAAACAGAATAAAATAATGGAACACAAAAAAAAAACTTAAAAAATACAGATGTTTTCAGTATGTTTTATGAACAAGACTTTCTATACTGTTTGATCTTATATTACAGAAAAAGCATTTAATGCTTTTGTATTTATATTTACTTATAATGTAACTTAACTCTTATTTTTGAGGATAAGTCCATGGAACAATGTCATTAGCATTCGTCCATCGTTATTTTTTTTTTTTGACACTTTAACTGGAGATAAACTTATTTCAATATCACCAAGTATCAAGACATGTTGTGTCGGCGTGTATCCGAACTAAGTTATCTGTGTGTGTGTGCGTGTGTCGACCAATCAGATGTCGTGTGTGAGTGTGTGCGTGCGCGTCTCACACTGTCTGTGTAACACACATGTGTAAGCTGGTAGTAGTGGTGTCTTATTATGTTTAATAAAATAGTTATGTATTACTTAAGTAATATTATATTTGTATTCTTATTTAAGAACAAATACCTTATTTACTTTGTTTTTTTTTTTATAAAAAGGCAATGTTTGGCAAAATTAAGCAACCGAATTTCATCAAGGAACCAACAACCTTATTTATTATAAGTACTTAACATGAAACAATAATAAAATACCAGCAGTAATTCTCACACAGAAGGAAGCTTAGCCCCATGGTGGGCGCCATTAGTTAAACACTGAATTAATATCAAACAGAACACCTTATGTGATTATGTACAAGTAAATGCTATTTCCAGTCACTTCGGCTATTACAATATAATATCATCACGGCTATTACAGATGGTATTTCAACTATTTACCAACATGCAATGAGTCAGTTTACTAAGCCGAATTGATTAGTTTAATATTATAGCAGTTACCCGCGACGAATGTCCGCGAACATGTCATTATATGTTTATTATTTACCCAAATATGTTAATATGGCGCGTGGTGTGGACAATCGAATTTATTGAATATTTCTTTTAAATATTTCTGTTGGAGAATGTCGTATATTTTGACGAGATCTTTATTTATTTTAGATAATGTTTTCTTTTTTTTTGTTGCGTAGGTAAACTAATTTATATTATTAAAAAAATAAATAATTAACTGTGTGGTGGGTAGTTTAATAATAGCTATTTCTTGTATTTGTACCTAGGTATATTGTATTGTTTTAAAATTCACGCAATATCTAATATAATTACTCCAGTAGTAGTCCTTTTTAATTCTAAATGCATTTTGTTTCTATTTCCAAGTTTAAAGTAACATAATTTTTGGTGTGACTACTACCAGCAATACATTATATCAGCAGTGTTCTCGTTGTTTTATTTACCCTACACTTCACCCCATCCCACTCTTGAGTGCTGCCTACCCCACTTTAGAAAAAGGCGTGATCTACATCTGTCGGATTAACCGTCGAACCTTTTATTTATAACATTTGTGATTGAAATGGCTCTTCACCTTTTTAACTCGCCTTCACATAGCTGGTGAAGCGTCAATGCCTTTTTCACAAAAATATATTTTTTAAATAATCTATAAAGTACATTAGTTATTTTTTCCGCACTCAAGAACATTATTTACCTTATTTTTATAAAAAATAGTATCATAATTGAGTTCCTGTTGAATATTCCGACCGCCATTAAGTATTGCCGCAGCGCCCATTGGTGCGTATCGAGTGGTTCCTGGAGACTCTCGCGAATGACCAATAGAGGGCGTCCTCCGCTAATAAAAAGAGTTCGTTGTGCCGCCGCCATGCGCAATGCGTCGAATGTACACCGCTCCGGTTTAAAGTTCCGCATATGTTGAAATTCTCGTGATTGTAGTGAATTAAATGGACTGCCCGCCGTGAGACTTGAAGAACTTATAGTGCAGTGTTGATTTCACGAGTTTTCCTGTCCACCGGTGGATGAATTAGGATTTAGCTCGCCGGCTGGCAGCCCACAACGCAACGACACACCCTTGACCGAGGCATCTTCTCCTCTCCCTGGATTCATAAGGTACGTGGGCATTTGCTGCAATAGTTGTGATCGGTATTGGTATGTTATTCGAAATCGGTCAACAGGTTTTTTAATTTTTTGCAGGTATCATGGTCACGGTCAGTCTGCCCGTGACCATGATACCTGTGAAGGTGTCGAAACGTCGGGACTTAAAATCTTAATATAAACCGCGAAAAAATCCGTAAAAAGTAGTTTTATTTCAATGTCTAACATTCGCGTAAACCTAAGAAACCAATAGGTTTTTTAATATTAAATTTTCATTAAACGCCATGTTGGTAGTTCTTAAAAACACCATCCAAATCGGGAAGCTATTTACACGCTTACCCACTAGCTTAGAAACAGTTTGGCCTAATAATAATAATATTCTGTCGAATGTGACCTTGTTTACATCATAGTAAGACAACGCAGCCAGTAAACTTCTCCAACACCAGCAGATATTTTATTGACTAAGGAGTAATAAAATAAAACATCAATATTAAAGTTTATACGTTTATTGTTATCCAACAAACGGCGCCTCGCGGGTACCTGAGATCTCACCACTCCTCGCCATCACACACACACCACCATACACATTGCATTAACCGGTATGAACCAGTTCACATGGTACCTAGTGTGGGTGAGGGCCTTACAACATGTCCTACTCAACCTTACCTACATGATTGCACATTTTTTTTACTTTTTTGTAATGCTCCCCTTAATTAAATACAATATAAATAAGCTAATCGATATCACATTGCGAAGCCAAGTCGTTGGGTACACGATACACATCCAATCATAATTAAATTAAATCGAATTTCGACCAATCAGAACAGTCAGAATCAATTTTGAATTTAGTAATTTTAACCAATAGGAACTCTCTCTTATTCCCCGAATCCTTAAACGCAACAAAAAATTTCTCATCTTAGAACAAGTGATAGAGACAGCCTGCGTTTGAGTGGTACCTACAGATGTGTCGAGTGTACACCCTAGTCAATAGTGTGTGGTTACTTGTTGAAGAGGAAGGAGAGGCGGTAGGACTTGTGGTCGTGGTTGTTCGGCCTCTCGCTGAGACAGTCGCGCTGCGGCGGCGTGCTCGCCTCCACGGACGACTGGATGAGCTCGATGATGTCCCGCGCGCGCGAGTTGAACAGCTTGCTGAACGTCTTCTCCGCGGACTCAACGTCGTTCTGTCCGCGACTGATCACGATGTCGTTCTGCAACAGCGCTTGCTCCTCCTGCTCTTCTTGCCGGAGATTGCCGAGCAGTTCCGACAGCTCGTTGTTCTTCTTCTCTGACGTCACATTCTCGGAGAGATCGTCGTCGTCCTGTTCCGCTGTAACAGCTAGCCTCTCCTTTGTAACTGATTCTTCCTCGCTTAATGTTTCTTTAGATACTTTCTTTTCCTTTGTAACGTTTTCTTTTGTCACATCTTCTTGAGTGACATTCTCTTTGGTGACATCCTCTGCGGTGACACCGCCTTTCCTTTCCTTTGTCACATTCTCCTTGGTAACGCCATCCTTATTTTCTGATGTAACATCCTCGCTTGTAACATCTTCTTTCGTGACACCGGATTTGCCGATATTTTCTTTTGTCACATCTTCCTGGGTCACATTTTCCTTGGTGACGGCATCTTTATTCTCTTTAGTAACATCTTCGCTTGTAACATCCTCTTTAGTGACACCGCCTTTCTTTTCTTTTGTTACATTTTCTTTTGTCACGTCTTCTGATGTTACATTTTCTTTGGTCACATCTTCACTAGTAACATCCTCTTTGGTAACTCCGCCGGACTTGCCGTGATTTTCTTTGGTCACATTTTCCTTTGTTACATCTTTGTCTTCTTTAGTAACGTTTTCTTTGGTAACATCGTCTTTCTCCTCTTTCGTCACATCTTCTGCAGTTAAAGCATCTTTATTTTCTTTTGTAACATTTTCTTTCGTCACATCTTTCTTTTCCTTGGTCACATTTTCTTGAGTGACATCCTCGCTTGTCACGTCTTTCTTCTTATGTGCTGATCTACTGAGTTTCTCCTTAGTTACGTTTTCCTTAGTGACAGCGTCTTTATCTTCCTTCGTAACATTTTCCTTGGTAACAACATCCTTGTTCTCTGATGTTACATCTTCACTGGTAACATCTTCTTTAGTGACACCTTCACTGGTCACATCCTCGCTAGTGACAGCTTTGTCTTCAGAGGTCACACTCTCTTTTGTGACGTCTTCTTCATCACTGACGAGTTCCACTGTGACAGCTCCGGACCTGGCCTTACTGGCTTGGCTCTCATCCTCAGCGGTCACATCGTCACTATCTCTGTTCTCCTTAGTGACGGCATCCGACTCGTCTTCCTGTGACTTCTCTTGACTCGTCACATCTTCTCCCGTAACATTATCAGTTTTATCATCAGCGTCTGATTGGCTTTCTTTAGTGACTGCGGTTCTTAACTCTTTCTCTTCCTTGAGATTGGCTACTGCTTCTTCTGAGGATGTTTGTTCCTCGCTGGAGAACTTGTCGTGTTCGAGGTCGACGCTGAGCGAGCTGGCGTCGTCGTGTCTGGCGCGCTCCTTGTTTCTGGGCTTGGCGGCAGACAGGATGTACGCGAGCGGCTTGGCGCCGTTCTTGCCGTGTAAGGGCGTGATCTCCACGACCTGCTTCTTGTGCGAGTTCAGCTTGCGCCAGCCCTTGCGCTTGTGCTCCTCCGAGCCGCGGTATGGCATGACCTGCGGATAATATTTAGATAAATTGGTCGTATCATATTTTTTTTTATTTAAACCATGCTTCTAATGCGCAATATTTTCGAAGTCAATAGTTTCGTATAGTCAACCGACTTCAAAAAGAGGTTTATTAATTAAACTGTTTTTCGTTTGGGTCCTTCTGTAAAAAAACTTCAAATTCAATAAAGTCCATCTTAGAAAAGGTACCACGTAAATAACATCAAAATCATTCCTCAGTATGATTTTAAATAAATAATTATTGAAAAATTACGTATTTTAATTCATTTAACAAGCCTTTGGTAATTCTTGATTGGCTGAGTTAAACACGTAAGCACTTGCTTGCTTGACTGACACGAGCAAGTGCTTACGTAAAGTAAAGTGGACCTTATTGTGTGGGCAGTAGGGTTGTTAGGTTACCTGTATGACCTTCTTGCCCGGCTTGCGGCGGTGGTCTCGCTCGGCGGAGCGGTCGCGCTGGGCGAGCGAGCGCTCCAGCAGCGGGATGAGCAGCTCGGCGATGTTGCCGTCATGGTGGTGGCGCGCCACGTACGGCTCGGGGTCCACCGGCGCGCGCGCGCACGCCGCCGCCCACCACGCACACAACACAAGCAGATCTAAGGGGAGTAACCAGACTACTGTTTAAGATAGACTATATGCATAAAATACATACATTACTAATGGAACTGGGAGCCAATGGAAAATGCAAAGTAAATAAAAGAAGAAAATAAAATGTATTCACCGACGTGACCTACACCACCAGCCTACACCAAGATATTATAACAATACCAGTCAGGTTAATCTTACGAAGGGACTTTCTTTTAAGTTTGAAAAATAAAATAATAAAAAGAAATACAATAACAACGAAAATTAAAAAAAAATACACTCTAACGTTATAGTGAAACAGCAACCGTTGGAGGACAGGGCTGAAATAAAACTTAAGTCCAATAAACATTGGGAAGTAAGTAGAGAGAAAACATTTACTTAGCCACAACATAAAGACACAAAGCTCGTCAAAGATACAGAAGTACTTAAATATTAAGAAATGGTACGAACTGACTCGACGAAGACATCTTAACTACTGACCAGGGCATTTAATTTTGTAATGCAAAAGGAAAACACTCAAGGGCTTGACAATAGTAGAAGAACGTAATATCATTATAAAGGAACAAAAAATAAACAATCTGAAGTCAGATTTAGGGCAAAAACAGAAACCGAAAAAAAAATACGAAACGGTGTTCCCCAGGGCTCAATCTTAGGACCTGCACTTTTTCAAATACTCAAACTCAACAAATATTTGTCGCTATTTCATTTCAACGTAAGGAAAACAACATTACCCTTAACAGCAACTTAATATTATGTAACGTTTTAGTTTCCGACATGTTAGCCCAATACTGGGCGTGGGAATACTTTATTTTTCCTTTGTTTTTTGGTCGCACTCGATTATCTAATCCAAACTAGACGGATCGTGTACCAAAGTAACGAGAAAAATGATAAACATACTCATATATTTCTAAATTAATAAATATTGTAGATAAATTGCACCCAGACAAAACAAATGATCATGCTCATCACACAAACATTTGTCCTGGATGGGTATCGAGCCCACGACCTGCGGTTCAGCAGTCCGGGTCGCTAACCACTAGACCAGCAGGCCTATCTAATAGTTGAGTACTCACGTATGTAGAGGTTCATGTGTGCGAGGCGAAGTGCGAGAGAACAGTAGCTGGTGAGGCTTATATACAGGGTGCGTGCGTGCGTGAGTGTGTGTGTGTGTGTGTGTAGGTAGGTACGCTGTGGTGCAGTGGCTCGGAGGATGGCTTCGGTTTTGTGGTGTGGTAAATTATGTTTTGGAGAGATAAATGCTTTTTTTTTTTTGTAGAAATAGGTAAATCGTTAAATTTCTCGGATATAGGTCTTATTAAGAAAATTGCAAACTGCTGGTATATGTATCCTCCTAATCAATTATATCTATAAAAGTCCACTGCAAGAAATTATAGTTTGTTCAACCAAGTTTTTGTCTATAGTTTATTTATTTACCTTTTACCACCAAATATAGAACTAGGTATTTTTCAAATCATAGATCTTATAACTGATCAGAAAAATAAAATAATTTTATTTAGCAGCCGGTCCAGTTGAGAAGAATTACGCTTATCTGTCGAAGAGTCTTACAATTTGAGGGCTTTAAGCCATATTAAAGTACCTGAGGTATTTGAAATGGTTAAGTTTTCTATAAATAAATAAATATTGGTTATATACCTTTATAATTACCTACTGTAGATATCTCAGTAATTTATTTACGCAAGCTATGAGAGGGCTTCAATACGCCAAAGTAAGATGATACGAGTAACAACATAAAAATTGTTATTAAAAAATATTCAGTCAAAAATAACCAATATTTAAATTGCACTATCAGTTCTGAAATCTGCGTTAGAGACAAATATCGATTGACATAAATATTAACAATTATGTTTTTACGTGATTGATAACATTTAGAGTTTTTAATATTTATCGATTACAATTGACTGCATAGAGTTTATAATATTAAGAGTGTGCAATGTATCTAGATAATTTTAATCATGTTTAAGTCCTACGAAGTATACTGTTATTATGTTTAATATAGCTATTTAACACAAATAACCCTTTCTGCGCATGACTCACTACATAATGTTATTGCGCGATTCACACTATTTATGATATTATTTATTTTATTAACCATATATAATGTGATTCCACCTTTAACCTCGCTTCACCAGAACTAAACACATCAATATATTACCTATACAAACATTATTGTTAACTCTTTCTAACATATGTAAGTTGGTACTAGTGTGTGTGAGACAGGTATAGTATTTAGCAACGGATTGAACCTGTGACTGTAGCTTTGGCAGCCGCAGTGTTAACCGCTGCGCCTGCGTGTGTGGCGGCAGTGTGCGAGCGTGTCGGATGTGCGGAGAGGTAATCAGGCGCGTTCCTAATGCTGTTACTGCTAATCAGGGCTAATCAGATTGCTGGCGACACTAGCGTGAAGCGCGGCGATGCTTGCTGGTCTAGTGGTTATCGACCCTGACTGCTTTACCAGGGTGATGATGAGATGTGCATGATCATTTTTATAGGTGTAGGTAATATTTAGATATAAATGTATATGGGAATATACAGCTGACTCAGGTAAGACTGGTAGCCGACCCCAACATAGTTGGAAAAAGGCTCGGGAGATGATGATGTTGATGTATTTGGGTATATAATTATATGAATATGTTTATACGTAATCTGATTGCCACACAAGCTCTGCCTAGTTAGGAAACCGGAGGCACTGATGTCAAATTTCAAAATCGTTTCTATTTTATTGATTAGGTAAATAACTTAAATATACAATAACATAAATATTATGTTACTTGACTACTGAGTCCCTCTAAAATATGTGACTTTTATACAAGCGTTAAATAAATTACTCAAATATGTAAAAACCTTCTTATTTTGATAAGTCATGTGACTTAGACTTGTCGCTTCTATACATTTGAGCAATTCAATCAGCGTCGGCGTTTGTAGAAAATATACCTCATGGAACGTCACAGGGGCTTGCATACTACTATAATAAAGTTACTTATCCAGGTTTCAAACAATTATGTAGTGCGTGTCAAGTTAGTACATATTTGAATCAATAGATGGCGCTTATATTAAAACCAAAAAAAATAATTATATAAACAATAAACGTTTATTCTATTCTATTTCAAAGAGTAAGATAATTATTATTTGTATAGAACATGTGTGTATAATAATAAATGTATATTGGAGGTACAAAGTTAAAATTAGACCAGCATGTTTTTACCATTTATGGGTACAAATATTAAAGAAACTTAACAAAATATATAGATATATTATTATTTGAATAAAAGTATTATTATGCCTAAACTAATGAAATCTTTCCAAGAATAGCGTAACTTATTTAAATATAATTATGTATACTTAATTATTATAATAATTCTCTCAATAAAGTAAGTAGTAACTAATTTAGTAATCAACCCGTAAGCGAAAAGTAATTTATGAAAACGACTTTAATTAGCGTTAAATTTATGTTTAAATCGATTTCATATTAGGTACAGACTCATGTTTAAGGCAAGAAATTATTCTGATACTCAGTTCACTTTTCAAACCGTACTCATCCGGGTTGTTCGTCAACTGGACACAAGACACTGGACACACGTGTGTCCAGTTGGTGAAACTCAGAATTAGTAGACATCGATATCAATCCGTGTACTAAGTAGAAAATAACTCAAAATATAACGAAACAAAGTTAATACGAAAACCGTAAACAGGAAGAAAATATATAAATTACGAGTACTACTAAGTACATTTGTCATTATTTATTTTTCGTTATCCTTCGCCTTCTCGTCAACACATAGAAATCCGACAGTCGTTCATTTGTCATTTTAACCACTTTTTTATTTAAAGAATGTTAAATAAAAAATCCTACCAAGCTATAGGAACTGTATTATCCAGTAAATGTGACATCGATAGGCAATCATGACATTCATAATCCCCGTCGAATAAAGTTTAGTACTTTTGCTAATCATTTTTTTCTTATTGTTCTCATCAATTGTCTTTTTTTGCAGTAACTATTTTGTTCTTCTAACTATGTCATTTGCAAATAAGTCTAAATTCCCAAGGACCCATAATATACAAAAATTAATTGAAGGTTAAGGATAAGTGTGTAACGTAAATACAAAATAATAAAAAGGAATCGTTTAACTTACTAACATCGTCGAATAGCAACACTCCTGTTTACTGGATACTTGATAATAATATGTTTTACAATAAACTACAACTCGAGGTAAATGCATTGGTCACGGCGCGCGCATGCGCACTACACACGAGGCGCGGGTTCTCCTGCCTTTATTATAAAGTTATAAATAAGTAATTATTAAATAAATTAGTTCATAAGAAGGAGTAGTATGCATAATACTGAGCAATGTTCTATAAACAATACCTAACGGTTTTCTGAACGAAGGGTTGCGGGTTCGATCCTGAGACTGTAAAAAAGTTTTTATTTTTTCTAAGGTTACCCACAGTAAATAAAACATTATATTTCATGCTTTTGCCTACAGTTACACAGTTAGAAGTAGAAGTCATTATAATTAAATGCGTACCTATAAGAAATCATTTACAACAAACATTTACAATATTTTATGAGACTATATTGTGTCAATGAGTACCGAAGAGCATGTATGAAGGGAATTATGACAGTGGATGAAGCGAAACAAGTATGTAAGGATCGTAGCAAGTGGAAAGAAGTGGTCTCTGCCTACCCCTACGGGAAACAGGCGTGATTATATGTATGTATGTATGTATATTGTGTCAATTTACAGAAAACATATAGAACCTATTTAGTTGAGTAACCATTTTTTTAACAAATAGTATTCAATATTACTATACATATTAATATGACAAACAAACAGTCTCGTATTAAACGTGTACCGTAGAGAGTAATTTGTTCATATTTGATGTTCACGCATATGTTTACAGCGCGATATGTTCCACATTACAATATATTGTATTAATATTACATACACACTACATACTAATGCTATGTTATTGCTAACTATATTAAATTGTTTAGTTCTGTAACCTGGGAGTGTGCTTGTTGGAATGTTAATTAAAAAACGATCTTTTAATTTACTTAAGATTCGGAATATTTAAGTAAACTTCTGTGTCATTGTCTTTAAGTCCAATAAACAAAGCCGGTTTTTTTTTAAACCGGCGTCTTGTCTCCGTGGGATCCCACTGCTGGGCAAAGGTTTACACCTCTGTCTTCTTCTACTACTGCCCTGTAACTATATTTTCGCGATACGCAATTAAGACATAATTAAACCTCTCTCTGAATAGAACATTGAATACATAGTTATTTCAACAATAAGTTATAACACAACTAGGAACTTATAAACTTTAACTATAAGAACACGGTCCAAGCTTCTCATGGTGGACATTACAATTAAGAACTATCCACTAATTACACCCTCGACTCACGCCACCCATTCTTGACAATTGTAACTATGTTTTATAGTTTTTGAGTTATTGGTTTCATGGTTCAGGCAGACACACTGACACTTACTGTTTCATATGTATAGGTAAAACTACAAAACAAATACTTTCATACCAAACGTAATTTAAAAGCGAAAGAAAGTTTTATTTAATAATTTATGTACACACACAGAAGTAAGAAGAGAAATAATACATATTTATAGATGACGTACAAAGGTACTGCTTATTTCTAAAGAAATCTCTGCCAGCAGACCCGCGAAAGGAGAAGTCGTGAATATTTTATTTTTCGTAGTTTATTTAAAAGTTTAAAGATGTAATTCCAAGTATTTTAAGGTGTTGTTTTTTTTTTGGATCCTCTTGAGTTTATGCTACACAGGATACAGATTATTGAATAGTCATCTTAAAGTTAATTTCATGAAGAAATAACTCATAAGAATTGAAATAAAGTAATATTATTAGTTAAAATGGTCACAAATACAGTTTTACATTAATAAATAGCTATATGATAGGTTTAACCTGTGTGTATAGGCTCTAGGTATTAAAGGATATTAAAAATTATTTCGAAAATTGCAATAAAATCATGTTTTATAGCCAATAAAGTTGCGAAAAACGGCAATTATCGACTATATATTGAAATAAATCAAATTTTAAGCATAAAAGTAATATTTTATAATCGTTGAAATAAAGTATATTTCACGACCTCTTCAACACCACAAACCGCAGCATTCTAGGCCACTTAGTTTCGGAGATACAGCTATTTTATGATTATAGGTCGTAGAATCTACCTAAAAAATGCTACGGAGTTGATATGGCCCGGAGCAAACGGGTGGGTGGGAGGGGTTTTTTTTTTGAAATTTCCCGGACTTTTAGTTGTCCGATCATGGCGTAAGTGGTATCGTTGGCTTTGTCTTGTTGATTGCTACCCGAATAAGTAAAAATATGATGTACCATAGAACAAAAATACTGAAAAAACTTGAAAAAAGCGTTTTTCTGTGAAAAAATGTATGAAGATACCCCAAGTGTAATATATGGTTACAAAAAGTACACATAAACCCTTTTAAAAAGCTAATAAAATAACAAGGTTTTCATTAAAAAATCTGAGATTCTCATTAAAATGTTATTTCGTAAAAATAAATCTTCTACTAACTATCAAAAATAATATATTCCGTGCTTCTGGTACCAAAAATAACTTAACCGACGTCCCGATAAATAAGCAATTGGTGATAAAAATGGAATGGGATATTTTAACTAGAAAATAAAAATCGATTAACTATAATATAACCTAACCTGACCAAATCATGCAACAAGTAGATTTCTAAAAAGGAATTACTTCATAAATAACTATGAACACAAAAATTTACTAAAATCAAACCTAGTTTTGCCAAACATAACTATGGCTAACCTAACCTATCCAAACCTATCTTTTACAAACAAATCCTAATCAATCCTGACATTGTTAAACCTAACTTTATCAAACCTAACTTGTCAAACCTAACTTTTGAAAATCATCACTTTGAAGAAAGTAAGGTTTGACAATGTGAGGTTTAGCAAAGTTAGGTTTGAAAAAAAAAATTGGGAAAAAAATAGAACCTAACCTAACCTCGCGAAACCTAACCTTTACAAACCTAACATTGTCAAACCTAACTTTGTCAAACCTAACTTGTCAAACCTAACTTTTGAAAATCATCACTTTGAAGAAAGTAAGGTTTGACAATGTGAGGTTTAGCAAAGTTAGGTTTGAAAAAAAAAATTGGGAATTGGAACCTAACCTAACCTCGCGAAACCTAACCTTTACAAACCTAACATGGTCAAACCTAACTTTGTCAAACCTAACTTTATCAAACCTAACTTTGTCAAACGTAACTTTGTCAAACGTAACTTTGTCAAACCTAAATTTGCCAAACCTAACTTTGTCAAACCTAACTTTGTCAAACCTAACTTTTGAAAATCATCACTTTGAAGAAAGTAAGGTTTGACAATGTGAGGTTTAGCAAAGTTAGGTTTGAAAAAAAAAATTGGGAAAAAAATAAAACCTAACCTAACCTCGCGAAACCTAACCTTTACAAACCCAACATTGTCAAACCTAACTTTGTCAAACCTAACTTGTCAAACCTAACTTTGGAAAATCATCACTTTGAAGAAAGTAAGGTTTGACAATGTGAGGTTTAGCAAAGTTAGGTTTGAAAAAAAAAATTGGGAAAAAAATAGAACCTAACCTAACCTCGCGAAACCTAACCTTTACAAACCTAACATTGTCAAACCTAACTTTGTCAAACCTAACTTTATCAAACCTAACTTTGTCAAACGTAACTTTGTCAAACCTAACTTTGTCAAACCTAAATTTGCCAAACCTAACTTTGTCAAACCTAACTTTGTCAAACCTAACTTTTGAAAATCATCACTTTGAAGAAAGTAAGGTTTGACAATGTGAGGTTTAGCAAAGTTAGGTTTGAAAAAAAAAATTGGGAAAAAAATAGAACCTAACCTAACCTCGCGAAACCTAACCTTTACAAACCTAACATTGTCAAACCTAACTTTGTCAAACCTAACTTGTCAAACCTAACTTTTGAAAATCATCACTTTGAAGATAGTAAGGTTTGACAATGTGAGGTTTAGCAAAGTTAGGTTTGAAAAAAAAAATTGGGAAAAAAATAGAACCTAACCTAACCTCGCGAAACCTAACCTTTACAAACCTAACATTGTCAAACCTAACTTTGTCAAACCTAACTTGTCAAACCTAACTTTTGAAAATCATCACTTTGAAGAAAGTAAGGTTTGACAATGTGAGGTTTAGCAAAGTTAGGTTTGAAAAAAAAAATTGGGAAAAAAATAGAACCTAACCTAACCTCGCGAAACCTAACCTTTACAAACCTAACATTGTCAAACCTAACTTTGTCAAACCTAACTTGTCAAACCTAACTTTTGAAAATCATCACTTTGAAGAAAGTAAGGTTTGACAATGTGAGGTTTAGCAAAGTTAGGTTTGAAAAAAAAAATTGGGAAAAAAATAGAACCTAACCTAACCTCGCGAAACCTAACCTTTACAAACCTAACATTGTCAAACCTAACTTGTCAAACCTAACTTTTGAAAATCATCACTTTGAAGATAGTAAGGTTTGACAATGTGAGGTTTAGCAAAGTTAGGTTTGAAAAAAAAAATTGGGAAAAAAATAGAACCTAACCTAACCTCGCGAAACCTAACCTTTACAAACCTAACATTGTCAAACCTAACTTTGTCAAACCTAACTTGTCAAACCTAACTTTCTTCAAAGTGATGATTTTCAAAAGTTAGGTTTGACAAAGTTAGGTTTGTCAAAGTTAGGTTTGGCAAATTTAGGTTTGACAAAGTTAGGTTTGACAAAGTTACGTTTGACAAAGTAAGGTTTGATAAAGTTAGGTTTGACAAAGTTAGGTTTGACCATGTTAGGTTTGTAAAGGTTAGGTTTCGCGAGGTTAGGTTAGGTTCCAATTCCCAATTTTTTTTTTCAAACCTAACTTCGCTAAACCTCACATTGTCAAACCTTACTTTCTTCAAAGTGATGATTTTCAAAAGTTAGGTTTGACAAGTTAGGTTTGACAAAGTTAGGTTTGACAATGTTAGGTTTGACCATGTTAGGTTTGTAAAGGTTAGGTTAGGTTAGGTTAGGTTAGGTTAGGTTAGGTTAGGTTAGGTTAGGTTAGGTTAGGTTAGGTTAGGTTAGGTTAGGTTAGGTTAGGTTAGGTTAGGTTAGGTTAGGTTAGGTTAGGTTAGGTTAGGTTAGGTTAGGTTAGGTTAGGTTAGGTTAGGTTAGGTTAGGTTAGGTTAGGTTAGGTTAGGTTAGGTTAGGTTAGGTTAGGTTAGGTTAGGTTAGGTTAGGTTAGGTTAGGTTAGGTTAGGTTAGGTTAGGTTAGGTTAGGTTAGGTTAGGTTAGGTTAGGTTAGGTTAGGTTAGGTTAGGTTAGGTTAGGTTAGGTTAGGTTAGGTTAGGTTAGGTTAGGTTAGGTTAGGTTAGGTTAGGTTAGGTTAGGTTAGGTTAGGTTAGGTTAGGTTAGGTTAGGTTAGGTTAGGTTAGGTTAGGTTAGGTTAGGTTAGGTTAGGTTAGGTTAGGTTAGGTTAGGTTAGGTTAGGTTAGGTTAGGTTAGGTTAGGTTAGGTTAGGTTAGGTTAGGTTAGGTTAGGTAGGTTAGGTTAGGTTAGGTTAGGTTAGGTTAGGTTAGGTTAGGTTAGGTTAGGTTAGGTTAGGTTAGGTTAGGTTAGGTTAGGTTAGGTTAGGTTAGGTTAGGTTAGGTTAGGTTAGGTTAGGTTAGGTTAGGTTAGGTTAGGTTAGGTTAGGTTAGGTTAGGTTAGGTTAGGTTAGGTTAGGTTAGGTTAGGTTAGGTTAGGTTAGGTTAGGTTAGGTTAGGTTAGGTTAGGTTAGGTTAGGTTAGGTTAGGTTAGGTTAGGTTAGGTTAGGTTAGGTTAGGTTAGGTTAGGTTAGGTTAGGTTAGGTTAGGTTAGGTTAGGTTAGGTTAGGTTAGGTTAGGTTAGGTTAGGTTAGGTTAGGTTAGGTTAGGTTAGGTTAGGTTAGGTTAGGTTAGGTTAGGTTAGGTTAGGTTAGGTTAGGTTAGGTTAGGTTAGGTTAGGTTAGGTTAGGTTAGGTTAGGTTAGGTTTTTTTTTTTTTTTTTTTTTTTTTCTTAGGGTTTTGTGCTGTTGCATCCCTCTAACATGATTAGAGTCTTTTTTGTGCTCGGTTTTCATAATTACTTTGTAAAAAAGTTTTTTGGGAAATTGGGGGTAGGGCAGGTTTTGCTTTGTGGGCCACCTACTTCAGCACCTTGCATTGATTGCATATTTGTTTTTATGCTTGCTTGCTTGTCCACACAGTTGTGCTTTCGAATAAATGGGGTGATGTTTACCATCACCCTGCTATTTATTTACTGTGTTACAGCCTTTTTTGAGCATTTTTGTTGGTTTCTTATAATTTGTTTTTTCCTTTTCAGGTGCTGTTTTGTAAGGGGAGTGCTCCACTGGAGTTTGCGTGCTTCTCCATTTTGTAGGCGGGCATTTAGTCGCGGTGCACTTTTGAAGAAACGCTCGGAGTTTTTGGTGCCCAAGATTTATCGAGCCGCAAAAGCACGGTGAGTATGGTAGCATAGTTAATTTTGTTGGTTTTCTATAAAACCAGACCCAATTAGATTTCCACCCTTTCAATTCGCACACCGTGCATTCGCGGCCCTGAGGCGACGTTGTTGGCTGCGGTAGATCGATTAACTTTCCGCATCCGCCGGAGTTCCTTGTAACGCTTTTCCCGGGGGGGCCCTCAGCAGTACGCAGTCTTTGCTCTAGCCAGCGCGTCCCACTTGCGACGCACGGGGCAGTCCATGCTGAAAGCATTGTGCCCCGTCGTCTCCATGCTAGCCTTTGTGCAATTGCAGCAAGTGGGTTGCGCGTTGGCGAGCTGTTCTGCGCAATCTCTACGCTGGTGAGGGCCACCGCAATACCCGCACTTTTCAATCTTCTCCGTGCAGAGGCGCCTGCTGTGCCCATACCCCAGACACATTGAGCATTGGACCAGTGGCGACTGGTCCTCCGCTTTAATGAGCTGGAGGTCAAGGTACACCTCAGACGCCTCGAGAAACCTACGCCAAAGGTACGGGGAGACTTGGAGGACCACATGGCACAAGATAGTGCTTTTGGCCCTCTTCCGGAATCTGACTACGGCCCGATCGTCACCGGCTGGCAGGTCGCGGAACAGGTTCCCGTTTTGCATCCTCAGGAACTCCAGGATTTCCTCGTCCTTATGCGATCCAAGGACGTCCCTGAGGATGATGAGGGGGTCTTGGTTTTTAACGACCATTACCTCGAGCTGGTCGTCCGCTGCCTCAATCCGAGATTGGACCCTGTCCCGCTCCTCTTCACTTCTACAGCCGATGACAATCTTCCGGTCTTTGGCCTTACGGATCCGGTCTATGTTTATGTTCCCCGCCTTTGCGTTTATGGCCGTCCTAATGCGGCCCATAACCTCCTCCCCGGTTTCCATCTCATCCCTGGATGTGACCACGACCGAGTGCAGCGCTGTGGGCTCCGGGCGTTTACGCCCCTTTGCAATTGCCGCCACACTCGCGTACGTAGGCACCTCCAGGGACTCCCTCTTTTCCGCGAGGGCCTCCCTCAATTTATCCGCTCTCTCGTTGCTCTCCCTCATTAGCTGACTATGTTCAGCCAATGAGGAGAGCAACTGCGAGACCTGGGCATTTCCCACTGCGTGATTAGCTGCAGGTTCCTCTTCCCGAGGCCGTGGAATAACCGCTTGCTCCTCCACGTCCGCGCTGCTAGGCGCCTGCGGGGACGAGCAATCGGGTCTTCCAGGTTTAGCGGCTTCGGCCTCTTTTATTATTTGATAGAGCCTATCGATGGCCTGGGTGACGGAAGCCTTTATGTCTGACTTCAGGTTGCGGGACGCATTAAGAGCCATTTTGGCTTTCGTCACCCATGCCCTCGCCTGCTGTAGCCTGTTGGGCTGTACCGCCGGAGCCGGGTTCTCCTCTGGGAAGAGGACCTTTGCCGTATCCTGCTCCCCCATGTTTCTCCGGACTTTCGTCTGGGTGGTGAATGTGTCGGGTTTAAGCGTTTGTCTTGGGGGAGAGGTTGGCGATGATGTGGCAGATATCTTCTTTGCAGGGGTGCGGAACATCTTGAAGGGAGGGTGGTGCTTCGGGGCTTTCCCTGACCAACACTAACCCAACCTGGGGATATTTAAGTGGTAAGTTTGTAGAAGTTGTAAACTCAGTGATTTTTTGTATAAATTTGTAAAAGTTGTATAATAAAAAAATGTAAAATAAAAGTGTAAAATAAAATAATATAAGAGGGACTGTAGAATATTTTAAAAATAGTGTTGCGATTTAGTTTGCTGTGGTCGCTGTTTACAAATTCAAGGCGCAAACGCGTTTGGCCGTCGCAGGGGCTACTAGAGCGCTCCTAAATGCGGTCGCTTACAAGAATATGCGCTTCTTACGATGCAAAAAGCGTCTAAAACGACCTAAAAATGTAGATTTTTGAGGGCCTGCAGCAGAGGCACAGCTGCCAAATAATAGTTTCTGGGCCGAATGCCTCAGAACAAAGAAAGAAATATAGAGCGGTCTATCGCCCGTCCAACGCCACAAACTGCAACCACCTAGCACTACCGATTCCGGAGATATAGCCTCCCAAAGTTATTGGGGTATAAAAAGCTGTATGGAAAAAGTCTCCGGAATCGATATGCCTAATGAAATAAGGGTGGGTGGGCGGGCCAGAAATTCGTAATTTCCTCGGCTCCTGGTAGTCGGAGCGCCACGGGAGTGGTACCGTTGGATTCGGCTGGACGTTTGCAAGCGAATGGCGTGAAAATTTTTGGGGGTCCGGGAACAAATTTCCCTGAAAAACCGTGAAAAACTGGTTTTTTAATAAGTTTTTTAAAGAATAAAAATTTTGAAGATCTATATAAGCACGCAATACGTGTGCTATATATTTAGAAAGGTCTGTAAGAGACCTACAAACTAATATAACCAAATGAAATTTTTACTAAACCGTTTTTGAAAAAATTGAATTTTAAAATGTGACTATTTTTAGAAGTTTTTATATTAAAAAAGCTATTTGTTTTTAATTGGGGATGCCAAAATTATACTCAAACGAAAGCAGACGTCGTGAGCTGTAGGTCAACGAAGAAATCACGAAAATCCACTGATAAACAGCGAAGTTATGACGTGTCAAACAAAAATATATCGCTATATAGCAATAAAAAACAAGAATTTTCGTATAAATACGAAAAATATCAAATATTTTCGCGTGTAAAGGCGCGAAGGTCAATAAATAGATCAAATTAGACACGTTTACAAAAAAGTTTGAAGAAAATCGCAAAGAAATTAAAATTTTTGTATACAAGTGAATTATTTGTGCGGCCGACTTAGGTGGATTTCAAGTACTTATGAATGACTCCACGAGATGTTATTTTGGTCGGGAACACACAAATTCGTAATTTCCTCGGCTCCTGGTAGTCGGAGCGCCACGGGAGTGGTACCGTTGGATTCGGCTGGACGTTTGCAAGCGAATGGCGTGAAAATTTTTGGGGGTCCGGGAACAAATTTCCCTGAAAAACCGTGAAAAACTGGTTTTTTAATAAGTTTTTTAAAGAATAAAAATTTTGAAGATCTATATAAGCACGCAATACGTGTGCTATATATTTAGAAAGGTCTGTAAGAGACCTACAAACTAATATAACCAAATGAAATTTTTACTAAACCGTTTTTGAAAAAATTGAATTTTAAAATGTG